>CM060111.1:43360558-44560558 GCA_030522415.1 Channallabes apus
TGGAGCTCAGGTACAGTGTGAAGGTGTCAGAGCCATAATGCATGTAACTTTAATGATTATCGTTGGCGTAATGAAGTGCCCGCTATTCATACACAAGTCCTGTAATCAGCGCAGACGCCGCGGCCTGCATTTACTCACCACTCCTCGGCCTTTCCGCTCTTAAATAGCCCACACACCGCGGGGATTTATGTTAATGGCAGGCTATTTGCAGTTTTATGTTCCTCTCCTTACATTTTTCAGATCTTCTTCTATTATCCTTCACAGGATAAAATACTCAGCGGGCGTCTCAAGGGCATTCCATATAAAGGCTGCCTTCTAGTCGTTTACAGTCAGAGATCAGTGGGACGTCCCTGTAGAGGGAAAAGGCGGCTCACGTCTACTTTAAAGACCCGCGGTAAATAGACAACAGTCAGACGCGGCATGACAAGGCTGAGGATCAAACCAGGACCGCACCGCTGTCTGTCTCTTTCTCTCTCTCTCTCTCTCTCTCTCTCTGAGGAAATGGAGCTGTTGTGTATGGGTTTTTTTTGCTCTCCTCCAGGACAAACGATGAAAAGGTCACTCTCTAGCGCTAATTACCCCACATCCTGTTTTCTGCTCCAGAAGAAGACAGGGATTATGTCGTATAAATTACACCGCATAACATCGGATAAAGATGGACAGAGGACAGGCGCCGAGGACGACGGAGAGAGAGGTTAAGATGAAACCATGATCCAGATAGAGGACAAATGCTGGCACAATATGGGCATCTTTGCAATAAGAAAAAAAATAGAGAGGTACATTTTCTGAAGAGTGGTACTTGCCGTGGCAAAACTTGGGCCTCTGGATGCTCTACAGTGGTTGGTAGGGCGTGGCTTGACACAATGACCCTGAGAGACTGAGTAAAATGAGCCTGTCCCTATGTCTCTATGACGATGGAATCCCCTATCCCCTATCTTATGCAAGTTTCATAGCAGGGAACATCACCTAAACCTTTCAAATTTCAAATTCAAATTCAAATTTTATTAGTCACATACACAATCATACACAGTATAATATGCAGTGAAATGCTTTATACCGCCAGTGACCTTAAAAAAAGAAAATAAAAGCTTGTACGTAAAATAAATCATCAATAAAAAGGAAATACTAAAGAAATAATTTTAACTAGTAAAATTAACTGTACAATAAGGGCATAATAAAATATTGCAAAAATATAGAAATATAGGGTAGAGTATATATGTATATAGAATTAAAGTGTCAGTGGTTGTGCAAATATGCATGAAAGGTAACATGTGCAATTGTCCAGATGTATGAGTATTTAGTGCAAGTGTGTATGAATGTGTCCATGATTGTCCAGTCAGTGTTGTGAGCTTAAAAGATGTTATTAGTCCTGTGTAGAGGTGTGATTGTGTGATTGAGAGACCTTATCGCCTGCGGGAAGAAGCTCCTCCTCAGTCTCTCTGTGTTGGCCTTTAGGGAGCGGAATCTCTTCCCAGACCGCAACAAAGAGAACAGTCCATTACTGGGGTGACTGAGGTCCTTCATGATCTTCCTGGCCTTAGTCCAGCACCGCTTGCTGTAGATGGAGTGCAGGTCAGGGAGCTCAGTGCGGATGATGCGCTTGGCTGATCGCACCACCCTCTGTAGAGCTCGTCTGTCCTGCATGGTGCTGTTCCCGAACCAGGTCGTGATGTTTCCCGTCAGGATGCTCTCTATGGTGCAGGAGTAGAAGTTCCTGAGCACCTTGGAGGGCAGTCAAAAGTCTCTCAAGCGTCTGAGGTGGTAGAGACGCTGCCGGGCTTTTTTCACCACGGTGTTGATGTGACAGGACCATGACAGGTCCTGCGTGATGTGAACACCGAGGTATCTGAAGCTGTCCACTCTCTCCACTGGGCTCCTGTTGATGACGGGGGTCTGGTAGTTCCTCTCCTGCTTTGTACTAAAGTCCACTATCAGCTCCTTTGTCTTACTGACGTTCAGGAGGAGATTGTTCCTCTGGCACCAGTTCTCCAGATTTCCAATCTCCTCTAGGTAGTCCGACTCATCATTGTTGGTGATCAGTCCGACCACGACGGTGTCGTCAGCAAACTTGATGATGGAGGTGGAGTTGGTAGTGGCCACGCAGTCGTGGGTGTACAAAGAGTACAGCAGGGGGCTCAGAACACAACCCTGGGGGGCTCCAGTGCTGAGAGTGAGTGTAGCTGAGACATGTCCGCCCATTCTTACTGCCTGTGGTCTGCCCGTCAGAAAATTGGAGATCCACTGACATATAGATGAGCTGAGTCCCAGGTGCTCCAGTTTGGTGGTGAGTGTGGAGGGAATTATGGTATTAAAAACAGAGCTGTAGTCGATGAAGAGCATTTTAACATAATTCCCTTTCCTAGTGTCCAGGTGAGTGAGTGATGTGTGGAGGAGATGAGATGGTTAAACCTAACCATAACCCTGTCTCAGTAGGGAGTATCTTCACCATAATATGTTACTGGGGAAAATTTGGGCACCTCTTATGCCCAAGGGGTACAACTTATACCCTCTGGTAGGGTATCTTCTGACTATTTTTACATTTCTACAAAAATCTTCCTCTGCACCAGAATCCATCAAAGTTGGTCTCAATGTTAAGTCTATGGGATATTTTAGGCGGTAAATTCCCCCCACCCCGCACCCCTTAGAAAAGTCATAGCACCCCATTCCCAATTAATCCACAAGACTTGATACAGTACCTCTTTCATGGTTAACGACAAACAGTACGGAACAAGTTACGCGCCAAACTTTGCAAAGAAGAAGGAAAAAAAGGAATACAAAGCCTGCTAGATGATACAAGTAATGCACTTCTTTCAAGCACCACTAATTAAGAAAGCGTCCTTTCCTTGTCATATTTTAACATCACTCTTTTCTTTTTAATGATATTCCTGCAAGTTTTTGTGGCCTTTAAGAATGCATGTGCCATCTGGCGGATATTCTGTGAAGCGCAACACTCACTCACTCACTCATCGTCATTGCCGCTTAATCCTGTCTTCAGGGTCGCGGAGAGCCTGGAGCCTATCCCAGGAGACTTAGGGCACGAGGCAGGATACACCCTGGACAGGCTGCCAATCCATCGCAAGGCACACACACATACACATACACACACTCACACACTACGGGCAATTTTGCGAACACCAATTAGCCTAACCTACATGTCTTTGGAATGCGGGAGGAAACCGGAGGACCCAGGCTAAACCCACCAAGCACGGGGAGAACATGCAAACTCCATGCACACAGAGACGGGAATCGAGCCTGGCCGGGAATCGAACCCGGACCCTGGAGGTGCAAGGCAACAGTGCTAACCACTACACCACCGTGCCGGATTTCTGAAACAGCATGTCCTTATGTATTTTATTCTTCTTTATTTACCGCGACGATTTCTCAACCATTTGTAAATGTTGTACTTTTTATTCATTTATAGTTCATTAGTAAAGTCCCAGGTTTGAACCCTACTACTACCAAGTTGCCCCTGTGGGTCCCTTGAGCAAGGCCCTTAACCCTTAACTGCTCAGATGTACACTACCGTTCAAAAGTGTTTGAACACCTGCAAATGTCTTTGTTTTTGTTTAGTGATTTATTTTCTACATTCTACAACAATACTGCGGATTTCAAAACTATAAAATAACACATATGGAATTAGGTAATTACGCAACAACAAGAAAAACACCAGTTAGTTGTTATTGTAAGACACAGAGGTCGGCCTTTCTGTAATAGTTCCTGCAAGAACAGTATTGTGTCAAGTGCATCTGCAAAATCCGTCCAGCACCATAATGAAACTGTCTCTCATGAAGGCCGTCCCAGGAGGACGAGACCAAAACCTCCCTCTGCTGCAGACGAGAAGTTCATTTAGAGTTATCAGCCTGAAAAATGACCAATTAACAGCAGCTCAGATTAGAGGCGTTATGAAGTCTTTACAGAGCAGAAGTAGCAGAAACATCTCAATATCAACTGTTCAAAGGAGATTCATGCAGTTTTTGGACGCCTTCAGCAAAACTTTACAATGTAGAAAGAAATAAACATCAGGAACCATCATGGAGTTAGAAAGTGTCCTAAAACTTTTGAACGGTAGTGTATAATGAGGTATAAAAAAAAAAAAAAAACACAGAAAAAAACAAAAAAAAGGTAAGCCACTTTGAATAAGGGCGTCTGCAACATGCCGTAAATGTAAATGTAGTTACACTCAGTGTTCTTAAAACTACGGCGTTCCTCAAAAGCCTCTCGTTTTTCTTTTAAGGGGAAAAATGCAGATCTTCCAGGGTAAGCACGTATATCAAAAACTCTTCTGTCCTGGACAGATCTCCTACTACAGACACAATGCTACATTAGGATTATTATAAACTCATGATTTGCAGCTGCACTGGACTGCAGAAGGTCTTTACCTGCAGCTCCACACTCTCTCAGCGTGTCAGTGTGAATACAGACAGAGGAACTGAATGCAGAATGACATGTGAGCTGACAGCAGTGTGTCACCTTTGTGTGCTTCAGCTCTGTTGTTCCTCTCGACTGTCTGTCAGAGGTGCGGAGACGCCTCGGGTCACGGTGCGGTACGGCGGAGTACAAACCCGAACGTGTGTGTGTGTGTGTGAGTGTGTGTGAGAGAGGGGGAGCGAGGAGGAGAGCGAGGGAGCCCTGAGCGAAGCCCTGTGTCAGGTTTTAAGCTAAATCTCCTTCCTCTTCTGGAGCGTTTTACAGATTTATCTGCTGTTCGTCTGTTGATTTGTGTTCTCGTCGCTGTTTGAAACGAGGTTGAGGAGAAGAAGGTGCTGACAGGATCGCTGGAGGGAAAGAGAAAACAGCACACTGCTGAGTGTGTGTGTGTGTGAGGTGTGTGTTAAAGTATACAATCCTTTGCTCACCCTGTTTGTGCACATCTCTAAAACAGGATGGCTGTCTCCAGGCGGATGAGCTTTAAACATGGTGTACTTTACATGCAATACTGGGATTTTCTACAGATTCTATAGAGTTAGATTCAGTTCATCAGCAAAGTTTATTTAAATAAAGTCTTTATTAGTGATTGATTATGATAATGAGTGATTATCTGGGGATACATTGCATGCAATTAGCTTTGGTTGCATTATGTGTGGAAATGTAAGCCTGGAACTATATAATTAATTCCAGTAATGTGCGGCAAAACATATATGAGACATGTGGGTCATTAGGAAAATAATCATGTTTGTGTTCGTAACATTAACCCTGCTTCATTACACCACACCAACCTGTCACTTATAATCAGTCAAATCCCTTTTATTCCTCCTTCATAACAGCAGCTTACTTACAGTATTGATTGCATTTTTATTATTATTAATGACTGACGCATTATCTGTGTATTGCTGTATTATGTGCTATACAAAGTTCTATTTCATGTTTGTGAAACTTGTTCTCACTGCTTTTCCAGCAGCTAGAAGGACTAACTCCGTTACGAGCCTCTTGCTTAAATAGCTTAAATATACAGTAGTTTTAAAGCAGTGATGATCGGGCCCAAGCACCTTCGCCATCACTGCCTGGGCGCGCGCCAGAAAGACAGTGGACTCAGTGGGCACATGTATTTAAAGGGGAAATACCAGAGACATTATGACAAAATATGTTATACAAATACAGTGGTGTGAAAAACTATTTGCCCCCTTCCTGATTTCTTATTCTTTTGCATGTTTGTCACACTTAAATGTTTCTGCTCATCAAAAACCGTTAACTATTAGTCAAAGATAACATCATTGAACACAAAATGCAGTTTGTAAATGAAGGTTTACGTTATTAAGGGAGAAAAAAAACTCCAAATCTACATGGCCCTGTGTGAAAAAGTGATTGCCCCCCTTGTTAAAAAATAACTTAACTGTGGTTTATCACACCTGAGTTCAATTTCTGTAGTCACCCCCAGGCCTGATTACTGCCACACCTGTTTCAATCAAGAAATCACTTAAATAGGAGCTACCTGACACAGAGAAGTAGACCAAAAGCACCTCAAAAGCTAGACATCATGCCAAGATCCAAAGAAATTCAGGAACAAATGAGAACAAAAGTAATTGAGATCTATCAGTCTGGTAAAGGTTATAAAGCCATTTCTAAAGCTTTGGGACTCCAGAGAACCACAGTGAGAGCCATTATCCACAAATGGCAAAAACATGGAACAGTGGTGAACCTTCCCAGGAGTGGCCGGCCGACCAAAATTACCCCAAGAGCGCAGAGACGACTCATCCGAGAGGCCACAAAAGACCCCAGGACAACATCTAAAGAACTGCAGGCCTCACTTGCCTCAATTAAGGTCAGTGTTCACGACTCCACCATAAGAAAGAGACTGGGCAAAAACGGCCTGCATGGCAGATTTCCAAGGTGCAAACCACTTTTAAGCAAAAAGAACATTAAGGCTCGTCTCAATTTTGCTAAAAAACATCTCAATGATTGCCAAGACTTTGGGGAAAATACCTTGTGGACCGACGAGACAAAAGTTGAACTTTTTGGAAGGTGCGTTTCCCGTTACATCTGGCGTAAAAGTAACACAGCATTTCAGAAAAAGAACATCATACCAACAGTAAAATATGGTGGTGGTAGTGTGATGGTCTGGGGTTGTTTTGCTGCTTCAGGACCTGGAAGGCTTGCTGTGATAGATGGAACCATGAATTCTACTGTCTACCAAAAAATCCTGAAGGAGAATGTCCGGCCATCTGTTCGTCAACTCAAGCTGAAGCGATCTTGGGTGCTGCAGCAGGACAATGACCCAAAACACACCAGCAAATCCACCTCTGAATGGCTGAAGAAAAACAAAATGAAGACTTTGGAGTGGCCTAGTCAAAGTCCTGACCTGAATCCTATTGAGATGTTGTGGCATGACCTTAAAAAGGCGGTTCATGCTAGAAAACCCTCAAATAAAGCTGAATTACCTGTACAACAATTCTGCAAAGATGAGTGGGCCAAAATTCCTCCAGAGCGCTGTAAAAGACTCGTTGCAAGTTATCGCAAACGCTTGATTGCAGTTATTGCTTCTAAGGGTGGCCCAACCAGTTATTAGGTTCAGGGGGAAATTACTTTTTCACACAGGGCCATGTAGGTTTGGATTTTTTTTCTCCCTAAATAATAAAACCCCTCATTTAAAACCTGCATTTTGTGTTTACTTGTGTTAACTTTGACTAATAGTTAAATGTGTTTGATGATCAGAAACATTTTGTGTGACAAACATGCAAAAGAATAAGAAATCAGAAGGGGGGCAAATAGTTTTTCACACCACTGTATGTTGTTAGACTTTCGGCTGCTCCCGACAGGGGGTCGCCACAGCGGAATATCCGGCCCGCACAACAACCTGGCACAGCCCTCCCATTTATCCGGGCTGGGGATCGGCACTGCATCCAGTGGCTGGGGGATTTGAGCACTGTAAGGAATCGCCACTAGAGGGCACTGTTTTGTTCTTTGTAGTTTTTGTGTTGCAGACTCAGTTTCCCAGAAGGCACCACGGTCAAGTGATGCGGGAAGCACACCTGAACCGAGGCAGGTCATTACAGTTTTTGCCCGTTGCTTGAACACATTTTGCAAACCTTCGCTCATTGTGCCAAAACTCTAAACACAAGTAAACATGACACAGCACTGGGAAATATACTATTCACAACTGTGCCAAATTGAAACTCTACTCTCAAAAACATTCCTTTGTCAAAATGTAACTCTGTTGACAAAATGACACATACTGTACTGTACTTGCATCATATGCAAACACTTTCAGATCAGGGGGAACACACTAGTCTACTTTATATAAAACACTGCAGTCTTTGATTTTCATTGTTTATTCAGAAGGCATATTTTCAGGAGACACATTTTCAAACAACCAAAAAAGCAAATAGGCCGACTCAATATTGTACATTGCAGCACTGTACATTGCAGTACCATGAATAAAAAAAAAAAAACCATACTGTAAACACAAAAAATCATGACAATTGTGCATACGTGGGCTCATTGATCCCGCCGTCTGTTGGGGTCTGGCCACAGGACCTAATTGACATCGTAAACAATGTCTTCTCCCGCTAGGCACCGGGGAAAATATCTCTTGCATGTCGAAACCATCCATGGATTGCTGTCACCTGAATGTCGCCGCAGGCCTGTTCCATTGCCTGCAGAAGAGGCATGCGGGCATGTGGTTGGCGGTCATACTGTATACACACCATCTCCAAGCCGAAAAAAATTCCTCTATAGGGTTTAAAAATGGTGAGTAAGGGGGCAAGTATACCACTTCAAATTGATTGTGGTTGGAGAACCAGGCCTGGACCAGAGCAGCCCGATGGAAACTGACATTATCCCATATCACCACAAACCTGGGCTGATCTGGTCTGTTCTGTACAACTATATTATGGAGAGCATCTAGCTCAAAGGCTTATGGCGGCACACAATGTGATATTTCCCCCACGGTGCCCTGGGATGTGCAGAATTGCCCTTTAGCCAATTACATTACAACCCCGTCGTCTTGTTTTGCACAGGTCGAATCCAGCTTCATCAATGAAAATGAATTCATGAGTCTGTGCAGCTCCATCCATGGCCAAGATTCTCTGTAAAAAAAAAAAAAAGAGAACATATTACTGTACTACAGTGCTACACATACAGAACCCTCACCACATCACACACGTACCTGTGTAGCTCTCAGAATGGATCCATGTGGTACTGATATGGTACCACACTGGTACTGGATTTCACCAATACTGTATTGTAAATGTAAAGGACAGCTACACTTACCTGTACATATTCAGCTCGAAGTCCTTTGACCCTGTCACTGTTCCTCTCAAATGGGACTCTGTAGAGATGCTTCATGGTGATGCTGTGTTTTCCCAAGATGCGTCTGATGGTGGTGATGCTCACATGGTTTATGTTGTTGAACACTTGCCTGTCTGCAAGTATTTTCTTTCGTAGCTGGTGGAGACGGATGGCATTGTCTGCCCTCACTAGGTCCACAACGGCAAGTTCCTGCTGTTGGTGAACATGTGTTGGCGTCGTCCCCCAGAAGGTCTTCGAGTCATTCTAGAGAAATACAACCACATATTGTCATCGGTTTGCTTATTTTTCTTATAGTACTTTACTGTATATACTGTATCATCCACTGTACAGCACTGTACTTCAATACAAGTAATCATGGTATGTTTCACAAAAACTACCACTTTGGCTGCAAAAGGAGCATTAGCACCCTGCAATACCCTGTACACTTGATATGGTAATGTGATATACTGTAGAACAGTGCTATAAAAACCATCTGAGTAGAGTAGAAGGTAGAGAGGTGAAGACATACCTGTTTTCTAGTCGGAATGTTCTTATTACAGATGCCACCGTGAAGCGGCTTAGATGTGGGTGGACTCTCTGCCCAGCTTCCCTCATAGTCAGGCCATGGTTGATGACATGGTCCACCAAAGTTGCTCTTATATCATCAGAAATATGGGTCCGTGCATGGCCTCTTTGGCCTCTTCGACCTCCTCTTCATCTCCCTCCATCCATGCTTGCAAAGTTCTTGAAATGGCTAAACTGAGGGCTTTTTGTAGTTGGCTAACTGGTGTTCAGTTTTGCAAGTAAGTGCCTTCAGGTGTGTATTTGAGTGGTTGCAATTACCCGATGTGTTTTGTATTTTGGATACATGTGTTTTCCAAATGGCATCCTGAGATTTCATTTTTGAACAAAGTGTCTTATGTATGAGATAGAGTGTAGTATGCAGGACCATGTGTGTTGCATAAAGGAGTAATTGTGTTGCATAATTGCAACTAGAGTGCAAAGCAGCGCTTTTGTTTAAGGTATGGGTACATGTGTTTGAGGTATGGTAACAAAAGCTTCAAGTTGTGTTACTTTAGTCTAAGCATTGGTTTATAGTGTTCAAGCAACGGGCAAAAACTGTAAGTCCTCAATAAATAGCTGAGTAGTCTGGGAAACTGGGTCGAGCATTGAACGTTTATCCGTACTGTCAGTTAAGTGGGCATTTTGTTTTTGGTGTATTGTTTTCCCTTGTTTTTATGTTGGTTTATTTTATGTTGTTATTTTGTATTTTATGTTTTCCCATAACTACTAAGCATGTTCCCAGGCTAAATGCGTGTGTGGTGTTCTTGTTGGTGTGGAGCTGATTCTCTGTTGAGTCCTGTTGAGTTGAGTGTTAGAGAAATAGGTAAGTAGCCTAGCCTTCGAGTGTCACCTAGCCTAGCCTTCGAGTGTCCCCTAGCCTAGCCTTCGAGTGTCGCCTAGCCTAGCCTTCGAGTGTCCCCTAGCCTAGCCTTCGAGTGTCCCCTAGCCTAGCCTTTGAGTGTCGCCTAGCCTAGCCTTCGAGTGTCCCCTAGCCTAGCCTTCGATTGTCCCCTAGCCTAGCCTTCGAGTGTCCCCTAGCCTAGCCTTCGAGTGTCCCCTAGCCTAGCCCTCGAGTGTCGCCTAGCCTAGCCTTCGAGTGTCCCCTAGCCTAGCCTTCGAGTGTCCCCTAGCCTAGCCTTCGAGTGTCCCCTAGCCTAGCCTTCGAGTGTCCCCTAACCTAGCCTTCGAGTGTCCCCTAGCCTAGCCTTCGAGTGTCCCCTAGCCTAGCCTTCGAGTGTCCCCTAGCCTAGCCTTCGAGTGTCGCCTAGCCTAGCCTTCGAGTGTAGCTATTTGCATGCTAGGCTAAAGACATGCTTAGCTAGATGTATGTGTAGCTGACTGCCATGGTTAGCTAATAACCATGTTTAGCTAATAGCCATGTCTAGCTGATTGCCATGTCTTTACTTGGGTCCTGCCTCGTGTCTCCTGGGTCCTGTCTTCAGCTCCGTACCTCGCTTGTGTGTGTTTCCTTAAAGAATATGTCTCAACATAGTGCTTATAGGTAATGTTGCGGGTATTAGAGCCTGTGGTTCAGTAAAGCATATGTCACAACATAGTGCTTAGTATTAGAGTGTCTTTTCAGTGAAGTATGTCTTTCGGTTTAATGCTTATGTTCTGTGTCGTATGGGTTCTATAGTTTGAGTGTTCGATTCTTTGTTTGTTTTGTTCATGATTTCTGTTTTGTTATTTTCTGTAATAAAAACACTTTTGTTTAAAAACACCTCTCTGCGCTTATGCCTGCCCATTTCTGACCACGGCATTAACAGCCATCACCACCCATTCATGACAGGCACTGGCTGGGAATCGAACCTGTACCTTTTGCATGGTAGGCGAAACACCTACCACTGAGCCACCAGTGCCCCATGTTATATAACTTTTGTGTAATCATATATTAAGAAGGTTATTAGCCACTTTTCACCATAAGTTTTAGGGCATTGCCACGGCTGAGCTGTTCGAAATATAAAAAAAATCCCTTAGTAATTTTGCATCCTCACCATCTTGAGATTATATGGGCCTGGTTTGGTGGCGATTCTATAAACCTCCTACAAGACGTATATCAAAATGCATTGGGTCAGTTTGGCAACCAACCCAAAATAACTAACTTCTTGTTGAGCAGAGCCCATAGCATGCATAGAAAAAGTTGTTCAGCTCCATGAGATCTAAATGTGTACCAAGTTTTACATGTATACATGCAGGTTTTTATGAGACATTCAGCAAAATCTCCTGTGAAGCAATCTGTGCCACGCCCGGGGCCCAACCACTCAGGCATCCTACTGGCTGCAGATTTCCTTCATGTTAAGACCTTTCATGGTCAGACCTCAAAAAAGCCCGGGATGATTGAAAAATATAATAATCCTTAGAAGAACAAAAGGGCCACCTCCGCACTCTATGATGGCATAGTGCTTGGGCCCTAATTAGACATTAAAAAAGCAGAGAAACCTTAATAAAGTGTAAACTCCTCCGTCCTGAACATCACAGCTGTTCTGTTCTGTATCAGTGTCTGAGTTCAGTCCAGGCGTGTTTATTCTTAAACAGTTGACTATACTGAACAGAACCTTTGTGCTTCTCTCCGTTCAGTCCTTGTGCTTGTAAATAACTCCTAGCTCTACTCTAGGTCGAGGTTTTAACAAGAGCTGAGAGATTTCTTGCATTATATCAGTTCATTCAGATTAAAGTATCAGACATTATGTCTCTGAGGATGTACAGTATAGAAAAATGTTTAAATATCACTTCAGAGATGATGGATGCGTACGGGTTTGAAGAGTGAGTTCATTTAAAACATAATTCAGACTCCAGGCAGAATGACGTTATTTCCACCTGCAGTGTGTTCGATAGATAAAGTGGTAAACTGGATGTTCAGGTTTTATCATCATGCTAAACAACTAGGGTGTGGTTAAGGCATTGGACTACCGTCCGGAAGGTCCCGGGTTCGAAAGCCTCATTTACATGGTAAACAGTTTTGCTTTGTTTGTATCTGTGAAGCTGTGATGTTAGTATGACGTCACGCCGTAAGTGGGGAAGGAACTCAGATTCGAAAATTAAACCCCTAAGTTGATGTCTTTTTCCAGGGACATTTTTAGGTTGTTAAAGACTAGCTGCTCATGTACTCTATTGTGGAAAAATACTAACAGTGCCATCATCAGGAGAAACAGTACTAGTGCAAATAATATAAAAAAAATATTCTTTAAAGATCCCTCTTTTAGAAGAACCATTGTGTGTATACATGGAGAAAAACTGAATGAGTCATGTTTAGCGACCTGTGATTTGAACTGTCTGATATAAAATTCATCAACCACCAATCAGACCAATCAGAGTCCAGAAAGCTCTGATGTAACATCCATTTAACAAACTCCGCTCGAGCAGCGCGGAGGAAGTGATTTAAAAAACGCTTTTGAAACGCAGGAGACGTCGCGTGTCCCTGGTCAGGGATTGAGAGAGATGGATTTTTTTAAGCCGTGGTGGAAGCGATGGCATGGATCAGAGGGCAGAGGCAGCGAGTTCAAGGCCCCGGCGGAGGCAGAGCCGCGGGGGCGAGGACGCTGTCATCGATCTGCTGGGGAAAAAAAAGCATGACTCAGCAGGCGCTCGAGAACACAACCGGGCTGTTTATTTTATCTTTTATTTTAATATGTCAGTAATATAAAATCTGTATAAATTCTGAAGACGAGACGAGAGAAGCGTAACGTCGAGAGCGATGAGAGACTGGGAGGGATGTGCTGTACAGAGTGAGAGGTTAAGCGGTGCTGAGCGCCGGATTCCTGCAGCCCAGATGGATCGATCACTCACCTGCTCGATAAGATGGAGCGAGGAGATAAAAAGCTGTACAGGAAAAGACAGATTCTCTCTAACACACGCTCGCTCTCTCTCTCCTTCATGACTTTCCCATTTCCCTGTTAACCCTCCTGTCTTCTTCACTACTCACTCAGCACTCACGCTGATCCCAGGTCAGCACTTCAGATTGTCTCAGATTTATTAAATCTCTCTTAGACATAAGATATATATATATAATATAATTATCAGTGTAAAGTAATATACGGCTTATAACAGAGCATCATAAAGTCTTAAATGTCCTCCTGATGCTCTTCTGGAGAGACGTTTATAAAACCGATTAGCCGCTCATGAGCGACGGCTAATTATCGCAGTCGATCGTTCTACCTTCCAGATGGGCCTGAATTGATTTGGGACGATATTTTTATAATAATACCGACTACATGATTATGCGTCGTAAACAGTCAGTTCACGTGTCCTTCATATTGTTCTGTTTCTGTGCTAGAGAACGAGTATACCTAATAATCTGACAACACATGTTTATCTTTCCCTCCGTTCGTCCTGCAGCCGATGGCACCTCGAGGTTAAATAACGTTTATTCGGATTCAGTTCCATCATCTTCCTTTTCTCCGTGGCGACGCGCAGGGCCTTCCGAGGGGACGCCTCGTCCTCGCTCGACATTTCCAGAGAGCGTCCCAACCTATAGAGCTGCGTCCAGCCAGGGGGAGCAGGAGAAATCCCTAAAGCGGCACGCCGCGCCCCGTCCTTGGCATTTGACGCGATAAAGCATAAAGAGAGCATCTCGTTGAAATTCACACGGGTTGCCAGATCCTCCCAGAAGACTCATTGATAAGACGTGGGAGGATTGCAGGTGTGGTATTCATGAGGACGCCGAGGGATTTGTCCTATAAAGTTAAAATATAGCCCTGTCACCTCCATCCGGACATGTTTTATTCACCACTATCCTTCGCTCGCTCTCTCGCCGAGATCTCGCCGACGATTCCACAAACCGCTCCTCTCCTCTCCTCTTGATCCTGCTCTCTTTCTCTCTATCTCTTTCTCAAACTCTATTTTTATTCGAAACGTGTCTTCGAGAACGAGATGGTCTCTGACACGGCCCTTCCAGTGGCACTGAGGAATAACATACACACACACGTACACGTACACTCTGCTGCTCTCTCCTGCTCTTGGCTTGGCTTTAGAAGATGATGTCTCTAACTGCTCCTCAAGTTAGGGTTAAAAAGCCTCTGCATGGTGAGAAATAAAGTATACTCAGTTTCCCAGGCGCACGCGTTCGCAGCAAATAGGAGCTGAAGTCGCGAAGCCCACGCACGGAAAAACAAACTCATCAAACGCCCGGCATCTCGTCGCAGCGGCTGAGAACATCTCCTGGATGTTTACTGAGAAAGGCTGGAACCTCATGTTCTCATCTGGCACACGCTCATTTCTTATTTATAAAGCTTAGGAGGTCAGCACACACACACACACACACATACACACACACACGCTTATCTAATCCCTTTGTAGTTATATCTCCTCACACACACAGTGTGTACAGAATGCAGAAGTCACACTCGCTCAGTAGAAGTTTCCTTCATGACCTTGGGTGAACATTTCAAATGATGCGCTGTGTGTGTGTATGTGTGTGTGCTCGCTAGCATCGATGCAGTGGAGAACCTCACCGCGTGTCAGCCGCTACACACACCACACGTTGGTGGAAATCCTGTCCGTATGCTTTCACCCCGTGTTCACTTGAGCAAACATTTCTATTCTGATGTTTATTCCCATGAATCTGTTCATATTTGGTTCATATTTTTCTCGCTTGTTCTTGCACTCGATGTTGTCAGGCCCGCTGTCGTACATATTATATTACACCTGAAGACTCGAGCAGGATGTACTGCACCAGATCAAAAGGAACGAGAACAGGAGCGTTAATTATCAGACACGAGCGCTGGGATGTGAGGAATCGGCTCGCTGGAAAGACGGAAGGATGGGTTCTTTTCCTGCGGCGTGTAAATCGTTTCGCGAGCGCAGGTGCTTTAGGTTGAGTAAACAGTTCCACCAAATGATACACACACACACACACACACACAGCACAGATGTTATTAGTCACATATTTAGTTAGTTAGGTTGCGTATGATGCGGAGCCCCTGGAGCTCCGAGGCAGCTTGGTTCTGCTGTGACTTGAACCCTCACCCTTCTGGTCATTAACTCAGAGCTATAAGCGTTGAGGCAGCACCTGACATGCGACTGCAGTGAGATGTATGAATGATGATCGATAAAACACTACACAACACAGAAAAAAACAGGACTTTTTAAAGGTCACCTTCTTCGCCTTCTATAGTGTTTATTCTGTATACAGGGCCTGGAGCCTATCCCAGTAGGCTTAGGGCACGAGGCGGGGTACACCCTGGACCAATTAGCCTAATCTGCATGACTTTGGACTGTGGGAGGAAACCGAAATACCGGGAGGAAACTCACCAAGCGCAAGGAGAACATACAAACTCCATGCACCCTGAGGTGGGAATCGAACCCTCCTGCAGGTCCAAGGCGACAGTGCTGCACTGATGTACCACCGGTCAAAGGTCACCTGTGATGCAAACTTCACTTTTTGTCATGTTTAGACACTCAGACGTGTCTCCAAACAAACATCATGCTTTTTCCATTTCTGTACCGGCTGGGGCTTAAACAAGCCAGTTAGATTTTCCCCCTAATGTGACCTCATTGAAGAAGTACCTCCCCCCCTCCCCCCCACACACCATCGGGGAAAGTACTGTAGCTCAGCTCTACTTTTCTCAGCGTCTTCCTGTATCTCTCTCTCTTTCTCTTTCTTTCCTCTCCTTCCTCTTCTCCACTGAACCATCGAGGCCTAATTAAAGTACAGGGGAAACGTGCCCCAGGTTTGCGTGTGCTCCCTCTGGGACGAGGCAAGGGGACGCCTGTCTCTCAGCACCTGCTTGTTAGCGCACCGTGTCTCTGTCTCTGAGTGGCTCTTCTTCACTTCCCGTCCCACTTCCTCCTCTGAGACATTAATGACTCTCGCAGTCATTACTGAAACAGAGACGCGATACAGGGACGGAGACGCTCTCTACAGGGACGGGACGCTCCTGCTGCACGCTGAGCATCATGGGTTATTTCATTTCTCTGCAATGGTGCTGCATTTGTTCAGTGTTTGTGGGGGGGGGGGGGAGTTACTTCTACAACCTGATTGGATGTGAGGGTGTGGTCACTGCAGTTAGGGGCGGAGCAAAGCTTCAGAAATGTGAAATTTCCTGATTTTACAGTATATGAGATAGTAGATTGCTCTGTCTCGCTTTCTTTTTTCCTCTGTCTTTTTCTTTCCCATGTCTTTTTTGTCTTTTCGCAATCTGTCTGTCTGCCGCTGTTTCTATACCTGTTTCTTTTTGTTAATTCTCTCCCTCTCTTGCTTTATTGCTTTCACACCTCTCTCATACTTTCTGTCTGTTTCCTCCCCCGTCTTTCATTCTACTGTATCTGTCTGTGTCTCTTCCTTTCTCTCTTTCTTATTCTGTCGGTTTGTCTGTTTTTTGAGCTATAGCTCTCTTCTTTCTTGTCATCTCTGTTTGTCTCTCGGACTGCGTTTCTTCCCCTTTCTGTGAGGTGAGACGAGGGGTAAATCCTAACCAGATGCTCCCACCACCATGCTTCTCAGTGTAGACCATATTGTCCGAGTGATGGGTTTCCAACAAATCTAGCTCTTCATTTAGTTCTGATCCGATCATTTAGTTCAGAACCCGTCTTAGTTTGCTTCAGAGTGCCTTTTATCACACAGGAGTTCACTTCATGACCACTCCCTTATTGACCCTGGCTTTGTGTAGCATCCAGTGTGTGTGTGTGTATCCTGTAGATATCTTCTCCCCTTTCAGCTTGTGAATATCTCCATCAACTCTCCCAGAGAGCTTCACCTCCTGAATCTCTATCAAGGTTTTTCATTCCTGAATCTAGAACTACAGTATAGACGGAATCAGAAATAAGAACACTGTATGAATGCAAAGCTCAACAAAGGTAGCGAGTGAGTCAAGCTCCAGCAGTGAGGAGAGGTCTGGATCATGAGTGCGTTAATCTAACAGTGGACGAGTGGATGAGCTGGAGTCTGGCCTGGGGTGGAAAGTACGGTATCACATTTATTCGCCGTAATAGCGTGACAAAAATCTATAAAGCATCATAAAGCTCGGAGAAGGACAAGCTGGATTCAAGGATAAGAAAAGTTTTCGCTTGCTTTTTTATATTCTGGTGAGAAGATCATAAATCCTACTCAATCTCTGAAGGAGGAGGAAAAAAAAATAACAGAGACGTATGAAGATCAAAAAGCTGGATTGCTGGTTGAAAATCCATTTGTAACTGTCTTACACTGTGTTGTGTTGTGAGCCGGGGTAAAGTACCAGGATGGATGTCTGGAAGTGTGTAACTCCACACACACACACACACACACACACCACGTAAAGATATGTGTTAGCCTTGATATTGACCCTGGATCCAGACCATCCATTTCCTGTAGGGCTGAAGTTGACAGAGTTCAAATTCCTCCATCCGACTTCCATCAGTCTAATCATCTAAACATCATATGTGTGTGTCTGTGTGTGTGTGTGTGTGTGTGTGTGTGTGAGTGTGTGTGTGAGAGAGAAAGAGCAAGAGAGAGAGAGAGTGCGAGAGCGACCACATGCCACATCATTAGCTCTGATGTCCGGCTGTGGCTTATTATCAACACGCCAACACTTCACTCCGCTAGCTGCTAATGCACTTCTGCTCGCTTTTAGCCCGCTGAGAAGCTGTTAACCTCTCTGACACACACACACACACACATGCATGATGTCTGAATGATGATGATGATGACGATGAGAAGAAAGAGGTCTGGTGCAGCGATCTGAACTCTGTGTGAGATATCTCGCCGTATATCTCGTCCTTCTCGCCGCAGTCTTGTCCCTCTCCTTCTAACACACACTCGATCAGGAGCCGTCGATTCATTTCCTCCAGTACTTCTCATTTCTATATGAACCGCTCAGTCGCAGGTTAGTGATGGACAGATGATGGTGTTCAGCTGTTGACATGGTGACGTTTCCTCTGAGTTTGTTTTACGTTGATGGAAGGAGTCTCCAGTGTCAGCACCAGCGCTTGAGCAGTCAGAGGCAAAGCTGTTAAATTAACATTTCCCCTGTGAAGGAGGACACATGAAGAGCTGATGGAGAAGAGGTGAAGATAAATGGATTCAGTTTTTTTAAATCAAACTTTAAGGAAGGACCAGCAACGATGAGGAAATCTTCAGGAAGTGTTATATACAGTATGAGTGTGTGTGTGTGTGTGTGTAAAGTAAAAGTACAGAGTGTAAATCAGACAGGAAGTAGATAAAGTTCTGCTGGTTTGTGTTTGTGTAAATCTCCATCAGGAAGCAGAACTCTTAAGAAGCTAAAAGCCTTAAACAGCGAGGCTTCAGTGCATCACGGAAAGATCTCGACATGACGGACTCGTTCTTACTGATTCCTTTCTTCCTCACTTCATGTACCTGTAGTGCTGCTAACACATTTTCTTCCTTCATTCTGTACTACACACTTGTTCTTCTCCAACTCCACATCATTCGTACCTGCGTATTTACCCTTTACTTACGTTCTTGCCTTCATACTTTCTCCCTTCACCATTCCTTCTTTCCATCCTTCCTTTATAAACGTATTTACACGCTACTGTACATATCTCTTCCCGCGGTGCTTCCTTTCTTTCCAATATATTTAATTACCCCTTCCTTCCTCTGGTCTTTCCACCCTTCAATTTTTCCTTCTCAATGTTCTCACCTACCCGATACATACCTGCTTCCTACCTTTCTTCCTTTTTCCCCTCCTTCCACACTTCCTTCTCAACATACTTATTCACTACATCCCTGTTTCCCACCATACTTCCTTCTCTCCCTTCATCCGCCTTTTCCAACATACGTACCTCTATTCACTACATACTGTACTGTACCTGCTGGCTTTTCTTCCTTCAAAATATATTTAGCTACAACATCCCTGTTTTCCTTTCTCCTTTCCTTTCCCTTCCCTCCTTTCCCTTATATTTATTTACATACTTTATACCCAGTGGTGTCAAAAGTATTCACATTCATTACTTGAGTAGAAGTATAGATACTAGGGTTCAAAAATACTTCTTTAGAAGTTGAAGTATCAACCCAAGCCTTTTACTTAAGTAAAAGTTTAAAAGTACTGGTTTCAAAACTACTTAAAGTATAAAAGTAAAAGTACCGTGAGGGGGGAAAAAAGCATTAAGGTCTCGCTTTCTGATCATGCAAGGGGGGGGGGGGGCGCGTTGTGCACGTTCTGATCATGTGACGAGGGGGGGCGCGTTGTGCACGTTCTGATCATGTGACGAGGGGGGGGGCGTTGTGCGCGTTCTGATCATGTGACGGGGGGGGGCGTTCTGCGCGTTCTGATCATGTGACGGGGGGGGGGGCGTTGTGCACGTTCTGATCATGTGACGAGGGGGGGCGTTGTGCACGTTCTGATCATGTGACGGGGGGGGGGGGGCGTTGTGCGCGTTCTTGTCATGCGACCGGAGGGGTTGCGCGTTCTGATCATAAAAATAGAGTAACGAGGCTGTTTTTAAAATGTAAGGAGTAGAAAGTACAGATAATTGCTTAAAAATGTAAGGAGTAGAAGTAAAAAGTCGGCTGAAAAATAATTACTCCAGTAAAGTATAGATACCCAAAATTTCTACTTAAGTAAGGTAACGAAGTATTTGTACTTCGTTACTTGACACCTCTGTTTATACCTCCTTCCTTCCTCCGTTCTTTCCACCCTTCCTCAATCTACTTACTGTACTTGTGCAATACATACCTCCTTCCTACCTTTCTTTTTATACTTCTATCCTTTATTCTCAAGATACATACTTTCTGCCTTTTCTTCTTTCTTCCTTCCATTCTTCTTTTGTTCCTTTTCTCCATCCCTTCCTTCTTTCCTCCCTTCATTCAAAATTATATTCATTCACTTACGACATCCCTGTTTCCTCCCTCCTTCCTTTCCATCCACCTACTTACTTACATACTCATTTCATACCTTCTTCCTTTCTTTCTTCCCTCCTTCCACACATCCTCCCCTTCATATTTCCTCCCTACATACCTTCTTCCTTCCTTCATTCTTTCCAGCGCAAATGTTTTTAAAAATGGAAAAAAAAGTGTGACTTTTTCTTTTACATGCGTATCATGAACTTGATAGGACATCTTCAAAAGTCCACAACACAGACACCCTCGAGTCTTAGTGCGGTTTTAATAAAGCTATCACAGCTTAGTTCCTGACAGAAAGAAGAAGCGCATCACGCAGTCAGGCAAATTTACAGGATCGACTCATTCTAATCCCGGAATTGAAAAAGAGATAGATATTTTAACGGCATTACAAAAGCTGTGCCGAGACGACCTTTAAGAGACGAATGGGATTAAATAGAAAAAAAGAAAGAAAGGAGGAAAAAAACGCAGCGCTGAGATGTCAAGCCCTCTCCATTTTCCTGTCTGGCTTTTCTGCTGAGAGTCTATTGAGGAGGGAATGGAGCGGAAGCGGAATGGAAATAACTGGAGAAAGAAAGCCTTCTTTGCTGAGATGAGCCTGTCATTAGCCTTGTTGTAGAGATTAGCTTGTCATCTCAGCCTTTTGAGAAAAAAACTTAATAAAAGCACAGGAGAAAAGGAAGCGAGGAGAGAAAGAGAGATAGAGAGATGAAGGGTCTGATCGCTCTGACCTACTCGACTCTGGTGCACACACAAGGTCAGGGATTGAGCTTAATAGAAAAAGACCCGCTAATTAGCTATATGGACTACATTACCCACGTATCCCAGTGTGTCTCAGTGACAGGACAGTGAGGCTGGAGGATCTCTCAGTGCCTGTAATGGCCTCAATTATCCCAGTGTGTCTGCTTCACTGCCTCTCCGGTGTAAAGGTTAAACACTGGTGCTGCTTCCCTTCTAATGAACTCCTCTCGCCTGCAGCTTCTTACTGATCAAGTGCACTACGCCGGTCGGTCACTACTGCACACTTCCATCCTTACTGCTTCTCCTTAGTGCCTGCTGAGTTCCTCTCTTATTACTTCTGTGTCGCAAAAACGCTGCGTGCAAATACAGCTCTGTGTCTGTACAGTATACTACAGTATGTCTATCTGTATTTCAACCTAAAGTGGATTTTTGTTCATTGAACATGAACTCTACAAAGATCCCCTTTGGAAACACTGGGAAGTACTGGGAAAATCCCAGATGTAGAAATGTTGGATTTGTGTCAAGCTTTGGGTTTGACTGTTCGTCATAAAGACGTCCAAAACATGTCAATGCTGGATGTCCCATGACCAGGCTTGTCCACTTACTCATTGTCTATACCGCTTTATCCCGTATTCAGGGTCACTAACCTGCAAGTCTTTGGACTGTGGGAGGAAACCGGAGTACCCGGAGGAAACCCACCAAGCACTGGGAGAACATGCAAACTCCATGCACAAAGAGACGGGAATCGAGCCTGGCCGGGAATCGAACCCGGACCCTGGTGGTGCATGGCGACAGTGCTAACCACTACACCACCGTGCCGCCACCCGACATGTCCATAGAGAGACAATTTTAACAAATGGATCAGGACCTCTCTGAGACATCTAAGATTACATTCAGAATTAGTTTGAATGACGTTTAAGTGTAAGTCTCAGGGCGGGTCTAAGAAAAAACAATGTTTTTATGATGTTTTTTTTAAATCAGAAATGGACATGGTTGTGGATATTACAGTTCTGCAGAATATGTCAAAAGATGTCTAAACTCGAGATAAAACAGGTTATTTGATTCACTTCAGGCTGCTACTCTGTTCAGCGTTTATTCATCACACATATACATTAGAGAACAGGGGGATTATTTATTCTTTGCATGTCTCAGCTTCCTGTTAGCAGGCTGCGGTCAGAGCGCAGGGTCAGTGATTCTACAGAGCCCCTGGAGCAGATAGGGTTAAGAGCCTTGCTCAAGGGCCCAACAGCGGCAACCTGGCTCTGAGTTGGTGCTTGACCCGCCAACTTTCCGAGCAGAAACTCAGAGCCTTAACACCCCGAGCCACCAGAACGCGTGTGGTAATGTTTACTTGCATCTGCAGCTAGATTCTTCCAGTTGGTTTGTACTGCAGCAACAATTAATAACTTCTATTTCTTCAAACTAGAACAGTGTTATCTAAAATCAATCCCCTGTGAACTTGCCCAGGCGGTTACTAAGGATGCCTCAATGAGCACTTTAAACACACACATGCTTTGTTTCTTGATGGGTTTCCTCCAGGTCATCCGGTTTCCTCCACAGTCCAAAGACATACAGAGTAGGTTAATTGGAGTTTCCAAATTGCTCATAAAGTATGAGTGTGTGAGTGGATGTGTGTGAGCTGGTGTGCCCTGTGATGGACTGGCACCCTGTCCAGGGTGTAGCCCGCCTTGTCCCAGAAATCCCCTGGGTTAGGCTCCAGGCCTTCTGTGACCCTGAACAGGATAAGGACTATAGAGAATGAGAGTGTCTGAGTGAGTGAGGTTGAATAACACGCTCTCCCTGACGTCTCCTGCAGGACACAGAGATCCTGAACACGGCTGTGTTGAACGGCAGAACGGTGGCCGTGCCGGTGAAGGTGGTGACGGTTGCGGCAGACGCGACGATCACAGACGTCTCAGACGCGGTGCAGTGCAGATCCACAGACGAGGACGTGGTCAAGGTTAGTGAGCACATAACCGGCGCTGATCAGTCTTTCTTTTTATGATGCTTTTTTTATTCCTTTGTTCTTGACTGGGGTCAAATGCCCAGAAGTGTGATTTATATTTATCCAGGATATAAAAAGTGTGTAACTTCAATGACAGACGCAAAACACACAATGTGGCATTTGAGCACTTTGTACAAAATGTCAGTGAAGTACAACTCTTTATTCTGTTTAACCCAATTATAGAAGCAAATATATACAAATTTTCATATTTCCGAAGCGTGGACAATCAGAATTTCTTCCAACTCACAGACGGAAATGATCCAGTCTGTCTTATTTGAACATGAAAAACGAATCTCAAAGTTTTAACACGACTCTAGGTTTGCTCCACCAGCTCCGCTTTTAACTTCATCTCGCTTCTCAACTTGCACAAAAGTGGTTCGTTAGAATTTCAGACACAATCCAGTCACGCACAGTGTAATTAAGTCTAATTACATGCGTTTGAAGTTCTGAACATTGAGGCTGAGTAAAACAAAGAGATGTGAGGAATGACGCATCGGTAATGTTAAACGAGTTCATGCCGAGGTTTCAGCATCAGTGAGAAAAGTCTGCGTTACACTCTTCACTGCTGCTGAAGTCTCATTCGTCTAGCGTCCGGCAGTGTTACCCATAATGCATCAGTGTATAAGTTATACACATTACTTCGGCATTATGCGTCAATGTATTTTATGTAGAATGGACATTAAACTTTCTTGCTTGGTGGTGTAACAGTTGTGGCCTCGTACCGCCTTGATTGAGGGTTTGATTCTCATATCCGCCTGTGTGCGTGGAGTTTCAATTTACTCCCTGTGCTTGGTGAGTTTCCTCTCACAGTTCAAACAAATGCAAAGTAGGCTAATTGGCGTTCTTAAATTACTCGTAGTTCATGTGCTGTACGATGGAGTGGCCAGGGTGTCCCCCGCTTTGTCCTCAAAGTCTCCTTGTATAGGCTTCAGGCTACAGAAAATGAATGATGATCACATATGCGGTGTCCCTCATTGCCAGCCATCTCCTGCTCTATACAAAATAACAAAATGTATTTACAGAAACAGCATGAATTTAAGTCCTTACAGTATTTGCATCGTCTATAGGAAAATGAAAGTGTACACAATAATAATAATAATAATAATAATAGTAACAGTAACAGGAAACAACGATCATATAAGGAAAGAGGCAGGAATCATGCATAATTCTTGGACATTTTATGAAGGGTAACCTTGGTCAAAATCAGGGCAGATAACATGCAAAACACTAGAATGCATATTAATAATATGTATTATATAATGCATGAATCATAAATGCAGATTCAAATGCATTTAGGCATGTAGACAAGGTCAGGACAATCTGCTGAAGCTCAAAATTAATGGGAAAGAGAGGTGATTTAAGTGACTCTGAACGTGGGATGCTTGTTGGTGCCGGACAGGATGGTGTGAGTACGTACTGTATTTCCCAAACTGCAGATCTACAGGGATTTTCACACAAAACCATCCCTCCAGTTTATAGATTTGTTACAGTTCTCTGAGTGAAAATGTCTTGTTGATGCCAGAGGTCAGGGCAGAATGAGCAGACCGGTCTGAGTGATAGAAAGGAAACACACCAAGAAAATACAAAGGAGACTACACCAAGGGCTCACCATAGTTGGACAACAGAAGATTTGACAAACATTGCCCGGTCTGATGAGTCTCAATTTCTGCTGCAACTTTCGGATGGTGTGTGTCAGGATTTGGCTTAAACAACCTCATCCATCCTGCCTTGTATCAGCCTTGGTTCAGGATGGTGCTGGTTATGGTGTAATGGTGTGAAAGAGACCATCCCTTGATGACCACAGAATAACACAGCATGTCAAAAGCTAAAATCATCTCAAACTGTTGTGTTGAACATGCCACAGTGCATTTGTCAGACATCTATTATTCAGAGTGACTGGATATTGATGTAATTTTTTTACATTTTATCTCATTATATATATGCACAGTTAAAGGGTTAAGAACACCAACTTGGTGGGGTTGGGGTTTGAACCTTCTGATCAGTAGTCCACCACCATAACCACTGCACTACCCCTGCCCTCACCAGACCTCAATCCAATAGCACAACTTTGGGCTGTGGTGGAGCGGGAGACTCGCATCATGGATGTACAGCCAACAAATCTGAAGGAACCGCATGACGCTCTCATGTCAATGTGGATGAAAAATCTTTCCAGCACCTTGTTGTACTTGTGCCATGAAGAATGAACACAGGTCTGAAGGCAAAATGGGTCCAACCCAGTGCTAGCAAGGTGTATGTAATGAAGTGGCCAGTGATAATGATTAATATGTGTAACTTACAGCTAGAGATAATAAAAGTTCTCAGACACAGGAAAGGTCCTGCACTAACAGTAAAAATCCACTACACTTACTGGATCTGGTATAAATCTATTTAAATCGCTTTATAAAACATTACACTGGTCAGAATAATGAACGGCTTATAAATCTAAAAATGATTGTGGCTGTAATTAGCTGTGACAGAGGGCGATAAATCCCACCTCATCAGGCTTCAGTGCTTATTTGATTTACTGGAAGAATGTAATTGGCATTTCGTGAATTTCCGTGAAACAGAACATGCTCCGCCATCCCTGAAATCTGATTTCGCTCTCGACTTGGAAGCTGTGATGTTGAAACTCTGGAGCTCGTTCCCAAACAAAGCTGCGTTAAAACCATTCCAGAAAATAAACTCCGCGTCATTCAATTGCCCTCCATTTCAGATGAACATGGCAGGATAATTAGATAAGCAAAGTAAATTAAAACATCTCTTCACGCTGACATTAACAAGCGTCAAAAATGTGTGTACATCAGAGAACCAGAAATGTCTTTTCGTTTATTTGGAGTGCATCTGTGACCTCGTACATCTCATGCAGTGTGTACCTGCTGCAAGACATTTCATTTTCACAAGCACAAACGTTTAATTAACACAAAATTAAAGTTCATACAGGCTATATTGTGCAATAAAAATAACTCTGCTTTCAAATCTGATTACACACTTTGGTTGGTTTGTTTAAATTGTTGCATCTTCATTAAGGAGAGTTTGCTGCAGTAGGTGGTTATTGAGGCTTTAAATAAAGCCTAGGAAATGGGGTCTGATTGGTTTCAAGTGTGGTTGAAAGTAGGCTGGTACATTCTGGTGCTGCATACAGTTAAAAGATTCTGTAGCTGTCCGCAGTACTGAAAAGAGAACAGAGGAGCTGTCTGCCAAACCTCGTATTCAAAAGCAGTCACGGAAGAACTTTCAGCTTAAACATGTCATCATAAACAACTCTTTACCTTCTTAGTAATTGCTTTCATTACTACTAGTTTATGCAAACTTCCACCAATGCACTGACAGGTTAATGACTGACCTCACGATTTTGTTCACGGCTATCTTGCTAACTAGTATCTTTTCCAAGTTCCCCCCTTCTGATCTGGGGCACTACTTGGTGTGTGGAACAAAATGATCTACACCCTACACCCTAATCCATTTTAGGCTATTTGGGATTTAACCCCCAGAAAAGTTAGTTGGTTACCTTTAAAAAAAAAAAAAGCAGAGTTAGTGGTGATCTACATGAAATTTACAAGATTTACAGGACTGTCCACCACCTTCATGGTTTATTTTCCTCAACCTTTTAGCTACATAGTACCAGTAAGCATTAAAAACTACTTTTACACTGGTTCACCTGAAGGTTTGGGAACCATAATTCGAATAGTTAAAGTGGAAAAAGGAATGAAATGAACGTATAATGTTAATAGTGTTGTTGATTCTGAACACAGTGGGGCAACAACTAAAGTCTGAGTACAGTGCCATTGAGCGTGGGATCTGTGGTTTGACTGGTAACTGGTTTATGATGTAGGAACTAGAGTTTGATAGTTACAGTGATTGACAGAATCTGTGGTTTCTGTTGCATTGTTGGTTTGTTTTAGTTTGATTGGTAGCATTTGTATTGAGGAGGGATTTATGCTTTGATTTGTTACAGGGGCATTGGAGGCTGTAACATTGGTTTCAGTGGTATTTGGGCTGGAAATTCACGCTGATTAGTTAAACTGGTGTTTAGGTTTGGAAGTGAGCTCAAAGTGGCTGCAATGGCATTCAGAGTTGCAAATTATTGTGTGACTGGTGATAGCGGCATTTTGGATGAAACTTAGTTAGATAGTTACTTGGGTCTAGTTAGTTACCAGTACACTAGAGCAAGAATTATCGATTACAGTGGAGCTTTGTGTAGGAACAAAGCTCTGACTGGTGACAGTGGCATCGGGGTGGGACTTACAGTATGGTTTGATATTGTTTGATGGACCCTCTACAGTACTGATTCTTGCAGTCTTATTGATTACAGGGGTATTTTTGTGTGGAACCTTGTCTGCAGTGGCAACAATCACTTATTGCTTATAGTATTGTATTTTAGAAACTGGAGCCTAATTAGTCACAGTAGAATTTTGGGGTAGGAATCAAGCTCAGGATCATTGAGGTTGGACCTATGGTTTGGTAGACTACAATCGCATTCTGAGATGGAAGTAACGATTTGACTTGTGACAGTGCCACTGGGGGTATGACGTATGGCTAGGTTGGTTGCAGTATCACTGGAGGCAATGGGATTTGGGCTAAAAAAAAAAGCAGTCTAATTGGTTATGCTAAAGTTTGAGAGTCAAGCTCAGATTTTTTGTAGTGGCATTAATGATGGGACTCATGGTTCGACTGGTTATGGTGGCATCGTGGGTGAACTTGATGGTCTAGTTAGTTATAGATGAACTTGGGCAGGTCAGTGGGTTGACTACAGTGGGTTGCTTTCTTTGACTGGTGACAATGGGAAAGGGCGGGGGTTGAGACTTATGGTTTATAATAATAATAATAATAATAATAATAATACATTTTATTTAATGGTGCCTTTCATGGCACTCAAGGACACATTACAGGCAAGTATAAGAACAATGGTTTAAAAACAGACAGAAAACTGCATTACATACAAACGTTTTTAGACGAGATTTAAAAACTGGGAGACATGGACTATTGTGGACCTCGACAGGAAGTCTGTTCCATAAAAAAGGTGCTGCATAACCAAAGACTTGAGACCCCATAGAAACTGTATGTGTACGTGGACGAACGAGTGTAGTTGCAGAAGCAGACCTTAAATCACGTGATATGTATATTAAGAAGGTCCAAAAGATATGAAGGTGCCAAGTTGTTTAGTGCTTTGTAGGTTAAAAGTTGTATTTTAAAATCTACACTGTATTTAACAGGGAGCCAGTGCAGATTTTGCAAAATGGAAGTGATGTGTTGTAAACTAGAAGTTTTGGATATGACCCGAGCAGCAGCATTTTGTACTAACTACAATTTATTAAGTATTTTTGAGGGAAGCCCATAAAATAAAACATTGCAATAATCAATTCTCGATCTAACAATAGCATGCACAAGAATAGCCGTACTCTTCATTGAAAGGGCGGGACATAAACGGTTGATATTCCTAATATGAAAGAATGCAGAGCGGGTAACACTGTTAATATGGGCTTCGAATGACAGTGTTTGATCAAAGATGACTCCCAAGCTTTTGACCTGGTTGGATAGAGGAACATTAAGATCAATTAAAACAGAAGAAATGTTTGCCTTTCCTAATGTTGATTTTGTGCCCACAAGAAGAATTTCAGTTTTACTATTATTGAATTTGAGAAAATTGCTTGAAAACCAAACTTTTAACTCTTCAAGGCACTCAACACTAGCAGAAGGGAGAGACATCATGGAAGGTTTAGAGGACAGATAGAGTTGGGTATCGTCTGCATAACAGTGAAATTTAATTGCCATATTTCCTAAATATGCTCCCTATTGGAAGAAGATAGATAAGAAACAGGAGAGGTCCTAGCACGGAGCCCTGAGAGACACCAGTGACAACAGGAGTAGTGGTTGATTGAAACTGTTTAATTTGTACAAATTGCATGGGATCAGAAAAATAGGAATGAAACCAAGAAAGGGCTATACCAGTAATACCGATAGATTCCAATCTGTTCAATAGTATGGTGTGTGAGACAGTATCAAAAGCGGCACTAAGATCAAGGAGTATAAGAATCAATAGAAGTCCAGAATCAGCAGCCAACAGCAAGTCGTTTGATATCTTTACAAGTGCGGTCTCAACACTATGTTGAGAACGAATCCCAGATTGGAACGTTTCAAAAAGGCTATTCCTGGAAAGATAATCACGGAGCTGGGAAGTAACAATCCTTTTAAGAGTTTTAGCCAAGAACGTCAAATTTGAAATAGGACGATAATTGTCGAATTTACTTGAGTCAAGGCCTGGTTTCTTAAGGATTGTAGTTAGCAATGCAATTTTAAAACCGATTGGAACAATACCAGAAAGAAGTGATGCATGCATGATGTCTATAATTAAGGAAGATAGGAAAGGTAAACCAACTTTAACTAAGTGGGTCAGTAGAGGGTCCAGTTGACATGTAACAGTTTTAGATTTTTGTATAATATAACAAACTTCTTCCTCAGTTGGTATAAAAATAGAAAAGGTATAGTCAGCCCTTAGCATTTGACCAACAGAAATATTAAGATCAGAGCTGGGTGGAACCATGTGCTGGTGGATCAGTTCAATTTTGTATTTAAAAAATCTTCACATAATTTTATAGAAGGAGTATGAGATTTTTTTCTTTGAGATCTTGTTAATGACAGAGAAAAGTGATTTAGTGTTTCGCGCATCAGATCCTATAAGACCAGCATAGTAGTTCATTCTTGCAGTGGAAAGTGCAGTCTTGTAAGCTTTCATATGATCAGCATACATATTTATGAACAGCAAGTCCAGTCTTAGTGCATAGTCGTTCCAAACGACGACCCTTGACCTTAAGATGGCGAAGTTCACAAGTAAACCAGGGGGCAGAGTGGACAAACTAAACCTTCCTGGTTTTCAATGGAGCACACACATCAAGGATGATTTGTAAATGATCATTGTAGTGCAGAACTAAATCATCGAGAGTCGAAGGGTAGTTGACAGATGGAATTGTAGACAAACGTTCTGAGAGCACTGAAACGTCAATGTTCTTAATATTACGAAAAAGTCATGGTACGGTTCAAATTGGGCTTGACTATAGATAGAACAACATTAAAAGACACCAACATGTGATCAGACAGTGTTAAATCAGTAATAGTAAAATTATCGGGGATAACGCCCGAGCAGCAGACCAAGTCCAAAGTATGACCTTTTGAGTGAGTAGGTGCTTTGATAAATTGCTGCAGGCCAAAACAATCCAAACATGATGAAAAGGAGCTTTCTGAATCATTTACACGAATATTGAAATCACCAACCAACACCACATTAGGGGACAGAGAGCAAAGAGAAGTTAAAAATGTATAAAATTCCTGTAGAAATGCTGGATTGGCCTTTGGAGGTCTGTACACCACAGCAAGAATGGTAGGAACAACTCCATTAATTTGTATTGCAGGTTTAATTGGTTCTATTGGCATTGGTTACATTGGCATTGGAGGTGGGAGCTGTCCTTTCTTATTGCAGTCAGGGAGTCACCAGCCCCTGACTTTATGATTTGGTCAGCTTTTACATCACTGGCCACTGGTGGTCAATGTACAATGCTAGCTTGTTTCACATTTAGCTCTTCTTGTGTGTTCACAGGCAAATACATAGCCTAGAAATGAGCAAAAAGAAAAACACCTAAACATTTCTCAAGCTTTTGGAAATAGAATGTAACCTGTTATATTCAATGAATATTCTGCCAAGAGCAACAGGAGCACAGAGTCTGACCTTTGAAATACATGCGGCAAGGAAATCAGAGTTTTATGTGGGTGTTGTATTAGAAATATGCCAATATACCTGAATTAATCTTTCTCTCTCACTCCATGGATAGTCTTATGTGTATGCGTTGACATTATTTGCAGTCTGATTGGTTACATTGGTGTTTGAGTAAACTCAGATTGGGGTTGGAACTTGTGTTCTAGGTAGTTACAGTGGCATTGAGGTAGGAACTGGTGTTTAATCTTAAAAGTAGTATTTAACAGTATTTACAATAGAACTAGAGATGGGACTTATTGTTTAACTGGTTACAGTGGCATTATGGATGGGAATTGTTGCTGAGGTCTTATTGGTTACAGTGGTTTTTGGCGTGGGAGAACAAGAGATCAAGAGGCAACATCCCAGTTGATGGCTAAGGTCTTAGCATCGCTAAAGCCAATATGACGTACTGTAGAGTCACTGCAAGATTAAACTCAACCCCTTCCCCAGGAAGTTTCCAAATTGGGTTTTGCCCCATTTTGTCGGTGAAATGACCAAAACGAACTTCCCCGCTAACAATGACTTTACGATAATGACTTTAATAGCGTACGCATAACAAAGAAACTCGCTGAATAGTTTCCATCCTCACACAGAGGTTGATAGCTGGCTTTGATTACAGCTCGTTGTTTTATTACTAAAACCTCTCCCTGCTGAGCCTCCCGCAGCACGCCGCCGCTCGATGTCTGGTTTGATGTGAAGCCTAATGGGTTTTTTTTTCCCCCTATCAATATTCCCAAACATCATCTCTAACAGTCAGCACTCATTAAGTCCTCCATCCACATGAATTCTGTTCTTTCATATTCTGTTCTCGATGCCTTTGATGTTTTCGCATCTTTGTTGTTACACTATTATCACTGTTATTATTTCAGCGTCGGTTGCCACCCAGTCTCGACACACTGGTGTACCTGAATATAATAACTCTTTTTTTTATTGTCATTCAAGGTATTTCAGTTAGCGAAAGTGGCAATGGGTGAATACTAAACGCCGCTCGCTTTGGCAGCTTTGCTAGTTTTATATAGACGTCTCACTGAGATAAAAGACCTTCAATCAAGTGCGACAGGTGTTTATCGCTTCACATCTCATATCACGGTTAATGTGTGGTGATGGCGTGTTGGAGTTGTCCTAATAAGGTTGTTTCCATCAAGCACAATCAAGAAAGTGCTGATGATTGATATGTCCTGGTGGGACGTACAGTAGTCGGTGAGTGACATTAGCCAGCATCGAAGTCTCGGTGAGAACTAAGTTTAAAAGCTCGGCATGAGCTTTAATTAATGATTAACTGTTTCTTCAAGCTGTTTTCTAAGATGAAATTGATCAGAGCAGGTGAACTGCTCAATGTCAGGAAAATTGTACTCAGGTTTGGTCTAACTGCTCTATAAATCGATCTGAGATTTTTAAAGCAGGAAGGTTTTGGCTGCCATTATTATGCCCTACTGATTACATATACTTGTGTGCACATATTTATTGTGTGTGTGTGTGTGTGTGTTTGTGTGTGCATGTTGAGAACATTGATGCCTGATTTTCAGGCCACCGAATCCAGACAGTCTAATTACAAATTACAAGCGAAAGAGAGCAGGAGAATGAATTTGTTTGTGTGTGTGTGTGTGTGTGTGTGTGTATATGCGCGTGCGTGCATAGAGGAATCAGTCATGCAGTTGATTTAAAGCGCGATTCGAAGTCAGTCAGGTAGAAATGAAGTCCACATCAGCCTGAGCAGAAGCAGATTAGAGTCCCGCTGCTCTCCGCTGTGATTTATTCCTGCTGTAATAACTACAGCTAATACATAGCTCCATGTTTATGACAGAAAGATGGAATAAATGTACGCGGTGAATGAGGTAACATGACATCCAAGGTCTCCGAGAAAAACGCGACGTCGTACATTTAGCACTGATAATCCAAGCGAAACCTCGTGTGCTGGTGTGGAGGATTGTTCTCTCCTTACTGTAACTTTAAACACATTCAACATAATGTCACATTAACTTTAAACTTTTAAATGTACTCTAAGGTTAAACGCTTAGTGTAATATTCAGTTTAACAACCATGTAAAATGTTCTAAGTTTAAAACTTTACATTGACTTAAATATGAAATCATACAACTTTTCACTTAAATTTACACTAAAGATTTTACTAAAGTTTACAACATTGTGTAAAAATATTTAAAAACCTAACGACCTATTTTATAATAATCAATTTTACACTTTCTGCTAAGTTTAAAAGCTTCACTTTAAAGTTTAAAACATGCACCAAATTAAACTACAAATAAAAAAAATTGTTATTTCCTAAAATTTTATTTAAATCTTAAATTTTGCACAAAATGTACACATTTTAAAATCTAACAGCTGACACAAACTTTATCCTAATTCAAACCTAATTTTAAACCTTGTACTTGGCAGTAAATTTTAATATTTCAACAAACTTTAATCTAAACATGTCACTGAGTGCATCTTGCCTGCCATGCAGAAGGCCCAGGTTCAGTTCCCACCCAATGTCCAAACCACTGGAGGGTTGTGTTAACCCGCTAAAAACCTGCGCCAAGTTCTGTATGGATCGGATGGACCACTGTGGCGACCCCTCAACTGGAGCAGCCGGAAGACAAACCATAACATTACTCTAGTGTAAAGCACTTTAGTGGGGCAGAGCAGCACAGACACAGATGGCGATAGAGTGTTCAAACAGGTGGACTTTTATTCTGATAAACACTCAGGCACACAACGTAAAGTGCCTTTTCTAAGTGCAGGAGTAATAGGTAGAGTAAAAGGGAGCTTATCCTTGCAGCTGGCGGTCTGGAATGCTGAAGGCTGTGGAGGAGATGCCGAGCTGGGGTGAGTCGTGCACCTTTCCGATTTCTTCTGAATTTACAGGATTCTCAGAGTCTGAAATAATCAAACACACATACTGGTTCAGTTAATTTCCAGAATATAACACTCACTGGTCTCACTGGTCTGGCATTCGAGTCTTATTTTAGAGTCAGTCTCTGACTCCGGTAGAATGAGTGGTAATGTGGAGCTGTCCGTGCAGAGTTACGGCACCCCACCCTTTTCTTAGCCGTGCCTCGCCGCTGGCCGTGGTCCTGAATGCGCATTGTGTTTTGGATGTGCAAGAACCTGTTACAGAATGCAAGGTGTGGTTTTCGGGCCGCTGTCATGCTAGATTCAAAGCGTTACACCGGCTTACATAGATAAATTATAGCTTTATAGGTAACACTAACACTTTACATTACAGTACAACTTTCCAAATACATAAAAAAATTACATTTATACAAATGTGAAGCTTAAAAATTTACATTAAATTTTCGTTACACTTTAAATGTTACACTAATGCTAAATGTTACACACAGTATCAACTTCAGTAACATTTTCATCACAATTTTAAGTTTATACAAAAAATACACAAAAAACTGCGTTTACACTAACATTGTACAACATTCATACAAACTTAAAAAATAAAAATAAAAATACAATAATATTGCATGTTTAGTTACATTACTTTAGTTTTGGCCAGCCTTAAATCTTTAGTATATTTCCAAACGTACTTACACTAACATTTACTTACTTTATGTTTTTATTGTATAGACTAGCTTTAAAGCATTACATTGTTGACTGTATGTTTGTAGTCAGGTGACATAAATCCTGTTTGTTTTTTTCTCACTCAAGTCCAGTTTTATGAGTAGAATAAAGGAAAAATACAAGAATAACATTTTTATTGGACAATGACAAAACACAAAACAAAAAAAAGAAAAAGATAAAAGACCCACAATAATACAACGCTGTCCTCCTTGTGTGTGTGTGTGTGTGTGTGTGTGTGTGTGTGTGTGTGTGTGTGTGTGTGTGTGTGTGTGTGTGTGTGTGTGTTTGTAGCCTTTAAAAGAACATTAACCATTACGAGCGCCTCCTAAGCACAGTACACTCAGGATATTTTATGAGAACGTTTAATTAAGAATTTGTTAAATGGGATTTTAAAAACCAAGCCACTGTATTTAAACCTTTTTTAACAGGAAAAACACAATAGAGAAGCTCGACAGAATGCAGTGTTGTTATTGCTAATTTATTCTACTCGAAGTCTTTTCATTGTTGTTAATTAAAGAATTTCATCACATTTGCTCGGCCAGGGAAGAAGCTAAGCATCATTTGTGGATGGGTTTTAGATGAGGGAAGTGTGGTGCTATAAAACTGTAGAAGGTTACAAATTTGCTGTTATGAGCTGCTGGAATGAAGTTAATATGTTTGTATCTTGGCTATGGATCAACTGCAGATTCCAGTTGGACTTGCTGGGTTCCGGGCCGACACAGACACCAGGCCTGATTGTACTGTAGTTATGCAGGTTCCTGGAAACAGATTATTGGGGATATTTTATGAGTCCTAGTGTTTGATACTTGTTGATGCAGATACAGATACTGAATGTGTAACTTAGTTATTATTAATGGGTTATTAGAGAAGCCTCTGGACACTTAGCGCTGATACATTTTTATTATTGACCTTTAATTTACAGCTTTACCAACGTATCGCTAACGAGCGAGCCGGAGTTGACAGTGGTGAGGAAAAACTTACCTGAGATGACAAACCTTGAGACGCACCAGACTCTAAAGGGGAAAAGTACAATTGTATAACAAGGGAATTCATGTAAATTTCAAACTGTTACTCTACTTGGAGTAGAGATACGCCAAGGTAAAATATCACTCCAGTGAATGTAAAAGTTCTGCATTTATACATTTATTTGGCACAAAGCTTTACTTTTACTTAACTATCAAACGTGAGCTTAAGACGTGATAAAGGAGTCTCTCTCTCTCTCTCTCTCTGTCTCCGGGATTTTCGGTATTTGAGCAAACGAATTGAATGCCGCCTACGTTGCGTGTACTTCCAAAACTTATTTATGTCAACACTTACATATTCTTATGTGGGGTGTTTTTGCATTCTGTGCCAGATTTACTAAAGACGTAGCACCTTGGGTACAGAAAATGTTATCAAGAACGGTAGCAAGAAGAAAAGGGAGCCGCTTTCAGTTTAGTTTTTATAGCAGCCGGTGCCAAGAGGAATCATCAATGAAACTTAATTCATAACATTTGTATCATGTGTCTTAATCCTGTACCATAAACCTATGATAAAAATTATAGAACCTTCATTTCGTCATAAGTGGGCAAACTTAGAAAATTTGTAGGGGATCAAATACTTATTTTCCCCCCACTGTAGATGTGTTTTCTAAATGTTTTGATTGTTTTTATATGCAAAATATGATTATAATGTTGGAAATCGGTTGTTGTTGTTGGTCTTTCGGCTGCTCCCGACAAGGGGTCGCCACAGCGGAATATCCGGTCCGCACTACAACTTGGCACAGTTTTTACGCCGGATGCCCTTCCTGACGCAACCCTCCCATTTTATCTGGACTAGGGACCGGCACTGCATCCAGTCGCTGCGGTTTGGGCACTGGTTGGAAATCGAACTCAGGCCTTCCGCATGGCAGCCGAAACACCTACCACTGAGCCACCAGTGCCCCAGTGTTGGAAATTGGTAATATTGGTAATATTTTTGGGTGTCTGGAACGGATTATCTGCATTTACATTATTTCCTATGGGAATGTGTGTTTCACAATACAAAATTTCGCCCTAAGAACTCGCCTCCGAAACGGATTAAATGTATCTGTTGAGGCAGCGTTACCGGTACCGAGGCTGTACTCTGGTTACGTAAGGCAATGCTGTGCAGAAATGCATTGAAGTAAAAGTAGAGATATTTGCTATAGAATGTAGTGGAGTAAAAGTAAAAAGTATCCAACATAACATATGTAACAGTAACATAAGTACAGTAACAATGTAAATTGTTACCAGGGGTAGCTCAGTGGTTAAGGCATTGGACTACGGTCCGGAAGATCCCAGGTTCAAACCCCACAACCACCAAGTTGCCACTGTTGGGCCCTTGAGCAAGGCCCTTAACCCTCAACTGCTCAGATGTGTAATGAGATAAAAATGTAAGTCGCTCTGGATAAGAGCGTCTGCCAAATGCCTAAATGTAAATGTAAATTCCACCTCTGTATATATCCAGATTTCAGGTTGTTACTTTATAAGGATTGTGTCCGAATCTGATGTTGATATCAAACTGATAAACGATGCAGTGATTCTCTGCAGGAGTCCAAACCAAACCTTATAGGAAAAACTCTTCCATCTAGTTCATTTTTCCTCCATAGCGCCTCGTACAGACGTGCTGAGGGTTGTTCCTGCGGCGGTGTTCTCGCTCCTCTCCTCCTCATGTGGATCTGTGCCTGATTAACTCAGTGTGACACCCGCAGCCGGTCCATTCAGCACCTTAATGTGGACATGTGCTGCTCGGGACACGAGGATTACATCCCCTAATGTCAGTGGTTAACAATGAGCCTCATGACCGACCGACCGTGCATGTGTGTGTGTGTGTGTGTGTGTGAGAGAGACACTGGGACAAGATTTCATACTCAATATCTGCAGGGAATGGAAAAAAAAAAACTCGTTTACTAGCGGAGAGAAGAGAAAAGTAGCATCGAGGACCCTGACAGACATCTCCATCAGTCAGACAGAGTGAAACACACACTCACACACACACACACACACAATATCTCTCAGGGCTAACAGCTCGAACGCACTGAAACACTCGCAGGCTATAAATACAGCATGATGTCTTTATACTCACGCTGCAGTCTGCTCTCTGACTCTGAGCTTTTATAGTGCAGTTAAAGCACACACACACACACACACACACACACAGGATACTTTACTAGCTTTTACACTCTGATTTAATATGATATAATCACTCGCTCCACTTCTCTGTACGCTCGGGTAATTAGCATGGGATTTTTATTAGATTTTTTTGGTTATAAGCGAGTAACTCTTATGATATTAGTCAGGGTCAAGGTGACGGCGTTACCATAACGACGGCAGGAAAGAGGAAACAGGTTCGTCGTTTAGACCTAGCGCTGGGTAACTTTCCCACCCCTGCGTTTAGTGGCTACAGCCAAAGTTGTTCTTTATAGACGGCAATAAAGGCTCGTACAGGCACGCGGAGACGAAATGAAGAGCAACGAGAGACGTGTCCTGGCAGCGTCTGGACGTCCTGCTGCGACGCCGAGAATCCGATATACAGGAGCCGCTACTGTGCAGATCAAACACACGTTACATTAAATCACCACTTTGATGTTCGCCAGGTATCTTTTACAGCTATTTATGGTGTCTCGCTGTAGACAAAACGTCTCAAAAGTCAGTCACTAAACACAAACCAATTGAAATAATAATAATAATAATAATAATAATAATAATGATAAAATCGAAATAATTTTTTAACCCTGCCCCATTCCCGCCCATTTACACAAAGCTCCACCCCTAAAACCTGCAGTGCTTCAGCTAGCGTTAACATTTTGCAGGGAGTTTGATGACATTACTTTCATACACACACATACACACACACACACACACACTGTCGACTCAAGTGGAAGCTGATTTACAGCACTATAAACACACCCTGTTCTGCCCGGAACGATTTATGTGTGTGTATTTTTTGTCTAATCAGCGTTTACAAGCGCTAATGTTTCGCTACATAGCGCACCGCGTACTGCCTCAGCGGTGTAACACGCGCACGACGAGGTCAGGGGTCACAACGCTGGTATCACACACACACACACACACACCGAGCGTCAGTGTGTCTCACCGATCCTGACCAGGTTTAAAAGCGAACACCGCCAGAATGATAAGATGAAAGGATTTATAGATCTTGAGTAGTGTGTGTGTGTGTGTGTGTGTGTGTGTGTTAGCATTTAAATCCAGGTTATGAGCCGAGGGCTGTGCTTTAGGTACTTCAAAGCACCTTGAAGTTTGTGTGTGTGTGTTTGTGTGAGAGAGAGAGAGAGAGAGAGAGAGAGAAAATGTTTTGATCACATGTGATCCCTGACTTGAAAGATCAAAGTGGGATAAATACTGTGATTTGAAGCCCCTTACACACACACACACACGCGCACATGAGATTTGGTGTGAAGGAACATTTATACAGATTTGTTCTGATGTCTGGTCTGATCTTCAGACCACACACACACACACACACACACACACACATACACACACACACACACATATATATATATATATGAGTCCCGCGTCCTATCCATGCGGTGAACCGAGAAGAACTCGGCCGGCTGTATGGCGTGGTCTGGCACCGCTGGGTTCAGCCATGTCTCGGTGAAGCAGAGGAGATTGCAGTCCCGAATGTCTCTCTGGAACTTTATCCTGGCCCTGAGGTCATCCAGTTTGTTCTCCAGTGACTGGACGTTGGCGAGCAGGATGCTAGGCAGAGGTGTGCGGTGTGCACGGGCCCTGAGCCGGTTCCTCACGCCAGCTCGTTTCCCTCGGGTCCGTCGCTTCGCGTCGCGTCCATTGTTCTCCCTCAGGATCTCACTCGGCCAGCTCGGATCCAGAGTTAAAACCGTCGAATTGTGAGTACATTGTATACCAATAGAAACAAGAGTGTCTCTATCATACCTAATGTACTCAATGGTGGTGATTTTGCCGATTTTAAAACACTGAAAACTAACTTAAAAAACAAAAACAAAGAAAAGGTGGTCGGAGCAGTCGTGACGGCAGCCGACCTCACCGGCGCCATCTTGTAAAAAGTAAAGTATAGATACCCAAAATTTCTACTTAAGTAAGGTAACGAAGTATTTGTACTTCGTTACTTGACACCTCTGATCAGTGTGAACACAATCATTCTGCGCTCGGGAACCTGCTGAAGTCGCCTTGAAGACGTGGTCGCGAGGACGATCACCGGCCAGCAGGGGGAGCTGGTTAGAGGCGAGTGTTCCTGGGCTCGTATCAGTCATGCCGAGTGTGAAAGCGGCCTCTGATCTAATGCTGATTAATCCTGTCTAGATGAGCTTCTAATCACGGCAGGAAAAGTGCCAACTTTAAACACAAAGAGTTTTGGTTTATGAACAGACTTTTAATCCCAGCCTCATGAGACCCTGGTGTCCTCATATGGAGACATCACCATTCTTTTCCAGCTTCATTGTGTGTGTGTATGTGTGTATGGTTGTACGATTTGTATGAGAACCGTGTTTTAGTCTTTTGCTGCAAACTTCTTCCTGTTTGAAGACATTGATCAAGTTGTTGCTAATGAACAGAGTCAGTGAGGAGAAATAACGAGGCAGACGATACGAGAGTCTGGGTCTCGGGAGGTTAAACCCTATTACTCAGTAACGACTTCGTGTCGATGTGTATCAGTGGAAAGCGGCGAACAAATAAAACCGGACTTAAATTGAAGTTTTTATTTAAATTACATCTCGCATTGACTCCTGTAGTTCCATGTGAATCGTCTCTATTTGCGAGATAAAAATCTTTGTCTTTGGGTTAGATAACGTTTGCCTCAGAAATAATATTCTGCAAACAGGCCCGTGGCGAAAAGTAATAAAAAATAAACAAGTGAATAAACACCGAGCACGAGCAAACAGCACAGATACATTAATATTGAATCATACGCCTAGCTAAGTTCAGTATTCAGAAATGAGAATCTACCTCCAGTCACGGTGGCGAGTATTAAAAGTTAAAAACACGGAGCTGACGTGAGCTGTTAGTTTATTTGTTTGTGATTTCACTGCTCATTGCGTCTCACTGCGTCTCTCTCTTTATCACTTTATCACTGTGATGAGGTGGATTAAGTATGATGTTTCCTAAGCAGAGGAAACTTATTCGTGATGTATGATTGATATGTGTGTGTCTGTGTGTGTGTGTGTGTGTGTGTTAGGTTTCAGACAGGTGCGACTACGTCTACGTAAACGGTAAGGAGATGAAGGGACGAGTGCGGATGCTGGTGAACTTCACCTACAGCTTCGCGACGGCCCAGCTGGAGATGAACGTGTGGATCCCGCGCCTGCCGCTCCACATCGAGGTCTCGGATACGGAGCTGAGTCCCGTCAAAGGCTGGAGGATCCCGGCGACGCCCAACACGCCAAGGTGAGCCCTGGGAAAAGCAAGCGAAATGGTAAATGGTGTTATTGCAGAGACTGGGGAAACAAGACCAAACCAAATCAAGATGAAGGTCAGTGAGGTTATATCGTCCAAACATCTCATTTTCCATAGTCCTCAGTCAGACACTGGCTTACACCACAAGGTCGCAGATACAGGCCTGGTGTATCGCACACAATGTGCCTGTTCAGCTCCCGGGTACAATATTATACTTCGTGACAGAGGCAGTGTGTGTGAACACCTTCCCCAGGGTTGTTACCAACTCCAGGGCTCTAACCTCCAGACCACTGAGACTCACAAAGTTCCTGTTAGTGGCAGGAGAATTGAGAGAACTCCGTGACGATACCATGGAGTCATGGAGATAAATTTTCAACCTCCATTAAGGATTCCCAGTTTTCTAGATCATTATAATTATCTTATAGCAGGATTTGTATATCGGCGTACACCACAAGCGTCCAATCTTCTTCACAAATTATCTGTTTGGTTGCAGGAGCCACACCTTATAGTCCATCAAAAGCCAAGATCTACAGATACGTAGGGATGGGAATCAGCATGGACCTGCCACTACGTATTGTCATGATACTCACTGTAGGTGTAGATCCAATTTGTGTTGCGATTTTGTAGAAATTGTATTATATTTTTATTAAATTTAATATACCGTAGAATGCGTGAACAGTTTAGAGCACACCACCTATAGGATCATATAGGAATTGCAACATTATACGACAAAAAATGTCTTTGATCTCTACTCGAATAAGGTGCGATTCCTGCTTACTTGATTGGAATAAAACCCAGAAGAGCGCTTTGCCGAGATTGGACATGGCATGACAGAGCAGATTTGTCTTCATTCACACATTCTGCGAGAGCATTAGTGATGAATTCAGGCATTAGTGATGTCGGGATGCCGAGGAGGCTCCAAAGCAGATGGTTCAGTGGGGTTGAGTTCAGTCAGGGCTCTCTGCAGGACACTCGAGTTCTTCTTCCAACACACTCTTCACATGTCATACATTCCTGAAGATGGATTTCTGAATTTCACAGGGGCGTCTCCATGGTTTTCCCTCCGCATCTACTCGCTGTTTAGGTCGAAGACTTTTATTTTGGCTGTGTCATGGTTTCCCAATGTTCTCTCAGTTCAACTACTTCCCCCATTTGTAATGAGGTTCAGGTGTGTCTTGTTTATTCTTATTATTGCAATCTTTATTCAAGTGTTTCATTCTTTAAGTGAAGTGGAACTCCAATGTCAGTGAGACCTTGCGATCGTCAGCATCATGAGGACATTTTTCTTTTATGCCAATGCTGAGAGTTCAGTCCCTAGTTTTGTATTTGTGGTTTGTTTTGGTTTATTTTGATTAAATACCAATAATTTATAGTTCTTACATTTATATCCTCATCTCTGGAACACGATGTTCTAGACCATAATGTGCCTTTAACTTTGTCCCAAGAATGTAGGGAAATAATTGTATTTTCGAATTATACAGCATGTGTGTGATCGTGTCGTCCGTATACGTTTGGATTTAGATTTTTTTTTTTTTTCCCATAAAGTGTCAGAGTGAAAAAAACAAGTTCGACGAATGATTCTTTAGTAGATTTCAGGTAAAAACAAATAAAAACAAACGGCGGTTTTGAAACTATGTTTTTCATGCAAGTCCTCACTTTGTAGTATTAATCGATTTCTTCAGGCTTCACATCACCTCAGGGAAATGTCTGGATTTGGCTCCAATCTTTTTATCCAAGTATTTTCTTAATCTCATTGAATCTAAGTGGACTGTCACACATCCACACTTAGGAAAACCCTCGACGTTCGACATGTTCAAGAGGATCTTTAAACAGCGCACAGCGGGTTCTTCATTCTCTCTCACTTATCAGATTTGTGTGACATCCTCCTGACATGTCATCAGTTCCTCAAACACCTACACATGAACTTTAAGTAAAGTGGAACTCAGAAGATCTGATTATTTTCTGGAAGATCTGATTCCAGCACACTTCTGCTCTCTTGCCTAGAAACATGTTTGCTTAGAAACTTGTAGTTATTTCCCACTTGGGTTTGAGTGTGTGTGTGTGTGTGTGTGTGTGTGTGTGTGTGTGTGTGTGTGTGTGTGTGTGTGTGTGTTTGAGAGATAGATAGAAAGAAACAGAGAGAGATAAATAATGCTGTACCCGGATTGCAGAGGCGCAGCCCCACAGTCTGAGTACAGAAACTCAGCAGGCTGAATAAATCCGAGATGAAGAGGAAGAAGAATAAAACATGGCTCAGCCGCTCGAGTGACCAGACACACAGCAGGCACGCCGTTTCATTTCTGCCGGAGTTTCTCACACATGCGTTCCTAGCAAATAGACAGAAATAAAGTTTTTTTAACAAAAACACGTCAATAATTTATCGGCTTGTGCTTTCTCTTCTTCGTTCGCGCGGCGCGGTGGTGTAGTGGTTACTGTATCTCTGTCGCCCTGCACCTCCAGGTCCTGGGTTTGCGTGTTCTCTCCATACTTGGTGGGTTTTCTCCCCCACAGTCCAAAGACATGCAGATTAGGCTGATTGGCATTCCTAAATGACCTGTAGTGTGCGAGTGTTGACTGGAGGTCGTACTAAATGGGAATAAATATAACGGTCATCATTGGCCTCTACAGTCTGAAGTTGGACCTCAGATGTTCCTAGAATAGATGGTTGGATGGATTCACTTTAACACACAATGTACTGTAATAGAGGTCATACTGTATCTTAGTTAATATCCATTACAAAGAAAGATCAAAGAAAACCAGAACTCTATAAACACTACATTTTAGTCTGCCAACAAGTCTTTCTTTTTATTTGTTTGTTTGTTTGTTTGTTTGTTTTTGTCTTATGTGATTTTATAAGCTTACATTCACATTACATGCCACGTTGCTCGATTCAGATTTTTATTTGAATTTTTTTTCCGATTGGATTTGTGGTTCACATTTATACAGTGGTGTCAAAAGTATTCACATTCATTACTTGAGTACAAGTATAGATACTAGGGTTCAAAAATACTTCTTACTTGAAGTATCAACCCAAGCTTTTTACTTAAGTAAAAGTGTAAAAGTACTGGTTTCAAAACTACTTAAAGTATAAAAGTAAAAGTACCGTGAGGGGCGAATAAAGCATTAAGGTCTCGCTTTCTGATCATACGACCGGGGGGTTTCGCCTTCTGGTCATGCGATGGGGGGGGGGTGTGCGTTCTTATCCTGTGGCCGGGGGGGGGGGGGGGGGGGGGGGGGGGTTGCGCGTTCTGATCATAATGAGGTACCGAGGCTATTTTTTTAATGTAAGGAGTAGAAAGTACAGATAATTGCTTAAAAATGTAAGGAGTAGAAGTATAAAGTCGGCTGAAAAATAATTACTCCAGTAAAGTATAGATACCCAAAATTTCTACTTAAGTAAGGTAACGAAGTATTTGTACTTCGTTACTTGACACCTCTGCATTTATAATACATTTACTCTGACTCTAATATAGAAGCTCCTGTACTCTGAAACAGCACACACACACACACACACACACACACACACACTGATACGTCTTTGCTCACTTTTTAAGTTAAATCAGGTCATATTTGCGTGACTACTCCTTCATTTCAATGTGGCAAAAAAGAAGTCACATGAATTCCCACATGCTCGTTCTCATGCAGGTCAAATGATCGCGTATCGGATATCTAGAACCAAAAATGAAAGTATGTCAATATATAAAGAGGTATAATGTGTTAATAACGCTGCTAAAATACAGCTCAGACCCTGTCCTTGTGGCTTGATTTGCTTTTTCTTGTCTAAATTGTTTCTGATCGCCAGAGTGCATTTTTTAGCCAATCAGAACACAGAGCCTGAGAACAGCTGAAAAAAAAACTTTTGGGAACATTCTAGAACATTTCCCACTTGGCCTGGGAAGAACAAAACAAGTGCTTTTTAGTAGCGACTGATTAATTGTGTGTTACCCTAAGAGATTCTATTCACAGTGATGTTGATCGATTATAAAAGTTACCATACGTACAACTAAAAACTGAAGACGGCTTGGTTAGTGTGTTAGCAGTTATTCACTAACCTGTCCATCTTTAGTATATAAGAAACCGTACAGTACATGTAGATCCATCTCAGCCCTGTTTTAATTTTTATGCTGCTAAACAGAGTAATAATCAGATAGAATTGCAGAATAACACTGTTATAGCCAGACACAATGGATTTGTTGCTATTTAAAGACCATGAAATTGGCTTACAAAGTTTCACACTGATTTATCTCTGCTGTCTTTTGTGCTCTTTGGGGTAAATCAAATGGTGAGGTTTTAGTGTGCATGAGTCCCGAGCTGGAGGAGGTCAAGTCTTACCCCTGTTCTTTCCTTCAGGAGTATTGTACACATCACAAATAATCTAAAATCCAATAAGTGTGTTTATGAAAATAAAAATTAAAGAATCAAAAAGAGAGGCGGTGTACATACTGTATATAACACATACTGTACACACTACCGTTCAAAAGTTTGGGGTCACTTTCTAACTCCATGATGGTTCCTGATGTTTATTTCGTTCTACATTGTAAAGTTTTGCTGAAGGCGTCCAAAAACTGCATGAATCTCCTTTGAACAGTTGATATTGAGATGTTTCTGCTACTTCTGCTCTGTAAAGACTTCATAACGCCTCTAATCTGAGCTGCTGTTAATTGGTCATTTTTCAGGCTGATAACTCTAAATGAACTTCTCGTCTGCAGCAGAGGGAGGTTTTGGTCTCGTCCTCCTGGGACGGCCTTCATGAGAGACAGTTTCATTATGGTGCTGGACGGATTTTGCAGATGCACTTGACACAATACTGTTCTTGCAGGATCTATTACAGAAAGGCCGACCTCTGTGTCTTACAATAACAACTAACTGGTGTTTTTCTTGTTGTTACGTAATTACCTAATTCCATATGTGTTATTTTATAGTTTTGAAATCCACAGTATTGTTGTAGAATGTAGAAAATAAATCACTAAACAAAAACTAAGACATTTGCTTGTGTTCTAAAAAGTGACGAGGCCCCTATAAAATGGTATTTTATGCTTTTTTTCAAGTTAACAAAAAGCATAAACCTAAAACTACCTCTGATTCTTACAGAGCACTGGCACTGGAGACTCCTTCCATTCATGTTACATTGACTTTTCTTCACAGAAGTTAGGTGAAGGTCTAGTGTTATTTCTTGATGTATGGTAATACACACATTTACACACAGACTGAGTACAGTGCACCAGGGTGCCCTCACTGATCTCCAGCGTTCCCTCTCATTTGTGTCTGTTTTTGTGCTACAGCTCGAGTCGTGATGTTAGAAGATTCTCGAGCACTTCGAAATGTTGTGTAACAGCTGTGTTCGCTCGAGTGCTGCTGGAGATGGAGGGATGGGTTTCAGTGCTTTAATGAAGCAGCGAGTGAAGTGGTTTCACATCAGCTTGAAAATGACAATCAGAAATGTTTACGAGGATAACCCGAAGCGACATCGTCTACCTGAAGAGGCTCTGATTGGACTGCTCTCTGTACGATGAATTCCCTCAGGCTCTCTCGCACAAATTGAGTCAATGATGGACGACATAAAAATGATGCAAGCTTTGCATTTTAAGTTTGATTTTTTTTTTTTCACTGATGAGCTGTGACGACAAATAAATCACACGACCTCTAGGTACAGATAAGTGCCAATCTGTCCTTGCAGTTTTATGGGAAAATATTGTCAACAAAAAAAAAAGAGTAAGTAATTTAGTTATTGTAATCCTAATACAGATATGGGTTTCTCTCTGAAGCACTAAACAATGATTATAGTCTAACTTGAGGTAGATACTTAACTTTAGATAAAACATTTTTTTTGGATATAAACCCAACTGGTTGAAAAATATTTTAAAAATTATTATTTTTACTCAGAAGTAAACAGCATTAGTTAGTCAACTTTTCCTGACAATCTAGTAGAAATTTAGCTGACCAGTTATAAAGCAGCACTGTAAAGCCCGCCCAATAGCAACTTGCCAATCAGGACACAGCACTTTAAAATCTGCCGCATAATAGCTTGTCAATAATGATGCAGCACCATAAGACCGGTCCAATAATAGCTGGCTAATGAGGATTCAGCATCGTAAGACCTGTCCCAATAGTAGCTGGCCAAAAAGTGGTGCAGCACTATAAAACCCACTCAATAATAGCTGGCCAATGACGGTTCATAATCATAAGACCTGCTCGATAGTAGCTGGCCAATAAGGATGCAGCACTATAAGACTCACCTAATAGTAACTGGACAAAAGAGGGTGCAGCACTATAAGACCCGCCCAATAATAGCTGGCCAATGAGGATGAAGCATCATAAGACTTGCCCAATAGAAGCTAGCCAATAAGGATGCAGCACTATAAGTCTCACCTAATAGTAGCTGGCCAAAAGGGGGTGCGAATGCATATAGACAAATGAAAATGCTATAGACCAGTGGTTCTCAAAGTGTGGGGCCCCACTAGTGGGGAATACAGACATGACAGGTGGGGCGCAATGAACGGGAGGAAATTAGTGGAAAATAATAGGAAAGTACCTATTCTAATTCATGCTCTTCTTTATTGATAATGAAGAGCATACATTCAAAACAATCACACACAAAAAAATGGATCTGACAGAAATAGACCGTGTCGACCATCAAAATACATTTTCCCCCGCTGGGATGCGCACGTACAAACAGGCATGACAAGGCGGAAACAATATTAAACAGTCCTGACATTTTAAGTAAATTGTTTTTAAATAAAACACAGTGAGTCGCGCAGGTTTGTGATTCGAGTGGTGCTGCGTGATCCACCGGGCTGCGCAAATAAACCAGATCAACTCTGCGGTATCCAGATAGTTGCGCTGCGCTGTATTTGCGCAGATATTTGGTTCAATCGGGTGCCGCGGTTTCGTCCCACTTTTGACGTGTTTGGCTTCACATACACTTCGACAATGGAACAAGACGCTGCAGCAGCAGTGAGTTTACTTACATGTGACGAAACCAAGAACGAGGAGATTGTAAAGAGAAAAGCTGCCTCGTCTGTGGTGTGGAATTGGTTTGGGTATAAGAAAAGTGATACAAATGAGATGAACGTGATTTGGAAGGTACACAAGTGCACTGTTTTAACAAGTGGTGGAAACACGTCAAACCTTTTCTATCATCTGAAATCCAAACGAATATGGCCAAAGTAAAAAAATGCAGCAAACCTCAGCAATTCACAGTTTAATTTAAATTACATTATGTAAAACAGTTTCTTTGTGTTTTAATTTTTATTTATGCATTTTCAGATACAAATTGCTATATTGTGATATATATCGTTATCGAGGTAGAAAATCACTTCTACAGTGATAGAAGATTTTGGTTATATCGCCCACCACTAATGAAGCCTATCTTGAGCTTGGATTCATGGTGGGGATGGTGGGGGCAGAAGAGAGACCCGTGTGTGTTTTGTGTCTTAAACCGCTGGCAGCAGACCACATGAGACCCAACAAATTAGGAAGACACTTAGAGACAACACACTCCAGTCACGTTAATAAGCCACTGGACGTCTTTCAAAGAAAGCTGGCAGAATACAGACAGCAGGAGAATCACATGGTAACATCTGAATCAGTGGACAGCAAAGCACAAATGGCTTCAATAAAAGTTGCATACAGAATTGGCCAGTGCAAAAAAACTTCAAACGATTGCTGAGCAGCTAATAAACATGGGGTCAATTATGCAATGATAAGTGACAACGTAAGCCTTTTATAACAATTGCACGTGTATTTTATCTGTTTTTAACTTAGTGTTGTTTGATCTTATTGGTTTAGAAATTGATATTTCAATAAACAGTAAACTTGGCCGGTTTTGTTATTAATTTGTTGACAAGTGGGGCTTGACAATTCGCTCACCCCCTTAAGTGGGGAATGACAGAAAAAGTTTGAGAACCACTGCTATAGACAATGAATGCTGAGATGGATAGATTTAATTTCTCCAGTACGTCTCCATACACTGGTGAGATCATTAAGGAGTACCAAAGGCACTTCGTTGCCGGATGAATTGAAACAATAATATGACAGTTATAGTCAACTAAATACACTGCAAGAGTGCTTAATTAAGCTTTATAAATAGAAAGAAACAATTGTAGTAATGCTAGTGGATGGGTGGAGTGTAGAGTGCAGTGACATTACGTGAAACTGATCAAAGACGATCTGGTTTTGTTATATAATGTAGGAGACGTGATTCCAGTCCTGACCTTCACTACCCCGGGGTGAGGCAGGCGGCTTAATGCCATCGCAGCTCTCGTGAGAAATGCCTGAGGAGACAGGGCAGGACACGGGCATTAATACGGCTGTGAAGCGCAGACAAACGCGTGTACACGAGCGAGGGAGCAGGAGGACGAATGAAGTGGAACGATTGCGTTGAGATGGCAGCGTGGCTCCTGTCCTGATTGCTGCAGCTGATTAAGAACTGATTAGATTTGTGATTGCTTCAAACCCCAGTGGAACCGCACACGGTGGTGTTTGTGTAGAGACGTTTAATTAAACGTCTACACACACATGCTCTACCCCTCTCTCTCTCTCTCTCTCTCTCTCTCAAGATAAACAAATGTTAGTGTTCGATCATTCCCATCATCATCATCACACCTGTTAGAGCAGAAGCCAAACTCCATGCCTTCCCAGTACTTTAATTTCAGTGAAAGTGTGATTAATTCCATTCGCTCCGGAATGAAATAAACGCAAGAAATGGAAGATATTAAGCTGTTGCTGTAACATTACATCATCCACCCCTGTGTACAGAACATCTCGTTATCCGATCAATAAGAGAGGTCTCGTTTCATCGTCCTGTCCTCTTTTATTCTCTGATGGTTTTCTCGTTTGTCTTACCCTTTTCATTTTTTAAATAGAGTTCTCTATTTAATTACAGTTGAGAGCATCTGGCCGGGGGTATTACCATATCTTACACCACAGTGTAGCTCTAAGTCACAAGTTCATAATAATGTTATATTACTGTACTCGTTCTAATACATTAGCCTCGCTATGGTAAACAGGTTAAAAAACGTGTGTGTACATAAAAGTAGAGCATTTATGTAAGGAGACTCCAGTGTCAGAGCTGTGTGACAGGGGGTGTTTTCACATTAGACTCGGGCACAGTTCCCAAGCGCAGAACGATTGTGTTCTCACTGACTTTAGGGTCAAGTGTTCCAGTAAACGATCCTGGTGCACTAATGTGAAAATGTCCGGGGTAGGCTGCACGTTTAAACTTTCCGACATCCTTATTATAAGCAGCATTTTTTTCTCGAGTATGATTGTTAACTTTTTACAAGTGAGAATACAGAGAGACGCTAGTGAAGAAACGTTTATAGCTGCTGTTTATAGCTACATTGATTATTTTTCTAAAACAGCACCTCACAAAGTGGTTTCAGTGTTTTTTTTTATGCGTTTATGAATCTAATCTCACTGAAAAACACATTTATAGGTCCTCTTGTGCTGCACATTTCAGAAGTATATACATATTTCTTTCTCTTTTTTGTAAAGACATCACAGGTTTCATTCTGATGAAGGGTATAACCTGGATGGGGTACAAATAGCATGTCTTTGTACCGGAGTACCTGGAGGAAACCCACCAACCACAGGGAGAACATCATGCACACAGACCCTGAGGCTTGAATTGAACCCAGACTCGAGGTGCCAGGCGACGGTCCTCACCACCAAGCCCCAGTGCCACCCATGCGTTTGATTGGTGTGGAAAAACTATGTATTTTAGTGAGAACAGGGGGCGTGGCACCTGCTGAGCACTCGTGTCATGTTCTAGAACATTCTATTCTTGTGTTTAAGATGTTTTCTATTACAAATCAAAAGCATTGTGTTTTATTGCTGTGTGTGCGCATGTGTCTGTGTTAGCTGTGTGCATGAACTGAATGAAAGCGTCTCTTATCTTTTCCTGCCAGATTCTTGCCAGTAAGGATACGGATCCTGTGCCAGTCTGATCTCTTATCAGCATTCGCTCAGAGTTGTAGTTTTAGAGACAGTGTCCTCTTTTATGCCAGAACACAAACTTTCCCTTTTGTCTCTGAATCTTCTGGCCTTCTCTCTCTCTCCCTTTCTCTCTCTCTCTGTCTCTCGCTCTCTCATCCTTTTCTCTCTAAACACTGCGTTCGATATTTTCATCTTGTCTCTCGCACTAGACGCTTGTCTTCCTAGTGATCTCTGGCTCCTTCTTTTCTTCCACACAGCAGCGACTTTCCTCTCAAGACGGCGCTCCCTGAAGGGCCGGCTTATGTGGAAGTGACACACTGTGAAAGCATTAGTGACTGAGCGAGATTGTAGCACGGCTCCCCGAGGCACTCTGTCTCTTTCACTGAACATTTAAATCCTCCACTTCTGCTCTTAAGAGACGAGTTTGCTGTTTTTCCTCCCGCCGCAGAGGCACTGGGAGTGTGGGCTAAAACTAATTCCTGACTGCATTGTGTGCAGGACGGGGCCGGGTGTCGTGTCGGCTCCAGTCTCATCATGTTTAACTCCAAGCGCAGGAGGCAGAAAAAGGAGCTCATGCTAACAATAATGCTGAAAAGAAGAAAAACATGAGGATCTGTTGACTAGTGGCAAAACCACAAGTGTGCTAGCTGCTGATGTTTTAGCTTTGATCTTGGGTGTAGTTCAAATAACAAGAAACCATCTCCCTACACTGAGGCACGACAAAATATCTGTCACCTCTGTCATTCTATCGCAGCTCCATCATCCAGCTTTTTATAACTGAGGTCCAGGATTTCCAGGTTCAGCTGTTACTGAGCTCCTGGTGTGACTGAGGTCCAGTTGTAACTGGGTTCCAGGTGTATCTGACGTCCAGGTTTTTCAGGTCCAGGTGTTATTGAGGGCCAGGTAATCCACATCTATGTGTAACTGAGGTCCAGATGTTCCAGGTTCAGGTATCCCGGTTCTAGGTGTAACCAAAGTCCAAGTGTAACTGAGGTCCCAGTGTAATCAAGGCCCAGGTGCTCCAGATTTGGTGTAACTGAGGTCCAGATGTTCCAGGTTCAGGTGTAACTGATCTCCAGGTGTTCCATGTTCATGTGACTGAGATCCAGGTGTTTCAGGTTCAGATGTAACTGAGGTCCAGATGTTCCAGGTTCAGGAATAACTGAGATTCAGGTGTTCCTGGTTCAGCTGTAATTCTATCTATCTATCTATCTATCTATCTATCTATCTATCTATCTATCTATCTATCTATCACACAATTTTTGCTTCATCTTTCTCTAGTGCTACTGCCTCTTTGTGTTTATCTCTAGTTTTCAGTCCCTCTGTGTCACAGTTTTTTCAAAACTCTTTATCTGTTTCTCACTCTTTCTTATTCTCTCTCTCTCTCTTTATATATATATGTGTGTGTGTGTCTGTGGCGATGGAGAAATGCTGATAGATGCTGTTGTTGTGCTTGGTGGCAGCTCCTGCTGTTGAAGCCAGTGCTGTTTTAGCGAACTAATGTGAAATGATTAGCGTAATTGTCCTCCCATCATTAGATGTAGGGACTCATCAAACTTAATGGAGGTGTGACAGCTGAGTGAATGAGCGTGTGTGTGTGTGTGTGTGTGTGCATGTGTGTGTGTGTAGGAGGAGGATTTATGGATGTTAAAGGCAGATATTTGTATATGCGTTGTCAGGTCGGTGCGGGACAGTGATGACGAGGATGATGAGGAGCGGAGAGGAAGGCTCTGCACGCTGCAGTATCAGAGAGCCATCGTACGCATCCTCACTCACTTCGTCGCCGAATCCGCCGAAGTCCGAGGTCAGCTGACCTACATGCTGGGCTCTGATTGGCAGATGGACATCACAGGCCTGGTGTGGGACTTCCTGAAAGTGGAGGATCCTCGAATCGCTCGCTTACAAGATGGCCGCCTGCTGGAGGGCGTGGCCACGGGCATGACCAGCATCCAGGTACACGCCCACCTCCCCCTCTCTCCCTCTCTTTCTATCTATCTATCTATCTATCTATCTATCTATCTGCTTCATTTGATCAAGTCATTTTCTTTTTCTCGTTTTTTATCTTTTTTTCTGTCAAACTCTTCCAAATCTCTACCTTCTTTCTTTCTTTCTTTCTTTTCTGTCTTTCTTTTTTTTCATATACAGTATGTCCTCCTTTGATATTTTATCCCTTTATCAGCTCATTATCACTGCAGTGACTTCTTCATCTATTGTGTGTGTGTGTGTGTGTGTGTGTGTGTGTGTGTGTGTGTGTGTGTGTGTGTGTGTGTGTGTGTGTGTGTGTGTGCGCGAGTGTTTTTCAATGTCATTTCTTTTACATATCCACTGCAGTTGTTAGTTAGAGGTCTCTAATATGGCCATATGATCTTCATGCTGTTCATGATCTTCATGCTGTTCATGTTCTGCACGGTGTTCATGCTGTTCATGATCTTCATGTTGTTGATGCTGTTGGAGCAGAAATGACCCTGTGGGACCCTGTGAGAGTGCAGACGTGACACACACACATGAGCTGAGCATTATTCTTCTGACCGTTGTGAGATTAAAGCTAATCGTGCACTCGGTTACCCCACAGCGTGAGCAGGGATGTACAGATTGTATAAAGTCTGTCAGGTCTGTCACACGGATTAAAGTCGACCATAAACTCTCCGGATGCTGAGGGTTTTTTTTTCTTCTTCTTTTTTTTTTCCATATGCAGACTGAATTTATTCTCAGAGTCCAGCAGCGATGATGTTTTAAGCTTTATGGTGCGTCCTTTAAGCTTTTAATCCTTAACCATCTAAGCAGATCAGCTGAGCTCCTTCAGCTCGTGTTCCTAAGTCGAGTGTGTCCAAAATCCATGAATCGACTCAGATAACAGATACACACGGAAACAACCTCACGATCGATTTCTCATCCTGTCCAGGTTCACGGAGCGCGGATTAGATTTATCAGAATCACAACGTCTGTCTGCGGTGAATATGCAGCTTCACTCGAGCCCTGAGCTGAGTTCATTAACTGTGTGTGTGTGTGTGTGTGTGTGTGTGTGCTCTACAGGTCCTCTCTCCTCTCTCGGACTCGATCCTGGCGGAGAAGTCGGTGTCTGTTGTAGACGAGCGAGTCAGCATCACTGAACTGGGCTTGCAGTTGGTCAGCGGCCTCGCGCTCCGCCTACAGCTCAGCGCAGGAAGTAACCAAGCCATCAGCGCCACGGCAACCACACAGGAAGTGCTCAACACACCCAAACAGGTGACACATACTGTACAATATACAGCACATTCAGGCAAGATCTAGTTTGGTGTCTCAGTCCTGCTGCATTATTACTGTCTTATTACATTGTAATAAAATATTTAGGGTTAACCGCATAACCCTAGTATAGACGTCTTCCAAATGGTTGAGACGTCTCAACAAGGTTAAAGTATCATTACATTTACAAATACAAAACAAGTCACATAAACACCACTTCACACATAAACGTTGTGTGAAGTGGTGCAACAGCACTAATGTTTCTGATAATTAGAGTTTTGCGGCACTTTATTTGTCATGGTATGAGCATACCTCAACCGATTGGTGGAGATGGCTCGATCAGGGTTAACATATTCTTCAATATGATATGATACTGAATCACGAAAGATTTATCTTTTTCCATAATCACTGGCAGTGTTGTCAGATATGAGACATAAATAATTAGTTAATATGCATATTTGCTAACAAAAAATAATGACTTTTCATGTGTCTGTTCATAAATTGTTTACGAATACTTATGCCAAGGTCACGGCACCTTAATATTTCTTTAGAAGCCAACTTCAGACCCGCGGCATGATGCTGCTTGATTGACTGTGCTGCGGGATAAAGACGTTCTTCATTCCTGACTCGCTTGCTTTAATTAAAAGCTGCTCGGGTGTCAGTAACGAGCTCAACACTCACACTTTAAATTAAGCCAATTACACGGCAGATCTTCGGCTTGTGAAACATTACGGCGCTCTCAGACCTCCCAGTGTGCACCTCTGCACCGTCACTCCATTGCTGCTCAGAGTGAAAACATTCCATTTATAATCACACAATCACACTCGCACACACACACACACACAGACGCGGTTTTTCCGAGCTCCCTCGCTAGTCCATTTAGACCATATTTTCCCCCTCAATATCCCATTTGTTCCGCGGTTGTGATGTGTACCTGTGGGATTGCGGGTCGCTCTCACGGGTTACTCGCACTAACTGCAGTCGAACGTAATTAAGGTCTATTTAAAGGGCTTCAGAGGAGGAAACTGGGTTAATTATCATCACCTTGATGCACATAATCGGTACCGCGCGCCGCTATTCCACACCACCCCAGCGCTTTATAGACTTTTCCCCCATTCACTCAGGATGAAAGTCTGTCTCGGAACACTTCTCCAGAGCTAGCCTGCTGACGGCTTCTCTTCAACAGCTTCTCTATTAAAAGCCAGACAACATTGGCGGCATGTGATTGCAGGTTTTTTTTTTTTCACAAACAGATGCTTTATATTTGCACCTTAAATTTCTAAATTTCATTTCTGCATCTCTTGCATGTTTGAACAAGTAGTAGTGTTCATAATGCTGCTTGAGACCTACATAAGGATTACATCACAGTGTCTAGGAATCAACCAAACCAAACTCGCACCAAATTGTGCATAAATTTAAACCCCATTATCATGTCATAGCTTTGCTTTCATATGGTATTCCTAAATGTTTATAAGCATAATTAGGAAAAACTCTTTTATTTAAATGGGTGTCTGGTGATGATGTAATGTAAAAACAAACCCAAACTAAAGGCAAATGCTCATTAGTGTCATTATCATTATTAGTATTATTACTTATTACTGTATAGTGTCATGACTTTGCATTCATCAGACTTTGCATTCTCGAATTATAAACAGAAGTAACATAAGTAATGTGTCTTTCAGAGATAAATTACATACAGCGTATAATCTACACAATGTCCAACAACAGGTTTTCGTATCAGTATTATTACTGTTACTTTGTAAGTTATGACAAAACATCCTGACCATACACATCACATGCAGGTTAATTGAATAACACTGATTATCAATTATACACCCAGTAACTGGTGGTATCATCAGGGGCATGAGAGTCACACCAATGCCCATAGGCATCAAAAGCCAATCCATCCAGCCCAATCCCACAGAAAAGCAAATGCAGCGCAAATCACTGGAAATAGTCAATACTGTCCACAATAGAAAAGCACCAGAACCCAAACCCAAGACCACCAACCCAGCCTCCAAAGTCCCCAGATCCCAAATGCGATCAAGCACCTCAGCGGTCAGAGTCACCCATTGGCACAAGGGAAATTCACACATGATATAATACTCGGCATAATGTTTTGCGTTGTACTGATATTGAGTGGGTCATCTAGCTTTCTCTATAACTGGTACACTGAGTAAGACCGTATCTACGTATCTAAGCTGTTAGAACAGCTTATTCCAACAGGCATCACAAAGTGACTCTTCTCTTTAATGACATAGAGTTTCGCAGAAACAAAGTTGGACTAAGACACTTCATAGGCTGATTTCACTGTATTCTAGAACATCTGGTTATTATGCATCATGGGGCTGTTGTAAAGGGTTTCACTGGAAAATTACACATCCAAAGGCAGCTCTTGAACTCGATGGAACAATGTGACACAGTGACACAAGGTTATAACACCAAGCTTTAATACACTGTAGTATTGTTAGCTCTATGTCAGTTTGCTCTGGATCTGGAATATATATTAATATATATTAACTATTACAATTAGGTTCATGACAATAGTGATAAATGTATGTATTACTTTATAAACTAAGTACTTTTAATGAACGTTTATGACAATGTCATGACGCCATAATGACAATTATGTATGTTTTATCTAGCTGTAATGAATGATAAAGGTATATTATTTTTATATAATGTTTTTTTCAAAGGACCCAAATATTATAAACTACATTTTCTTTTTAAAGAAATACTTATGGCAAAGTTATAACTTCATAATGACTGGGCTGTGTTTATTATTATGTTTATAGATATTTTCTGATATTGTGACACAGTAATGACAGTTATTTACTTTGTTTTCTGTAGAAGTATTGCTTTGTGTGTGTGTGTGGGGGCCAGCACAGGACTAGATCACATTAGCGTGTGAAACTGCAGTAGTGTCAGGACGTATTAAGGACAAAACACATCGTAGACATTCACCGCGCGCGTTTCAGATTACTCAGACAGATCATTATTATAATAATCAATCATTCATGACTGTTCGCATTTCATCACTGTGTGTGTGTGTGTGTGTGTGTGTGTACGTGTGTCTGGTGATGAGTCAATGGTGGTTGAAATCTCCCCTGCATATCAGAGGATTTGTACTGCATCGGATCTGGAAGCTTAAGACACTCATGTGTGGGCAAATCCCTGTTTGCATGGCCGTGTCCATAATGGAGCTTTCTTATTGGCAGGCGGCGGTTTAATCGCTCCTCTCCTGCTCGGTCTAGCAGAGCTCAGAGCGCAGAGCTTAACCTCACACTGCTCGAAATGTCACACTGATAGAGAACCTCAGTGCTCACATTCAGGAGTTTAAGTATATGTGGGATGGGTCAGTGGTTTAGCTCGGCCGAGTCAGGATGCAGATTTGCTCAGTTTTGAAAGGAGTTAAAGGAAACAAAGAGAACTCTGGGATATTACTAGCAAGTGGAGGAAGTCGTAAGATGATGATGATTGCTTTTTCACTTAAAATCAGTAATATTTGTATTGTTATACTGATGCTGCATTTATATGTGAGAGTATCCAATGTGGAGAAGAGCGTCCGTGAACCCAAGCTATGAGGATGGACATGTTGTAGAACTGTTAGATGAATGATATTGGAATTCTTGGAATCTGACCGGAATCCTGGGAAAGTGTCAATTCAAGCAACTTGGGATTAATTTATCCCTCATGTTGCGTTCATTTTTGGCTCACACTCATAATGAATCATTTTATTCCATTATACATTCACTATAATACACATATTATCACCTGATGTTGGATTAGATCTCTTGTAAACCTTGTATGTGCTGTGTGTGTCCTGCAGGCCTCATTTAGCTGAGCGCATACCACTCATTTTTTTAGGCAAAAATTATTTGATATACAGGTCCTTCTCAAAAAATTTGCATATTGTGATAAAGTTCATTATTTTCTGTAATGTACTGATAAACATTAGACTTTCATATATTTTAGATTCATTACACACAACTGAAGTAGTTCAAGCCTTTTATTGTTTTAATATTGATGATTGTGGCATACAGCTCATGAAAACCCAAAATCCCTATCTCAAAAAATTAGCATATGATGAAAAGGTTCTCTAAACGAGCTATTAACCTAATCATCTGAATCAACTAATTAACTCTAAACACCTGCAAAAGATTCCTGAGGCTTTTAAAAACTCCCAGCCTGGTTCATTACTCAAAACCGCAATCATGGGTAAGACTGCCGACCTGACTGCTGTCCAGAAGGCCATCATTGACACCCTCAAGCAAGAGGGTAAGACACAGAAAGACATTTCTGAACGAATAGGCTGTTCCCAGAGTGCTGTATCAAGGCACCTCAGTGGGAAGTCTGTGGGAAGGAAAAAGTGTGGCAGAAAACGCTGCACAACGAGAAGAGGTGACCTGGCCCTGAGGAAGATTGTGGAGAAGGACCGATTCCAGACCTTGGGGGACCTGCGGAAGCAGTGGACTGAGTCTGGAGTAGAAACATCCAGAGCCACCGTGTACAGGCGTGTGCAGGAAATGGGCTACAGGTTGCAAATTTTGCATGTCATTCGGAAATCAAGGTGCCAGAGTCTGGAGGAATACTGGGGAGAGGGAAATGCCAAAATGCCTGAAGTCCAGTGTCAAGTACCCACCACAGTCAGTGATGGTCTGGGGTGCCATGTCAGCTGCTGGTGTTGGTCCACTGTGTTTTTATCAAGGGCAGGCTCAATGCAGCTAGCTATCAGGAGATTTTGGAGCATTTCATGCTTCCATCTGCTGAAAAGCTTTATGGAGATGAAGATTTCATTTTTCAGCACGACCTGGCACCTGCTCACAGTTCCAAAACCCCTTTTAAATGGTTTACTGACCATGGTATTACTGTGGTCAATTAGCCTGCCAACTCTCCTGACCTGAACCCCATAGAGAATCTGTGGGATATTGTGAAGAGAAAGTTGAGAGACGCAAGACACAAGAATCTGCAAAAGGATTCCCGACCAAGTATTGAGTGCAGAACTGAACATAATTATTTGAAGGTTGACTTTTTTTGTATTAAAAACATTTTCTTTTGTTGGGTCGGATGAAATATGCAAATTTTTTGAGATGGGGATTTTGGGTTTTCATGAGCTGTATCATGCCACAATCATCAATATTAAAACAAAAAGGCTTGAACTACTTCAGTTTATGTGTAATGAATCTAAAATATATGAAAGTCTAATGTTTATCAGTACATTACAGAAAATAATGAACTTTATCACAATATGCTCATTTTTGAGAAGGACCTGTATAGATATTATTTTTCTCAGTTCTTCAAGGAACAGTCTCTTCTTGTAGGTTTTTTCCTCTTTTCAGCCTGGATTGATCTCCCTCCAAACCACAAAGCCATTATATGCAGACACAATATGATGATATTGAAAAGTCTGTGAGAAAAAAGTTGTGTGGGCATGTTGAGGTTGGAAAGGAAGTGTAGAAATGTGCTTGAACACTGTTTTATATACTAATTGTAGTCTGACCCATTCATTTCCAATGACCAGGAGCAGCAAGTTTTTGTCTATAATTTTTTTTTTCCATTTATTTTATGTGTTCAAAAGCCATGTGCGAGCAAAGTCATGTAACCTCATGACAAAAATATATTTTAGGGAGGAAACATGTAAATCGGTCAGATTTGACCAGAACACAACATGAGGGTTAAGAAGGAATTTTGGACTGTAAAAAGTATCCCATTTGGGACAGTGCCAAGAGGTACAAGCTATCTCACTATGACTCGTTACTCATGTGAAATACCGTGGGGAAAACAATAGTGCCACATCTGGTCGTATTCTATGTTTGTATTTTTATTGTCAATGGTTTAACTCACAGCAGCGACAAACTCCATGTACTCCATGTAGTTTTTATTAACAAACCAGAAAACCAGACTTTGGTGGCTGTAATCTTTACATGCTGTACTTTTTCCTCTGTCTGTCCTGTAGGAGGCGCTGATCAGTGCTTGGCTGCAGTTCAGTGATGGCTCCATGGCCCCTCTGGACCTTTATGATCTGGATCACTTTGTGCTGACGGTGATCTCTCTGGATGAGGAGGTGGTGACTGTGAATCAGGATGCGACCGGGCGCTGGCCCATCGTCTCGGCTCAGGCTGAGGGTCAGGGTCCGCTGCTGCGTGTCGAGATGAGCGTACACGAGTCATGTCAGAAACTCAAACCTCGCCGAAGCATGCTCGCTGCAGGAAACTGTCACGTCCGTGTGAAATATGGCCATCCAGAGAGTGTCTCACAACCTGAATATGGAGATGACAATGAGAACCATCGGCAGAACTTGAATTTACCAGACCGAACCGGAATGGACGGCCATTACTTCTACAGCTCCATTTCCAATATGGACGATGATGGAGTGATGAGGAGAATCACCACCACGACAAAGACAGAAATCATCCGGAGAACCGGGGGAGAGAAACTGTCAAACGACGGCAGCCAAATTTCCAACGTTCCGATCGACTTCTCTGATTTCCCAGCCCAGGTGGACCTTCCTCGAGGACACAGCGTCTATGATGATGATTTGATTCAGAACAATCGAGGACTCTCAGACCTGGAAATAGGGATGTACGCCTTGCTAGGAGTCTTCTGTCTGGCTATCTTGGTCTTTCTTATCAACTGCATTTCCTACGCACTGAAGTATCGCCATAAGGAGATGAGCATTGAGGGTCAGGAGAGTCTGAACCATGCACATGACTGGGTGTGGCTGGGAAATGAGGCGGAGCTTCTAGAGAGTCACGTAAGCCTGTCGCCACAAACAGACGAGCAAATCACGATTATGGATTCCAGCATTGGTGGATTGGAGGAAGGAAGCCTTCTGCTCAATGGCGGCTCCTTGCAAAAGAACAGTAATGAGCGTCAGGAGCAGCGAGGAGCTGAAAACAACAGTGGGAAAGATGGGAAAGGGGATTCACCCACCACTAAAAGGAAGAGGGTAAAATTCACCACGTTCACCACTATTCCAGTCAGTGAGACACTTGGAGAGGAGCCAAATGAGGAGATAAAGTGGGTGTGTCAAGATGTAGACATGGTAGAGTCCAAAGAACTGAAGAACTACATGGAGCGGCTAAACGACAGTGTTCTAAAAGACGTGGCGTAGTCGTAGGCAAAGTGACAGCGAGTGTTAAACTGCAGAACTCACCCTTATGCCTTCTTCATAGAGCCAGGATTCAATCACAGGAACATCACAAGCTCTCTGAGATACAGAAGAATCACGGGACAGAACATTTGTGTGTTTGTTGTAGTCTCGGATTAACATGGCAGCTGCCAAGGGACTTGCTACCTGATGTCATGGTACTCGTGGCAAAAGAGTTTTTAAATCTACAAACACAAAAATCCAACTTTCATTTATTGTTCATTTAATGCCCTTGACTTTGTTCCTTATCCTCTTCATTTATAAACGAATTTATTTTAGCGTCTTTTCTAGTTAAAAGAAAAAAAAAGGACACCATTGGCAAGCTTGTGGATGATACACACATACATACACACACACACACATATACACGGATGAGTGTAATATTAATGCATATTGTACCACTGTAAATAAAGTGCACAGAATTGTTTTGACAGATCCGATGTGCTTTTGCGTATAATTCCATCTTCTCATCGAGACAAAACCCGAACCTGGCATTTGTAGAGTTAAAGATATTTCCATGCATATAATATAAACACTGTATTCCCCTAATCTTCCACCTCAGCACACTAAATTATTCAATTTTATCCCTCTGTGCCCTGTTTAAACACAATTTTATTCCCCAAATCTTTGGTATGCAAACGCATCGCTTGCTGCAAGCATCTGACACAAGCTGTTTTGAGTCAGATAGTGAAATAAATTCATCTCTGTTCTAATTTAATCATTTGTGACCGGGACGATTTTCATAATGCCAAAAAAAGGGCAAAAAATAAAATTCACAGCTAATTTAAATCAATTATAAATCCAGCATCATTAAACCAAAACAGCAGGAGGCAGAAGAACAGTTAAACAAGGACAGGCTGAAAATTGCTAAAATGAATTTGGTGCCTAAAACGTGATGGAAAATGTTTTGTTTTGTGGGGTTTTTTTTCTCATTTTTTCTCTTTGCAACTTAAATAGCATATATACTGTATCAATATAAAGAGAGAAATAGAAAAATCTCTTATCCCCTATGCTCTGCTATTTCTAATCATGCTTTCAAATCTGTTTTTGTGGAGTTTTGTGGGTTTTCTCACTGCACATAATTAAACAAATGAAAAAAGGTTAAATAACACTGTCTGAGTTGTGTGTAGGGGTGAACGCATCTTGTAAGACTCTTTCATTAATTGGGAAGGAGTACAAAGTGAGAGAAAGTTAAACAAACCTTTACTGTTTGCATAGAAACCGCAAAAAAACCATATGAACATGGAGAACATGGAGATATCTCCAACAACAAATCATTGTATCATTAAAGAAATAACAAGAGTAGAACATTTTGTGGGTCATTTCTCCAGGATTCACTTCCTGTACTTGTCAGAGTCAGTTAAATGTAAGTAGAGTTAATTGGGTGATGGACCAAGGCCACCTCCCTTAAAAGTTCCTGGACCCTAATGAGCCCTAAGAACTGAACTAGGAAGAAGAGAACACCAGGACTTCCTTTCACACAGAACAGCCTTTGATTGAGTCGACACTCCAGATTTGGTGCTTCCACTATTGAAAACAAGAATGAATCTTTCTGTAGAGAATTTTCATTGATTACTACAAAGCCAAGGGCAAGATTTAACTTTTTTTTTCATTTCTATTAAAAGTCTTTATCTGTCCACTTAGTGCATCAAGTGTGTCGTGATTCACTTAGCTTTCACTGGAGTATGAATCATTCAGTCATTATCCATACTGCATATCCTGTGTAGGGTTGCAGGGGTCTGGGGGCTTTCCTAAGGAGTTTAGGGGACAAAACAGAGGAAACCCTAAACAGGGTGCCAAATCATTGCAAGGCACAAGTGCACACGTACCCAACTACAAACTATGGGCAACTTAGAAACATTAATAAATCTATAACACACATCTTTGGACTGTGAAACAAACTCAAGCACCTGGTGAAAACCCACCAAGCTTGGGGAGAACATGCAAACTCCACACACTTGCAGAATAAGTGCGAGGCAACGGTGCAAATCACCCGCCTTTCTTTCGCAGATTACCTTTCCATTCCATTTAACTCCAACACATTCACTACACCAGTGGCTCTCAACTCCAGTCCTGGAGGACCACCTGCCCTGCACATTTTAGTGTTTTCTCAGCTCCCAGCACACCTGATTTAACTAATCAGCTAATTAACAGCCTTCTCTGAATTGAAGTGGATGTGACAGAGGAGGAAAAGCAGAAAAATGCGCAATGCAGGTGGTCCTCCAGGACCAGAGCTGAGAACTACTGCATTATTCAGCACATCTTACTAATTCTCACTAAAACCGCCTCTCTATCCTCATCCTTGTTCTATCCCAAACATGTCAGATGGGTGTAGGATTCCCTAAGAGCATTTTAAGCATGCTTTCATTGTAGTCAAAGGGAGAGTTTTCAGGCCTTGAGATCGTAATACTATTTGTCTTAGCGTCACTGTACAGAAGAAAGATGGTAATTTGCAAATATGCATCGACTATGACTTAATGTCCAGTTTAAAATGTCAGCTTGTTTCACTTATACAATTTATACACAATTGATTCAGTCATATCAGGAAATTTTGTTTAATGTTTCAGACACGTCCGATGTGAGAACGAAAATATTAATTAATCATCATCGTAGGGTCAGACACTTATCTGGATTCCCAAATATAGTTACTGAAAATGGTACGCTTAAGATATGATGTGTCGGTTTGTGTGTGTGTGTGTGTGTGTGTGTGTGTGTGTGTGTGCTCAGTGTTGCAGCATGCAAAGGAAATAAAAACACTGTTTATTTTACGGTGCTCATTTGCAGAATGTGTACATTATAACCATGGTTTTCTCTCTCTCTTCCTGTCTCTTTGTTGTCACTCTGACTGTTTAACTGAATTAATGAAAGCGGCGCTTTATGTTAATGTGGCATTTTGCTGATAATCTCTCAAGCTGAATTATTGCAAGTGTTCAACACACAAATGCCAGCGTTTGTCTAATTAACCTGAGCCGGATTTCCCTGGGCGTTAGTGGAGGAGCGTCATATTTCCTCTTTGCTACCAATTAACGTGACGTCCGTATTAGTTTTCGGCTCGGAAATGGTCTTTATGATTATGAAGAGGAGAGCCAGCGGAGATTATTCATCCTTTAATTCGAACTGGAGCGGGGTCAGGAGAAGCGGCACGGCACTCGTATTAATGAGTGAAATCCGGACTCATTATTCACCGGTACACTGCTGGTAATTTAGTAACCATGATGCTTCATAAGCATATTATAAACTTCAATATTCCTTATGAAATGCTGTATGATCATTAATACACTGATGACCTCTATAAACCGATTTTACTCAATACACTGTTTAGAATGCGTTAAATGCTTAAAGAAGTGGAGTTCGTTTAAGAATGCACAGTATATTCTTTTGAACGGCACAACGTGCGTTATTGTGTCATAATATACAACAGCCAATTCCAGTATGCACATGAATGCAAAGGATTGCAGATATTGTAGCAGGTGAATGAGTGTTAAAGAGCTGAATCTTCCACATCTCTTAAAAAAAAATGTAATAAAAATTTCTTTAGACATTTGTGCCGTGAAAAAGTCATTCCTGTTTAAGACAGAGAAATGTGTAATCTGTAAGACATTTTCAAGTCCCCTCGTGTAAAAAAGGAATCATGGACATTTGTTTGTGCACCGTTTTGGGTTTAAAGTTACAGCTGATGTCAGGGTGAAAAACGCTGATTTGCTGAGTTTGGTTTGATTGAAGTTGAATTCGCTCTGATGTAGCTGCTCCAACATTCGTATTTTCCTATTCATATGGCGCCTGCCTGTGACGTCCAGAGGAAGAAAAAAAAACCTTGTTTGATATCTAGAATAAATTTCATCAATACACTATTCACCCTGATTGCGTGGCAGAGTTTGGATTTTAGCGCATACGAGACGAACGAGGCCGCAATCGACCGCTTCGACGTTAATCCTCGAGAGACTCGTTTCCATCAGGTTGTGTTTTCACTCCTTCTTTTCTCTCTCGCTCTGAATGAGCTCGTTGGTGTGATTACAGTCACACCCCCATCGATTACTGCCTCTTGAATGGAAACAAGATTAAACGAGTGTGTCGAGTCCATCGCACCGCTCTGCTTTAGTCCTTTTAAAACTCTCCAACTTCCTGTCTAGCAACTTTGTCACAACTTCCTCCCTCTCATTTTCTCTCTCCCTCTCGCAGTGCACTTCCTGTCGTCCCCGTGCTCAGCAGCCTGATAGATGGCTGTTTTCTTTCTTTCCGTCTCAGTGTCTCCGTGGTGAGACTTCGATTGCGGGCTCTATCAGCGCCGGGGCTGATGCAGACGGAGTGTGTGTTGCTCTGAGGGCAGCGAATCGCGACACGCAGCCTGTGAACTGTGAAGGACGGAGAAATTTCACTGTCACACCGAGCCAAGGGAAGATGGATGGCGCTGGGGTTGTAATTAACACACCATCATGTTCCTCTTTCATTTTATTTCATCTTTGCGGCGGCGGAGGAGGGAACGAGTCCGTCTCGGCACGCTGCACAACACTAAATGATTTTCTCTCTATATAGACTTTTAGTCACTTTTTCCACGCTCCCGCGACTCGTACCGGTATCCTGCGGGGGCGGCGGTTCCCAGCGCTGTCACACACAGGTGTGTTAATGAGTTCTGTGATTAGGAAACACGGCTCAGGCCTTATTTAGGAAACAATTGCACAATCAAGTTTGTGAAAGTGACACATTAGTAGCCCGAACACTAACTTCACTCATTTAGCCGCAAAAACGCTATTTATTTAGTTGAAAATCCGAGCGTCCTATTTATTTGTTTCCTATTTATTACAAAATTGATTTATGTAGGATGCCAAAAACTTGTTTATTCAGGAATCCAATCGCAAAATGAATTGATTTACAGGTCTGAGTAGTACATTTATTTTAAAAGGCACCAGAGCTATTTATCAAGACGCCCAAGCATTATTTATATTCTTGAAATGAGACATCACTGTTTGGAGAAACTTTTACAAGAAAGCTTTTATTTTGTCATCAAATCACAGTTAGATGTTATGTTTATGTTTATTTGAATATTTTTGCAGGATCAATAAAGTATCCATCCACTCTTCCTACCTGACCTACACACACATCATTTCTGGTCCTGAAGGGAACTTCACAGTGTTGGTGTTACTATATTAGCATTGACTCCACCCACTATTTAAACCTATTAACCATGGACTCTAGTACATTAATGTGTGTGTGTACGGTGGCAGCGCCCTTGGCTTCCCACCCTGATCCACCATTCTCCGCATCATGGAGCGTTTCTGAGATTTAGATCTTGCGAGTGTAGTGTGTGGGTGGAGCTACAGTACAGTCATTGTGTGCAGTCGGATTAAAGCGAGAACCGTAGATATATATACTGACTAGATGTGGCCTCTGACGCTGCTGTCCATAGGAACGATGCGTCAGCGCGGCCGCCATCTTGTGTCGGGGGAAGCCGCATCTACTCTGCATTAGTTAACATTGACAGAGAAACTAACAACCATTAAAATCATCTTAATTTGCTTAATTTTCAACCGATTTTCAAGCAGTTTGGTTTATTAAAAATGTCAGACATACAGTACAGTGGCTTGCAAAAATATTCGCCCCCCTTGAACTTTTCCACATTTTGTCACATTACAGTCACAAACATGAATCAATTTTATTGGAATTCCACGTGAAAGACCAATACAAAGGTGTGTACACGTGAGAAGTGGAACGAAAATCATACATGATTCCAACCATTTTTTACAATTTTTTACCCTTTGGTCTGAGTGCAGTCAGTTGCCCATAGACATTGCCTGATGAGTGCTAATGACTAAATAGAGTGCACCTGTGTGTAATCTAATGTCAGTGCAAATACAGCTGCTCTGTGACGGCCTCAGAGGTTGTCTAAGAGAATATTGGGAGCAACAACACCATGAAGTCCAAAGAACACCAGACAGGTCAGGGATAAAGTTATTGAGAAATTTAAAGCAGGTCTAGGCTGCAAAAAGATTTCCAAAGCCTTGAACATCCCACGGAGCACTGTTCAAGCGATCATTCAGAAATGGAAGGAGTATGGCACAACTGTAAACCTACCAAGACAAGGCCGTCCACCTAAACTCACAGGCCGAACAAGGAGAGCACTGATCAGAAATGCAGCCAAGAGGCCCATGGTGACTCTGGACGAGCTCAGGTGGGGGAATCTGTCCATAGGACAACTATTAGTCGTGCACTGCACAAAGTTGGCCTTTATGGAAGAGTGGCAAGAAGAAAGCCATTGTTAACAGAAAACCATAAGACCATAAAACCCGTTTGCAGTTTGCCACAAGCCATGTGGGGGACACAGCAAACATGTGGAAGAAGCTGCTCTGGTCAGATGAGACCAAAATGGAACATTTTGGCCAAAATGCAAAACGCTATGTGTGGTGGAAAACTAACACTGCACATCACTCTGAACACACCATCCCCACTGTCAAATATGGTGGTGGCAGCATCATGCTCTGGGGGTGCTTCTCTTCAGCAGGGACAGGGAAGCTGGTCAGAGTTGATGGGAAGATGGATGGAGCCAAATACAGGGCACATCTTGGAAGAAAACCTCTTGGAATCTGCAAAAGACTTGAGACTGGGGCGGAGGTTCACCTTCCAGCAGGACAACGACCCTAAACATAAAGCCAGGGCAACAATGGAATGGTTTAAAACAAAACATATCCATGTGTTAGAATGGCCCAGTCAAAGTCCAGATCTAAATCCAATCGAGAATCTGTGGCAAGATCTGAAAACTGCTGTTCACAAACGCTGTCCATCTAATCTGACTGGGCTGGAGCTGTTTTGCAAAGAAGAATGGGTGAGGATTTCAGTCTCAAAATGTGCAAAGCTGGTAGAGACATACCCTAAAAGACTGGCAGCTGTAATTGCAGCAAAAGGTGGTTCTACAAAGTATTGACTCAGGGGCTGAATAATTACGCACACCCCACTTTGCAGTTATTTATTTGTAAAAAATGTTTGGAATCATGTATGATTTTCATTCCACTTCTCACGTGTACACCACTTTGTATTGGTCTTTCATGTGGAATTCCAATAAAATTGATTCATGTTTGTGGCTGTAATGTGACAAAATGTGGAAAAGTTCGAGGGGGCCGACTTTGCAAGCGACTGTATATTTATGATAGAACATTATTTTACATAATTATTTTACTTATCTATGTTCTATCATAAATATGTGATATATATACAATACCATATTCAATTCAATTCAATTCAATTCAATTTTATTTATATAGCGCTTTTAACAATGGTCATTGTCTCAAAGCAGCTTCACAAAAATTAAAGAAATTTAACAAAAACAAAAAAATAATAATAACAATAATAATAATAAAAAATAAATAAATAAATTTAAATAAATAAATAAATAAATAAAATAATAATAATTATAGAAAAGAAAATAATTGGAAGTGTGGATGTGTGAGAAAAATGTGCAGATAATAATGAGAGGAATGAATGAAATTTCTCTGATGAGCAAGCCAAGGGTGACGGCGACGGTGGCAAGGAAAAACTCCCTGAGATGGCATTAGGAAGAAACCTTGAGAGGAACCAGAGTCAACAGGGAACCCATCCTCATTTGGGCGATAACAGATAGAAATGATATAACATCTTGTGTGTTGTCCAGGTGAAAATTCAATATGACAGAAATTATTTAAATTGACATGAAGACCAGTTCAGCATAGGGACGAGTCAGTAGGTGCAGAGGGCAGATGAGGTCTGGATCACTGGAAGCACAGGAGCAGCATGTGTAGCTCCAACCATCATAAAGCTGAATCCAGCTGGAGCTGGTCCTTCTCTGGATGCCTCAGGAACCTCGCAGGGTCGGCCTTTGTCTACTGAAGCTGGCAAAATCTCCCGATGCCTCGGGATGGGTAGAGAAATACAGAACAGATGGGGAGAATTAGCGTAGTTGCCATTCGGTATAGGTGTACTGGAGTATGAGATTATGGGATGAGTTATGTGTATGCCAGATTAAAAAGATGCGTCTTGAGTCTACTTTTGAACTGAGAAACCGTGTCTTCTCCCCGAACACTGTCTGGAAGGCTATTCCAAAGTTTTGGAGCTAAATATGAAAAAGCCCTACCCCCTTTTGTAGATTTTGAAATTCTGGGAACTACCAGAAGTCCGGAGTTTTGTGATCTTAAGGCGCGTGGTGGATTGTAGCGCATCAGAAGACTGGTTAGGTATGTGGGAGCTAAACCATTTAAGGCCTTGTATGTAAGTAATACTACAAAAAATACTTTGTAATTTATTCTAAACTGAACAGGTAGCCAGTGCAGGGATGATAATATTGGGGTTATATGATCATATTTTCTGGATCTAGTGAGAACCCTGGCAGCTGCATTTTGGATTAACTGAAGCTTGTTTATTGAGGATGCAGGACAACAACCTAGTAATGCATTATAATAGTCCAGTCTGGAGGTCATGAATGCATGAACTAGTTTTTCTGCATCAGATACGGATAAGATGTTCCTAAGTTTAGCAATATTTCGAAGATGGAAAAAGGCTGTTTTTGTGATATTTGAAATGTGATTTTCAAAAGACAGGTTACTGTCTAATATTACGCCCACGTCTTTTACTGCTGAGCTGGTAGTAACAGTACATCCTTCTAAGCGCAGGCTGAATTGTGAAAGCTGTTGTGTGCTGGTTTTTGGGCCAATAAGTAATATCTCTGTCTTATCTGAATTTAATAAAATAAAGTTATTGGTCATCCAATCTTTTATGTCCTGGACACACTCAGTTAATCTAGACAACTTAGGTATTTTGTCTGGTTTTGTTAAGATATATAATTGGGTATCATCAGCATAACAATGGAAACTAATACCATGTCTTCTAATGATGTTACCCAAGGGAATCATGTATATTGAGAACAACAGAGGTCCTAAAACTGACCCTTGTGGGACCCCATATTTCACTGGCATTACACCAGACGGTTCTCCATTTAGATCTACAAAATGGTAGCGATCAGACAGGTAAGATCGAAACCATTTTAATGCCTGTCCCTGAATACCTATATAATTTTGTAAGCGATCTATGAGAATATTATGATCTATAGTGTCGAATGCAGCACTAAGATCGAGCAGGACTAGCAATGAGATGCAGCCTTGGTCTGAAGCTAAAAACAAGTCGTTTGTAATCTTAACTAGAAAACCTGACTGAAATTCTTCAAGGATGTTGTTATCCTGCAAGAATGTGCAAATTTGAGCTGATACTACTTTTTCTAGTATTTTTGATATGAACGGAAGGTTTGAAATCTGTCTGAAGTCTGTAATTTGTTATTTCATTCGCGTCCAAATTAGATTTTTTTAAGAAATCTATAATACTATACAATATAATACAATACTTAGACACACCTACATAACTAATTAATTTGTTCTACAATGCTCAAAACAATTACAAGGATGCTGATAGTGATATGAAAAAAACATGAATAATATAAAATAAAGTATATATAAAATATAAATAAATAGATGAATAATAGAGCAAAATTTTAATTAATAAAGGCATGAGTTAAACAAACAAAGCGGGGGAAAAAAAACAATTATGGACTTCCTGACCAACAGACCTCAAAATGTTAGGATGGGGAACCGAACATCTGCATCTAGGCCATGGGTCTCAAACTCAAGTTGTTTGGGGGCCACTGCTGTGATTCAATTCAATTCAATTCAATTCAATTCAATTTTATTTATATAGCGCTTTTAACAATGGTCATTGTCTCAAAGCAGCTTCACAAAAATTAAAGAAATAAAAAAAATAATAAAATAATAATAATAATAATAATAAATAAATAAATAAAATAATAATAGAAAATAAATAAATAAAAACAAATAATAATAATAATAATAATTATAGAAAAGAAAATAATTGGAAGTGTGGATGTGTGAGAAAAATGTGCAGATAATAATGAGACGAATGAATGAAATTTCTCGTACTGTATATGATTGACATCACATACAGTACGAGGGCCTTTTTAACATTCAAGCACAACAAGAAAGGACAGTATTTCTGTCAATTTTCTTTACTTATTTAGACATTAGTTCTCATTTAATTTAAATTACATTACTAACATTTTTTTCTTATACTGTCAAACAAAAAATGTAAACATTGTCTCTACATTGTTTTATATATTAGTTTCTAACAGTTTGCAAATCCTTTAACTTACTTTATTTTAACTTTAATAACTAACAATCAACAATCTTAAGAACTACCAATATAGCAGGAATTCAAAATGCAACAAAAACATCTGCGCAATAATTCTATTTCTTGCCAGACACCTGGCAGCGCTTCTGCTCACACAACTGAGCCACGTTTGCCCTAATGGAGGTCACAGTTGAAACCCTGAGTACAGCTTGAAGATGAGCATCACTAAGCCTGCACCTGCATTTATTGAAGTTCATAGTTGAGAAAAGTTTCAAACACAGATACGTGCTTCCAAAAAGGCACATTACCCGACCGAACACTTTGGACAGCTCTGGGAAGCATGGAGGGAATTCTCTTAGAAACTGTTCAGTCTTGTCTACTTTTCCTTGTGCCTCTCTGAATTTAGTTTTTAGCTCACTCTTGCACTGCAACTCAATCAGTTCCATTTGCAAAACACTTGGAACACTCTCCACATCAGCTGAGAAGGGGTCTGCAAACAGCTGGAAAGTGTCACGGTGTGCCTTGAAGTCAGCACACAATAGCAGAGGCATATTCATCACCACTGAATACTGTGCCATCCTCCACAAGAGATCTGCATGTTGTGAAATGACTGAGGTTTTTTGCAGAAAGCTGAGTTTACCATAATCTTAATTTTGTGATGAAGGCTTTCCCACTGCTGTGATGAGCTGACCAGGCCCCTGGAGCTTCAGGTTAAGGATGTTCAACTCCTGTGTTATGTCCACTAGGAATGCAAGGTCCATGACCCATTTAGGATCATCAAATTCAGGAACATCCATTCTGCCATCTTCCATGAATCTCTTCACCTCTGCTCTTAATTCAAAAAATCTCTTCAAGACATTTCCCCTGCTGAGCCAGCGCACTTCAGTAAAGTACATCACCATATGTTGCCTCAATTTCTTCTAAAAATCGCGGTGAAACTGTCGGTGCTGTAAACTCCTTGACCTGATGTCATTGATACATTTCAGGACAACAGACATGACATGCCTAGGTAATGCCTACCAGTCTGTTCCACGGCAAACCAGCGCGCTCAATTGCGTCGCAAAGCTGATGAAAGATATCCTTGGCTGATGTGCGTCCGTGCATTGGACACAAACTCAGCAACTCTTCCGTTATTTCAAATTGGTCATTAAAACCCCTGATGAAAATGGCTAGCTGAGCACTGTTGGTTTTGTCTGTGCTTTCGTCAAGTGCCACAGAGTATGTAGTGAAAACTCGAGCTTTGTCGCGTAACTGATCATAAATGTCATTGGATAACTCGCTAATACGCTCTGCTACGGTGTTTGCCGATAGAGAGAGATGGTTGAACAAGCTCTTTTTTTCTGGACATAGAATATCAGCCACTTTCAACATGCAATTCTTCATAAACTGCCCTTCAGTGAATGGCTTTCCTGCTTTAGCGATCAACATACTGTAACTTGCTTCAACCGCAGCATCAGCATCCTTTTTGGCTTTATGGAAAAGGCTTTGCTGGGACGTTAGCTCGCTCTGCAACCGCGTAGCTCGTTTTTTTCTATCGTCTTCCTGGTACTTATCATATTGTTCTCTGTGTTTAGTCGAGTAATGGCACTTGAGGTTATATTCCTTTAGAACGGCGACTTTTTCCTTGCATATCAGACATTTCCATTAAACTCCACAAAAAAATACTGCAATGTCCATCTTTCTTGTGTTCATCGTCCACCTTCCTTTTCGATTTGGAAAGAGACATGTTTTCGTTAGCAGTCAAACAAAAAACTACTAAAGCCCTGAAACCTCTTCTCAACTCGCTCTTCTTCTTTACGCTTTCACCGTAATTTAATTGAACCCTAATTAAATATGACGGGGTAGTTTTTATGAAACAACTAGGGGAAAAAATGCTGGTCGGATTATACTATTTTTGGCAAAAGTTGCGGGATAGAGGGAGGAGGGGGGGGGGGGGGCGTAAATGGCCCGCGGGCCGGCAGTTTGAGACCCCTGATCTAGGCAGAAATTAAATCATCATAAATCGTCCAAGTCTTAGATGATTTTTTCTTTAGTTTTTTGGTTTGTTCCAACTGACAGACATGTTTATGATCGAAGCCAGAAAAAATTTAAGCTTTTGATATTAATCTACTTCATAACTAGGTGTAAGTTTATTATTCTTCCACTTCAGTGAAATTAAAATGAACTATTGTTACTTACCTTAGCCGAGTCTACTGCACACACAATGGCTACACTGGTGTGATATCCATACTTACACATACATGTTCATTAAAACATTTGAATTGTACTGGTTTATTTAGTACATCAGCAAGCCTGCAATATAATGACCAGCGTAAAATGGTTATATAACACAAAAACAAACATAACGTGCGTACGTAGTGTGAAAACATCTTACAGTATTTATATTTTTCATTTCTTTCGTTCGAACACCCATATGCAGTACATCTTCAGAGTCATCTTCAAACTTTGGCGCTTCCTTCAGATCCCCGACCCAAGATGGCGGCGATGTTGACGTATGCTTAGAGGCCCAAGGCCACATCTAGTCAGTATATATATATATATATATTTACATTTACATTTAGGCATTTGGCAGACGCTCTTATCCAGAGCGACTTACATTTTTATCTCATTATACATCTGAGCAGTTGAGGGTTAAGGGCCTTGCTCAAGGGCCCAACAGTGGTAACTTGGTGGTTGTGGGGTTTGAACCTGGGATCTTCCGAACCGTAATCCAACGCCTTAACCACTGAGCTACCCCTGACCCTATATATATATATCTACTGTGTGTGCGAGAACGAAATCAGCACAGATCAACTGCAGTAGCATTGATGCTAATTACCGTTTCAGCTTTCTCCACCTTGGAATCTCTTTCTCGTACACACACACACATTAATGACTATTTTTTCCTGTGACTAATACCTCACACTGAGCTCGACACTGCGCACTGCAATTACTTTCAAAGGAAATGGCAACAAAAAACAGTGAATAATTTGGACTTTGATTTCTTTAATTAATCTGTTTTTTTCATGTGATTAAAGTAATATTAAAAGACTATTATTTAGAATTGCAGGGGTTATTGGCAATGTCAGAATTATGGCACCATTTCTTCTTCTTCTTCTGTTTCCAGCCGTGAGGTGCTCAGACTTATTGACTTAATTTTCTTTTAAATTTAAAATGTTTAAATATTGTACTGTCTCCTTCTCATCATCATCATCATCATCATTATTAGTATTATAATTATGTTAAAAAATAAAAGACATGATCATTTTATATTTGCATTGCTTATATATTATTAATGAGATGATCTCAGGTCTCACACACACACACACACAGGAGCAGTTCCAGGAGAGATGAGAAGAAGAAGAACAGCAGCTCATATTAAAGAATGAGCTCGTGTCTGATTTATTAGACACACAGAGAGGATTTAAACTCCTGATGAAATCCGTCCTGATCAGAGAGCGACGCCGTTTTTGCTCTTCACTGGTTTACATCAACCATCACCTGGTCTCCATTTCGCTCCTCTGATCCGCTCATGTCTCCGTCCCCGAGAGTTAACGTTCGAAACGGCCTTCTGTCTGAACTCTGGCATCGACCTCGACCCCAGGGTGTGAACCACAGCATCGCGGTTTATGCAGTGGCTCGGGTCGGAGCTCACTTGTGTGAAAAAAAAGACAAGAAGCCAGTTGGGTTCACGAAGATTTATTTCATCATCATCATCATCATCATCATCATCATCGGAGAAGCTCATGTCAGTCACACAGCAGAAATCAAGTATAAAGTTCAATCAAAAAAACAGGCACAAAATTCCTAAAATGCATTATAAAAGTGCAAAAAGAGTAACAAACCAACCTTTATTAAAAAAAACCTAAAGAACCACAGAGTGTCCACGATTTGAGATTCCAGTTTTTAATAACTTTAGTACAAACTCTGGCTAGAAACACACCACCACTCACAGTGCAGATACGAAGCCTGATTATTAAACACCCGCAAACTAAAGCACGTTCGAGACGTCACCCGCACTGAACACGTGAACGCCGCGGCGAGGAGCTGATCAGGTGAGATCTCCAACATCGATCTAAAGCAACGGCACAATCGGTCACGAACACACGAAGTTCAGAACGACCTTCTAGCGCACCGGTGCATCTCAGGTCAGTGAAGCTCTGCTGACCAGATGTGGGACTTTTTTTTGTTTGTTTTTCATGCAGTGTATATACATTTTAAGTGAGACATCATGTCATGTGACTTTTATTTTAATGCTTGAATATCAGCCAATAAAGACTCTTTGATCATCATGTTTGTTTTTTTTACCCTCTCGTCTAGTTCTCAGCGCTGCGACCTGATTGGTCAGGAGCTCCGAGGGCGTGTGTGTGTTTGTATGATATCTGAACTTTCTTGGATGATTTTAGAACAAAAGAATAAACCTAAAGGAAAACACAGTCCTGGTTTGACTCGAACAGCCCGGTCGATGTTCTCCTGCTGTGCGGTTTGTCTTTGGTTTGTAATGGAGACCACGTTAGAGGCAGAGTCGTTCTAAATGTAACACATGCAGTTCGAGTCAGTCAATAAAAAGGCTCCACCCACTTTTCCATTACTTTCGATCCCGCCATGTCTCTACCTGTTTCTCCTGGCGACGTTTCTTCAGGCTTTCAGTAAACTGACACATTTTTTTCCTGGTAGGTGACAAGAAATGCAACAACAAGCTACGAAATAAGGCTTTAGAAGGAAAAAAAACAATAAATCACCCGCTGTCACATCACTCCATATTTACAGAACCGTATTGAACATAAAGGTACGAATCCAGACGCCAGTTATTATACGCGAGTGTGAGATGAAGTGACGTCTGATTCGGTAGAATCGCGGAGAAGCTGCTGGAGCACATTAACGCTCTCTCTCATCAGGAGCGAGTGTCCGAGTCCGCGAGCTCACACACGTCCTGACTCGCGGCCGCGCGGCGAGTCTCGTCCTGGTGTTTAGAATCCCGCGACTGAAGAACTGACGAAACGTGAGGACCGGGAGGAAGAGGAGGAAGATGAAGATGTGAAACTCGGGAATTCTGACCCGGAGTCGGTGAGACGTGATTCTGATCGGGAGACGAGCGAATATATAAATAAGTGCAGGTGTTGGGTGTGGCCCGGGGGCTCCTGCAGTGAGGCATGATGGGAAATGCGCAGGAGCGGATCAGGAGCTGTATGAGGACCTGCGGTTCATGTTGCTTTTGTTCTTCTCGTACCTGAGCGAGACGATGAGGAAGAGGAGGAGCGTGACGCCTTGGATCCCAGCCAGGAGGAAGAAGTAGTAGTTCAGCGTGCAGTTGTTGATGTTTCCTACACATACACACACACACACACGCAGACAGAGTGAGACAATCCATATGTAATGACATCACAAATCAAGAACACACACTCACGGATGCACGCACACATTTTTTTTTCTAACGCAATTAAGAAAAAGAATGCACTTCCTCCTACTCAACAGAAATGATCACACACACACACACACACACACAAAGCATGTCATTCACCAAAAACTAGGACACTTTAAATTATTTTCTCTTGCCTCATCCTGACAGAAGGGACAAGTACATTCATCTCTCTCTCTCTCTCTCTCTCTCACACACACACACACTTTTCAAAACTTTCATCTCGGCGTGTGTGTCTGTCTGTTCCAGCTTTTTCTATCTTTTATGTGAGTTGTAAAGGACACGCTGTATTTTTAAAGAGTTACGAAAAAAAATTCCCCAGTGTGTAAAAACCAGGAGTTTCTCCCACAGCTGCTTCTGATTGGCTGTCAGGTGTGTGTGTGTGTGTGTGTATGTGTGTCATGTCCTGTGCTTTATGACTACCTCCATGTCGGTGCCATTTGATCACACAGTAACCATGACGACGAGTAGTTTGGAGTAAACAAACCCAGAGTGTCCTGGAGGATGAAGCTGAAGGTTTTTTTTTACACCACAAACACACATGGCAGCATAGAGCTCATCAACATGTGTGTGTGTGTGTGTGTGTGTGTGTGTGTGAGAGCAGGCTTCGAGCTGAACGCCTCCCAAATGAGCATCCAGTTAAAAAGTGTGTTTCTCACGTGAAGCTCCACAAACAACGTCCGTCCCAGGACGACACTTACACGATCCGTCACTCGTCATCTCACACACACACACACACACACACACACACACACACACACACACACACACTGCACTAATCCCAGGCTAGCAGATAACACATAAATCACTGTATTTTCTATCTTAACACCCCTCCGACACCCCGCACTACCCCAGCTCGCCCCCTCTCGCTACCCCTCCCCCCCTCCGCGTCCCCCCCCCCCGCGCCTTCCTGTGGCGATGGTGTTCTCTCTCTCTCTCTCTCTCTCTCTCTCTCTCTCTCTCTCTCTCTCTCCCCATCAGGCCCCAGTTGTGTGAGAACATGGAGCTCCATCACTGCTCCACACTCGCTGGCAGTGAGATTGCTGTCGTCCCCCTCAGGAAAGGAACCGTCACAGCTTTTTGGCCGCCGTTCGGCTGTAATGGAAAAATAAACACGAGTGAGCAAAGCCGCCGCCGCCGCGCGACACAAACAAATAAATACAGGACGCGGCGCTCAGGAGACGCACGCTGGGTAAAAAAATAAATAACCCAGAGGAAATTTATTTATTTTTTACCTGAAACATGACATGAATGTGTGTGTGTGTGTGTTTGTAGCCTGAAAGATGTGAAATTCTATACTATATGTAGCAACTGCAATGTGGTAGAATGTCATTCTCCTTCACTCCGACTGAGGCACATAGGCCACGCCTCCTCCTCTATGACTGACACAAAGGCCACGCCCCTTCCTCCATTGGGACTGAGACAAAAAAGCCACACATCCTTCAATGAGACTAATATACAGAGGCCACGCCTCCTTCACTGAAACTGAGACACAGAGGCCACACCTCCTCCATAGTGACAGACAAAGGCCACACCTCCTTCTCTAGAAGTGACACAGAGGCCACACCTCCTTCATTGGGACTGAGATGCAGAGGCCACGCCTCCTTCTCTAGAAGTGAAACAGAGGCCACACCCCCTTCATTGGGACTGAGGCACAGAGGCCACGCCTCCTTCTCTAGAAGTGACAGAGGCCACACCTCCTTCATTTGGGACTGAGACGCAGAGGCCACGCCTCCTTCTCTAGAAGTGACAGAGGCCACACCTCCTTCATTGGGACTGAGACGCAGAGGCCACGCCTCCTTCTCTAGAAGTGACACAGAGGCCATACCTCCTTCATTGGGGCTGAGACGCAGAGGCCACGCCTCCTTCTCTAGAAGTGACAGAGGCCACACCTCCTTCATTGGGACTGAGACGCAGAGGCCACGCCTCCTTCTCTAGAAGTGACACAGAGGCCATACCTCCTTCATTGGGGCTGAGACGCAGAGGCCACGCCTCCTTCTCTAGAAGTGACAGAGGCCAGGCTCCTTTCTTTGTTGGGACTAAGACACAAAAGTCACACCTCCTTCACTGATCTACAGAGGCCGCACCTCCTTCTCTAGGACTAAGAAACAATGGTGGCGCCTTCTACATTGGGCCTGAGGCACAGAGGCCACGCCTCCTTCACTGGGCCTGAGACACAGAGGCCACGCCTCCTTCACTGGGCCTGAGACACAGAGGCCACGCCCCTGAAAGCGCTCAGTGTTTAGACTAATGATGAGATAAACACAGCTTTAACATTCTGCTCTTCATTAAACAGATTTGAGTCTTTTAATCCAATAATCTGCTTCTGTTGAACATCTCCTGTGTTAAATCAATCTGTGTGTAAACAGCTGCTCGAGCTTTCTGTGGAATTAATCAGGATGTTACACCCAAAACAGTGGTTTATCAGAGGCTGTGCTGCTGCTGCTGCTGATGAGGGAACGTTATGAGGAAGAGGGATTAGATTCAACTCGGAATCAGTTACAATCACACAATAAACAACAATTTAAATAAAGCTGTTTCCTTCCATCCATCCATCCATCCAACCACAGAAATATCTATTTATCCATCAATTTTTTCATACTTCCTTTCATTCATCCACTCACCCACTTGTTTATCAATCTATCCTTCCTTTATCCACCCATTTATTCATTCATCCACTCAGCCAAAGGTCCATCTACTTATTCACCCAACCACTCAAACATTCCTTTATTTACTCATCCATTCAGCCAACTGTCCATCTCCATCCATCCAATAAATTATCCAATATATTCCTATTCATCCAAGCATTCACCTGTATCTAATTTTATTCATTCATCTAATGATCTATTCTTCCACTCATCCATAAATCCAACCACCTATCAAACATCCCTCCACCTTTCCAGACAATGATCTAACTATCTAACACTTTTGCAAAACCATCCACTTATCCACCCATCTATCCACTCATTCCTAAATCTATCCGTCAATTTAACCAACCTTTCACTCATCTATGAATCCACACATCAGTAAATCTGCCCATGTATCCAATTACCCAGTCACTTTTCCAACAATAAATTCATCCACCCACTCAACTATAAATATATCCACTTATCTAGCCGTCCTTCCACTCGTCTGTACTGTAAATCTTTTCACATACAGTCCCACTCATCCAGCAGTAAGTGCACACGCCTACATAAGCATACGTCCAACCATAAATCTAACACCTAATTAACCATCCAAAAACTTAAAAGCCATTGATTTAACAAGCGCGTTAACCATCCAGACACTGGACTCCATCAGTTACTTTGTGCAGTCTCCAGCCACCACCTCCTCGTTATTATTAAAGCTCCTTGACGGTTAGCGCGTGGTGTAACAACGTACGTTTAACACGTCCGCATGTGACTTTCCATGTTTTCCTGTCATTAGATTATAAAATTAGCCCTCACTGGGGGACCGTGCACCTCGTTAAATGTACTTCGGATATAAACTCGTTCGATCCTTCTTCTCTTTCTCCTCCAATTTAAAAGGAAAAAGGAAAAAAATTGTCATTTGTCTCTCCACTGAATCTCTTCTTCTGGAACAATGGAATGTTCAAGTCCTTCCAGCACATACAGTAATCTACACAACCTTCAGACCCATCTCTCTCTCTCTCTCTGTTCATCTCTCTCCCAGTGGGGAGTCGAGTAAAACAGCACTGTCGCAGAGATCTCGGAGTGTGTGTGTCTGTGTGTGTGTGTGTAGTGTGTTTTCTGTGCTGCTGTGTGATATGTGGAGAAGGAAAGTAGCGCACTCAGTAGGGAGGATGTAAGCCTGCAGGCAGGAGGTCGTGCATCTGTAATCGATAACAACCCAGGAGACACACACACACACACGCACACACACACACACACACACCACAAACAATGTCCTAATTAACATCAGAAAAAAGGACTCGGAGAAACAGGGATTAATGTGGACGAGGTTCTGGACAAATACACTGCTCACATGCTTATTATTATTCATATTTATCATATAAGATCTTGCTTTGCAGATTATTATTACTTCATGACAGTTTGAACAATTGTTAACTATAATCAGTTATTTATAAATAATAAATTATATAGCTGGAACTGAACTGGTATGAGAAACATACGGTATATGAGTTTCATAAAAGATAAAAGGGAATCCTGCATTAACTTTCTTCTTTCATTCTTATTGTAATGAATTGTTTTTATGTCTGGTTATATTGAGCGTAACCTGGTTTGTGGTTTAGTTGCTGGGTTTCACATCCACCACTATCAACCAATCATCTATCCATCCACCTACAGGTATCTGTTCGTCCATTCACCGAATTTCATCCAACCAACTTACTTAATTAACCTTCTATCTGACCAACCAAGTGCCTGAGCATCCATCCATCCATCCATGTATCCATAAATCCTTCCAGTCATCTATCTATCTAACTCACTAAACAAACCACACATCCATACATCATCGAACCATCTACCAATTAACATATCTATCCATTTACCCAACCACGCATCCATCCATAGATCCATCAACCTATTCCTTCACTCAACCACACATCCATAAATCATTCAGTCATTTGTTCATAAATCCATCTCTACACCCATCTATCTAGCCACTTACCCAACCACACATCCATAAATCATCCATCCAACCACTTACTCAAACATGCATCCATAGATCTATTCTTTAATCAACCACACATCCATAAGTCATCCATTCAACCATCCATGAAACCATCCAACCATTTACCCATCCACATAACCATTAATCATCCATCCATCCATCCACTCACCCAACAACATATCCATCCATTCATACATCTATGTTTTTAGCCACCAACCCATCAATATTTCTCCTGCCTACCCACACTGTACTGTACATCCATCCATAGTCCTTTCCTCAGTTGTAAATCCTCCCCACTACTCAACCATCCATCCAAAAAAAACATTCTGACAGTCCATTAATCTATCAAATTACCCATCCATCACACCTACATCACCCCATCCATCAATAAATCCATCCGCTTATCAAATTATCCCATCCATCCATCCATAAATGCATTGTGAGGTACCCATCCTTCCATCCATCCATTTACACAACGTCCACTTACTCATAAATCCACCATTCACCCCAGCCATCCACTTATCCGTAAAATAAATCTAACTATTTTTAAATTACTTTACCTAACATTTACCTAACATAAATCCATTACCTACACGACCCTTTATTCTCAAATCCATTCACCAACCAAACCATACATTTATCCATCCACCTATGAATCCACTCAGCCATCCAAACTCCCCGCAGCATCCGTTCCAGATCAACACTGCTCCCTGTTGTGACTCACACCTTTCCACATTAGTTTTACCACAGTTACTGAGCAATATGCTGCAGCTTTACAGAGTTAAACACTGCTGTCATGTATAATTATGTGCGTTCTCGCTACAAAATTAGCCAGCCAGCTGTTCAGGGAAAAAGCTTCTCAATGAACACATGGCATATTAACTGCTTCTATTTTAAAACAATAAAAGTGTTGCCGGAGTTTAATAGTTTGCTTGTTGCCGTCAACAAAATTGCACAAGACACTAGAATATTCTATGAAACTTGTGTGTGTCAACTATTAACTATAATACAAACACAAAAGCAGGAAGCAAATTTCCCCAAGAATGAAGGTCATACAGATTAAGTAAAGCTTTAAATATGAAGTAGACTTTCTATTACGAGAGGTTCCTGAGTAAACACATGAAGCAAGAGATTGTGGTGGAAAAAACTGTGTGGAAAAACTAATAGGACATGAATAATAACCTTGGCCGTCCTTCCACATTTTCCCTTTTGGATGGTTTTTCCTGGTGGTAGTTGACCGTAAGTGAGCAAAAGTACTGGAACAGAGTCGTACTGTAAATAAAAATGAATGACACCTAATGTTTGGTTGGCTAGACTTTGACATCAACACGATGATCCAGTACGGCCACCAAACCACCACGTCCTTCTTATGTGATTCCTTTCCAGGCTTGTAGAGCAGCTTCTATCAGGAGGGGTGTGTGTTTTCTGGGTTCTTTCTTCAGTTCTCCATCTTTAAGAAGTAAAATGCTGCTCACATGGGGTTAAGGTTAAGGGTTAAGGTCTGCAGACGGACCTGTCCAGTCTAAAACCTTCTACTTTTCCCCCTGATGAAGTCCTTTGTTGTGTTGCAGTGCATTCCGTGTCATTGTCTTGCCGTATTGATGAAGTTCCTCCCAGTTTGATTGGATGCATTTCTCTGTAAATTGTCAGACTAAATGTTTCTATAGCCTTCTGAGTTCGTTCTGCTGTTCTATCATGAGTTGCATCATTTATAGGGATTAGGGAGAATGTTCCAGAGGCAGCCAGGCAAGTCAAAGCTTATGACACAACCTCCTGATTTCTTCGCATATACCAGCTTGGGGGCTAAAATCAGAGTGCAGGGTCAAAGTGGAGTCCTTATACGGCATCCCAGGAGCAGACATTGACAAGGGCCCAACAGTGGCAACTTGGATGGGCTTGAACCACGGACCTTCTGATCAATATGATGTATTGATGTCAGTGCAATTCTATCATTGACCTCTGATGTTCTCTTTGGCTGGTTGAGTGGTACACCATCTGGTTGAGTGGTACACCATCTGGTTGAGTGGTACACCATCTAGTTGAGTGGTACACCATCTGGTTGAGTGGTACACCTTTTCTTAACTACAATATGGTTTGTTTTTCTCCATTAGACAGCACTCAGGTCTGTATATTAGCTTAATCCATTTTAATGAAAATAAATACAATCTTCACAGGTGAATCCTGTGGCTCAGATCAAGAACAGACATTCAGAGCTATTAAATATTTAACAATTCAAAGCCTCAAAGTCTGCCCTCTAGAGGTTGTTGTTGGTGTCACTGACTATGAGAAACATAAAGAAGAAGAAGAACAGTGCTGCTGTCATCAGCTGCTCTTCTTTTCACCAGTTTGAAATCCCCAGGCAACCTGTTAGATGTCTGATTGGTACACCAGTGGTACCTGATGACTTAAATTTCCTTTTTTCTCTCAGCATCAAAATGGCTTGTTTTTTTTACATTAGCTGTCAATTAATTAAATAACCATTCTAATAAAAAAATTCCTGTCATCTCCGTTATTTTTGATCTTCTGAAAAATTAGTAGGCTCAAACTAAAGGTGTGACGTCAAGTAGTTCAATTCATCTAGATACGAACATCACGAAATCTGATCAGTCATCTCAAATTCATCTCCGAAATCACCTCAAGTGTCTTCAGTGTGCAGCCAGAACAAAGGATTGCTGTTGCAATACTTTCCCGGGGAGACTGTAATGCTTCTTGGTGCTGATAAGAAGATCTCACACACATCGATCATACACTTAAAGCGAGAAACAGGTCAGATCATGTCTTTTCTTTTTCGCATTCCTCCTCCAGTCCTGTGTGTGTATCTGCGAACCCTCCCCTTATCCATTTCCCTGGATGTTTCCTCAAGCATATTACTCGACTCAGCCCTCCACCCCTCGCATCATTCATCAGCACTGCTGAGACGATTATGTTCCACATGGCTGTTCGCTTTAAGGAAAGAAAAAAAAAAAGAAACTGACTTCCACACACAAAAATCCCTCCACAGCTCTGAAGAAGCTGGTGAAAATCTCACAGGAAAAAAAAAAAAACAGTGGTTAATTCAGGGTTATAACAAGCTTCGCTTCCTTATTTAAACTTATTATCAGTGGCCGCTGACCCCCTGGAAGCTTCTCGAACCCCTCCAGCCGACCTTCCTACTTGAAGAAGATCCGGCACGAGGCAGCGGAGGTGGCTCTCGTGTAATGAGGAGCAAATTAGGAGTTTAATCGCAGCCCTGTCTGAACACGGAGTCGCGCTGACTCGTCTGCCCACTCAGCTGGATGAGAAGAGCGAAGTCACGCTCGTTAGCTAAATCACCCGCAAACGCAACATCCTCACTTCACCCCCTCCTCCCCCCCCATCTCATGCCGGCTCCAGAAGAACAAAAACATCTCTGCTGATTCAAAGCCGTTGTTGTAGTCATATGCTGCTGAACTAAGAGCACTTTGAGGGAAACAAAGTTTTGTTGGAGAAAAGAAGAAAAATAAAATAGGGACTGGAAATAGAAACGCTCCTCTGATTGTGCCTTTAATCAGCTCGTCTGCTCTGATACGCAGGGATAACGCAGATTGGGTTCTTTTCTGGTAAATGAGATTCAATACACACTGGATTTCATTGCATTTTTAAAAGAGGACACATTTTAAGTTGACAACTTGGCTGTTTCACATTAGTTTATTTTCAGTGTGTTTACCTTATGCTAGTTTATAGACATATTGTTGTCTGTCCATGTGTTTACTGTAACCAAAGACGGTATAAAGGAGACCAGACAAACCCCTTATGTAGGAGATCTGGTCGTCGACCGTCTCCAACCATATGGTTAATCCGTAAAAGGGCAAATGGATGAAGCAAACCGTGTCTGGTTGTTCTTTAGAACCAGCCTACTGTACCTAAGGCCTCTTTTCCACTGCATAGTACGGCACGACACGGTTCAGTTCAACTCACTTCGGTTCGGCGCAGTTTGGCTCGGTTTGTGCTTCCACTGCAGTTTAGTAACGCTTTAGAGTGGGCGGGATTACTCATGTGTCGTTTAGTCGCGGAGCCGCTACTGCCATGACGTCATCGTAAACGCGCCACAAACAAACACACAACAATGGAGCATATCGACGGCATGGTGTTCTTCATTCTCGGCATGTGGCTGTTTTTAACAGCGAGACGAAGGAGTTTGTTTCAAAAGTTAATACAAAAAGGTGCGTGCGATCCTTCTCTGGCTGTTTCTAAATATAGCGGTTCTGTTGTGCCTCGTGTCGCAAGTTCGGTGACGCAGTAATGACGATTTTCTCCGGCTAATCAGTGACCAGCAGAGTTTACACGTCACGTTTTGGTAACGGTTCGGCGCGCTTGGAACCTCGGCTGAGGTGGTACTAAAAAAAGGACCAGGTACCAGGTACTGTTCCCAGTGGAAAAACCCCCAAAAGTGAGTAGAACTGAACCGTGTCGTGCCGTACTATGCAGTGGAAAAGCGCCATAACTCAGTTAGCACCCAAAACATAATGAGCCTTGGCTACTTCATCACCTCCGTCACTCACACCGGACACCATCGTCCCGTGTCAACTCCTACATGTCATGTCGTAAGAACGGTGGAACGATTCCAGTTAGCTAAAGTGATATACAGCAAACAGCTAGCAGGTTGAATCTGGCATTGCAGCTGTCACTTAAATCAGCCACGCCCTTCATTATGTAATTTTGTCTTAATATAATTTTAACAGATGAGTTGCATAAAAACTGACCCCTGTACATTTGTCATGAATAGGATGTCTTCCTATGGAGACAAAAATCTGTTTTTTTTGGGGGGGGTCCAGGCTGTAAACTAATTTATTTCTGTTCTAAAACTGGGTATTTGAACACAGGACTCTATGGGGATTGAGTCTCTTTTGGAGCCAGCCCCCAGGGGACATCTGAGGAACTACACATTTTGGCACTTTCGCATTGGACTCATTTCTCATTTTTCCCAGCGGCACGGTGGCTTAGTGGTTAGCACGGTGGCCTCGCACCTCCAGGGTTGAGGGTTCAATTCCCACCTCGGATCTGTGTGTGTGGAGTTTGCATGCACCCCCTGGACATGGGGGGTAATCTGGTTTCATGCAGATTAGTCTTATTTGCATTGCCAAGTTGCCCATGGTGTGTGTGTGTGTGCCCTGCAGTGGACTGACCGTCTAGGGTACCCTGTCCACTAAGTCTTCTGGAATAGGCTCCACGCCCCAGTGAGCCTGTACAGAGGATGAAGTGGTATAGACTTTAACGCTGGTTCATGATCTAGCACGTTTTGTGTAATGCTAATTTGTGTTGTTATGGTCTGTTTAAATGCTAATTTATAATAATTCTCTTTAAACTAATTATGTGCTGCGCTAATGTGTTTTTTTAAGGCTTTTTTTTTCTAGTTTTCACCCAGACCCGATTACCAAAATCCTGGTTTACAGATTAACCTGTTTCCTGGTGTTCAAACCACAATCCGATGAGAACAGAATGAGAAAATGTGCAGCAACAGGACACACTTCAAAAACGTCTAGTAGCAGCGCAGGGAAAAGAAGCACACGCATCACCTGTTTGTTCCCATACTAAAGTCCCGGAGCATTCTGGGAGTTGTACGAATCCCACCTGGCCTGATATTTATTTTAGTCTTGAAAAGAGGCCGTGCCCGAGAAAAAGACGCCGTCTGCTCACCCTGGCGTGACTCTTTCACTCATCTGTTAAGACTAGAACAGGAAGAGAGCCTCAAAGTGCAAAAAAAAAAAAAACTATACCGAGACCTGGTTTTTACTTTCCTACAAAAGAGCCAGGCCTTTGCTCTGACCTGCACGCGCACAGACAGGTCGAGCCGGCGGGAGAGAACGTCTGCAGGTTCCTCTGGGGTTTAGTGCTCACAGCAAGATAACAGAACAGACAGGAGACTGTGCTCTCCATCCTAAGGTAACGCTTTGGCTGATCCAAACTTCATAAAACTGCTAGCTATAGCCTGTAATTATCTAACCCTGGTAACGACTGACAGCTGAAAACCTCATGAGAGTTCATTATAAAGAAAAAAACTAAACTCAAGCATTTTCTAAGCAGTATTATAACCTAAACCACAGGTCACGCACAGTTATACTCCACTACTCTAGTCAGTTTAGCGTCTCTCCTTGAGACAAAATTGAAACCCAATGCAGCGTCGGTCCCAAGCTCGGAGAAAATGGGAGGGTCGCGTCAGAAAGGACATCCGGCGTAAAATCTCTGCCGAGTTGTGTGTGGATTGGATGGTCCTCTGTGGCGACCCCTCGGCGGGAAAGACCGATCACACACACAGAACGCGAAGGGTGCCAATACTTTGTGCAGGGCAACAGAGTGTTTACAGTCAAACGTACAAATCCTAATCAGAAATACTGTATGTCGCATGAAGTGATTATCTGAAGCTGGTTTGTTGGGCTGTGTTTATTTGTGTGCACTGTTGCCATGGCGATTAGTTTTACCTCAGGTGTTTTTTTTTTTTTTACCTCAGACTTTAGGAGCTAGCCGCGGTAGCTGCACTTTGCGCTAATACGCGTTTCTGGGCTGCTGGAGGAGAGAGTAAAGCTGGATTACTGTAAGCAGGTGAGATGGAGGAACAGGATGTTTTTCTGTCTCTGCTCCGCTTTACTGAGCGAGGGACGGCGTTAAAGACAGACCGAGAGAAACCCGGGGATTTGCGCTAGCTTGGCCTCTGCGTAGCACGCGGACGTGTATGCGGTTGATCGGCTAAGCTACGGCAGCGTTAGAGACTGAAAATTGCCTCCGGGCTCGGGGACTAAGCGCTAAGTCAGCATGGCTGGCCGTGTGTTATCGCCTCGGAGACGTTTCTCCGCTGATAAGTTCAAATAAACGAGCTGCTACGCTAGGCGCTACGTCCAGAGCGCTAAGCTAAAACTTTGATCACCAGCCAAAACGCTGAGCCAAAAATGGTTAGCAAACAACCTGTGAAGAAAAACTGAGTCATAATAAAGTGTAGAGAGAGAGAGAAAGATAAAGTGTGTGTGTGAGGGAGAGATAGAGAAACATGAGTGTGTGTGTGTGTGTGTGTGTGTGTGTGTGTGTGTGTGTGTGTCACTGGTACATCACTACTTTTACTAATTCTTTCCCCCATGTGTTTGTTTTCTTTTCCTTCTTTCTCTCCTTTCTTTCTCGTCATTCCTTCCTCCACCTCCCTTGTATCTCTTTTTCTCTCCATCGTTTCGATTCTTTCACTTATCTGATGATTCCTTTCCTTTCATTCCTCTCCATCCTTTTCCTTTCTTTACTTCGTATTTCATTATTTCCCCCTTTCATTACTTAACTTCCTCCTTTCCTTTTTAATTCACTCTTCTTTTCCCTCTTCTCTTCTTTATCCTTTCCATCCTTTTCTCTTCTTCCCTTCCCTTTAATTACGTTCCTTTCTCCTTTTCTTTTCACTCCTTTCCCCTTCCTTCCTTCCAACATCTCTCCTCTGTCTCTATTCATTTATTACCGCTTTTCTTCCTCTTTCTTTCTTTCCCCTTCATCTTCTCTTCCTTCTCTCCCTCTCTGTCATGTTTCTGCTCTCCCTTTCTTTCTCCTTCACCTCCTCTCCATCCTCTCGTTTTTCTTCTCTTCCCTTTTTCTCGCTTCTGTTTTCCCATCAATTAATAAACACGTGCCTGAGCTTCAGCGCACCGAAGTGTCTTATGCTGATTCATGTGTGTGTGTGTGTGTGTGTGTGTGTGTGTGTGTGTGTGTGAGACCACTTGACCGGCGTCGGTAGGGTAACCGCATCCATCTGCCATCTTTAAAACAGTGGCACTTCTCCTCGTTACCATGGTGACAGATTTACACACCGTTTGGACTGTTAACCTGTTCACACACACACACACACACACTTACCGAAGTCCTTGTGTGAGGACATCCAGCCGATGGGTTTGAGGGAGACGATGGCGAGGAGGCCGGAGCCCACGAACGAGCCGACGCCAGAGAAGAAGAAGAACAGACCCATTATAGCGCTCTGCATGGAGCGAGGAGCCGCCGAGTACGCAAACTCCAAACCTGAACACACACACACACACACACATTAATAGAGGCTGTGTTGTACAGCGTATGTGACACTAATTCGTTAATTATAATAATAATTCCCCTCAACTACCCAATAACGGTTTATATTTAAACCTGCAGAACAGAAACAGAGATGGAAAGATAAACAGAGACGAATAGAACGATAGATAGAAAGAAGAGAGCGTGAAATAGAATAACAGAGAGACAGAGAGAGTGATGGATAGAGACAGAAAGATAGAGAGAGAGAGAGAGAGAGAGAGAGGGACAGGAAGAGTCAAACAGGTATATAAAGAGATAAAGATGAAGACAGATAGATGGAGAGACAGAATACCAGCACTACCATCAGGTGTGAGTTAGTGGGCGTGGTCAAGGTGGGTGAAACAGGAAGTAAACATGTCGACTCTGACGCCTTATCGTCCTACGTGAGTTAGCTGATAAACGAGTCGCGCGGTGAAGTGAAGCTTCTCCATTGTGTTAGAATATAAAGTGCTGAGAGCGAAGGCCTTCATCACCTCCTCCTCCTCCTCCTCCTCCTCGTCTTCACTCCATCACCGAGCTCGCGGCGCTCCAGACAATAACAGCAGCGCATCCGTCACGGCTGATGGATCTGCCCTGCCTGACGGACCAGCTGTTTTACACTGAAATATTACACACTTTAGGTAGCGGCGCGGCTGCGCGGACGACTGCGACGCCCCGAAACAAACGAGCGTTAACGGCGTCGCCGTGGAAACCGGAATTAGTAAGCGGCGAGGGGAACACCGCGGAGGAACTGCCACGGGACGGAGAGTGTAAACTGATTAAAGAGTAAATAAGATGAGAAGTGTGTTCGAGGATGATGTACTGCAGTAACAGAGCTGGAGGATTTAATCTCAATAAAATCTAACGCACGATATTAAACTCTGCAGTTTATTAGTCAAAAATTCACATAGAGTTTGTCAATAACGTAAGTATTCGCCTTTTTTGTTTAAGTTATTTGTAGTTGATGAATAAATGTTCAATCATTTATTCAATTATTATTTGTTAAGTCGACAAAAACCTCTGAATACAAAATGGTTAGTTTAATATTTTAGAAGTTTAAATCGCAATCGCAATACGTGTCCAAATAATCGCAATGTGATTTTATTTATTTATTTTTTTTATTAAATCGTCCGGCACTAGTTTCCGAGAAGGTCGAGTGTAGATGATGGATCTTTGAACAATGCTGTTATTGATTAAAGGTGCAGTCTGAAGGCAAATCCCACAATGCACTGTGGGTACCTGCAGGAACATTCCAGAAAGTGCGAGCCGTTCTCTTTATAGACTGACTTAACAATAGAGATAGCAAATTGATTTTTATTCAGACAGCAAACACAAAAATTTTGGTAACTTTCCTTTAACAATAAAAAATAAAAATCAATATTATTTTTAAGATAAAACATGGACTTTTTTCACGGCATCTAAAAGTGCTGGAGATCCTGGACGGAGCTTCTTCATACCTAAAAATCAGTATCAAACAGTTTTTTGTCTTCGAGGTGTCTAACGGCAGCAGATTGCAAAGTTTTGAACTGTTTTGAATATCTATAAATAAATATATAACAAAAGAAATAAGAGAAGGCCTATAGAAAAGTCGATCATCGCCTTACACACTGACACTGATAATAATAATAATAATAAAAACATCATTAAAGGATTATTAAAACGTGCCAACAGTGGAGACTCCCTCTTCACGCCATATGTTTAATCAGTGTCTCCTCACATACGTGCATCATTCAGATCCCCGAGAATGTGCTGTTTCTATAGAAACCAGAATGCTTTGAAAATAAGACGTCAATATAAACATTATACGAGAAGTTAATGAGGAAGTTCTGAACACTCGGAACGCAGAAATCACCAGCGATGTGGTTCAAAAGTCCAGCATCCTCACATTCCTGATCCGCCAACAAACCCAAAGAAGAAGAGGAAGAAGAGGAAAAAGAAGAAGGAGAGGAAGAAGAAGAAGGAGAAGAAGAAGAAGAAGAAGAAGGAGAAGAAGAAGAAGGAGAGGAAGGAGAAGGAGTAGAAGAAGGAGAGGAAGGAGAGGACAACTTGTGGAATTTACATTTTTGAACGGGACAGTCGAGAAGTTATGATGTTATGAGTTTATGGACAGACGTTTTCACACCCAAGACCCCGGGTACAGGACACAGCGTTCACTCTGATCAAACGAACCGGCCCTTCGAGTCACGTGTTCTCAGAACGTGCACATTTTCTCCACTGGAACCTTCAGAGGTTTTGCATCTACTACTTGTTTTTTCCCCTTTTTAAATAATTAGCCTTATGATATGCTTATTAGAAAGTTGTCGTCGTTTTTTTCCCTCCCCTGGAGGATGAGCGCTTGGATGAGGTTCTGTATCCGTCGTCTCGCCCGCTGGGTTGGTGGAGCACAATATCCACAGGGAATCTGTCCGCGTCTAAGTGTGTGCGTCCAAAAAACACAGCGAGCCGGCTGTCAGACGTTGGCTCGGACGGTGGACTCCATTAAAAGGGATTTATTCGAACAGAATCGGGCCAGAGGAGAACGCCGGGATCCGTCGCATTTCCTCGCTCGTGATTCCCGCGGCGTCCCCCCCCCCCCCCCAGGCCTGGTTCCGAGCGCTGAGGATTTATTTTAAGGTTCCTCGCCGTTATTTGCCTCCTGTTTGCATTTCACAGGAAGGTTCAGCATAATGAAATGTTGGTGTTGGCTTTGAAAGCGCGAGTTCGCACTCAGACACAAACCCGGCTTCGCTGATTGCTATCTTGGTCGTGCTGTTCGTCGCTTAATAATAGGAAAAAAAAAAAAGTTATTTATTTTTTACTCTGCATACAGTCTGGATGCGAATGCTGATTAGTTTCAGAGACGACGGTTTGGATGAACTGATATGACATCGAACGCCAGGACAGAGTTGCGTCTGATGTTTTAGGCTCCGCCCCAATTACAAACCCATTAAGAGGGGGCTTGTAAACCAGGCAAGGTCACTGGGGTTGTTGGTAAAGACCACACACACACACACACACACACACACGCGAGAAACGCTAGGTGCAGAGGGAAACCTGGTCGAAGCGGCCGTCCTCAGAGTGAGAGTGTAATAACGTAGTGCTGCTCCAAATCGATCGGCTCTGACTGATGGAGCCTTGGAGTTCTCACAAAGCCGTATGAATAAAAGCCTGCAGTCGGCCCGGGACACTCCGCCGGGGGCGAGGGTGCTTTTTAAAAGGCCACTCGTTTATCAGAAGTGTCATTAGGGTGAATGAATGGAACCGGAGGAAAAAAAACTCTTAGGTTAGAACAAAGCCAGAAAAAAAAACAGTTTTTAGTGGAGGAGAGCTGATGGAGAACCGAGACAAGGTTTTTCAGAGGTTTTAGAAGGTTTTCAGATGTTCAGGTTGTTCTGTAGGTCAGCAGTCAATCACAGTGTAAAACTTTAAGGAAATGATGAAGCTCCTCATATAAGTAGAAGAAAAAAAAATCCCTTTTCTAGCATAAACTTTACATCATTCTATAACCATAATCACCTTCACCTCATTCGACACCCATTTGCTTCCACGCCCACCTCTACCTCACACAGACGTCCATGCCAACTCCACCCTGCTGCCTAGATCCACCTCCATCTTGTTCCACACACCTTTACCTGATTGCACCTCATCTTGTTCTACATCCACCACGTTCCACACTTACTTCCCCTCCATTCCGTGCTGATCCTTTCCTACTTTACCTCATTTCATTTCCACCCACCTCCACCTTGTTCCACACCCATTTCCTAATACAACCACTTCTACCCTGTTCAAAACCCACCTCCACCAAGATCCACACCCTCTTGTTCTACAGTCACTTCCTTCTCCACACCTACCTCCCAAGTATACCATGGTCTCCTTTCCCCTTATTCCAGGCCCACTCTGTCCATTGTGTTAAACATCTATTCCTACCTCGTTACAGGCTCACTTTCTTCTACCCTGTCCGTCTTGTTCTACTGTACATTCACTTTCTTTCACACCTACCCCTACCTTTGTCCCCTACCTTGTTCTAAATCCACCTCCACCTCGCTTAACACACCTCTGCCTCATTCCAAACCCATCTTGTTCTACACAAACTTCAACATTTTTAGACACTTACTTTATCTTCTTCCATGCTCCTCTTGTTGAACACCTGCCTCCACCTTTATCCACACACACACTTCTCCTTGCCTTCCTTGCTTATCACCTTGTTCCAGGTACAGTACACACATCCATTTCCACCTCTATCTTCTACCACATCCATTATATTCCACACCCACTTCTACCTTATTCTACAATTACCTCACTATGTCTCAAGCTCATCTTGTTCTTCTCCGACTTCCACTACGTTCCATGCTCCATCACCACTTCACTCCAGGCTTACAATTTCCATGCCCAACTCCATATTCCAGATCAACCTCCACCTCATGGCTAAACCACTCTGTGTGTACAGTACCTCCACCTCATTCCACTCTCAACTCCATCACAATCAACACCTACCACCCTGCACCCACCTCCACCTCCACCTCTTCATGGCCAAACTTCATTTTATACCTTCCTTATTACCCCTTAAAATGACCAACTCCAATCCAGCCATGCCTTGTTCCTTGCCTGTACAAACGTTCCTCAAGGTTCTTAGGGTTCCTCACACTTCCCAAATACATTACGGTAGATAAATTGGCTACATTTGACCGCCTTTAAGTGTGTTTAATCAACGGTTTAATCAGACACAGAGGTGAAATCAAAGACTTCCTTACTTCTCTTATGCAAGTGTGTGTGTGTGTACGCGTGTACCTGCGATGCTGGCGAAGATCTCGCTGATGCCGATGAGGACGTACTGGGGAATCTGCCACCATATCGGCAGGTTGGCTGCGTAATACGTCACGCCGCCGAGGTCCTGATTGATCGGCTGCTGATTGTGAACGATCTCCAGCCTCTTCGTTTCCAAGATCCCTAAAAAACACACCGACGTTTTCATACGTATAAGATTTCATGATGATCCTTCATAACTTCTAGGGCTTTCAAGTGAGAAAGAAAAGTCGCAGGGAACTGACTGGAGCGAGGATTTATTCACTTATACATTTCTGTATGGTTATGCTAATAGAGTTAATCAGAAAATAGCCAAAGTTGTTGACTTTCGTTCTTTTCCCCTGCAGCAGACATTAATACTTCCAGCTCAGACTGAAACTCCATCATCAGGGCTTAACAATGTCTGTCCTCTTACTGTTACTACACGAGTGACAATAAACCAAGGCACTGAACACTCGGGTTCATTTAAACCTTCTATACGCGTGTGTGTGTGTGTGTGTGTGTGTGTCCAGGATGAGATAAGACAGCGAGGGGCAGATGAGGTCACTTGGAATCAATCGCAGGTTTCACGCATCAGGACGTGTAGTGTGTGTGTGTGTGTGTGTGTGTGTGTGTGTGTGTGTAAGGAAGAGAAAGCGGTCAGATTATTAACCGAATCGAAGCATCACTCGAGTCAACACACTTCTCTCCTACACACTGTCCGTGTTAGCGTTAGCGATGTCGCTCGCCCCCCAGACGCCCCCATGTGACTGTGTTATGACTGCTGCTCCCGCTGCTGGTGCTGGGCCTCACTGTACGTTAAAAATAAAAGAAACATTGTATCAGTTCACGCTGCTTTTATACTGAGGACACGAGCACGGATCCGAGTACACTTGGCCGTGACACATTTGCGTAGTGTGAACACTCGGTACTCTGCCAGGGTACAGGGGGGTCAGGGTACCGTACTGGAGGAGAGCATGTGGTACGATGTGCTCCGCTACGGCCTGAATGCGACGTCATCAGTGCCGCTCGTCGACTCTGATGTCTCGAAGAGAAAAGGCCACTCTCGACATTTTTTGTCTGAAACTTCATAATATTATTCGGGATATATCGTAACTTCAGCTCACAAGTGCACAGCGCCACCTGCTGTACTGGAGATTTATACTAGTGTACTCGTGTAAAGAGCATCATCACTGATGTGGACGCTGGCCAGATTTGAGGGGTGAGACGGGAGGCAAGAGTCATGAGAAGGTGTGTATCGCGAATGTGATCACGAATGTGTCTAGTGTGAAAGCAGCCTCAGTTTATTTGGAGTCCAAGCATCATTTATTTATTGGTCCAGTCACCAGATGTTTTATTTAGAGGTCCCACCCCATTGCTACTTTACGGAGGTTTAACCACCAGATGTTTTTTAGGGGATTAATAACTTGATTTATTAATTTTTTTTGATTGCCCAATCATCTGTGTGTTTTTTTTTTCCATTGATTAATTAAAGTATTATTTTTTAATTCAGGGGTCTAAGCACTAAAGTTATTTATTTAGAGATCTCACCAGAACTGTATTAAAAGGTCTAATAATAATTCAATAAAATATAATAAAATTATTTAATTTCATAAACAAAAAAAATTATTTGTTTTTCTTAGAGATTTGTTTTGTTTTATAATTGAAAGTATAATCACCCATTTCTCAGAGGTCCAATAACCTTTTTTTTTTTTATTTTTTTCATTTTATTTAAAGTTTTAATCATCAGATTTTTTATTTATTTAGAGCTTTTATTACCAGATTCCTGTTTTAACTCTAATCTAGTCACTGGATTTTGTATAATTAATTAGGTAAGGGTCCAACAACCATATATATATATATTATTTTTTTTTATTTATTTATGAGATTTTAAATTGTATTTAAAAGTCTGATGATAAGATGTTTTATTTAAGGCTCGAGTCAGCAGATTATTTATTTCTGCATTTAGAGGTCTCAGCACTTTATATAATTTATTGAGAGGTCCAATCACCAGAGATCATTTATTTAAAATTTAAAATTTAAAGCGTTTTCTTTGTATTGAGTTCCAATTCTATGATTATTTATTTAGAGATATAATCTCCAGACTTGTCTTTATATTTAATTTAGGCATCCAGGCACTAACTGTACTCATGCAGTGTCCCAATAACACAATATGCTTCTTAATACATCAAAGTACTACATTTATTTTTCCAGTGAATCGTTATTTATTTAGAAAAGGTTCAATTAACTAAATCAGTTTAAGCTGTGCACAAAACAGAGGGACAGAAACACTAAAGTGCTTTTATTTAAGGCCTTAAAATAAACGAGTTCCAACCTTCAGATGTCCATCGTGTCAGGGTCCGAGTCTTATCTGTCGTCCCAGGTGCTGGATTTATTCGTCTGGGGCTTCAGGTTCCAGACGTCTTTACCGAGTGCTTCAGGCGGCGTTTATTTATTAAAGATTCCAAGCACTAAATTTATTTAACTTATGTAACAAAATGTACTTGTCTAGGGGCCAAAGCACAGTGTGTATTTCATTACAGACCCAAGTGCGGAATCTATCTGGCTGGAGGTCCAGACGTCACGTTTATTTATGACTCTTATTTACTTATGGCTCAGTCAACCTTTTTTTTTTTAAATAATATAAACAGAGTAGGAGAACTTTCGGAAGACATTTGTTCTAAAGAGTTGACGCCCCTTATGCAGGGAGACTTTTGGGAAGATACGGATGATTAGATAAACAGCTGCCCTAGAGTGTTCCCCCGTAAGAAAGAGTTCCACCGGAGAGCAGGAACCCTTACAACTGTACACAGATCCTTTTGAAGAAGTGTTCAGATAGCGCGCACTGAGAATACTACTCTCGCTCACACACACACACACACACACACACACACACACACACACACACACACACACACACACACACACACATTGGAGACACAGTGGAAACTCACTGAGACGCGGAACTCAGATTAAACAAAGTCGGCTTTGTTCTTCAGGACAGAAAAACAACATTTCAGGAGCGGAGGATCCGCCTCAGGCACAAACTAACTCTGTGTGTGTGTGTGTTTTCCAGCTTTGCCAACACTAACAGGCCAGCCAGGTGTGTGTGTGTGTGTGTGTGTGTGTGTGTGTGTGTGTGTGTGTGTGTTGTGTAAGCGTCCCATCACTGCTATTCCCTTAAGCTCCCGAGCTGCAATGGATTAAAAGAGATGAACTAAGCTGTAACCTGTGTGTGTGTGTGTGTGTGTGAGTGTGTGAGATACAAAAGCACTATAAAATGTGTTTAGTGTGAAAACAGTGCAATGTTTCTTTAAATAACTGCATATTTAGCTAATTCTTTAATTACTGCAGTTTGTTCATAAAGTCATTCAGCTTATAAACTTTTGCTTCTTATCGTTAACGCTGACGTTTAGTTTAAAAGAGATAAAACACAACGATACGCTGGTACGGAAACATAATCAACTCTTATCGTTCATAAGTTTACTGTAACAGCACCATGTTATAGGATGATGAGGCTTTAGTCATTACATTCATTTCATAACGATACGATTAAATTTGTTATTATAAAGGGAGATTCATTAGTTTCTTTCTATAAATATGTGAAACAATTCAGCTTGAAATTAGCATAAATGTTGCCAAGACGCTGATATGGAATCCTAAAAAGGACAAGGGAGGAGAAAACGTAAAAAAAAATAAAATAAAAAATAAATCACTAGATGAAATGTTTACACTAACAATATAATCCTCATCATTCATCAACAATCATCTTTAAAAATAACTGAAATTGATACGTAAAGTGTTTTAGACGAACGCTAGATATTTGATCATTTAAAACATTTATCTGCAGTGTGATGCAATTGTTTTTTTTGTTTTTTTTACAGATGGCAGGCAAATCTACACGTAATAGTCAGCAGGTGGCGATATTGCCACTTGATATACTACACACCAGTGTAGTTAATAACACAACAGATGTAGAATGTGGGGAGTAAAAGTACAAAGTTTCCACTAACAAAACTACTTAAGTAGAGGAAGTGAAATATTTACTCAGTTTATCAGTTTATTTAGTTATTATCTACAGCAGCAGCTCCGAGTGTAACTCACCTACCACCGGTCTCACTAGCAGTGTTGGGGGACGTTTCTAAAGTTACTGTCTTTCAAAATTACTGTCATTAAAAAGTAATCAGCTACATTACAGCGTTACTTTCTGATAACAGTAACTAGTTCCAGTACTTTACCACTGCAGAAAATAAAAACTGCTTTGTGATTCCTCATGTGTGGAATACCCCTATCTCACCCACTAACACCCCTATCTCACCCACTAACACCCCTATCTCACCCACTAACACCCCTATCTCACCCACTAACACCCCTATCTCACCCACCAACACCCCTATCTCACCCACCAACACCCCTATCTCACCCACCAACACCCCTATCTCACCCACCAACACCCCTATCTCACCCACCAACACCCCTATCTCACCCACCAACACCCCTATCTCACCCACTAACACCCCTATCTCACCCACTAACACCCCTATCTCACCCACTAACACCCCTATCTCACCCCTAACACCCCTAACACCCCTATCTCACCCACTAACACCCCTATCTCACCCACTAACACCCCTATCTCACCCACTAACACCCCTATCTCACCCACTAACACCCCTATCTCACCCACTAACACCCCTATCTCACCCACTAACACCCCTATCTCACCCACTAACACCCCTATCTCACCCACTAACACCCCTATCTCACCCACTAACACCCCTATCTCACCCCTAACACCCCTATCTCACCCACTAACACCCCTATCTCACCCACTAACACCCCTATCTCACCCCTAACACCCCTATCTCACCAACTAACACCCCTATCTCACCCACTAACACCCCTATCTCACCCACTAACACCCCTATCTCACCCACTAACACCCCTATCTCACCCACTAACACCCCTATCTCACCCACTAACACCCCTATCTCACCCACTAACACCCCTATCTCACCCACTAACACCCCTATCTCACCAACTAACACTCCTATCTCACCAACTAACACCCCTATCTCACCCACTAATACCCCTATCTCACCCACTAATACCCCTATCTCACCCACTAAAACCCCTATCTCACCCACTAAAACCCCTATCTCACCCAATAAAACCCCTATCTCACCCACTAACACCCCTATCTCACCCACTAACACCCCTATCTCACCTACCAATACCCCGCCCTATCTCACCCACTAAAACCCCTATCTCACCTACCAATACCCCGCCCTATCTCACCCACTAAAACCCCTATCTCACCCAATAAAACCCCTATCTCACCCACTAATACCCCTATCTCACCCACTAATACCCCTATCTCACCTACCAATACCCCGCCCTATCTCACCCACTAAAACCCCTATCTCACCTACTAATACCACTATCTCACCGATTAACACCCCTATCTCACCCACTAACACCCCTATCTCACCCACTAACACCCCTATCTCACCCACTAACACCCCTATCTCACCCACTAATACCACTATCTCACCCATTAACACCCCTATCTCACCCACTAACACCCCTATCTCACCCCATCTCACCCACTAATACCACTATCTCACCCATTAACACCCCTATCTCACCAACTAACACCCCTATCTCACCAACTAACACCCCTATCTCACCCACTAACACCCCTATCTCACCCACTAACACCCCTATCTCACCAACTAACACCCCTATCTCACCAACTAACACCCCTATCTCACCCACTAACACCCCTATCTCACCCACTAACACCCCTATCTCACCCACTAACACCCCTATCTCACCCACTAACACCCCTATCTCACCCACTAACACCCCTATCTCACCCACTAACACCCCTATCTCACCCACTAACACCCCTATCTCACCAACTAACACTCCTATCTCACCAACTAACACCCCTATCTCACCCACTAATACCCCTATCTCACCCACTAATACCCCTATCTCACCCACTAATACCCCTATCTCACCCACTAAAACCCCTATCTCACCCACTAACACCCCTATCTCACCCACTAACACCCCTATCTCACCTACCAATACCCCGCCCTATCTCACCCACTAAAACCCCTATCTCACCTACCAATACCCCGCCCTATCTCACCCACTAATACCCCTATCTCACCCACTAATACCCCTATCTCACCTACCAATACCCCGCCCTATCTCACCCACTAAAACCCCTATCTCACCTACTAATACCACTATCTCACCGATTAACACCCCTATCTCACCCACTAACACCCCTATCTCACCCACTAATACCACTATCTCACCCATTAACACCCCTATCTCACCCCTAACACCCCTATCTCACCCACTAAAACCCCTATCTCACCTACTAATACCACTATCTCACCGATTAACACCCCTATCTCACCCACTAACACCCCTATCTCACCCACTAATACCACTATCTCACCCATTAACACCCCTATCTCACCCACTAACACCCCTATCTCACCCCATCTCACCCACTAATACCACTATCTCACCCATTAACACCCCTATCTCACCCACTAACACCCCTATCTCACCCCATCTCACCCACTAATACCCCTATCTCACCCACTAATACCCCTATCTCACCCACTAATACCCCTGTCTCACCCACTAACACCCCTGTCTCACCCTCTCTCACCCACTATTACCCCTATCTCACCCACTATTACCCCTATCTCACCCACTATTACCCCTATCTCACCCACTATTACCCCTATCTCACCCACTAATACCCCTATCTCACCCACTAATACCCCTATCTCACCCACTAATACCCCTATCTCACCCACTAATACCCCTACCTCACCTACTAATACCCCTATGCGGTTTTGCGCGGTGGCCGTAAGTACGGTTCATCATGATTCACCACAAGTTTTGCCACTGTGAAAAAGTTTCCACTAAAAAAAACTACTCAAGTAGAGAAATTTTAATATTTACTTAAAGTCAATGTACTTAGTAAACCATCAGCTCCGAGTGTAAGTCACATACTGCCGGATTCACTACTAAAATAATCATCAAGAACAACCTCACTTACAAACCCAACCTCATACGACCCTGACAGTTATTTTTTTTTTACATAAAGAAATAAGGAAAAATTAACAATACATCTAATAACTGAAAACTTATAGAAATTGACTGGATTTTGTTGTACTCTTTTGTGTGTTTGTCTGTACAGTGTGTATGAGAACCTCTTCTCACTTTATTATACGCAATTAAAATGTTCTTCTTTGACAGATTCCATGATGCTAATTAGTCAAACTAAAAGAACCTAACATAATGAGGTGTGTGTGTGTATGTGTGTGTGTGTGTGTGTGTGTGTGTGCTCCCTCTGTACACCAGGTGCTCGTTTTCACCTGTCTGCCCCCTCACCTCAGGAACACTGCTGTCTTACTTGCACCCTGATCTCACTAAATCCGGCCTCCTGCACTAAGGATCAGACTGCAGCTTTCGCTCCCCTCTCGCTCCCCTCTCGCTCTCCTCTCGCTCCCCTCTCGCTCTCCTCTCGCTCTCCTCTCGCTCTCCTCTCGCTCTCCTCTCGCTCTCCTCTCGCTCTCCTCTCGCGCTCCCCTCTCGCGCTCCCCTCTCGCTCCCCTCTCGCTCCCCTCAACACGCGAACATGGCGATTTGTCAGGAATAAGGATGAGGAAGGAACAACCTGTCTCTGTTTTTTCTCCGGTTGCCACGGTGATGGGTTTCACTCATGGACACAGTGATCCAGGAGCCTCAGGTGCTCAGGTGTTCTGTGTTACTGAAGAGCTGAGAGATTATGAAGACATTAATATCCAGAGCCTCTGCTCTCCATCACACACCGGATGTGTTTCACTGTGAGTCCTGGAGAAGACCGAGCTGCAGGAAACACCCCAGTTCTGACCCATATACAAGTTCATATACACGTCCCTGTGTGCACATGTGTACAACGCATGGGGTGCCATTATTTTGGGGGGATCTGAGGTGTGAGAGTGAACAGGACGCTGAACCCGTGACGTGATAAACACGAACAATGAGCATGTGTGTGTGAGTGGAGCAAATAACTCCCTTAATCATTCCTTCTGTCCACTAAACTAACTGCTGTCTGTCTGTCTGTCTGTCTGACCGTCTGTCTGACCACCACACTGTCTGTCTGTCTGTCTGACCACCACACTGTCTGTCTGTCTGACCACCACACTGTCTGTCTGACCACCACACTGTCTGTCTGTCTGTCTGACCACCACACTTGTCTGTCTACCTGTCCTTTTGTTTGTCTGTCTGACCACCTGTCTGTCTGACCACCTGTCTGCCTGCTTACCACCCTTACTTTATGTGAGCCTGCCTATCTGACCGCCTTGCCTGTGTGTCTGTCTGTCCACCTGATGCCTGTCTGTCTGCTTCCCTTATGGAATACCTGCCTGTCTTTGTATGACTGTCTGTCTGCCTGACGTCCTTGCTTGTGTGTCTGTCTGAGTGACCACATAACTGTCTGTCTGTCTGTCTGCCTACCCGTGTCTCTTTCGTTCTAGGTCTGCTGTCATTATTCTCTCTCTACACACACACACACACACACACACACCACACACACCAATTATACAAACTATGTACAAACACATGCTATACACACACCAGACACAACACAAAAGTCATACATCACTCACACACACACACACACACACACACACACACTGATATATTTGGAGAGAGCGAGAGAGAGACAGATGGGACGAAGACGTCTCTCATATACGAGTCCTTTCCCATGATGCACTTTTACATAATCATCCCTATTATTAGTGCTTATTATACCACACACACACACACACACACACACGCATGCACGCACACACACACGCATGCACGCACGCACACACGCGCGCACAGTATTTGTCCTTGCAGTGCTGATAGCACTTTTATTAAAAGTGTGTGTGTGTGTGTGTGTGTGTGTGTGTGTGTGTGTGTGTGTGTGTGTGTGTAGGGGGGAGCTGGTAGAGAGAGGGACTCTCCTGAGAGAAACAAGTCCCCAAGGTTCTCATTAGAATATGCTCTCTAACACACACACGCACACACACACACACACACACACACACACACACACACACACACACACACAAAACTTTCTTCAGCCACCTAAACAACTCCCAGTCTATTAATAACCTGCATCTGTATCTCTGTTCCCTTTTCTAATCCACGCTCGGCCACGCCCCCTGGGTGCTTCCGGGTGTCAGTCAAAGCGTCAGGCCACGCCCACTCTGACACAGCACTCAGATCAGACCGAGCTGGAATTTTGCTGAATGTTTATGACAAACGCTCACGTACTGTATGTACCGAGTGTGTGTCTCAAAGTGCTGCGTCACTGTGTGTGTGTGTGTGTGTGTGTGTGTGTGTGTGTACAGACATTATCACTAAGCTATTAAGAGGCAGGTGATTTCTCACAGGAAATTAATACTAATGAAGTGATGACAAGAACTGGGATTGGCACCGTGAGACACACACACACACACACACACACACACACACACACTTGAGAGCTTCATCACAAGGATGTGAAGTTAATACTTCACACTTAGTGTCTTTTAAACACATCAGTGTCTGTTAAACAAGTGTGAAGTGTGAGAATGTGTGTGTGTGTGTGTGTGTGTGTGTGTGTGTGTGTTGTCACCAGCAGCGACGGCCGAGCACATGACGAAGAACATCCCGAATGCGATCCTCTTGAGTGAGGACGGCAGGAGGCCGCGGCGCTTCAGCATCGGATCCACGACTTTATCCTTCAGAGGAATCAGCATCAGGATCAACACGGCGTCCACCATCGTTAACCAGGCCGCCGGGAGGACGAACCGCGTCTACACACACACACACACACACAGAGGGGGATATGTTCAAGACTGTATCAGTGTCACACACACACACTCACACACACATATATATACACAGAAACGCCTGAAGTGCAGACAGATGGTTTGAAATCCACTGAACTGTCTGTCTGCCTGTCCATGTGTCCATCAGGGGACATTCAGTGTCTCAGTCTGGCCGTCTGTCCACATGTGCATCAGGTGTGTGTGTGTGTGTGTGTGTGTGTGTGTGTGTGTGCAGGTCTCTCCCAGACACCCGACGGTTAGCAGAGTCACCGACAGAGACGAGACGTGCTCTTTTATCTGACGTCTCACTCTTTTCCCGGCGTGTTCCTCTAACCTCACGTCCTCAGCGCCCCCATGTGGCCAGAAGCGGAACTGCTCCCCCAAACCCTGTGCGTTACAGAGAGATGTACCGCAGCGTGAGGAAGAGGACGAGTGCAGGCCGCTAAAGTGCGAGTGCCGCACGGCTGGGGTGAGAGAGTGAGAGAGGGAGAGAGAGAGAGAGAGAGAGAGAGAGCGAGAGAGAGTGAGAGAGGGAGAGAGTGAGAGTGAGAGAGAGAGAGAGAGCACGGCCAGGCTGATTAACGAGTGGAGGAGTGACGGAGGAGGGAAAGGTGTTAAACGTCCGCGTGGCATTTCACAAAAACCTCGCTAACGCTGGAGCTAATTACAGAAAGGTTCTGTTTGAAGGCCAGAGGAGGAGGAGGAGGACACTGTCTTAACTGTGAGGGTTATTTTAATGAACACACACACGCGCACACACACACACACACACACACACACACACACACACACACACACACACACACACACACACACACACACACAGAGTGCAGGCATGTCAGACAGAGAGAAAGAAAGAAAGAAAGGAAGAGAGAGAGAAATTGAGTGTGTGTGTGTGTGTGTGTGTGTGTGTGTGTGTGTGTGTGTGTGTGTGTGTGTGTGTGTGTGTTTCCCCTGAAGCTGGTCTCTCAGTAATATTCCAGCTGAACCCGGCCGTGTTACTGTAATGCGTCTGATTCGCTGCTTTATTAAAGTCGCATTACTCATTACTGCTCACTCGTTTATACAAATCGCTCTGAGCTCCGTCCTTCTCTCTCTCTCTCTCTCTCTCTCTCTCTCTCTCTCTTCTTTCCTTTTATCATTAATCCCTTTCTCTCTTCCCAGAACTTCTCTCTCTCTGAATCCTCCATCTGTCGCTCTCTCTCCATCTCTCTGCAATCTCACACCGTCTCCCTCACAGTGTCTCCTTCTCCACTCATCGCTTTGTCTTCTCTGTCTCACCTTTCCTCCCTCACAGTCTCTCCATTTCTATTTCTCTCTCCGCCTCTACTGGTCTCTCTCTCTCTCTCTCTCTCCCTCCTCCGTCTCTCTCTCCGTCTCTCTCTCTGAGACGTCTTCATTAAGAGCTCACAGCTTGTCCTTGTTAAATCTGCAGAGACGCTCAGTGGATTTCCTCGGGCTCAGTGGGGACGATTTGACAGCAGCACATGCTAATTAGGAGAGGGAAGACCCTCCGCCTGTGTGTGTGTGTGTGTGTGTGTGTGTGTTTAAAGCTATAACACACATGACCATGCAGCTAATTGGACTCGTTAGTGATCTGTAGAGAGGAACACACTGACGGTGAGTTACAGGATGAACACTCGCTAAAGTCTAAAGAGTGTGTTTACAGAAAGCACACACACACTGCACACACACACACTGCACACACACTTTCACATACACACAGCCTGAGCTCCACCTCCTCGCTCCCCCCTCACTTCCCTGTTTCACTACCGCTCCACCTCAACACACACTGATATCACTGGACCTGTTACTGACACACACACACACACGCACAATAAAATAAATAATAAATAAAATAATTATTACACTAATAAAAAATAGAATAAATAAGTAAACTGTAAACACAAACGTTCAGGAGAAACACTTGTAATTTTTTACAATTCCTCAAAGGTTCCGTACGCTACAGCAGCGCGGCTCAGCGTCAGAACGCGGCTCCATCAGGAAATTTGAATAAAAAAATAAATAAATAAAAAATTTTATCCTGTGAATAATTAAGAACCTTATTTTTCTGCTAACTTTAAAAAGCTTTGAACCCCTAAATAATCAGTTTATCTATATTTTACTTTAAAAAAAAGTTAGGTATGCAATACAAATTCCTATTTATTTATTTATTACATTAATTACAATTTTTATTTTTTAACAAAGTTCCAGGAATGTGAGTTTAAAATAAATACCACTTTGAAGACATTGAGGAGAGAAAATAAATAAACAAACAAAAATTCATATTGCACACATGCCTAACTTTTTTTAAAAGTATTAATTTAATTATTTATTCATTTTAATAAAGGAATCTTGAAATTTTAATCTTGGAATATTTAACACTCTTAAGCTCTAAAGACTTACTACTCATTGCAGACTCAGGTAATAGAGGAGCTTTAATTATGCTGGATCTTAGTGCAGCTTTTGATTTAATCGATCATGATATTCTTATCGATCGTTTGGAACATGTAGTGGGGCTGAGAGGGACGGTTTTAAAATGGTTTTCCTCATATCTAAAGGGGCGCTCATTTTCTGTTCGGGTTGGGGATTTTTCCTCGAAGTCAATTGCCTTGGAGTGTGGAGTACCACAAGGTTCAATTCTGGGACCCATTCTTTTTTCTTTGTTTCTTTTGCCATTGGGTCTTATTTTCAAAAAACACAGTATTTCATATCATTTATACGCAGACGATATTCAGATTTATTTACCGATCAGTGCTGGAGCCTCAAGCCTTAATCAATCCTTGGTACTCTGTCTAAAGGAGGTGATCAGCTGGTTAGAGCAAAACTGCCTGAATTTAAATGCTAGCAAATCGGAAGTTCTGGTCTTTGGGATGAACAATGATGACAGGGACTTAACTAATTTTCTTGGTTCTTGGAAAACATATGTTCGACCCAAAATAAGAAATTTAGGTGTAATTTTTGACTCTGCTCTTATGTTCGATCATCAGGTCAAAAATGTGGTAAAAAATTGCTATTACCAGTTAAGGACTATTGCGAAAATGAAGTCTTTTCTGTCTGTTCCCGACTTAGAAAAAGTGATTCATGCATTCATCTCTTCTCGTTTGGATTATTGTAATGCTCTTTACATAGGTATCAATCAATCACTTATTTCGAAGCTGCAGATGGTTCAAAATGCTGCGGCAAGGCTCCTTACTGATGTCAAAAAAGGGAGCACATTACTCCGGTTCTAGAAAGGCTTCATTGGCTTCCTGTGAAACAACGAATTCAGTACAAGGTGTTGTTGTACGTTTACAAAGCTGTTCATGAGCTGGCCCCGGAATATATTAAGGACTTGGTGCATACGAACTCTTGTTCAAAGGTATTCCAATAGTTTTCAGCTGTTTGTACCGAGAACTCGCCTTAAAACAAAAGGGGATCGAGCCTTTTCAGTTGTTGGTCCTAGGCTGTGGAATGCGCTCCCCCCCTGATGTTAGATCTGCATCCTCAGTTGAGGTTTTTAAATTGCGTATTAAAATGTATTTATACTCTGTTGCTTTTAATTCTTGACTTTGTTTTATATGTTAAGTTTATGTATTTTATTTTATTATATTTTATTATATTTCATAGTTTCTCTGATGTTCAGTCCTTTGGCCTACGTTGTAGCATAAAGGGCTATATAAATAAATGAGACTTGAGACTTGACTTGAGACTAGACTAAAGACGAGCTTCACTCTGAACAAAATATTTCAGAGGGAAAATAAATAAAAGTAAAAAATAAATAAATAAATAAAATCAAACTCAATTAAATTAAATAAACTAATGTAAATCACCTTCATTAAAAACATATTCAATTAAATAATAAAAGATATTAAATCTAATTTAATTATTATTATTTTTAAGTCCCAGGACTGTCAAATTCAAGACATCAGGGACAAAAAAATATGAATAAATAAATTAAATTCAATTAAATTTCTAAGACATTTAAAAATCGTATCGTGTCCAGCAGGGTGCTAATACTTTTCAACCTAAGCCATCATGTGGTGAGAGGAAACATGTGACAGCGATCCAGAACACGGAACCTTCACCTCTGACCAGGAGCTCTCCCTCTAGCCTAAAGTATGTGCACCCCCTGAGTGTGGTCACATGACATGTGGTCCCACTGATTACACAGACACTGGTAAACATCTCTTTTAGCGCAAGTTTAGCATAAAAAAACAAACAAACAGCGTATAGTTTTACTACCTCTCACACACACACACTCATAGACCTCCCGGTGTGGTTTGTCCCTCCTGTTTCAGTTCCTGATCAGCCTCTCCACTTCCTCTGTTCATCATGTGACTCATCACGCCATTACAGCGGGAGGGTAACGTCAGCGCTATAACGGAGTACCTAGCCCTAGCGTTTCGTCTTCCTCCTGTCCTGATAACGTCTCGGGTGATGAAGCGTCCGGGTTTATCCTTGATAAAAACACAGCATCTTCGGCTCACATTTGTAACTCTGGCTAGCGTTACGTGTTCAGTGCACGCGTTTAGCGTTAGCGTTGTGTTAAAAGACAACAGAATAAGTTTAACAACAACTATGTATCAGGTATCTATGTATTTTATTTTATTTTTTGCATACGTTAGTACTACAGCACCACCTACAGGTGTAGGTGAAAGAACTACGCAGGTAGTGCTGAAAACATCCACGGATAAATCTCAACCGCTTTAAAAAAAAAACTCTATGTTTAAAGTGTATTTAAAGTGGTAAAATGTTGCTGTTCCTGTATTAACCTACAGGTGGCGCACGCTGTACTATTCACACATCCTGTTCTGGAGGAAGAAATTATTTTGCTTAGTTTATTTACAATTGTAACAAACTCTAAAAACAAATAGTAACACAAACGTGTGTGTGTGTGTGTGTGTGTGTGTGTGTGTGTGTGTGTGTGTGTGTGTGTGTGTGTGTAAGAACACAACGAGTCGAACCAGGCCGTGAACCAACAACAGCGCCGCTCTTTCCCCCGACAGCGACGATTACATCATCCACACACTCGACCTTAATCTCTGATTAGCACGATGTGGGTCAAGGTTCCCCGAGTTAATCTTGTCGATCCGCCTGAGAGCCGGAACGCTCACACACTCCATCTACACCGTCTGACGCAACGCAGGAGCAAAAAGCCACCGATGCCGAGCCTCACCGCTGGACCGCCAGAAACTCGCCATCTGTGCTCCTGTGCAGCCCGGCAGGAGTCCATCAGCTCCAGAGACATTTATAAGTGAACAGTGTGAATATATATATAAATATATATAAATGTGGTGTGCATTAGTATTCACTCCCCCTGAGTCAATACTTTGTAGAACCAGCTTTCACTGCAATTACAGCTGCACGTCTTTTGGATTTGGTTTACACGTCTAGAAAGGGACATTTTTGCCCGTTCTTCTTACATTTACATTTAGGCATTTGGCAGACGCTCTTATCCAGAGCGACTTACATTCTTATCTCATTACACACCTGAGCAATTGAGGGTTAAGGGCCTTGCTCAAGGGCCCAACAGTGGCAACTTGGTGGTTGAGGGATTTGAGCCTGGGATCTTCCGAACCGTAGTCCAATGCCTTAACCACTGAGCTACCCCTGGCTTCTTCTCAAAATAGCTCGAGCTCAGTCAGACTGGATGGAGAGAGTCTGTGAACAGCAGTTTCCAAGCCTTGCCACAGATTCTCAATTAGATTTAGGTCTGGAACTTGACTGGTCCAATCCAACATATGAATACGCTTTGATCTAAACCCTTCCATTGGAGCTCTGGCTGCATACATCAGGTTGTTCCTGCTGGAAGGTGAAGCTCCACCCCAGTTTCAAATCTTTTTCCAGACTCCAATAACTTTTCTTCTAAGATATCCATCTTGCCATCAACTCTGAAGAAAAGCCTCCCCACAACACGATGTTGCCACCTTCTTCATACCTCTCTCACACTTCTGGTCTTCTGGTTTTATGGTCAGATGAAACAAAAATGGAAGCGTTTGGCCACATTTGGCGTAAAAGAAAGTGAAGGCTTCAACCCTAAGAACACCATCCACATTGTGAAACACGGTGGTGGGATCCTAATGTTTTGGGGGTGTTTTAACAGCCGGTGGACCAGGAAACCTAATCACGGTCAACGGCAGCAATACATCAATATTCTCAACAACAACATCATGCAGTCTGCAGAGAAACTTGGTCTTGGGCACCAGTGGACATTTCAGCACGACCCAAAACACACAGCAGAAGTGGTGAAGAAATGACAAAAACATAAAAATTCATTCAAACTTAAATCCAATTGAGAATCTGTCTCCTTGCCAAAGATCAGGGTGACGGCAAGGAGACCTTCCAACCTGAAAGAGCTGTGGAGACGTGGAAAAAGCTGGTCAGCAATTATAGGAAGCGTTTGATTGCTGTAACAACCAATAAAGGCTTTTCCACTGATGATTGAGATCAAACGAGTGATTGAAGTTTTGATCCGAAAAGGGTTAATTCCTGACTTCTCTCCGGTCCAGAACACGGAACCTTCACGGTGCTTCATCTCTGACCAGGAGACTTTTCTCGATCAGACTGTGTGCTGGTGATCTGGAGCTTTACACGTAGAGCACACAGACTGGACTCGATTTGGAGGTGTTACAGTGGAAGCCTGGAGACTGATGGAGATAATTAATGGGCTACTGAGCTGGAGGAGCTGGAGGAGGTGTGAGAGAACATTGCAACTCATCATCCCAGCCTGACACAGCTTAAATTAGTGTGTGCGCACTCCTCTGAGTGGTTCTAAACTGTTTTGTGCGAGTCTGTTGGGTTCTGATCATTCTTCTCACATCGGTTTCTGATCAGCTGCTTATGAGACACTTTAGTATGTGCTGTAGATGTTACCTGCTGGAGATCTGTGGAGTTCTGTGCCTCTGTGCCGGGGATGTGCAGGTGGAGACTCTGCAGGTAATACGTCGTCTGCATCTGGAACATTAACCACACACACACACACACAAGATGGTTTTTACATTCACTGTCACATGATGTTCACATAAATTTTAGTTCTCCATCCGTTACAACATCAATATATATAACGATATCAATACTTCACACAATGATCACTCCATCCATTCAACCATCACTCCATCCATCCATCTATCACTTTATCAACCACTCCATCCGTTCATCCGTCCATCATACCATCTTTATCAACCACACCAACACTCCAACAATCACTCCATCCATCCATCACTTTATCAACCACTCCATCCGTTCATCATACCATCTTTATCAACCACACCAACACTCCAACAATCACTCCATCCATCCATCCATCACTCCATCAACCACTTTATACTTCATACCATAATTTTATCAACCACACTGTCACTCTATCACTCCATCCATCTAGACATCATACCATCACTTCATCAACCATAGCAACAATCCATCAACCACTCCATCCAGACTTCTTTCCATCATACCATCCACCCACCCATCAACCAATCCATCCATCCATCCATCCATCCATTATACAATCATTCTGGAAATCACTCCACCCATTCACCCATCCCTCCATCAGCCGCTTCATCCATCCAACTACATCAACTACTCTATCACTTAATCCATCTCTCCCTGTCCATCCATCTGCCAGTTCATCCATGCATTTATCCATCCTGCCATCACAATATCTACCACGCCATTATTATACATCATTACATTTATCAATTATTTCATCCCTTCATCCATCCACACATCACTAATCTACTTATTGTTCTTTCAACCATCTGCTCATCTGTCTGTCCATCCACACATCATGGTCCCTTTGTCCTTCTATACATTCATCTGGTGACCCATCATGTCCTTCTGCATTTGTCCATCCATCGGTCAACTTTGCCTTCCATAATCTGATCCATCGTTCACCATCACCTGTCCATCCAGCTTTCATCATTTATCTCTCCAATGTAGGACATGAATGAAATATTTCTCCATTTATCTTTCACTATCCATCAACGGCCATCTCTCCAACAATCTATCACTTTATATTATTTATCATATTACATAACCATCTGTCAATCCATCCTGTCTGTCCACCTCTCAGACTGTCCATCTGTTATATAATCTTCTTTCTATCCATCTAGCAATTTAGCTACTCATCTCTCCCTCCTTCCATCCATTAATCCTTCCAGTCGTCCATTTCATCTCCTGGTTTAAGTCAGTTTTATAGTTACAGACAGACAGTATGTGTGTAACAGAACAACTACAACACCACTGCCTGAGGGAAGGGAATGAGGAACGAATACAAAAAAAAAGAAAGAAAGAAAGAGAAGAGTTACGATTCTTGACTCTTTATAATCTTTCTAAAGTGTTCCTCAAGTCTCAGTAAACGAGAGAAATGTGAGGTAATGAGCAGCTAAGAGCTGGAGAGAGAACAATCAGGCAGAACGTGTCAGGAAATAGGACAGCTCGTAAGTGACCTTTCCATGTAATTGGTGGAAAGAGAATCTCATCTCCTCTCAAAGCCCACTTTAGCTCCTCGCTATCGGAGATCATTCTGCCGAAGAAACCGAGACAGAAGAGCCACGCCATGGAGGAAGTACAACAACCTGGGCGAAACAGGAACACATCCACGCGCTCCTGCTTATGATTAATAGTCTTCATCAGGATTTCTCATATCGGTAATGAAAAGTAGGCGGGGGTCTTCGTAGAGTTCTGTAAAGTTAATGATTTTCATCACTTCAGTGATTGTTTATCTAGCTTTTGTGTTTTTCATCAATTAAAAGAAGACGACCACGAAAGAAAGTGAAAATACTAGCGGTTCGAGAGATGACTCAAATGAGAAAAACCCACAGGCTGTTTTAAAAACGAGTTTCCTGTGAAAAAGAACATGGTCAAGTGTAAGGCACAGTGCGAGTGAAAGAGGAACTTCACTCAAAAATCCCCACATTTCAAAATGATATTTTTAAAATTTCTTAATGATCATTTAAGCAGCTTTTAATGCAGGGAGGAAATTCCTTGGAAATGTTAAACTTGTACCAGAGAAATCTAAATCTGTGAGCGTACACCCTGTGCAGATGGACCTCCAGAACATTAATCAACACTAACTCATAGTCAGTTATTTTCCAATACAGAAAAAAACCCATGTGAACAAAGTAAGTCCTGATGACTCCATGATGCATGATTGGCAGCCCAACATCCTACAATCAGGGAGCTCTGATGATAAAAGGGAAGGTTATAATCATTAACTACAGAAGTGTGTGACGTACCTGGAAGTAGACGGTCCAATAAGGGATGAGGGCGAAAAAAACCGGCAGGATTTTCAGCAGCGATTTCACTTCCTCTACTTTCTCTTCGGAGAATCTCCCTCCGTAGGTCACCTTCGCTCCGTCCAGCAAAGTCGGCTTGGGCCTGCAATAGTGAGGGTTACGGTGCTGCTTTATAAATACCATTGTAACATACACACTTCACTGCAGTCTAGTGCTCCATCCATGGTTCTACCCATCCAACATCCGATTAATCCTATAACTTTACCCACCGCTCCGAATATTTACCCATCCATTTATCTAATAGTCTCCATTCATCCATTTATTAATCAATCCATACATCAATAAACATAATAAATTATCATTCTATAATTATCTGTCTAGAAAATGATCCACAGAGTTATCCATTCAAGCTGTCCATAAATCTATAAATCTATCCATTTAACCACATATCTGTCCATCACATCTCTCCAACCATCCATCACTCCATCTATAAATCATCACTTCATTCAACCATAAATCTCTCCATCCAACCACACATACAAGGTATATTACTCATCCATTAGTCTATGCATCTACCACCACATCTATGGAATTACCCTCAAATCTATAAACATATCCATCAATCCGTCCATCTGTCCGTCAGTCCTTCTACTAAACATCTGTCCATTTCATTCATCAAATGCATGTTGACATCCATCAATTTATACAACCTTCTATCTATCTGCTTTACCTATTTACTTCATTTATAATCTACATCCATCCACTTCATTCTTCAAGAACATCTATCCATCCATCCATCCATCCATCCATCAATCCAGTTCATCTATTTTATCCACAAACGTTATCCATCCCTTCATCCGCCTCTCCATCCATTCATGTTGCCAGTCAATGATTTAGACATTCATCCATCAGTTCGTCCATCAGTCTACCTTCAGTCATGCCACCAATCCATCCATATATCAGTGCAACCATCCAGCTATCCACACATATATCCATTCATTATGTAATCAACCACAAACTCATCTTTCCATCAGCCGGATCAACCACTTCATCTTTCCAACAATCATCCATATATCCATTCACAAATCTACTATCTGTCTATCTTTCCATCAATCTGCCCATACAGTATATCTGTCTGTCCATCAAACTCAACTGTAAACCTAACCATCTGGTCATGTATCAAGCCATCTTATCCATCCATCATTTGTCTATAAGAGCTCTTGTTTTTATTTGAGTTCTTACCTGAGCAGGTGAGGGTCTGGAGGTCCTCCACAGAAGGCCGACCACAGGATTTTCACCAAGTGTGTGAACGCGCTGCCATCTGGAGGTTTGGTGACGAAGACGGTGCGTCCCAGGAGGAAGACGATTAGGGAGATCCCGAGACACACGGTGGGGATGATGAACCCCACGGAGAAGCTCAGATTCTGCTGGATGTACGCGACGCCACCCAGAGACACAATAGCTCCCAGATTAATGCACCAGTAAAACCAGTTAAAGAAACGCCGTGTCGCTTCAGGACCACGATCCTTCACCTGTGAGGAAGAACAGGAAATTATCAGGCTTACGGTTTCAATCGGTAGCTTAAATACATTAACATGAACGGCAATAATTAACTTTTAATGAGTTCTGTAAACTGGTCAATGCACATATTATGGTAATCATTTGTCTGTGGTTGTAGGTTCACCTTGGTACTGGAAGAACATGGTTTAGTTTCACTGTGTATGGCGGAATTGATAAATAAAACCCTAGTTGACTCGACTTGACCTCTTTAATAGAAGAAAACCCCAAAGTCTCTCAACTTCCTGTTAATGATGATGATGATGACCTGCAGCTAGTAGCTTCTCTATGCAACATTAAAAGTGTTCGTTTGACAGCGTTTATTGGACCAACAGCCAGTACAATGGGAGATTCCAAGGAGCTCAGGAAAGTCAGGAATGTCTCCTCCTACACAACTGCAGAATCCAAGATCAGTTCAAAATACTGTACTTAAATACAAGTTATTGGCAGTTGCAGCTTCTTTGCCAAGGTCTGGAAGACGACCAAAACTGGTCACCTTTATTAGCTGAAAGGAAACTGGTTCAGATGGTCAGGAAGAACCCAAGAACCAGCAGAAAACAGACCAGGGAGCTGCTGAAACTGTGAAAAAAGGAAAGTTTTGACTGGAGGTGTGTTTGGAGGAGGAGGATGAGGTGTTCAAGAACTTCAAGAACATTGTAGGGTGTTGGTGGTAGAGTCATGGTCTGGGGCTGTTTTGCAGCAAGTGGATGGAATAATGAAGAAGCAGGATGACCTCAGAATTCTTTAAACAGCTAAAACGTTCTTTCAAAAATAGAGTGAGAAATTTGTGAGTGTTGCAACTTTGGGAAAATGACCCAAAACTGACATTAAAGCTGGAGGTGGAATGGATAAAGTGGTCCAACCTTAGGTTTTTGGACCCTCAACCTTATTAAACAACTGGTGGCCGTGCTTAAAAGTCGGGTCTATGACAGAAAACCAACAAATTCAAATGAAACCTATGAATTTTGCCAAACAGAATTTCTGCCATAAGCTTGTTGATGGCGACCCAACATGTCTGCTAGAGAGGAAACTTGCTAAAGAGACATTTAAACAAATATTAGGTGTGATACATGTATACTTCTGACCCTGTACTGATTTCAGCAAACCCTGAACAAATCCTTCTGTCTGAGAAACAAAGACGAGTCACTGAAATCACTGAAAGAAACCCCTTAGTCATGATGAGGGTGTGTAAACTTCTGCCTGCAACTGCAAGCATTGAAGACGACACTATATAAATGGACACACTGATGATGCCTGAAATGAGACTCCTGCTATTGACTGTGTGTTAAATGATTTCATTTCCATGGCGTTTAATCGATTAGAACACACTTCTGTTAGAGAAGAATGATGAGGTACTGCTGGAGAAGTGGACACTTTATCTCATGTCCCTGAAACGCCTATGAGGGAACATCTTAGAACTTTCATTAACATTTCAAATTATGTCATTTTTTACACGATTCATATAAACACACTGAACGGATCATCGACCAAAATCTGAGCAGCGAGTGTGTTGTGCATAGAAATCCCAAAAACGTTCATAAAATTTTTTTTTTTAATTAAAAAGTCTCCCAGCACTTAATACTGGGATCAGCTCTTTCTGGACTAGGAGACCACGAATCCCATCTCTCCGTGATAAAGCAGATCATCTCAGCCAATTTACAGAGACGACGCTGCACTGTAACCCGCTCCATATCCGTGTCCTTCATTTTATTAACGTGTGGGTGCCACGCTGTCTGGATGATGGGAGCGACTGGCTAATCGACACCAGGGGTGAGCTGCATGTATGTGTAAGAGGGTAGATAGCGCTTTTGTAGCAGGTCATATGGTGCAGGAGCACTAAAGAGATCATAGATGAACATGGTGTTTAAATTTTAAGAAGAAGTGAACAAGTCAAGTGCCACGGTGAAACCTGATTGCCTGATTAATCAGCTTGACTATTCAGTCATTCTAACCTAAACTCAACCCACTTATGGATCATGATCGAGATCCCTTAATCTGATTTCATCCAATCAGCTGCTTCAGTAACTCAAGCTCCGCCCTGAAAGACACGGCGACACGTGTCAGACATATTGTTTACGAACAACGACATTTTTAATAATTATTAAGGTTACAATTCTGAGTATGTCGTCACAGATTTTATGACGATGAAAAAAAAAAAAAAAAAAAAGGTGAAGCTAAATTGTTGTGGGTGGAGCCAACCAGTCACGGCAGAGTTAAAGTGTTCTGGACGGAACTACATGTTGCTACCTTGTCGAAATTTCAGAAACAAAAAATCACAGTTGAGGTTGAACAGGTGTAAATGTGATCCGGATCATGTACAGTCAGGTTCATAAATATTGGAACAATAAGCATTTTGATATAATGGCCTCTGTACACCTCCACACTGAATTTGGAATGAAACACTCAAGACTTAATTCACTTTTCAGCTTTAATTCAAAGGGTTTTGACCAAAGTGTGTCTTTAACCATTCAGGAATTAAAGCAATTTTTCTTACGCAAGCCTCTCACTTTGAAGGGCTCATAAATAATGGAACGAATGCCTGACAAGTAGTTACATGGCCAGGTCTGGCTCTTGCAACGAGGTGCAAACCACTGGTAATGCTCAAAAAAAGCCAGAAATTAGACTTCCACAGAATTTCTTTGGAATTAACTCGTACCAGAATGATGGGACAAGTACAGTATGGAGAAAGAAAGGAACAGATCATGATACAAAGCACCACCTCGTATATCAAACATGCTGGAGGTGGTGTTATGGGATAAATGTGTACGGCTGCCAATGGAAGCAGGTGTTTATTGATGCCAAGATTCAGGCAACTGCTGAAAAACTCATAGGACTGCAGATGGATTAATGACCCAAAACATACAGTAAAAGCTACACAAGACTTCCTTAAGGTAAAGAAATAGAATATCCTCTACTGGTCAAGTCAGTCACCTGATCTTAACCCAAGAGATCATACTTTTCACTTACTGAAGACAAAACTGAAGGTAGAAAAACCCAGAAACAAGCAGCAGGTGAAGGCAACTGCTGTAAAGACCTGACAAAGAGTCTCAAGGGAGGAAACTCAGCATTTGGTCATCATGTCCATGAGTTCCAGACTTCGGTTGGTCGTTTACGGCAAATGACTTTCATCCAAGTGTTAAAGACAAGTTTTACGTTTGTAATAATGTTACTTTGTTCCATTATTATTTTTTGCGTCCACCTAAAACGAGGGTGTGTGTATTAAAGTGGCTGTAATCTCCGTAAGGGTAACAGCACACTTTTTGTCAAACCCCTTGAACTGAAGATGAAAGTCTTGACGTTAAGTGTTGTTGCATAGATGCCTAACGGACCCAACCCCCCCCCCCCCCCCCCCCCACACACAAAAAAAAAACATTGTTCCAATACTTATGAGCCAGTATAAATGGTGATCATCAGGACAATCCCTGAGTAGGAGGAGTTTTACACAGTATGTTTCCTACACCAGTCTGGGTTACACAGACTTACAATCACCAATCAGGATTGAAGATGAACTGGATACCCAACGAACCGCAACAAGTGCAACGACTCCAAACGCACCGTTTCAAAACTCTGGTGACCGTTGCTGTTGACTGGGAAGTGGTTCCAAACACGCGTCTCAGTCTTGTGACTGTTTTTCACTGTGTCTAATTTGAAATAAAGTCAGTCCCTGCGTCTCCTCGCCGCATGCATGAAGTGAAACTGAGCCGAGGTTTACGCGCCTGCTTCAGAAAACACCGCACACGGGAAATCTCAGCTCTGCAGACTGCTCGTGACTCCAACGGGTATTAATACAAGATCGAGAGAGAATCAGGAGTCAAGCGAGGAATCGATTGGTGTCGTGGTCAAGCGTTTATTATATTTATAATTGTTAAATTTTTTTTACAATTGTTACTGATTTAATAAAAGTTGTAAAATGCAACAAAACTAATAAAAATTTCTGAAAATGGAAATAAATCTTAAATCATAAAGCGTTCCCCAGGTTGTTTCTCTGAAGCTCGTTACCTGATCTGCCCCAAACGGCGTGATGTTCGACTTGACCGCCCCGACGCCCAGCGCCACCAGCACCAGGCCCATGTAGATCACAGGACTGCAGTAGGGGCTCCGGGTCGGGCAGCTCACGTTGGCAGGAAGCGTCTCGTTCGCGCTGTAGCACTCGGCCGGCTGGACAGGAAACGCCATCTCCTCTCCGCACAGCTGCACCCGCGTGTTATCGCTGGAGATGAACGGGAACAGCAGCATGCCCACTAAATACAAGCCGAAACTCCCGGCGATGGTCCAGAACTTTCCGATGCAGGCGTCGGCCAACCAGCCGCCGAAAGGGGACACCAGATACGTGACGCCCATGAAGATGAGCGGCCCCTGGCTGGCGTACGCGCCGTCCCAGTAGAACGGGCTGCTGTTGAGGAACAGCACCAGGTTGGAGGTGATGCCGTAAAACGCCACGCGCTCCAGAGACTCGGCCAGCAGGATGGCGGCGCAGGCCAGACGCCGCCCGTAGAAAATCGACTCGGGTCTGTAGTGCGACCCCGTGCTGTCTAACAGGGGGGTGTTCTCGCTCGCGTCCTGGGTCGACATGATGTCTGAGGGTGGAGGTCTTTCTCAAGGAATAGAAGATGTTTTTTTTTCTGACGAAGGCTGGAGATTGAAAAGAAGATTTGAAAGAGTTAAATAATATTCAAATACGCAAAACATGAGACATTAAAAAAAAACAAGCTTGACTGATTCTGCCCTCAGAGTAAAAAACTGTTAGAGGAAAAATATAAACAACATTATCATGTGACACTAAAGTGGCATTACTAACACCAAACACACACACACACACACTGCAATACTTTTACTCCTCTTACAACTACGACTTTAGACATACAGCATGCATTTATAGCTACACGCGTTATAGAAAAGTCTATGAATGATGTTACTTCCTGTTCTCACTTACGCTATAGCAACATTCTTTTTTTCACAAGTCCCTTTGTATTAACTCTCTCCAAGTGCACAGGTAACCACGGCAACAGAAACGACAACATGTTACAACAAGCGCATTAATGTACAGTAAGAAAACCTGTGCGACTCGTCAGAGCTGCTGTTACAGGAAACTAATCAACATCATATAACTATAACCACTAGATCTCACATCTACAGATATAATGTACATCGTGCAGCACCAAACACACACAGATTCATAATAATCCCAATATTAACATGATGTGTGTGTGTGTGTGTGTGTGTGTGTGTGTGGTTAGTAATCATATGAACCTTGTTGTTTTCAGTCTGTAACTCATCATGTGATCATAAACAGCTTTAATCCTGACACACACACACACACACACACACACTTCTGAGCTTCTTTTCCTTTTGATCAGCTGCTCCTGTGTTGCAACTCTAACTCGTGATGATTACTGTAACACACTCTTACACACACACACACACACACACAGAGTAAACATTACCTGAAACACACACTCTGTCAGTCTTCCACCTGCCAGCTGTTTCTCACCTCCATAGAGTTCCTGCTCCACATTGCAGCTCACACACACACACACACACACACACACACACACTAGTCCCACGAGCACAAGTTCACTGTCTGTCTCTGAAACAAAAACCCCAAATCAGAGTCTATCACGAGTCTAACTCCCGCCTACAGCGCGCGCACACACGCACGCACGCACACAGAGCTCAGAGTCACTGGTTTCATTACGCCACTCACACGCACTGGCCAATGGCGGCGCGCCCTGAGACCACGTGACGCACTCACTTCCGGGTTTACAATGTAACAGCCTCCCTCTCTTTAAACTTTATTTTTTTCTTTTCGTGTTTTTTCTCTCTTGCGTTAAATTTTTTTGCTATTTTTTGTTTCTCTTTTTATTAACAATTTTTCTTCTGTTTACCATTTTTTAAGTTACTGTGTCCCTTTTATCATCGTTTAGTTTCGTTTTTATATCCCTGCATCATGTTTTTGTGCATTTTAAAGTGAATTACATTAACAAACATTTTTCTACATGTAACAATAACAACACGACCATTTTATATGTATTTTTTTTATTTTCTCTTCTTTTCTCTGAAATACATATTAAATATATAATTATACAATAAATCATACATAATAGAACACATGGAAAGCTTTGTTTTATTTATTTAGTTATGTTTTAACGTAGTGTTGATTACTATGACCAGATATATGTTTTACTTTATTCATTTGTTAGTTTGTTTGTTAATTTAAAAAAAAAAATACATTTCGGCGCGGTGGTGTAGTGGTTAGCACTGTCGCCTTGCACCTCCAGGGTCTGGGTTCGATTCCCGGGCCAGGCTCGATTCCTGTCTCTCTGTGCATGGAGTTTGCATGTTCTCCCCGTGCTTGGTGGGTTTCCTCCGGGTACTCCGGTTTCCTCCCACAGTCCAAAGACATGCAGATTAGGCTAATTGGCGTTCCTAAATTGACCATAGTGTGTGATTGGGTGTGTGAGTGTGTGTATGTGTGTGTGCCCTGCGATTGAGTGTGTGTATGTGTGTGTGCCCTGCGATGGATTGGCACCCTGTCCAGGGTGTACCCAGCCTAGTGCCCGAAGTCTCCTGGGATAGGCTCCAGGTCCCCCGCGACCCTGAACACAGGATTAAGCGGTATAGAAAATGAATGAATGAATGTTTAATTAACAGGGTGATATAATCTCTCATATTGCTTATAAATGCAATTTAAAATTTCAGTTGAAGTAATTTAATCAACAATCAGCCATCGATGCAAAAAAAATAAAAAAGAAGAAAAAATTAATTCACAACAAATGACATATTTAAGTTTAAGTTAAGCCTTTATTTGTCACACATACAGTACATTACAGCACAGTGAAATTCCTTCTTCGCATATCCCAGCGTAACTGGGGTCAGAGCGCAGGGTCAGCCTTGATACAGCGCCCCTGGAGCAGATAGGGTTAAGGGCCTCGCTCAAGGGCCCAACAGTAGCAACCTGGTGGAGCTGGGGATCGAACCGCCAATCTTCCGATCACTAACTCAGTGCCTTAGCCCTCTGAGCCACCACTACCCCTATAATTATGAAAAATAATTATTCATTATTATTTTTTTATTATTATTATTATTATTATTATTATTATTAACATAACTTTCCAATAGGGATAACTGACATGTGCCGCAAAGATTCTCTATTCTTTTCTTATTAACTGATGTTTATTACCATTGTTAAAACTATTAAAGCATAAAAATAATGATTTTAGATGAATTAATACCTAAACACCTACATTTTATAACCACAATAGGAAATATGTTAGAAATTATTTTCCAAGAAACCACCTGTTATTTATTACACCACAATACATTATATATTATAACTGATTTGTGATATAATATCCCTTACCGTATTAATGACGTCATGGTCCCTGATATACAGTAGGTATACCTCAGGTATAGAGCTTAGTAGTTTAAATGGTTCTGTTTCCCGGAGATTAATAAACAGGAACTAATCATACCTGCACTTTATGTTTCCCGGGGAACTCAATCTCGAACGGACCCGCACCAAAAGCAAACAGCTACACGTTTCCCCACCCGTATTCATACACATCCCGCCTTCGTGCCTCTGATTGGCCAGCTCCATCACGCCTCTTCGCAGTGATTGGCTAGTACGAATTCAATGTCCAAAAGCAAACTGCCGGGTTTTTATGAATGCGGGTAGGCAAACAAAACAACGGCAAAAGTAAATATCCGTGTAAAGCATGGTGCCGGTGATCCTGTTATACAGGACGTGATGATGAGTCGGAGCAGCCTCTGATTCTGATGTTTTACCTGGAACGCGTTCGGTTATTTCACATTTATATCGCGATACAGTGGAGAAATGAGGTTACTGTTCCTAGCGTGTCTCAGTCCCAAAACCGGAAACTGCACCACTGCAGAGAGGATAAGGTAAAAGAACAGGGTATTGTTCTTAATATATATATATTAATAAACCTCTGACAAAGCAGACACTTTAATTTAAGTTAAATAATTGGGGGAACATGGAGGAAAAGCTTTAGTTTTGGGAATTTAATACCGGAAATGACCTACATGCCTTTAACTCGCACAACTGCAGGTCAAAAATGAACTGAAAAAAAGAAAACCAGCATTTAATTATTAAATAAAGTTGAAGGTAATGATGTATTAACTCTCTAGTCGACTTAAAGCCCTTCAGAGGATGCAGCTGTTGTCAGGGGGCGTGGCTTAGAAGGGGGCGGCTGCTACTGGGGGCGTGGCCTATTGCTTAGGCAACCGATCAAATGAAAGGCTTTGTGATTTGTAGTGTGTTTACAGAAATCTGTTCATCACAGGACTCATGTAGACATGGAGTTTCCTCATTGTACAATATTTTTTTCGAATTATTCTGTTTGATTTACATTTGGCCACGCCCACAGATTGTGAAATAGAATTATAATAAAATAATGTTTCCTGAGCTCAGCTACTGCAGACACACGCTAACACACATTCTGCTTATGCAGGGCGCTATTACTTTTGTCCCAACTTTCTTTTTCTTTCTTTCTTTTGCAGTTTTTTACTTTCTTCAACATCATTTATATGAAATGTATTCACGTGTTTATTAAATTGGTCTGTATAATTAATATTATATAATCATATTATAATAAACTCATTTAAACTCGACAGTGTAGTCTGTAAATAAAATTACAGCAACTCCAATCTACAACTTTATACATGGGTATTAGTCAATGGACCATATTTGTATTGTATGATGTGTACATGTAATTAGTAAATAGGGATGGGTATCACCAGGGACAACCCGATACGATATTATCCTGATACCTCTCTGCCAATACGATGTTTTAAAAGCATTGCTGAATGATGATCTCATTAAGATGTTACCCTTATGCTAACACAGAATGATATAACTCTATTATGTCTGGAATGGTTAGCTAGGATGGTGTTGCCGATGGCGTCATGGTGTAATGTGTGTTTTTAGGGATCACATAGAGGGTGCAGGGCACGTCTGTGTACTCCGGGACACCAGAGAGTTCAGCTCGGCTTCCGAGGTAACGCTACTGATGCGTCAAGACCAAGAAGCGTTCGATGCAGCGCTAGCGATTCATCTGTTTAAAGGAGGCCGGCTCCTATTAGGTGATCTTTAACTACACAATCTGATTATGCACACACACACACACACACAGATACAGAAGAACTGTGTACAGGGTTGTTAAAGGAATGGTTTAATAATGCTTCTTTAGCGCTACATAACTATTGCTAACATCTTCATTCATACAATAAGAATTTGTGGAGAACGTTGAGTTTTCTTTCTAACCTGGCCGCAGATGCAGGAGTGCCTTTCGGAGTGGTGTTCGGCGGAACGGACATCAACGAGGACGTGAAGGACGGACACAAGCGAAGCGTCATGGAGGATGTTCTGCACAGAGCCAGGTGAAGCGAAAAATATTCTGTGGAGAAATAAAATTTTGATTTATTATGGTATTGCAATGAAACTTCTGAAAAGATAAGATAACGTTGTCGCTAAGTAACTGGGATACATACAGTGGTATGACAAATGTACAGCTAGTCTGTGTAAAGTTGTCTATCTTCATTATGTGTAAAGAAAATAATTTCGTGAGAATATCAACATTACTCTCGTATTTTAAAATAAGTTTGTTTTTAAAAAGTAAAAAAATAATAATAATGTGTTATTAAATATAGCATTACTTTCTATATGGAGGGCAAATTTCTATTGTTCTTGTTATAATTTATTCCTAATCAAAAGAAACTTTCAGAAAGTCAAACATGCAGTTCAAATGGTTAAAGTTAAAGGTAACACTGCTGCGAAACCACTGGGTTACATGAATACCTGAAGAAAGAACTAGCTAGCTTTATATTTAAAGTCCTTTATATTTATTAAAAGAAAGACAGTGGCAAAAGCACTCAAAATATTAACGTTTCATTTAATGCTGGGAAAAGATTCCTGGCAAAAGCTGTAACAGAATTGTTGAACACTTTACGTACACTACCGTTCAAAAGTTTTAGAACACTTGCAAATGTCTTTGTTTTTGTTTAGTGATTTATTTTCTACATTCTACAACAATACTGGGGATTTCAAAACTATAAAATAACACATATGGAATGAGGTAATTACATAACAACAAGAAAAACACCAGTTAGTTGTTATTGTAAGACACAGAGGTCGGCCTTTCTGTAATAGTTCCTGCAAGAACAGTATTGTGTCAAGTGCATTTGCAAAATCCGTCCAGCACCATAATGAAACTGTCTCTCATGAAGGCCGTCCCAGGAGGACGAGACCAAAACCTCCCTCTGCTGCAGACGAGAAGTTCATTTAGAGTTATCAGCCTGAAAAATGACCAATTAACAGCAGCTCAGATTAGAGGCGTTATGAAGTCTTTACAGAGCAGAAGTAGCAGAAACATCTCAATATCAACTGTTCAAAGGAGATTCATGCAGTTTTTGGACGCCTTCAGCAAAACTTTACAATGTAGAAAGAAATAAACATCAGGAACCATCATGGAGTTAGAAAGTGTCCTAAAACTTTTGAACAGTAGTGTGTGTATATATATATATATATCTGCTTTTTACAGTTTTGTTTTCAGTCAGCAAAAGCTTTTTCAAAAGAGCCGACCCTCTGTACCAACTCTTCCTTCAACATGCCTTCAAAAGCTGTCATTTTTCCAAAGGTTCTATTTTTCTAAGGTTAAATGAGGTTCAATGTCGATTTATTTGATGTTTTACTTAATTTCTATGTTTTTTCTAAATGTTTTGATTGTTTTGATATGCAAAGATTACAGTGTTGGAAATTGGTAATATTGGAACGGATTATCTGCAATTATTGAAAATTTTCGTATTTTAAAACAAATCGTCGCCTTAAAAACTCGCCGTAACGGCTTAAAGGTTTCGTTGTTAATTGGATAAAACTCTGAAAAAGACATACGCTTCAAGCATCAAGACGGCGCTGTTGCTAAGCGATATGGTAACCCAGGCGTTAGCTAGGGCAGCTAGCATGGCAAACAGCTAGCGGCAGTTTGGAGCAATACAGCAACACCGCGAGTGATAGACAGTCGATCAGAACACTGTGTAGAGCAGATGTGGTGTTAAATTGCTTGTGAAAGATTTTGGACTAAAATTATGAAGGAATTTCAGGAGGAAATCAGTTTTAATGAGGGAAAATGTATCTTTTTGTCACTTTGTTGATTTCTTCTTAGTTAAGTAAAACTTTTGGAAAGTAACTATTTAAGTGTCGCTACATCACTGTTCGACATTAAGAGCATTAGCTAGCCAGCTAGCACAGTGTTATCTAAACAAAGGAAAGACACGACAACAGTGTAATTGATACCCAGCTGTTCAGAACATCAACGTTTTCCTCAGATGTGCTTTTAAAATCCTTAGAAAAGACTCGAGGCTAAAAATAAAAAGCAGACATGATTCAGAAGGCAGCTAGCTCATAACTAGCACATCTTTATATATTTAAGAAAGAATGTCACGTTGATGGTGAAACTGAGACTAAATAATTTAGAATATTACGTTTCCATCAGGTCTGTTGGTAAATTAGTCAATTATACTACAAATAAAAGGAGAATTTAGCAGCCCTGCTTGAACATAGCGTTAAAATTAGCATGAACGAGCCACTTTGTGGAAAGTCGAGTAGGTTATGAAGAAACAGCAGCGTTGCTAACCAGCCGGGTAACACACCAGAGTGTGTTGTGTCCGGAAACGAGGCTAACGATGTGGTAACGGTCACATCTGGGTGTGTTAGCATGGAGTTATGGAGTAGATAGAGACGGCGACATGAGGTCAAAGTTCAGTGGAGGAAAAGTTTTACGATTTATTTTTTTATTTATTTTTTTTTTTTCAAATAAAGCTCATTTACACACGAACACCATACAGTAGATTACAAGATGATTATAAAATGGATCATGTGGTGTTTATAAGTATACGGTACATATATAGTGTTTAGTGGATCTTTAACCTCTGGACCTTTATGTAAACAAATGAAGTCATAACTGGTGGGGAAGTTTTTATTCAGTCAGTCAACATGGTGGAACTTTTAAAGCTCCACACTTCTTTTAGTGAGGACCCCTGCTGCTGTACACACACACACACACACACACCAGGCTTCACGATCAATCCCATGCCCTTCAGGATCGCAGAGAAGAAAGACAGAGGAGACGTAAAAGATGACAGGGAACACTTTGAAAAAGTGACTCTTTTTTTTTCCTTCTCTCTCTTACACACACACACATACACACACACACACACACACACACACACACACACACAGATGGGAACGAAGCAGCATGTTATTCTGTTTTCCTGTAAATATAAAAGTAGAAATGTGAAGACCCTGTAGTATAATTCGGTGTGTGTGTGTGTGTGTGTGTGTGTGTGTGTGTGTGTGTGTGTGTGTGTGTGTTTGGTTTTTGCACCTGGATTGACAGTGACTTCCTGGTTCAAAGGCAGAACTGAGAAGAAAGTGATATCTGAACAGAACCGTAACCTGCTGCTCCTACACATAAATATATCAAATACTAACGGAAACGGAAAGAGCAACGCTCAGAAGTTTCTACACCTTCTCTCTTTTTTTCAGGAAACTAAAGGAATGTACAATTGGACATGCCTCTGGCTATCAAAGCACTCCATGTTTGATCTCGTGCTTTCTTTTTAAATCCTTTTTTTATGTTAAAAGGTAAAAGTATAAACTACAGGCCGTCACACTGTACAATAGGATTAACATGACAAATAGATTTAGACAAAATCTACTGTAATACAACTTAATTTATTCTGGTATTTTGAAAGAAAAAAAAAGATGTATATGATGACAAGAAATTAAATTGTACAATTATGTAGATATTTCAAAATACATCATCGTATGGTGGTGTAGTGATTAGCACTGTCGCCTCGCACCTCCAGCGTTGATGCTGGAGTTCGCATGTTCTCCCCGTGCTTGGTGGGTTTCCTCCTGGTTCTCCGGTTTCCTCCAACAGCCCAAAGACATGCAGATTATGTTAATTGGTTTTCTTAAATTGGCCATAGTGTGTGTGTGTGTGTGTGTGTGTGTGTGTGTGTGTGTGTGTGTGTGTGTGCCCTGTGATGGATTGACACCCATCTAGGGTGTACTACACCTCGTGCCCCAAGTCCCCCTGGGGTAGACTCCAGGCCCCTGCGACCCAGTATAGGATAAAGCCATATAGACAATGAATGAAAAATTTATCATATATATATATATATATATATATACAGTGGTGTGAAAAACTATTTGCCCCCTTCCTGATTTCTTATTCTTTTGCATGTTTGTCACACTTAAATGTTTCTGCTCATCAAAAACCGTTAACTATTAGTCAAAGATAACATAATTGAACACAAAATGCAGTTTTTAAATGAAGGTTTACGTTATTAAGGGAGAAAAAAAACTCCAAATCTACATGGCCCTGTGTGAAAAAGTGATTGCCCCCCTTGTTAAAAAATAACTTAACTGTGGTTTATCACACCTGAGTTCAATTTCTGTAGTCACCCCCAGGCCTGATTACTGCCACACCTGTTTCAATCAAGAAATCACTTAAATAGGAGCTACCTGACACAGAGAAGTAGACCAAAAGCACCTCAAAAGCTAGACATCATGCCAAGATCCAAAGAAATTCAGGAACAAATGAGAACAAAAGTAATTGAGATCTATCAGTCTGGTAAAGGTTATAAAGCCATTTCTAAAGCTTTGGGACTCCAGTGAACCACAGTGAGAGCCATTATCCACAAATGGCAAAAACATGGAACAGTGGTGAACCTTCCCAGGAGTGGCCGGCCGACCAAAATTACCCCAAGAGCGCAGAGACGACTCATCCGAGAGGCCACAAAAGACCCCAGGACAACATCTAAAGAACTGCAGGCCTCACTTGCCTCAATTAAGGTCAGTGTTCACGACTCCACCATAAGAAAGAGACTGGACAAAAACGGCCTGCATGGCAGATTTCCAAGGCGCAAACCACTTTTAAGCAAAAAGAACATTAAGGCTCGTCTCAATTTTGCTAAAAAACATCTCAATGATTGCCAAGACTTTTGGGAAAATACCTTGTGGACCGACGAGACAAAAGTTGAACATTTTGGAAGGTGCGTGTCCCGTTACATGTGGCGTAAAAGTAACACAGCATTTCAGAAAAAGAACATCATACCAACAGTAAAATATGGTGGTGGTAGTGTGATGGTCTGGGGTTGTTTTGCTGCTTCAGGACCTGGAAGGCTTGCTGTGATAGATGGAACCATGAATTCTACTGTCTACCAAAAAATCCTGAAGGAGAATGTCCGGCCATCTGTTCGTCAACTCAAGCTGAAGCGATCTTGGGTGCTGCAGCAGGACAATGACCCAAAACACACCAGCAAATCCACCTCTGAATGGCTGAAGAAAAACAAAATGAAGACTTTGGAGTGGCCTAGTCAAAGTCCTGACCTGAATCCTATTGAGATGTTGTGGCATGACCTTAAAAAGGTGGTTCATGCTAGAAAACCCTCAAATAAAGCTGAATTACAACAATTCTGCAAAGATGAGTGGGCCAAAATTCCTCCAGAGCGCTGTAAAAGACTCGTTGCAAGTTATCGCAAACGCTTGATTGCAGTTATTGCTGCTAAGGGTGGCCCAACCAGTTATTAGGTTCAGGGGGCAATTACTTTTTCACACAGGGCCATGTAGGTTTGGATGTTTTTTCTCCCTAAATAATAAAACCCCTCATTTAAAAACTGCATTTTGTGTTTACTTGTGTTATCTTTGACTAATAGTTAAATGTGTTTGATGATCAGAAACATTTTGTGTGACAAACATGCAAAAGAATAAGAAATCAGGAGGGGGGCAAATAGTTTTTCACACCACTGTATATATATATATATAGTATCATCTGTCCTTTTCCTTATTTTAATAATTTGTAATCAACTTCTGATTGCCAATGAAATTTGTCTTAATTATTGCCTTTTAATTTGATGACTGAACCCAAGAAGAGTGAATAGATGTAAATTCGTGATTTGTTCATTAGTTTTATTTTGATCCCTAAGCCATTTTTATTAAAAGTAAAAAAAAAAATTCATGTTTGGTCGGATTCTGGGATGGTTCTGGGGTCGGGCGATTGCTAATTTGTGAATGATGAGGAGCTATTTTATATGAGCATTACAGACAAATAATTTTATCTATTAATCCTTTAGTTGGCAAAGTTGTACTGGACAAAGTAAAATAAAAATAATAATAAAAAAAAAATAATAATAATACAATTCAATGTCAAAAAACAAAGGAAACCCAGCTAACCTTGATTTTTCATTTTTGGATTGTATCTTTCTGTATTTATGGATTTATTTGTATTTATTTGGGGAGTTTGGGTATCTGAGCTATATAGTAGCTATTTGGGAACAGTATTTCTCATATAGTATAAAGTTTATATATAACGGTGACAAATCAAGTTGAAGTTAAAATGTTTAGATATTCATTTTTTCACACCAGAAATCCAACTTTAAATCATTGATGTTTTATTATTAATTATAATGAATGTTGCCCCAAATTTATTACAGTCATTACCGTTTAATTTGACGAATCAACCCGAATCATCTGATTAGTGAATCGACGAGTCAGTTCGATCCACGACTTGTTGCCTTGCAGTTTGATTGTTAAACCAATTTATGAATCTTTTTCTTTTCCATATAAATCTCAACAGTACGTCATTTCTCTCTCGTTCACGTTTTCCAGGTTCGCTGTGGCGTTCACAGAGGAGATGAAGCAGAAAGCTAAGACTTACTTGGTAAGACGCTGGTGCTCACGAGTCCTCTATTTTCCACTAAAGCTGTAGAATCTGACGCAATGTTTCCAAGAAACAACCATCAAACAGTGCTGTACAGTGAAGTGGTAGCGCAGGATCGAGTCTGTATGGAATAAAACACCTCATGCTGTTGCTGGTGTGATGAAGCACAACCACTACCCTGAAGTCGAGTCTTTTCCTCTAACAGCACGTCATGGAGTGTTTTATTCCTCTTATACCACAGCAACTCATTACACTGAATGGAAGTTAATTAATTTAGCATTTGTTATTAATTAGGCTAGTTTACGTTTGTTGATGTTGGAGCAAATTGTTTTTAGAGAACGTTATTGAAGCCTTTATACTTTCTGATTCTTCAGGAGTAAAGTGAACAATAATAAAGCAGTTATCGAGCAAACGATCGACCAGCCCGTCACCGCTCATCTTTAATGGCGCAGAAAACGAATGAGAGAAAAACGTGGACTAACGTGTCGAACCGAGAGTCACAAATGAAACTATAATGGATAGAAATAACGACCCGGACGATGATAATCACCCACAGCAGCGTCCTGTAATAACGCTTCAGCATTCAAAACAAATTATCAGATTAGACTCTCGCCGTGGCACACGTCCACACACGTGTACACACACACACACACACACACACACATAAAGTGGGCATCCAGGGCTGATAACATCCAGCCAATTTCCTCTCTCTGTATGTGTGTGAAACGATTCGCTTGATCTCGACCGAGCAGCCGACGTTATTCCGTTATCACGCTCCTGCCACTTTATTATTTCTTATATATTGATTTTTCGAGTCGTGCCGAGATCATTGCTGATTACACTTCCTCCTCTTTTCACGCCAGAGCGACAGAGTTCATGTTGATTTGAGAAAATGCCAACGTGCTGAGAATTGTGGGTAATGTAAAGGCAGCTGATCGACATGTTATGGCATGCGCGGTCCATACACGGTGAACATAATGGGACTCATGGCTAATAATAACAATAATAATAATAAATAATAATAATAATAATTAGCACGTGGATAATAATAATGAAAATGCTGTGTTATGATTGGACAGACGCTGCCTTGGTAGGGTTTAAAATAAAATAAAAAAATTTGTGGGGCAAAACAATCCATCCCATAATTTCCTTCACAGAGAAACATGGTGGATGAAACAGAATATATTAAAATAATTGATCTTCACATATACTCCTCTATGTTGGAACGTTACCATGGCAACAAGTACATTATAATACTCTCGGTTCATTAAAGCAATAAATTCACTTTAAAAAAACATTGTGTTCGCGGTAGAAGCACCAAGAAGTGAATGAGTTATCGATATCGTCGCCATAGCAACAAGCAGAAACCTTTTTTTCCATTGTAATATTATGCAATTATATAAACACCCTAAATGTTTTGACCCTAAATACAGGATAAAGCGGTATAGAAGATGAATGAATGAATAAACATGTTTTTTTTTATGCTGCTTTATAAAATTTTAATTTCATTATTACAACAATCGGAGAGTTTAAACGAGCCTAATATGGTGTTACTAGGTATTGGAATGTTACCATGACAACGAGAACAAATTGACAGTTTCTTAATAATTTATTCAAAATATAACTATAGTATTTAAATTGTTACAGTTAATTGTGAAGAAAAGAACTTGTTTTTTTTTTTTTACACTAGAGTGTGTAATATTTTTTGTAATAAAAGCCACAAATAGAGGGCATGTTAGCGTCGTAACCATAGCAACCAGCTGAATTGTAGTTTTATACACACAGCGGTTATCGGATCTAATATTTCTTTCTCACTATTATATATAGTTTATTGTAAATAAACTCTATATAAGTAAATTGAATTGAAGTGAGCAGAAATATAGATAGTAAATGGAAGTGACAGCGGTGTAACCATAGCAACAATCACACACTGTTATTCCGAGTGTTAATCGCGTTGTAACGTCGTTGTTTTTATTCTCTGCTGTAGGAGTGTGACGTGAGTAAGATCCACGTGGAGGCCCAAGGTGAGGACAGACCTGCACTTCCTGCTCCTCACACACACACACACACACACACACACACACACACACACACACACACACTGCTGTTAGTGTCCTCGTCCTGTGACGTTCACGTGTTTGTCCTCAGGGATCGAGACGAGCGTGAGTGTGAGCTTCAGCTGGACGGAGTTCTTACACACAGCAGGTGAATCTCACACACACACACACACACACACACACACACACACACACACACACACACACACACACACACACACACACACACAAAAACTCTCTCAACTCCTCTTCCTCCTGCTTTATTTCCTATTGTTTCTTCATTCCTCCATCTAATGTTTGGTCCGTCTCTATCTTTCTTTCTTTCTTTCTTTTTTTTATCATTCTGTATTCTTTCCTTCAACTTTTGTTATCTATCTCTAACTAGCTTTCTTTCTTTCCCTTAATCTGCTGGTGTTTTTCATGCTCTCTCTCTCTCTCTCTCTCTCACACACTACTGTGTGTGTGTGTGTGTGTGTGTGTGTGTGTGTGTGTGTGTGTGTGTGTGTGTGTGTGTGTGTGTGTGATTAATAACTCTCTTGTCTGTGGTCATTCATCACCAGCGGCTGCCAGCAGGGTGCAGAAATTTCAATAAGCAACACACTTATTAAAAATAACACACACACACACACACACACACACACACACACACACGCCATAGATTCTGGCCTCATTAATATCAGTGTGTCCACTTGTCAAACATAAAAGTGAATCTCTTTAGGTGTTTGTAAATTCAAAAAATCTATGTACATGTGTGTGTGTGTGTGTGTGTGTGTGTGTGTGTGTGTGTGTGTGTGTGTGTGTGTGTGTAAGAGTATATGAGTATACACCTGAGTATAAAAGTGTGTGTGTGTCAAAAGGTGCACAGAAAGTAGGACAGAGTCTACTTTCTTCTTAGTGAGTAAATGTCATTAAAGGGTGCATAAACTTTTGCACTTGCCTGTATAAGAGAGCGCACATCACACCAGGAAGTGACATATTAATGACATCACCATCCGCTGGAGCACCGTGTAAACAAGAGTGTAAAGGTTTACATTTGTTTATCCTTTTTATTTTTTGGTGATTTATTTATAAATAAGGAATAAACTAAAAGTGACACGAGCAGGACATGCTGTAGTAGTGAAATAATCAACAACACGACGTCTTTATTGCTTTCACACCACAGCGTTCGGACAGCTTGAGTTATTACAGAATAAACATCATTATACACTATTTAATCATTTTTCTCCACTGATCGCTCCGGTCTCGCCTCACACACCCTCATAAATAAATATATAAATAATCAATACTAATACACAGGCAATAAATATAATGCGGGAGTGTGAGGAGGACAGAGTCAGAGTCTGGTTTAAGCAGGTGAAGTAGCCGTTATCACACACACTGTAGTGCACTGACTGTCACACACACACACACACACACACACACACCGTCATTACACACTTTCATGATCCGTTTAGTAAAATAAGGGACGATTTAGTTCAATAAATCAGTAAAATTCTGTAAAATTTTATTGGTCACGTACACAACAATACACACTAATGATATGCAGTGAAAAATGAAGAACAGAAAGATGCGGCAGAACATGAAGACTGGAAGATTTTATTACAATAAAAGAAAAATTGTAATAAAGAAATATGTCAAATAAAAAAGAGATAATTTAGTAAAATGAACAAACAATTTAGTAAAACAATCCATGATTTTGTAAAAGAGTGAACGATTTTTTAAACAATTAATGTTAAGGAAAATGAACAATTTTATTAACAATTTAATTAAAACGATTAATGATTTTGTAAAACTGTTAACGATTTCATAAAGCAATTAACAATCTACTAAAGCGATTAACGATTTAGTAAAATGAACAGAAACGTTCGGCGGCTCCCGTCAAGGCGTCGCCACAGCAGAGCATCTGATCCACACACAGCTTGGCAGAGGTGTTACTCCGGATGCCCTTCCTGATGTAACCCTCTTATTTTATCCGGGTAATATGGGGGCGTGACAGCAGAGCTCGAACCCGGATCCTCAGATCCCCAAAACAACAACCAAGCGCATTAGCCACCCGAGCCGCCACCCGAGCCGCCACCCGAGTCACCACCACCCGAGTCACCACCACCCGAGTCACCACCACCCGAGTCACCACCACCCGAGTCACCACCACCCGAGTCACCACCTGAGTCACGGCCCGAGTCACCAGTCCCAAATCAGTGAAAATAAACGATTAATTAAAACAATTAACAATTAATTAAAACAATGAAAGATTTAGTAAATGAGTGAACGACAATAATACAGTCAACAATTTAATAAAACCATCACACACTAACACAATAACTTTAGCAAAAACAATTAGAATAAAGTAAGTGACTGAAACACTATTTGCATTATTGCGGATCCCGAACTACAGAGTGAGATGAGGAGTTATCTGTCCCTGAACACACAGTACAGCATCACTCGGTGTCGGACCCAAACCTGAGAAACACTCTGCTGAGGTACAGACTCCGGTCTGGTCTGGACAACACACACAGTCCTGTCGGTCCTGAGAGAGGAGACCACGGTGCCGGCGGTGTTCACTCAATAACACAGAGACGGAGGAGCTGCACCTCCTCACTGACCTCCATAAATATCATCACACGCAAGAACATCTGCCCCAAATATAACTGCCTCTCTGACCCTCACAAACTGCCCCACCTACTGGAGAGGCACCGAGCAGCACACACACACACACACACACACACACACTGATTATTATTATTTATTTATTTTATTATAAATTTATATTTATTTTTGTTTCGGAGCTTTAATATTACGAATGTCCATATTTGCCGTTCCAGTCAAACACAGAGAGTCGAAGATCAGAGTGATCCCATCAAAGCAAAATGAAAGCTGTGTATCTGTGTGTGAGTGAGTGTGTGTGTGTGTGTGTGTGTGTTGAGGCGGGCACTGGTGGCCTCCCGCTGTTGTGTAGCTCGCGGCAGGGTTTTTAAGACGGGCTGGTAGGAGGTCTGCTTATCTGAAGAAAAATATTCAGAGTGACTCTGAGTGTCTCCTCTGGATAGTGATCATGACATATGCCCGCGTGTGTGTGTGTGTGTGTGTGTGTGTGTGTGTGTGTGTGTGTGTGTGTGTGTGTGTGTGTGTGTGAGAGAGAGAGAGAGAGAGAGCAGCAGTGTGGAACCCCCTGCTTGGCGCTCTGGAAAAGATGCTAGAGATGATAATTTTATTCAGAATTTAAGATATTGTAAAAATTGTAAACTTCTTTTCTGTTTTGCTTTATAATAACTTTAAATGTATTAGCTTTGTACTCGCGCGCACACACACAGACACACACAGCTCTCAGTTCCTGATTTCCTCTGCTTGTTCCTTTTATACCACAGCACAGATTGTATGATATAATTTAATTATTATTAAATAATATCATATACGGTGGTATCAAAAGGTTTCCAGACTAGTTTTGTGACACGCCACCAGATGGCAGCACAAGGCTGCACACACAGTCACAGGGAGCGCGACCGTCATAAGTCAGTGTGCCAAAAGACATCAGGAGCTGGTACTATTCTGACCATGTGCATTACCACGTCTGCTATTTCATCATGAACAGCAAGTTACAAGAAAGAGCGAAAGTGAAATTCTGTGTGAAACCAGGCAAATCTGCCTCAGACCTTCAGCCCCAGGAAATGTTGGTGATCCAACAATCCAGGTGATCCTCATGTGTGATGTGAACACACACTGTGTTGCTGTCGAGTTCGTCCCCAGGCTGCTGACCCAAGAGCAGAAGAAACATCACGCCAAATTCTGTCGAGAACTCCGTGCCGTGGACGTCCTTCATGTCGAGGATCATTACCGCTGACCAAACCTGGGTGTACGGGTTCAACACTGAGATGGACCAACAGTCTTCACAGTAGAAGAGCCGTCATGTCCTCATCATCTCAACTGAAAAAATGCGAGGCAGGTCCGCAGCTCGACCGAGTGCATCGTCTTTTTCAACATTGTGCATGGAGAATCCATTTCCAGAGGCCAGAACGTCAATAGCGAATTCTTCTGCCAGGTTTTAAGGCATCTGAGGGAGGACGTACAGCGAAAGCCACCAGATCTGTGGAGCACGAATCTCGAAGCCTTTTAATACCACCTACAACCACAGACTTTATAGTTACAGTTAATACTGCTGGAGTAAACTTTGTCACTTATTTTACAGCAGCTATGAACAGTCACGTCCCCACCATTCGCTCTCTATGACAAAAACATAGCTTTTCATTTTACTGAGAAACCACAAACCCATGAGTTCCTCTGTCCTGAAGATATCGTAAGCTTCACCTTTCACGGTCAACAGAGCCGACACTGGAGACTCCTTTTCTATATGTTCAAATAAACATAAAATGATGAACAATTTAGTAAAACGGGGAAAGATTTAGTAAAACAATGCTTCACCTTTACAATAGCTTTTATTAACAGAGCTGACACTGGAGACTCCTTCTATAAATGTTCCAATAAACATCAACAACTTCACCACATCAACATCAATACATGTTTTTTCCTTTATTATTAATTTGGAACATTTTAATCTGTTCATTGTTATGATTAGTGATTAAATAGTTAAAGTAGTTCCACTTACCGACTTTCTTTGTTATCTGATAAAATTGTGTTATTTGCTAGCTGCGTTAGCCTTTTAGCTCCCAGTACAGGAATTAAGCTTGTTGTGTCGTGGTGCATTATGGGACATGGAGCTGATACGATAATGCAATAACGGCGTAGTCAAATGTATTTTTTTTTGTAGAATGTGAAGTCCTGAGGATCTACAGCCTGGCGTGCGGCAGATGTGTGTTTTGTTTTATTGGATTTTAGCCTCACGTCTGATCGAGAGCCGATAAAATCCCCAAACTGAAGCAAATCTAGATTGAACTGTCAGGGTCTCATCAGCGCACAACGCAGCACCGCTCTGTTCCTCACTGTTCCTTCGTTCCGTTATAAGATGTTAGCGATGGGCTTTACGATAACGTCTGGTCTGGATTTATCTTTAAATGTTTTTGTGTTTGCTGAGCAGAGCAACGTCTACAGGTACATGAGGAAATAATTAGCAGCTGATGATTAGTCTCACTGGCTTGTATTGATGAGATTTCTTCTTCCTCTTCCTTCATCATCCTTCTTATCCATTTCAGATTAAATCTGATTTTGTGCCAGGTTGGTGTGTTTCCCATTTCCATCTCCAAATGAGGACTTTAATCAGAATCACATGATGATAGAAATGACCGACTACTTTCTTTCACTACTTACTCTACTTATTTCTTACAGTTTATTAAACATTATTCTAATGTCATGAATCAGTGCTGTCAGTGCTAAATAACACAAGTAAATGTTTCAAATTATAATTAATAAATAATTAAATAAATAGTAAACGTACTAACATATTAGTACCTGTGCATCTGTCTATAAGGGTGTAATATCCTTTATAATAACCTTTAACTATATATATACAGCGGCAAGAAAAAATATGTAAACCCTTTTGGAATCCATGGTTTTCTGCATTGATTTGTCATGAAATCTGATCTGATCTTCATTTAAGTCAAGAGTATTGACAAGTGTGTTTTTCAAAGGCTTTAGAAATTCACCAATCTACAGTTAGGCACAGTTTGGGACTGTGGATACTCTACCAAAAAGTGGGCGCCCGGTCAAAATGACCCCCAGAGCACAACGAAGGCTCATAAATTAGGTAAAGAAACAATGCCGAAGATTTGACGGCATCATTGGAACTGGCTAACAGTACTGTCCATGAGTCTACAGTACGTAAAACATTAAACAAGTAGCGTGTCCATGGCAGGAAACCACAAAGGAAGCCGCTGCTTACTGAAAAGAACATTGCTGCACGTCTGAAGTTTGCGAAAGAGCCCACTGACACGCCACGGCGGTATTGGCAAAATGTAAGATTTAACAATTTGGAAAGAAATACATCTGACGTAAAAAGTGCACTGCATATCATCATCCCAGTGTGGTGGAGGAAACATCATGGTTTGGACCTGCTCTGCTGCATTTTTTCTTTTTCTACAGTAAGTCATATTGACGTGCACTTTGGTCACTGTTTCTCATTTGACTGAAGGGGTTTAACCTCTAATCTGTCTATTAAGCCTGATTTTAACCCAGTGTCATGTCCTTTAATGTTACACATCCTTAAATTTATATATATATATATATATATATATATATATATTAGTAATCTCCTGTTACAGTGGCAGAATGGATCAGGTTATATGACCTGCCGTCTCGACAGCCCTTGACTTTTTGTGTTGTCCTTATAATCCTGTGCATGATTTTCCTGTCAAACCCTAATGTCTGAATTTGCTGAAGGTATTATGGGATTGGATGCTTATCTACAGAAATGAATTTCTTTCCCTTATCTTAGCTTTATCTCTCAGAGAAATGAGTTACAGAATGACGGTCATTTGGGACATGTCCCATTTCAGCAAAGTCCGTCACAGACATTTTTTCATGTGTTTCAGGCTGCTACCGTAGCATCGGTCATGGGATTAAAAGGGATTAGCGCCCCTGGTCCAGCAATCGCTGACCCCAAACGATTCCAGATCGCTTTAGGAAATGGTCCTCACATCAGCAAAAGTTCTTGTCGTCTCTAGAGACTCTGTTTCTGGGTTGCGCTAACCTTCAGGGTCAGGATAATTAACATGTGCACAGCTTTCACGGGTCAGTTGATCAGATCAGAAGTTTTAGCATCTGCACCAGGTTTCTGAAGTTCTCACTTGGTCTGGTTGTGAACACCTGCTAATCAACTAAAAGGTTCTGGATTTAATTCCACCTTTGTTTCATTACATTTGCAACTTAAAGCTATTTGAAGTACGAAGACCACGATTGAACACGCTTAGCAGAGCGTGAATCTTTGCTCTTATTAATTAGCTAAAACATTAATTAGCAGAAATGTAGGGTTGCTAGGTAACATGTCATTGACTGGGTAACGACTGGGGATAACTTTATTAATGATAAACAATTGAACCAACATGACCAAATTACTCAAAGCAACAATGACCCCCCTAAAATATGCTAGCTATTTAATGCTAAGTAATGATGATAAGAATTTAGCACAGACACTGATGGAGTATTTCATTTCTTTGGGTTTGCAGGAGTGTGTGTGGATCGAGTAGATGACCTACACGTCTTCCTGTTAGTGTGTGGACTCCGAAAAGTGAAGGACCCTCTCTACCTGCTGAACGCCTTCTCAGGTACACCATCACGCACTCAGTCCTGTAAATGTGCTGCTTTTAACGCTACTTATTACAATTTCTACAGAGGGAAATTTAGTAACTAGCGGCTAATAGCACATTAGTTAACTAGCAAGCGACTCTGAACACAGTACAGCGGAATTTACCTGCAATGCATCGGCACCCGTACCTCACCTTTCCGGACACTATAGAAGTTAAATAAATGAATGAATCTTTTACACATTATACACTTCTTCACACTGTATGAGCTGCAAGCGGCTGCTTATGTCATTTCAACCCTGTGGTATCATGTTTCTATGTACATGTCCATATTAACATGGTGTTAATTCCGTAGGGTTGATGTTTAGAGTGTCTTCTGTTACCAATCCTTCTATCTTCTTAGTGTCCTCTGGTGCAATACTGTAGATCCAAGACCTTATATTACTACATACGATTACTACACCTTCTGTGTCCCATATTTTCAGGCTTTTTCCATCTTGTGGTTTCAGGGTCCTGTTTTTCAAGAGTCCTTTCTTTCTAATACCATTCATTTGGGTACTTAGGTCCTATGTATAGTCCTATGTTTCCATGGTCTAGTTTATAGGTGCCTATATTCTTATAGGTCTTATGCTTCTTATGTTTCTCTATGGTTCTTAGTCCATGGTTCTATCTATGGTCCTTAGTTTCTCAGGGTTTTCTGGTTACCGGTTACCAGGATTTGCCAGGATTCTGTCCCACATCTGTAGTCCTTTCTTCCCCCTTTATTTTCCAGGGCCTATGTTTTTATAGTCCTCAGTTCCCAGGGTTCAGTATGATTGCCAAGGTTTGTGTTTCTTGGGTTCTATTCCTACATGTATGTTCACAGTTCCCACAATCCTGTTGGACCCCCTGAGGGTCCTATATTTCAGAAGTCCTATGTTTCCAGGGTCCTATATTCTTATAGTCCCAAGTCTCTGAGTTCTCTGTCCCCAGAATTTAGTATTCCAAGAGTCTTATGCTCATTTGGGTCTATGTTTTCATGGTTATATATTTTTAGAGGACTCAGTTACCAAGATTTTGCATTTCTAAGGGTCTTACATTCTTATATTACTTTGTTACATTACTTACTTTTCCAGGGTCTATGTTTTCAAGCTATTTTCAGCACCCTCTGTTCCCAGGGTTCTGTATAATTCTGGTCTCAGTGTTTCGGTTTACAAGGTCCTAGTCCAGTGTCCCTGTGGTCAGGTTTCTTAGACCACGGGAAACTATGTTTTCAGGTTTCTATATTTTCAGATTCTTCAGTTCCCAAGATTCTGTTTTCCGAGTGTTCTTTATTTCAAGGCTCCTATGATTCCAGCATCCTATATTTTTGTAGCCCTTACTTACTTATGGCGCTTTTCCACTGCATAGTACGGCACGACACGGTTCAGTTCAGCTCACTTTTGGGGGGTTTTCCACTGGGAACAGTACCTGGTACCTGGTCCTTTTTTTAGTACCACCTCAGCCGAGTTTCCAAGCGCGCCGAACCGTTACCAAAACGTGACGTGTAAACTCTGCTGGTCACTGATTGGCCTGAGAAAATCGTCATCACTGCGTCACTGAACTTGCAACACGAGACACAACAGAACCGCTATATTTAGAAACAGCCAGAGAAGGATCGCACGCACCTTTTTGTATTAACCAAAACTTTTGCTAGGCTGCCACCAGCCTCTTTTGAAACAAACTCCTTCGTCTCGCTGTTAAAAACATCCACATGCCGAGAATGAAGAACACCATGCCGTCGATATGCTCCATTGTTGTGTGTTTGTTTGTGGTGCGTTTACGATGATGTAGAGGCGCCGCGACTAAAACGACACGTGAGTAATCCCGCCCACTCTAAAACGTTACTAAACTGCAGTGGAAGCGCAAACCGAGCCGAACTGAGCCAAACCGAAATGAGTTGAACTGAACCGTGTCGTGCCGTATTATGCAGTGGAAAAGAGGCAATAGGGTCCTATGTCCTGAAAAAAAAATTATCTGTTGAAAACATTGTCATGGCAAAAATGGATTTAATAACAAATACTGTACCTAACCTACCGAGCATCATAGCTTAGCCTAGCATGCCATAAACATGTGGCAAACTTGTGCGGTCACATGCAGTTTGGAATTAATTTAACACAAAGCATGTTTTATAATCAAGCATGAAGCATTGTTTGAGGCAACTAAACTAATTGTGAAACGATGGATGTTGGAGCGTCAGGTTCACCAATTCCTCACACAGTATCCGACACTAGGTTGTTGTGTGATTGAGTGGCTCACTGGGAGCTGCAGCTCAAAACTCAAAGTTCTCTTTCTACTGAATGTTTATCACACTTACATAATCATAAAATTTAAACATAATAAGTTGAACCATCATAATAAGTTGTGGACTATCTGTAGAGTGCCTGGGTCTACCTGGGTCTCAGGGTCCTATATTTCTACTTCTCTATATTTTCAAGGTCTTGTACTCCTAAAGTTTGGTGTGTTTGCTGCCAATTAAGGGTGACCATGACTTCCTGAACTTGTCTCCTGTGTCTCTGCGTGAGTGTGTGCATGTTCTGTCTTATTTACATGGCTAATCTTCTGCCAGATCTTGTTTCCAATAGAGTGGCATTCCCAGAATCCTCGGGTGATCCTCATCATCATCGGTCCAAAGGTGAGCATAAAGTATATGGTGTGTGTGTGTGTGTTACTGAAGCTGTGGCCATGGATCTGATATTAGCATGCTAGCCTGAAGCTAAATAGATGTAGCGGCTAGAGAGTAATCACAGCAAGAATCAAACTTCACACTACTGATATCCACGTGCTGCCAGGGAACGTTAGGAGCTCACCACGAGTCTGTGTCAGAACATACGCCACTTCAGATCTTGGATTTGGCATTTGGTCCATCAGCAAGCCTTTGATAAGGTCAGGGTTCTCCAGGAGGATCATCCTGGGCCAATCACATGCTCAGATAGTTCTTTGAATTAGCGTAAATTCTCTGAGATCAGATCTGACAGAAATCAGTTCCTCTGAAGTATGAAGTGGCAGGAGATCTTTTTCTTACACTTGCAATGGATTCTGTGAGAAGTTTAAAGCCTGAAGTTGGATTTCATATGAAATCGACTAAATGTCAGGATCTCAGCTTGTTCATCACCACCTAGTGCTTGATACTTTCACCTCGTGTTTTGAGATACTTCTGGAGTTTTAACAGCTTTACCACGTACACAGTTCTTCCAATAATGTAATCCCTCACCGCCTAAAGATCACCCCCTCCTGCTGGAGTCCAGTATGTTCTTAGCATTCATCACTCCAAGTCGAGCTTCTCATATACAGTGTGCGGTCGTCATTGTCAACTCAGGCTTTTTCCCCTCATTTGTGATTCGTTGTTTTCATGAAGATTTTAGGTTTTAGTTTTTTCTCAAGTTGTTGTTGGTCTTTGGGCTGTTCCTATCATGGGGTCGCCGCACGGACCATCTGATCTGCACACAACTTGGCACGGGGTTTTATGCCGGACACCTCTTCCTGATGCAACCCTCCCGTTTAATCCAGGCTTGGGACCATCACTCCATTCAGTGGCTGGCGTTTAGTTTTTCTTGAGTATTGCTATTAAGTTTGGCATTATATTCGCTTATAATATATTTTGGGAATTCCATGTCCCATGACTTACACAAAGGCGGACTTGCATCATAATTAATTAAACCGAGCAGAAACCTCAGTTTGTCCAAAATCCGATATTCTCAAATGTGTTTCTCATCATATTTTCACTTTTGCTTTTCGTCTTCTCTTTGTCTTTTATTCCAAGTTGACCTTAAGTCTTATTTACACTGTGCTTATTTTAAAATTCTCTAACACTGAAGGCATCTGAAGATGCTGTAAAGGTCAGAAGAAGACCTGATTACGACTCTGATTTCGAGTTTAAGGTCTCTGAGGCTCAGTACAGTTTTCACATTTTCTAAAATAGTTACAGTAAACATTATTTAACCTTTAAACTGCAAAGAACCACAGATAGTTCTACACAACCTCTTCCAATGTTAATAAGACCTTGGAGCAGAGAGGAATTCTGGATTCTGATTGGCCAGAATTTAGTGGTTTATTTATTCTTTTCTATTTACAGAGAATGTTTATGTTAATGAGCTGCTCTGGTTTGTTATTATCATAGTAACAGCAGACAGTCAATGTAAACAAGTGTAAAGAAAATAAATAATGTTTAATTGTCAAGACGGTGACGTTTTTCTGTAAGGCGGTGGTTATTTATGGAATATGTGTGGAAGGACTCTCTAGTAGTGATGGAAATCACCAGGGATGAACCGATACCGTATTATCGCGATACCTCAGTGCCGATTCGATTTGTATTGCGATTCTATAAATATATAAAAATATTCACTCTTTTTTTCAGATTTCATTACAATTCTAGTCTTAGCAAATCATTCACTCCTACTACACACTATGCCGTGCTGCCTGCCAATAGATGAATAGTATATAGTGCCACCTATAGGATCATCAAGGAACTGTAACATATTATCTCGATTTCAAGTATATGTAAATTTAAAAAATACTTTAATATATCGATTTTTGGAAAGAATTGCAATAAGTAATTGAATCATCCCCCCCCCACCCCCCTCCTCCTCCCCATCCCCAGTCTCCAGTATCATGGCTAAAGTATGTTCTCGGTTCAAAAAAGACACCTTTCAGATTCTACTTTTACGTCTTTTTCCTCCAGCAGAAAGTCTGTCATTTTAGTTTTACTCACTTTATTATTTATTTCTCTTTTTTTCGCAGATCGATCCTGTACTTAGCAAAGAAGTTGAAGAGTGTGTGACAAGGTAAAGCTCTCTCCTCTTTCATCTTCCCACTCCTTTTCTTCACACACTCGACTCTTTATCTTTAACAAAGTTCGGCAGAAATTGTCTTCACACTTTGAGGTTTTATTTCATTTTTTGTAACAGCTTTAGGCCCCTCACATGAAATTGGTATTCGAGTGTGTGAACTTATCTCTGCGTACGCCGATTTTTCGCCCGAGTGAAATTGTAAACAAGCTGGCCATAATGCATGGAGGATGTCGCGCTATCGGACTAGCATCTTAGGCCAGAATGTATTGCGAGATCGTGTGGGAAAGTGATAAGAAACTTTTTAAAATCCTGAGAACCCGGTATGCGCGTGTACAGTCTGCTGTTTTGCTTCTTTCTAGAACTTTCCCCTGACAGAGTGTGTGTGTGTGTGTGTGTGTGTGTGTGTGTGTGTGTGTGTGTGTGTGTGTGTGTGTGTGTGTGTGTGTGTGATTGTAGATGTGCTGGAGTGTTTTTAACAGCGGAGAGGAATCAGGAGGAACTCCACGCCGCCATGAGGAACTCCTTCGCCGTGGTCAACTCGTCGGTCTCTGAAGGCATGTCCGCCGCCATCTTAGAGGTTTGTAGCTTCAGCATGAAATACTGCATGAGGTGCAGACTGAGTAACGCTGGACCCCTGACTGCTGGTTCATTCTTAAGATTTCATTAGCTTGAATATTGAGGGTTTTTAATTATCTTAAAAAACTTGCACAACATGATAAGCAAAATATTAATAATAATAATAATAATAATAATAGTTTTCTTCATCATCACTACAATAACCTGAAGAAAATTAAGAAATGTGTTTTTTTCATACATTTTTTTTTATGTACTATAGTCTGCGGCAAAAAAGGAAATAGGCGCTTGAACTAAATTGTGCATTTTGTTATCTTTGTCAATTAAGGATTTTTAAAAAATATCATATTATGTACTAATTTCTTTAACACATAGTACTGGAGGTGTGTAGTAGCAGCTCAGGTCACAGGTCTTAGCCAAGTTGTAATTTTGAGAACACAAGCCATGATGAGAAACTTTAAAACAGTTTTCATGTAATAATAATTGCTAAAATTAAAATCTTAGTTTTTACGATATTATAATTAAGGTATAATACAGTTATACTGTAAATTAATTTTACAATTATTAATTTTTTTCCCCTACTTACTTTTCTTGTGCAACGTTTTACTTAAATACAATTAATAACGTTTTACTTTAAATACAAATAATTGATTAAATAGTTAATTAAGTAATTTAATTAATTAAAGAGAAATTTATTAAATTTTATGGGAAAAAGTCTCAATTAGGATTAATTCGTCTTCAAATTGGTCTGTAATGTAACAACTGGTTTATTTAATATAAAATAATATAATGTAATGCAATATAATATAATTTTATCAAAAAAGTCAGATTGTGTTTATTTTTTCGCATATTGCAGTTGCATTATTAAACTACGATATTTAGCTCGTAAATGTACCATTTGGTATTCAAACGTATTCATCAAAGCTAACAGCAAATACTTGTACGAATGATGTCATTAAGAGGATGTTTAACAATATTAATTTATTACCTCAATTATATATATATATATATATATATATATATATATATATAAAAAACTAAAAAACTAATACTTTAATTTTTGACAAACTTTGCATAAATTCCCACCTATGAGAATATTACCTGAATAAACTGCAGCCTTTTGCGATTTAATAGTCGCACTGACCCATAATCACAATTTTAGAATATTATATACTGTAATAATACATTTTAATTGTGCAACACTAATATAATATAACATAATGTAATTTTAATCAAAACATACATTGTTAATACGTTGTTTAAATAAAAGAAACTGTATATACGGTTAATATTGTTATATTTTACAGTAGTATTTGAGATTTTATTTATTTATTTATTTATTTTTGAATATTTTTTAGTAAAACTAAAAACCACTATTATAAGCCTTAAGGATCAAATCAGCAGTCTAACCTCACACCTGCAAAAAAATATTGTTAAACTCCTGCAGACCTGATGTTTTTATGCTAATCGCGGTGTTATCAGTGTGTTCAGCCGTAATCTGGTTTATCTACAGCAAACACCAGAGACTGTGTCCAGGGATTAAAGCACTAATTATGTCCATGTTTTTTCTTCAACCTTGAATTGGAGTTATCTGATTATAATTATTATTATTATTACACGTTCCACATATCTACAGTAACACCTAATGTGTGTGTGTGTGTGTGTTTACCAGGCCATGGATTTGCGCGTGCCGGTGTTAGCGAGGGATATTCCCGGGAACGCGGCGATCGTCCGACACGAGCACAGCGGCCTGCTCTACTCGTCCCCCGAGGTGAGATTTACAAACCTCGCTTTGTCTGTAATCTCATCCAGAACAGAAAGGAGGTTATGTGTTCATGTTGTCTTTGATAATTAGAGGGAAAATCTACGGTATCTCTGGGCATCGCAGCACTGAAACCATCCAGGGAAAATATTTCTCTTCGAGTTGTTTATGCGTACATAACTACAAATAAATGCACTCGTGTTGATACACAGGTTTCTACACACACTGGATGCTTAGTTATCTGTAATATGGAGCATTTAGTCAGAGATAAGCGCGAGTCCCGCGAGCCAGAGCTGAAAATGATGAATTACATGGTTTTCAGATGAGTTTTAGGGAAGCTCTCAGTAGATCTGCTGCATGTTCTGATTTATAATGCTGCGTCTTATTATTTATTCATAGATAGTATTTACATTAACGCTCGTATCCTGTGGAGTTTGTGTAAATGTACATACAGCATCAGCTGACCTCAGACCGCATATACACCCCGGGGTTCCATAAGGTAATACACAAAGTTCAGGATTAAAAAAAATTATATATATATACTGTATATAAAACAAATAAAATTTTACTGTTTTGATCTTTTTGCATTATCAGGGTTTAGAGAGGGATTTTGGATTCAGCCTTGGGTTCGAGGCTAATTAGCTTTGTATCTTGCACTAGCTGTTGTAGCGGTTCGACAGAGTGCAGAGAAACACGAACGCCAAGTTCCACAAACATGCAGTGCTTTTATTTATAGCAGTGCAAACAGCAGCGTCTTTTTAGTGTACTGACACACTATTTGAAATCCCAGTGGATTTACGGGGGTCGCCCAAGACAGGGGCGCAGATCCAGCTGGTGTAATTCGGTGCGGGTTGAGTCCTCATGGCGAGCCGAGCAGGCAAGGCAACCTGCACAGAGCAGAAGGTGGTTTGGATGCTGTGGGACACGATCAAGGGCGCACTGCACGGCTGATTTCTCCGAGGCGAAGTCTTTCCAGAGTTCCTCAAGTCTGTGGACAGGCGACTTACGAAAACATATGTACAGATAAAACCTGCTCACCGGACTGCACTTCCACAGGCCTTTTATAGACAAAGCATGACAGTGAGATGGTGAACATCAGCATCAGCATCCAGGCCTGGTGAGTTCGAGCGCCCCGCCCCTCCCGAGCACACAGAGGAGCTGTCCAAGGTGCTGAAAGCTCTGTGAATCCCCTTTCGAGCACGGAGATGTCTGATGTAAAGAGGCGCTGGCGATTCGGAACGACAGAGAACTGATTATTGAGGAGACACCATGTTGTTTACAATGACAGAACGTTATCAGATGTCTTTTCTTTGGTGAAAATGCCCAGAAGTGGGTGGGACCATGGCGGACAGGCGTTGTGATGTCACATGCAAAAGTTCTAAAAAGGTGTAAACATCAAACTGTAGGCAGCAGCTGTGATTTTATATAGAGATTACTCTGTCAAGTTTAAGAAACAAGTTTTAATAAAAATAAGAAAAAAATGTATTGTACTTATACAACAGTATAAGGAACATTTTATTAACAAGTATTGGCGCCCTAGAAAACAAAGAAACGGTAGTGTATGTTCAGGGTGGCTGATGCACTGCAGTGGCTGAGCTGAATATTTATCACATGCCACGATTAGGTGGCGCTTTTTCACTGCTTTGTAATTTTCAGCTTGTGAGCTTTACCTTTTATGGACTTTTGTGGGTGTGGCTATGGTAAATTAGCTACGTTATGAATGCTGATTGATGTTTTAAGAAAAAAATTTGTAACTCGGCAATGACCATGAAATATATTTACACACAACTTTACCTGAATAAAATACATAAAATATAAAGATACTACTGTAAGACCCTCACTGAGCAGATATGATGATAATAGTGGAATATTCCCCCTCTTTCTATTTTCTCTCTCTCTCTCTCTCTCTCTCTCTCTCTCTGTGACTTGATTTCTGATCCCGCAGCGTCCCATAGATAGAGGCTCATTATAAGCAATGAGAGAACGGTTTCATTGTAAACTAGACTCTGATGTTCTCGCGAGTTCTTGCGTCCCGCTGAGATCAGAACGACATCACGAGCCTCACGCCACGGCACGCTGGGAAACGCAGATCCTCTCACGAGATCATGGATGAATATTTGCTCCTCGCACACAGAGACAGATATCTACTCCGGGATAAGATTATGCAGCGGGGAGTGACGGAGAGCTTTAAATGTTAAGCCGTGTTAAAAAGAAACACACACAGACACACATAAAAGAAAGGTCTGCTTGTTATATTATGGAGAAAGAAATCAGCTGAATGAGAGAGTAGATAGAAACAAAAGGCTGGAGATCATCAGGAGCTTTAGAAGAATGTTATGAAGAAAGGAACGTGGCACTTTTCCCACAGAGATGAGTCGCAAATGTCTGTGTAGTCATGAAGAGCGAGACGGACTTGATGGCATTAGCAAGATTTATGCTAATGGTGTTAGCATCAGGGTTTGAGCAGCATTCCACCTTCCTGTAATCTCGTTATGAAAATCGTTTAAAGCTATAACAGGCAAAAATACATTAGTTAGAAGTTTAGTATCAGATCTGATATTAATTCACTTGATCTTAATAAGAATAAAATAAAACACATAGAGGAGTTACCAAGTCATCATCAACACAGGGAAAGCGTCTTAGAAATAAAACTATATATATATACATGTAATATAAGGATTTATTTATTAAAGATTGATTTCATACTTTTATTTTTAAGTTTAACCTTAAAAATGTTGTCCCTGTCCTCACTTACGTTATAGCAGCTATAAACGCCCATTCCATCTCCTGCCTTCTCTTTTTTTCTCTCTTTTAAGGCGAATAGATCCAAAACCTAGTGACTATTATAAAGCACTGACACTGGAGACTCCTTTCTTCAGTGTTGTAGGCGTGGCTTAATCTAAAAAAAAAAAACATATTACACAACTAAATTAGCTTCGTTATGAACATTAGGTAGTTTATAGCTAATAGATTTATTAACATAAGCACATGAAGCAGGGACTAAAACATATGTAACATATACAGAGCTTAGTACTGGAAGATCCACGTCCACTGCACCTGAGGTTGTTGGTTCGAAACCTACAGTTGTTTCAGATTTCCATTTAATCAGAGGGTTTCAAACAAAGCTGAAATAATTTCATTTCTTGTGAACGATTGAGCATCCAAACATCATTCAGATGTTTTAAACATTTTGTAGTTCTGCTCTCATGGTATTACAGAGTATTTATAATATTTGGATCATCTCTGGATCTTCTGTAGGAGTTTGTGCTTCTGTCCAAGAGACTGCTGAGTGATGAGGAGCTTCAGGAGATCCTGAGAGCCAACGGTAAACGCTACGTTATGGAGAGACACGACCCTGCGAGAGAGAGAACCACGTACCAGGAGCTGGTGAAAAAACTGCAGTAGTTAAAGAACTTCAGAGCAGCTTCACTGCTTTCCTGGGTTTTTTTTTAAATCTTAGTTCAAGGAGAATGTTTTAAAGTTCACATTTAGACTTTACACACATGATGGCTTTAATACGGGTCTAAGGAACAAACATCACATACGTTAGATTTTCTGTACTGATGTGTTAATCTGTTAATAATAACCACTGCTTTATATTAAACATTAGTTTAATTGCAAAGATCAACTGCTTTTTGAAGTAAATGAATTAGGTTTTTATAAATGCTTGGTTTCATTGCACTAGGAAAAGATTTTCTTTTTATGTTTACATTCAGGAAGGTCGTCTAAGCTAATAGTTTAGCTATTTCATTACTGGCACTTCAGAGCTCTACAAAGAGTTTAGTGAGTGTTTATAAAACCGTACACTAGGGTCCATTTCATCCTGACTAGCTCTAAAGACTAAACAAAGAAGATCAAGATCAACTCAAAACTCAGACATAATTAGCCACATGACTTGGTGCTAATATAGCGTTTTAGAATATTTTGTTGTTGAAATCTTCTATATACTGTTTCTATCTCAAGTACCTAATTAGTCTTTCAGAATTGGCTAACAACACTTTACAATATTATTAAATATATATGTCTATTCTTAAGTTTTGACCCCCTCATTTCTTCACATTTTGCTTCCAAAGCTCCAGATTGTCTTGTATTTTTAAGGAATAGTTCTCCAGGTTTCCCGAAGGACTTTTTCTTGTGTAAAGACTTTTACACAGTACTGTATATACTTCTGGACAATTAGACAGTAGAACACGCCGCAGACTAGACTGTACTGGCCGTACACACACTCGTCTGTGCTTTCGTTGTCCCGTAGGAGGAATCCTGAAAGTGTTTGTAGAACCCAACAACAAAGACATTTTCTTCCAAATAAAACCCTTTAATGTTTACTGAAATCCTCTAATGAATCTTTAATTCTAATGAATTTTAAAGAACCCTTAAAGAACCATTAAAAAAAAAGAATTCAAGTATTAACTGGCCTAATATGCCGTACAAATCCAAATCCGTCCAAATTATTGCTGATTATGTTCTTATTGATATCTAGAACCTGTCACAAGTTTAACATGTAGCTGTTGAGCTTCTGGATGTTCAAATGATTTCCACTTTAAGCATTTAAGTTAGATACATTACATGCATGTGATGTATGTAATGTATCTAAAAAGAAGCAAATGTCTTACTAGATGTAGGATTTTAAGAGTTTAAAAGTATTAATTTTTTCCCTTCATGAGACACGACTTTAATATACAGTAGTTCCACCCCAGGGGTTTCGAGTTCGCTCCTAGAGAGCCACAAACCTGCAAAGTTCAGCTCCAACCCTAATCAAGCACAACTGAACAAGCTAATCAAAGTCTTTACTAGGATTACTAAAGCTCTCTAGAACCGAGCTTGTCTACCCTGTCCTACCCAGAGGGACAGCAGAAGAGTTATGTGTCTGAATTAAAAGTTTATGTTCTGGCTGAGTAGCTTATTTATTATTTATTTCTAATAGTTTGATTTGATTAATAGCAATAAATGACAAAGATTGAATAAAATATAACCTTCAACGTATTAATGAATGTAATTTCTATCAAAAGTGATGTGATGAAGGTACAAAAATATGAATTTATGAATGTGATTTCCATGGCAACCAGTTTATAGGTCTGGGATTTTACTGTTTAAAATCTGTACAGTTTATACAGTGAAAAAACCCAATGCCTGATGTGATCCAGTGAATTTTTAAAGGACCTTTTTACTTAGTTTTTATTTCAATAACATTTACATTTAGGCATTTGGCAGACGCTCTTATCCAGAGCGACTTACATTTTTATCGCATTATACTGTACATCTGAGCAGTTGTGGCTCAAGGGCCCAACAGTGGCAACTTGGTGGTTGTGGGGTTTGAACCTGGGATCTTCCGAACCGTAGTCCAATGCCTTAACCACTGAGCTACCCCTGGCCAATAACTCCCTTAAATGTGCTGTACAAACTCCAAAATCGTTGCTCATTGTTTTCTTTGTAATGTCTCGAACCTGTCAGGAGTTGAACATTTAGCTCTTGGTTGAGAAAATGGTCCTTTTTCATGTTGCTTGGATATTCAAGGGTTCTCGTTTTTCGAAAAAAGAAAGAATTTCTTGTAAGATATGGCAATTATAGGGTTCTACCCAAAGGGAAACTGGGTTTCAAAAATAAGAGTGTATGTTCTGTTTTAGTACCTGATATTTATATTTTAATGTTCTAGGTTGGTGTTAAATACCAAACAAAAGACATATTTTAATACAATATCTAATTAAAGGAATTTTTTCAAATATATATGTTAGCCAATTATTTGTGATATGCTAATTAGGTACAGAATATGAATGTAGGAGTGTCTGAAAACTTTTCAGGTTTCGGGTTTAACGGTTTTAAATTATGTAATTTTTTCTGTAATATAAATCCAGATCAACCATTAAGAAGGATTTATAGGAATTTCTTGTAGTAAGAAAGTCTTGTAGTAACTTGTAGTTTTTTGGAATAAAATGTACATGCAGTGGGGTTTAAAATGTAAATGCTGTAAATGATCAAAGAAATGTTTTTATTCTGTGTATTTATTCATTATTCTGCTGAATGCAGTCAGTTCAGGCCTGTCTTCTTCCTGCGCTGCATATTTACAATAAAGGGTGTTTTAAATAAAAAAATAATAATAATAAGCCTCCTCTTCTTTAATATACTTCTATAAAATGTGTAGATGACATTTAAAAACAATATGGTATAAATGTAGTATTTTATAGGCTTCGTCAATGAAAGATCAACCAGCTCATCAAATATATTAAATCATGATCAGTTATTGTCTTAGATTATTATTTTTTTGTATGTTTCCATGGATCTAGCTAGAATAAAGCAGATTTGTTCTAGTTTATTTTAGTGAAATAGATGTATCTTTTTAGTGGATGAAGCACTTTAATACAGATGATAAATTGTATTGAATTGGTAACTGAGAAAAAAAAAGCTCTCCTGAAATGCTCACCTAAATGGACTTAGGTGACAATAAAATACATATATTGTCTTTTTGTTTGTTTGTTTTTTTTTGTTGAAGATTTGTGAATTGAGAAATTAATAAATAAATAAAAGCACTAGATAATGTTGTGAGTGAAGGTCCAAGAAGATGAGCAGTTTCTGAAATACTTGCCAAGAACCACGCTGAAACGTAGGGATGGGCGATATGGCTGAAAACTGTATCACGATATTGATAATTATTGATATTTTTTATGACCCATTTAAAATAAGGACCAGGAGAAGAATATATTGTATTTAAACATTTTTATTTTAAACTTAACCTTCCTATGATCATAGTCCCATCAGTTATTAAGACAGAAATGTCAACAACCATGGAAAAATCTGATAATTAAAATGTAAACATAAGTCTAAAGTCACAATGAACACTTAACAATTACACCTCTGTTTTCTTCCGACAAAGAATAAAAAAAATATTGAACGTTCTATCGAAAACATTTTTTATTGATATCGATCACGTGTCTATCGCGAAACATATCGTTATCGTTTTATCGCCCAGGCCTATTCTAACGCTTCATGTGAACCTTAAAAGAAGTTTTTGACCTATTCTGTGTCGGTGCCATCACATGATTGGCTGATTAGATCACTGAATAAATGAGCAAATGGTAAATAGTAAGTGTACATACACATCATATAGGTCTTGATTAGTATCTGTAATCTATAGTAATATATTTCCAACCTTTATATACTGTGTGGGATTTAACTAATTTTGCCATCAAACATCCAGCTAACTTAGTTTCTATGACCTGCCTTAATAAAGTATTTTATTTTGTTAATTTATTCATTTGTGTGCTTGTCTAAATTTCTTTATCATCATCATCATAATCAGGATCCCTGCTGAACAGAATTCCTCTCATGCGTCTCTTTAAACTGAGCAGACATTTTAAGCACGTAATACTTTACTGTCTTTTTGCTGTGGTTGCCAGCGATAAGAAAAATGCCCAGAGCATAATGTCCTGCTTTACATTCAAACCACAAAAGCGTTTACCTCTTCCACCATTTGTTCTCTTTAGTGGTATTTATACTTGTATAAAATGCTCCTTCTTTACTAATAGCCTCAACTCCAAGCAGGTAAAGAACAAACTGCAATGTTTGAGAATTTATTTTATTTTTTATAATGTTTTGACATTTTTTTTATTGACTCAGTGTCAACATTTCTACATGTGATTGTCTCCGGAATGAACATGAATGAATAAATATAGAAGAAGTTTGGTCATGTGTTCATTACAGAGATGATACCCAGATGGATATATCACTGTATAGGATATACTGTAGGACACTGTGTGAACAATATTGTGTAGGTTCTGTTGGACTCTGCCGGACTTGTTTGTCCAGCACATAACATTTACATTTAGGCATTTGGCAGACGCTCTTATCCAGAGCGACATACATTTTTATCTCATTACACATCTGAGCAGTTGAGGGTTAAGGGCCTTGCTTAAGGGCCCAACAGTGGCAACTTGGTGGTTGTGGGGTTTGAACCTGGGATCTTCCTAACCGTAGCCTTAACCACTGAGCTACACCTGGCCCATCACATGGAAGCTTGATTGGATTAACATCTAGTGAAGTTTTAGGCCAGATCAGTAACCTTGAACGCTTTGCCTGCTAGCCATATTCATCAGACTGTGATGCACTGAGTGTCCTAGTGCCTTTCTTAACTTAACAACGGTTTGTGCTGTTTTTTTAGCTTTTCTATGGGATCAGACGAGACAGGCTGGCCTTTGGTCCCCACGGGCATGGGTGAGCCTTGGGTGAGCCTTGGGTGAGCCTTGGGTGCTCATGATCCTGTCACCTGTTTACTCATATATAATTGTTAATCAATGTTGCTCCATTCGCCTGACAGTAAAATAATATTATTAAATGAGGTAGAGATATTGGCGAACCACTGTGGCCACTTTATTAGAAGGATCCCATGGAGAACAGGAACCATGTTTGAGCTTCACTTTTATGAATATTATTTCATACCAGAATTTTTTTTTTAAGTGAACTTTTTAAAATTTAAATATTAATGTTTCTGAGTGAGAACACTACTTGGGTGTTGAACACATGCGGTAAAAGTTGTGTGTGTGTGTGTGTGTGTGTGTAGCTTTGCATGTTGGAGCTATCTCTGGGGCTTTTAAATTAAAAACACGCTCTGCTGATTTCTCTCTGGATTTCCTCCAGATGTGTAATTTGTGTGACTGAGGTTAGTATGGAAGCATGAAGGAAAAGATATCCTGTATATTTCCATCACCTGACTGTGACAGGACCACAAATGAGACCAAGGGCTGGAGCTTCCATGTGCACTAGATTTATGCGTTCTTAGGATGGTGGAGGTGTTTTTTTTATGTGTGTGAAATTTAGCAGGTTACAGTGTTGATGTTTGGGGTTTGGGTGGAGGACATTATGCAATGAGGGGGGGTTTACTGTATGTTGGTTTGTGTTTTGTGTTTTAAATATTAAGGGTTGTGTTTGATTTTAGACTTGGTGTATTTAACAGGAAGTGGTGATTATGGTTGGTTTTGGGAGAACTTTGTAGTGACAGTGAAGTGTCTCTTTGTATTCATGTTTTGGGGCATTTATCAGCATTAAGTGTGATGTTTTTATTTGCAGCTGGTGCATTTAACACTCAGTAAAGGATTTATTTAGTGGAGGATTTGGCGCGTGTTAGTCTGCATCAGTGTGATAATGGATGGAACATTTCTGTGTTTCGACCTCTGCGTGGACTAAAGTGAAATAAAGGAATCAACTGCCAGATGATACATAAGAGCTCAAATAGGTCAAAGTGTAAGTTTTAATGAAAAGTACCATAAATGTCTAATTATTCCTAATTAAAATGTCCACAGGCATAAGGAAAAGTCAAAGGCCACTTATTAACCCGTAGGGAAAGACTAATCTGAGCTCTAAGACACATTAACAGCTCGACAGTAATGAGGAGCCTCTCTTCTCTCTCTTTTTAAGCTGTTATACTAAAAACACACGGCGTGTCATGTTAGTAAGAAAACACAAAGCGTAAACTGAGGATGTCGAATATAGCAGGTACAACTTTTAATAATTTTCAACCTTATAATCATACAAGTTTTGCTCTGTCTGTTACAAAGCATCGACACTGGAGACTCCTTCCGTACATAAACAACACCTTCATCACATCATTAAGACGAGTCTCAGTGGACCGCATAACAAAATATAACAAGATAACTTTGGGAGAGAGAAAATGTATATACAGTGTAAAGTTTGTTTTTATTTTTATACAAGGCTAAACATGTTTATCTCTTTTGGGAAGTTAAACATTTTAAAATGGGGGTCTATGAGGACTGACTGACTTTTAGATCACGCACTTGTGGTTTTGTAGCACTTTTTTGGTTCTTCCACAGTTGAGTCAGTTCTCAGACCTGGAGCTTGGCCCTTGTGTATGTAAATACTGCCATCTAGTGGAACTATTAGTCAATACACCTCATGAAGAGTGAAAAGCTGCTGCTTCTGATTAGAAGCCACATTGTCACACTGACCACATGACAGATATGAAATATTCATAAACACATGTTAAATCTGTGTGACTTTTACAATGGAAGGGTGTAAAGAAAGAGAATAAAAGCCTTCATGTGTGTAACTGTGGTTCTTTATCTGACTGACTGACTGATGGACCTCTAATGATTTACAGGCATGTAATGATGGAGGCAACTTCACTATTGGTGCTCAACTAGAAGCCAAGCACATGACACAAGATTACACTACCAGGAAGTAAATTTAGTCAATTCCATGTACTGTGTCTCCTGGTATTGAGAACATTTGTTGGTTTATTCCAGTGTGTTGCCTCATGCAGTAAACTAGAGCTGTTAGATAAACATCACACTGAGCACCCACATACTGTTCTGTATGTCCTCCTGTCTCTACATCTCCACATCCTGTCTTTACATCTCCACATCCTGTCTCTACATCTCCATTTCCTGTCTCTACATCTCCACATCCTGTCTCTACATCTCCATGTCCTGTCTCTACATCTCCACATCCTGTCTCTACATCTCCATGTCCTGTCTCTACATCTCCATGTCCTGTCTCTACATCTCCATGTCCTGTCTCTACATCTCCATGTCCTGTCTCTACATCTCCATGTCCTGTCTCTACATCTCCACATCCTGTCTCTACATCTCCATGTCCTGTCTCTACATCTCCATGTCCTGTCTCTACATCTCCACATCCTGTCTCCCTCTCTCCATGTCCTGTCTCTACATCTCCACGTCCTGTCTCTACATCTCCACATCCTGTCTCTACATCTCCACATCCTGTCTCTACATCTCCACGTCCTGTCTCTACATCTCCACGTCCTGTCTCTACATCTCCACGTCCTGTCTCTACATCTCCATGTCCTGTCTCTACATCTCCACATCCTGTCTCTACATCTCCATGTCCTGTCTCTACATCTCCACATCCTGTCTCTACATCTCCATATCCTGTCTCTACATCTCCACGTCCTGTCTCTACATCTCCACATCCTGTCTCTATATCTCCATGTCCTGTCTCTACATCTCCACATCCTGTCTCTACACCTCCATGTCCTGTCTCTCCATCTCCATGTCCTGTCTCTACATACGACATATCCACATCCTGTCCCTACACCTCCATGTCCTGTCTCTACATCTCCACATCCTGTCTCTACACCTCCATGTCCTGTCTCTCCATCTCCATGTCCTGTCTCTACATACGACATATCCACATCCTGTCCCTACACCTCCATGTCCTGTCTCTACATCTCCACATCCTGTCTCTACACCTCCATGTCCTGTCTCTCCATCCCCATGTCCTGTCCCTACATATCCACATCCTGTCTCTACACCTCAATGTCCTGTCTCTCCCTCTCTCCACATCCTGTCTCTACACCTGCATGTCCTGTCTCTACATCTCCATGTCCTGTCTCTCCATCTCTATGTCCTGTCTCTACACCTCCATGTCCTGTCTCTACACCTCCATGTCCTGTCTCTACACCTCCATGTCCTGTCTCTCCATCCCCATGTCCTGTCCCTACATATCCACATCCTGTCTCTACACCTCAATGTCCTGTCTCTCCCTCTCTCCACATCCTGTCTCTACACCTCCATGTCCTGTCTCTACACCTCCATGTCCTGTCTCTCCATCTCCATGTCCTGTCTCTACATCTCCACATCCTGTCTCTATACCTCCATGTCCTGTCTCTACATCTCCATGTCCTGTCTCTCTCTCTCCATGTCCTGTCTCTACATCTCTATATCCTGACTCTACATCTCCATGTCCTGTCTCTCTCTCTCTCTCTCTCTCTCTCTCCTGTTTATTTCACTCCATTTCATGTTACTGTTTGCATGCATTTGCTAAAAAGATGAGATATTAATAAGTTTGCATTACATTACTGGATTGTATTAAATCTACACTGGTTACAACTTTGTTACATCATTATTTAGTCTTCATGTTACATTTGTGTTTCCAAGCAGCAGATTCACTCTTCCTGTCTAAAGCTACATTTTTTCACAATTTCTGAAACACACTACCTGATTAGAAAGCACTAGGTGGCAGTATACGCACATACTGTACACAAACGCTGTTAAAAATAAGTGTTGACAATTAAATGATGTTATAAAAATGAAGTCATAATTTATGTGTCTAATCTCATTACCTCAGCACCACTCGTACACACGTCTGTTATCTGGAGATCATGGGATGGTATTTAAAGCCTTGACTTTCATCTGTGTTTTGAAAAAAAGCTTATTATTGTGAAATATATTTACTTATTATTATGAAATAATATTTCATGGTCATTATTTTTCCCAATAACAGAGATTATTGCAGAGGCATTTTATTTAATTCATGCTGTTTTTATTTCAAAATGTCATTTTTCACGATGGCCTATTTATTTCATAATGCGACTTTTTAGCAGAATGAGTCGTTCTGTCGATCAAGAGCGATAGGGCGGAGCCAGCTGTGTGATTGGTTGCTCCTTTATTCAGACGTAAGTAATAGCGCATTAAGTATCGATTTAGGTCTAATGGTGCAATACGTATTCTATGCAGTAGGTGGCAGACCAGCTCCCACACCGCTGATGACGGTTCATCCTCCTCGGGCATTTAAGGGAAAATAACGTTAAATACAAGGTCTGTATACACATGTTCACTCACCTAATTCACATATGACTGAAAAATTATTACTATATGTAACATTTATTACTGTTACCGTGTTAAGGTTACACACAAACTTTCCGGCTGGTCTGAGGTACTGGATGATAATTTAGCTGAGAATAGCTGCTAGCCACCACACATGTGTATGAAAGAAACGGCTAAGATGTCTGAGCTTTTTATCTTTCTCTGTAGAATGTTTGCAGGGTTACGAAGATGGTGAAGTGATGAATGAACGCTAAACTGTTAGCTGCAGTGCTAGCATGACGTAGGCATTTAGTTAGTTTGCTAGCATTAGCAACCACTTTAGAACTTTATTAATCTCACTGCTTGAGACAATAAAATGCTGAGGTGTTACAAAACACTGACCCTCTTGTGGTGAGACGGAGTTTTGCACTTCCTTCTAGATTTCAGGTTATGCACCTGAGATTGATTATTGGGTGTAGTGGGGAGAGTATAAAAAGGTGCAGCAAGAACCGCCAGGTGTGGCGCTAATTCACCCCTAGGTTGCGCTTCCGGAAGTGTGTCGTCTGGTCCCGGTGTGCGTGAGGTATGTTTGGCATGCTGGACTTTCGGTTATTTGTAAATGTGATTATTTAGCTAATAGTGATTTTCTTTTGGGAAGCCGGCGATTTCTTAGATCCTTATTGCGTCCGAGGCAGTGGAGAAGCAGCTTGTTGCCATCCATGTATATTTACCCTTTCTAAAAGAGCCGCACAGTTTGTGCGCGTGCACGGCGAGAGATGAATGCTGTCGTATAATTGGTATGCCGATTATTCGTTTCTTCCTATAGTAGGCTTAAGGCTTCCTTAGGCATATGATGTGACCTGTATGTCTGTCCTATTTTGATTTGTTGAAGGATTGGCTGCCAGACGGATGTGGTCTGCATCGCGCGGTAGGTCAGAGTTATTTTCTTGGCGCCCGCCATACAGGTATGTGCCGTATTTTGTTTACTTTAATGTTCTTCTGAATTCTAGGTAAACTGATCGGCTGGTGAGGGTGCTTTTCTTCACTGTGCAGTGCTTACAGCTTGATGGGCAGCTTCAGCACTGCTGTTTTGCTCCGGGGGATTGTTTTAATAGACTGCTTGGTTCCAGCCTAGAGTTTTACTGTTTTTGTTCTTGTGACTGTTTTGTTTTCTTTTGTTTATTGTTTTGTTGCTTTGCTTCCGTCTAGCATGTTATTGCTTTGCTGGTGACGGTTATTTTTGCTGTTTTTGTTTGTTGCTTTGCCTTCTTCCTGAAGTTCATTGCTTTGCTGGTGCTGCTGCTTTGGGGGCGGGGCTTTATATCTTTTGCTTTGTGTATGCTGCTGTCATGTGCTAGGTGCATGTGGCCAGTGTTTTGAAAATCGTTCTGGCTGATTAGTTATTTGTCCTCCTAGTTTGGAGGGTGTGCTGCAGCAACATTTTTGTTTTCTTTTATATATTACTTTTGTTTTATTTATTTCTTTTTTTGTAATTAATTAGTGTATTTATTTGTATTTCCTTCTTTTCTTTAGGAGCTGGGAATCTACAGAAGGCAGGCTAGCGGCTTATAGAGTGGTGCGCTTATGTTTACACAGTGTGGAGTGGTATTAACTTTTTCCTAATGAGTGGTTTGGTGCACGTGTGATCATTTATGACTGGGCAAGAGTGTAGCCCTATCTCTAGCCTGTCCTTCTTTGGTTAATTTCCCAGCTCTGCTTTATTTTTTTTTGTTTCTCTTGGTCTGGGATGTTTTAGTTTTTGATTTTAAATGATCTTGATGTTGGTAATTTTTAATATTTGCATGAATAAAGAGTCGTATATTTTTGCATCCATGTCCCTGTGTCAATGAGAGATTTGAACCTGTGTCCTACATTTTTCCCGGGTAACCAATCCTGGGTGGCGTAATCGGTAATTCAGTTAAGGGGAATTTGGTTTCCCAATATACAGTAGAGAAGGTTGCACCGCACCACACCGCCACACTCTCATAAATATACAGACCTGCTAACCCTCCCGTTTTTCACCAGCTAGTAATTTACTCTGCGATCAAATTTCTCCTGCGTTTCTCCCGAGTTATAACAATATTTTACACCTTTCCCCTTTTGCAAATGTAATCATCAGTAATTGCATGTATGCTAACCAGGTCACCCTCTTTAACCAAAGTTGTTTATGACTAAATAAATTATAACTATAAATTAACTATCAGTCAGCGCGCCAACTACAGGAAAAGTACCACAGCGGTACAGATAACTACTAGATGGAAGTATTAATATTTTGGTGATTGTAATGTACCAGTATGACACCAGCTATGACATTTCTTCGGTAATTAGCTTAAAATCAACGCAGACCACAATATCAACTAGTCTGACATAAACAAAAATAATCATATTTATCCTAAAAGCCACGCTTATTCTGCTGTTTTATGTTTGGTAGTAGCTGTGAGCAGCAATATGGTTTCATGCCTAGAAAGAGTACATCAGATTCAGTATTTGCTTTGAGGATGCTGATGGAGAAGTACAGAGAAGGTAATAAAGAGTTGCATTGTGTCTTTGTAGATTTAGAGAAGGCGTACGACAGGGTGCCGAGAGAGGAGCTGTGGTGTTGTATGAGGAAGTCTGGAGTGGCAGAGAAGTATGTTAGAGTGGTGCAGGACATGTATGAGGGTGCTAAGACAGTGGTGAGATGTGCTGTGGGTGTGACAGAAGAGTTCAAGGTGGAGGTGGGTCTGCATCAAGGATCGGCTCTAAGCCCCTTTTTGTTTGCTCTGGTGATGGACAGGATGACAGATGAGGTTAGACAGGAGTCTCCATAGACTATGATGTTTGCAGATGACATTGTAGCGAGAGCAGCGAACAGGTGGAAGAAAACTTAGAGAAGTGGAGGTACGCTCTGGAAAGCAGAGGAATGAAGGTTAGCCGCAGCAAGACGGAATACATGTGTGTGAATGAGAGGAACCCAAGAGGAACGGTGAGGCTACAGGGAGCAGAGGTAAAGAAGGTGCAGGACTTTAAGTACTTAGGGTCAACGGTCCAGAGCAACGGGGAGTGTGGAAAGGAGGTGAAGAGGCGGGTACAGGCAGGTTGGAATGGGTGGAGAAAAGTTTCAGGTGTGTTGTGCGATAAAAGAGTATCGGCGAGAATGAAAGGAAAGGTGTACAGGACAGTGGTGAGACCAGCGATGCTCTACGCCTTAGAGACAGTGGCACTGAAGAAAAGACAGGAGGCAGAGTTGGAGGTAGCAGAGCTGAAGATGTTGAGGTTCTCCTTGGGAGTGACAAGGATGGATAGGATCAAGAATGAGTTCATCAGAGGGACAACCCATGTTAGATGTTTTGGAGATAAAGTCAGAGAGGCCAGATTGAGGTGGTTTGGACATGTTCAGAGGAGAGATGGTGAGCATATCGGTAGAAGGATGCTGAGGTTGGAACTGCCAGGCAGGAGGTCTAGAGGAAGACCAAAGAGGAGATTTATGGATGCAGTAAGAGAGGACATGAAGTTAGTTGGTGTGAGAGAAGAGGATGCAGAGGATAGGGTTAGATGGAGGCAGATGATTCGCTGTGGCGACCCCTGAAAGGGAACAGCCGAAAGACAAAGAAGAAGAAGTAGCTGTCTCCATGTTTTTGTTTTAGGTTACCTATACCCTATCTTAATGGGCAGCTTTGTAATTTTTTAGTATCAATCCCATTTCACACTAAATTAATAGTCTTATTCAGTTTAATCTTTGCTATTCAACAAAATTTAAACTTTTTCATTTCTTTCTTACTAAGGTTGGAACCAACATGGTGGAATACCTCCAGCAGGCTGAAGTGTCGAGGCCGTACCCCTACATCCTGACGTTTGTGAGATATTGACCAGCGCTGCTCTCAGGCATTCGTCATTCTGGTGCGACAGGCTCTGGTTCAATGCACACTACTTGGGGCAGTTGATGTGTGCTTCAAGGCATTTTATATTTTTGACATTAACTATCCAAAGCAGTGTGCTCCTGTATAGGACTATTTGTAATGTTGCTATGAAATAGCGAGGCCTACCTGAAAAGAGTAATAGTGAGTAATAGTATAGTAAATGATGGCGCTGTTGATTATCTGTTCTTGTGCTTTTGAAAAATAAATGTTTTTTTCTATGAACATTTAATATGATTTTGTTTATTGCATATATTATATGTATGGTTTGCAAAACTTGGAAGTTTTTTTGTAATAAACCAGTATATCAAAGTAATTTAACTGTTTAATAGACATGGGTGTTTTTTTTTTTTTTTTTTTTTTTTTTTTACAGATTCACTGTAAAACATGAAAATAATAATAACCTATTTGTGAGGTAGAATTAATCCAACATTCCAGTTAAAATGAACCAACAAACCCCAAACATATGGGTAGAACATTTGACCAATTTATGTGGTAGAATTAACCCAGCATTATAGTTAAATATGACCTGCATTTGGGTTGAATATTTAACCCATTTTGTTGGGTTAAATTAACTTGCATGTAGTCCAATATTTACCCAGCAGTATTTTTTAGGGTGTATAAAAATATAACGTAATTCTAAATTCTGTACAGTTTATACAGTAAAAAAAAATAAAAACCCTGATGTGATCCAGTGATTTTTTTAAAGAATCTTTTTAATTAGTTTTTATTTCAATAACTCCCTTAAATGTGCTGTACAAACTCCAAAATCTCATTGTTTTCTTTGTAATGTCTCGAACCTGTCATCAACCCTAACATTTAGCTCTTGGTTGAGAGTTCCACTTTAAAACATGTTTTTCCTGTTGCTTGGATATTCAAGGGTTCTCGCCCCCCCCCCCCCCCCCCCCAAAAAAAAACAAAAAAAAGAATTTCTGGTAATACATAATTATAGGGTTCTACCCAAAGGGAAAACGGGTTTCAAAAATAAGAGTGTATGTTTTTGTCTTAGTACCTGATATTGATATTTTAATGTTCTAGGTTGGTGTTAAATACCAAACAAAAGACATATTTTAATATGATATATAATTAAAGTAAAAATTAAATATATATGTTAGCCAATTATTTGTGATATGATAGTTAGGTACAAAATATGAATGTAGGAGTGTCTGAAAACCTTTCAGGTTTCGTCTTTTACAGTTTTAATATTATGTAATTTTTTCTGTAATATAAATCCAGATCAACCATTAAGAGGGATTCATAGGAATTTCTTGTAGTAAGAAAGTTTTTGGGAATAAAATTAATTTTTCAATTCAATTCAATTCAATTCCATTTTATTTGTATAGCGCTTTTAACAATTGACATTGTCTCAAAACAGCTTTACACAATCAAAAGAATTATTTAAGTTTGTATGGAATGTGAATGTGTATGAATCAAAATGGTCAGATAGTCCCTGGTGAGCAAGCCGCGGGCGACAGTGGCAAGGAAAAACTCCCTGAGATGGTAATAGGAAGAAACCTTGAGAGGAACCAGACTCAACAGGGAACCCATCCTCATCTGGGTGAAACAGATAGCAGGAAATGATCTGCATTTATACAGTGTTAAGTGTTAGGTTCAACTATAATAGTTGATGTTAATTGATGTTAAAATGGAGTCCAGTAGTTATTGGAGACTCAGATAGACTTGTAGAAAGTTCCAGTCCTGAACTATCGAATTGTCAAGTCCTTAGAGAAACAGATGACAACACCAGTCGAGGCCAGAACCGTCTTCTAAGTAGATAGAATCATCCCCAGACACCAGACGCATCCCAAAGAGACACACGGGGCATCCATGCGACGAGACCTCCAACCAGAAACGGGGCACCAGGATGGATCAGACAGGTCCGGAGGGCAGAGGGAGTCTGGATCACTGGCAGCTCAGGAACGACATGTGTAGCTCGACAGAGAGAGAGAGAGAAAGAGTGAAAGTGTCAAGAGGGACTAACCTGAGGTGACCAGAAGACGTAGCTTTAGCGGTTAGCCCAATGTAGCGTGGAGGATAAACCCAAACGCGGAAAGAAGCGAGTAGGCAGGATAGCCACGCGATTTAGTCTAAGGACTCTCACAAAAACGGAGCAAGGGAAAAACACAAATTTAACCCGCGTCCTGTAGATACACACACAATAGCAAAAGACAACGGAACCAACATGTGAGTACTCACGGTTTGCTGAAACGACAACTGGAGCTGACATGGGCCGAACTCAATGACTGAGCGGTAAGCCATCGTTTGTTTACCTCTTTTATACTTCCTGGTTTTGCGCCCGTCTTACTTCCATCATGGGTAGTGGGGAATCATGGGTGAGGTGATGAAGGGCTTGAGCTGGGATAGGTGGAATACTGGGTGAATCCGGAGCGCCGCAGGCAGCTGGAGCCGGTAGGTGACAGGGTTGATTCTGTGGGTGATGTGGTATGGTCCGATGAATCTGGGGGAAAGCTTCTTTGACTCGGTGTGGAGGTGGAGGTTCTTTGTGGAAAGCCATACCTTGTCACCTACGTGGTATAGTCGTCCCGGAGGATGTCGGCGGCGATGTTGGTGGGTGTAGCGGGCATTGGCACGTTGGATGGCCTGGTTGGTCGTAATCCAGAGCCGCCGACATCTGCGGACCAACTGTTGGGCCGACGGTACATCAACCTCCGGCTCTGTGTGGTTGAACACGGAGGGTTGGAAACCGTGGCATACCTCAAATGGGCTTAGGTTGGTGGCAGAGAAGATGTGGAGGTTGTGTGACAGCTCCGCCCAGATGAGGTAGCGTGCCCAGGAGCGCTGGCGGTCCGCTACGAAACATCTAAGGTAGCGCTCCAGTTGTTGGTTGGTCCGCTCCGTCTGACCGTTAGTCTGTGGGTGGTATCCGGAGGACAGACTGCAGGTGGAGTCGATCAGACGGCAGAAGGCCTTCCAGAACCGGGCTGTGAACTGGGGCCCTCTGTCCGAGACGATATCCTTGGGGAACCCATGCAGACGGACTACGTACTCTAATATCAGTTCTGCGGTTTCCTTTGCTGACGGGAGTCCGGCGAGAGCCACCAGATGCACGGTCTTAGAGAACTGATCCACGATCGTGAGGATGGTGTCCTTTTTCCTTCGGAGGCCGGCAGGCCCGTGATGAAGTCAATGGCAATGTGCGTCCAGGGCCGTCGAGGGACTGGGAGCGGTTGCAGTTCTCCTGGGGATGGTTGGTTGGTGTTTTTTGCCCTGGCGCACACTGGGCATGCGTGAACGAACTCTTGGACGTCCCTCGTCATGGACGGCCACCAGAAGTCCCACTGGAGTAATTGGAGGGATCGTCGGGTGCCCGGATGGCCTGAAATTGGGGAGGAATGTCCCCAGTGGAGAATCTCTGGTCTCATCCCCTCGGGCACGAAGAGTCGTCCAGGTGGCACACCTGCCGGTTCGGTCTCTGTACCTCGTGCCTGGCGCACTCTCGTTTCCAGGTCCAGTTGCAGGGGGGCGATGATCTTTGAAGAGGGGAGGACAGACGCGGGGTCCGCCCGGGGGAGGTCCACCTCTAGTTGTCGGGAGAGGGCGTCCGCTTTGGTGTTCTTGGACCCCGGGCGATATGAGAGGTGAAAGTTGTAGTTCTCGAAAAATAATGCCCACCGCGCCTGTCGTGGGTTTAGCTGTTTGATGGTTCTGATGGTGATTAGATTCTGGTGGTCCGTCCAGATTATGAATGGCTCACTGACGCCCTGGAGCCAGTGACGCCACTCCTCCAGAGCCCACTTTATGGCCAGCAGTTCGCGGTCCCCTACACCGTATCACTGCTGAGTGGAGTCAAACTTTCTGGAGAAAAAACCACATGGGTGTAGTTTTTGATCTGGACCTTGCTGTGAGAGGATAGCTCCAGCACCCACATCTGAAGCATCCACCTCTACAACGAATGGTTTACTGGCATCTGGGTGGTGGAGAATCGGTGCAGTGGTGAAGCGGTGACAAAGTGATCGGAAAGCGGAGACAGCTGCCGGGTTGAGGTGAAAAGGGAGAGAGGAGGGACGGGTCAGAGCGGTTAGGGGGGCGGCAACTGTACTGTAGTCCCGGATAAAGCGACGATAAAAGTTCGCAAACCCGAGAAACCGTTGAAGCTGCTTGAGGGTCTTGGGTAGGGGCCAATGACGCTCAACTTCTAGTTTCTGCGGGTCCATGGCCACACCCTGGGGTGAGATGACAAAACCCAGGAACGTGGTGGAGCGCTCGTGAAAAGCGCACTTTTCCAACTTACAGTACAGTTGGTGGGCGAGTAATCTCTTTAGAACCGCCCTGACGTGCTGGGTGTGTTCTTCCATGGTGCGTGAATATATCAGAATATCGTCCAGGTAAGCGAATGCCCACCGACCGAGCATGTCCCGAAGGACATCATTGATGAAGTGTTGGAATGCGGCGGGGCATTGCACAGTCCGAATGGGACGACGAGGGTTTCATAGTGTCCGGTGGGGGTGATGAATGCCGTCTTCCACTCATCGCCCTCTCTGATGCGCACCAAGTTGTAGGCGCTCCGGAGGTCCAACTTCATAAAGACGGTGGCGCCAGAGAGGGCGTCCAGGGCTGAGTTGGTAAGAGGCAGAGGATGGCGGTTTTTGATGGTGAGGTTGTTGAGCCCCCGATAGTCGACACAAGGGCGAAGTTCACCGCCTCTCTTCTTCACGAAGAAGAACCCCGCGGCGGCAGGTGAGGAGGAGGGCCTGATGGTGCCTTGGTGCAGGGCGTTGTTTACATATTCCTCACCTGGGTCTCGGTGGATGTGAGTGAGTAGAGATGGCCGCGGGGTGGGACCGTACCGGGTTGGAGGTCTATGGCGAGGTCGTATGGATGATGTGGAGGAAGATGGGTGGCTCGTCGTCTGCAGAAGACCTCCGCTAGGTCTCGATACGGCTCGGGATGGAGTTGGTGTCGACGTCGGGGGCCTCGGACTCCCTAGAGCACGTCCCAGCTGCTGCCCGTAGGCATAGTTCGTTGCAGGTCGCGCCCCACTGGAGGATCCGGTTCTGGGTCCAGGAAATTAGAGGGTCATGCTGGAGCAGCCAGGGATGTCCTAGGATGATGGGAGGTGAGGAGATGGAGGTGACGATAAATTTTAGCTGTTCGTAATGTTGGTCAATGGAGACGGTGATAAATTCGGTCCGGGTGCTGATGGGGCTGGTGGATAGGGGCGACCGTCTACAGATGTGATATGAACAGGCTGGGATAACGCCTCGAGTTTTACCCCCAGGGTTTTGGCATATGCGGAGTCAATGAAGTTACCTGCTGCCCCGGAGTCGATGAATGCAGCACTTCGGACTCGTTTGTGGCCAACCTGGAGGTGTACCTGAACCGTGAGACGGGAGGAGTTGGTGGTGATGGCGGAGAGACGAAGGTGACCCGGCGAGTATATCTCTCCTCTCACCGGGCCTGGGCGTTTCCCGGTCTGAGGGGACAGGTTGCCCGGTGATGTGTGGCTGACCCACAATAGGCACAGAGTCCTTCACGGAAGCGTCTCTCCCGTTCTGCAGCGGTCAAGGAGGCGCGTCCTAGTTGCATGGGTTCCCCGGCTCCTGTGTCAACCACGGCAGGAGGTGGAGAACCGACATGTCCAGGGGTGGAGTAGGTGACGGAGTCTGCGGGTCGTGGAGTGGTGACGGTGAAGGTGGGTGCGGGTGGCAGGGTGCGAGGGGCTGGCCTCGGGTGAGAGAGGAGGCACTGGTCGATCCGGAGAGCGAGTTGGATCAGGCCCTCCAAGGTCGCAGGAAGCTCTCGCCCGGCTAGTTCGTCCTTGATTCGAGAAGCCAGGCCCTCGTAGTAGGACGTCCGGAGCACTGCATTGCCCCACGTGGTGAGTCTGAGTTGGTGGGTGAACTCATTGTATGAGTGGGCGGTGTCCGTATCTGCTTGGAGAACTGCCGTGGCCCACTCAGCTGCCTGCCCTTTTAGCAACGAGACGAGAAGAGCAATGCGAAGGCGATCGGTGGAGTACTTGGTGGCATTGAACTCAAACACCAGATCGAGAGCTGTCAGAAATACACTGCACTTCCCATCCGTGCCGTTCCACTTCTCTGGTAGAGAAAGAAAAACATCAGAAGGGGGGGATGATGCGGCGCCGCGGCGTGCGATCGAGCAGTGACGCCATCAACAGCTGCGCGGAGATCCGCATTCTCCCGCCGGAGCTCAGCGACCTCGCCGCGGAGAGAAGCGAGATCCCGGGATAGCTGATTGATTAGCGCGGCATGCTGATCCACAACATCGCAGAGACTCGCATAATCCGCTGGGTTTACCGCGGAGGGCTCAGTCATTCTGTCAAGAGGGACTAACCTGAGGTGACCAGAAGATGTAGCTTTAGCGGTTAGCCCAATGTAGCGTGGAGGATAAACCCAAACGCGGAAAGAAACGAGTAGGCAGGATAGCCACGCGATTTAGTCTAAGGACTCTCACAAAAACGGAGCAAGGGAAAAACACAAATTTAACCTGCGTCCTGTAGATACACACACAATAGCAAAAGACAACGGAACCAACATGTGAGTACTCACGGTTTGCTGAAACGACAACTGGAGCTGACATGGGCCGAACTCAATGACTGAGCGGTAAGCCATCGTTTGTTTACCTCTTTTATACTTCCTGGTTTCGCGCCCGTCTTACTTCCGGGTCCTAGTGCTGGGCGCAGATTGAGTGTGTATGACAGACAGGGGGAGAGAGGAAAGAGAAAGAGGGGGAGAAAGTGAAGAGGAGGAGAGGTTGCAATTAGGTATGGTCACAGTCACAATGTATAATGTGAATGTATATTTACTGTAGAGTGCAAGCAGGGACTCCGGCAGGACTAAATATGACAGCATAACTAAAAGGGAGAGCCAGAAGGAAACACAAACATGAGGGCTCCCTGAGATGTAAAGCAAACAATCACCTCACCGTCAACAAACCTGAGTGATCAAATGAGACTGAAGAAGACAGCATCTAAACATACCAGTTCACCATAATACTCTACGTACATGAGTCCCCCAGATCTGCTCCTTTACCTTATGGCAAATCTAATAAAAATGCTTGGCTAAATAAATAGGTTTTTAGCCTAGACTTAAACACTGAGACTGTGTCTGAGTCCCGAACACTATTTGGAAGACTATTTCATAATTTTGGGGCTTTGTAAGAAAAAGCTCTGCCCCCAGCTGTAGTTTTCCTGATACGCGGTACTGACAAGCAGCCTGCATCCTTTGACCGAAGTAGGCGTGGCAGATCGTAAGACACTAGCAGTTCGCTCAGATACTGCGGCGCGAGACCATTTAATGCTTTATATGTCAAGAGTAGTATTTTAAAATCAATGCGAAATTTCACAGGGAGCCAATGTAGTGAAGATAGGATAGGGGTGATGTGCTCATATCTTCTGGTTCTAGTGAGGACTCTCGCTGCTGCATTCTGGACTAGCTGAAGCTTGTTTATGCACCTAACTGAACAACCAGACAGTAAGGCGTTACAATAGTCCAACCTAGAAGTGATAAAAGCATGAACTAGTTTTTCTGCATCGTTTAGTGACAATATATTTCTTATCTTGGCAATATTTCTGAGGTGAAAGAATGCTATCCTGGTGATATTATCTACATGAGCTTCAAATGAAAGGCTGGAATCTATAATCATGCCGAGGTCTTTTACTGTTGCACTTGATGGAACAGAAAGGCCATCTAAAGTTACGGTGTGATCTAAGATTTTACTTCTAGCTGTATGCGGTCCTATGACTAGAACTTCTGTCTTATCCGGATTAAGCAGAAGGAAGTTAATTAGCATCCAATTTCTTACGTCCTGCACACATTGCTCAACTTTAGTAAGATGGTTTTTCTCATCAGGTTTTGTTGAGACGTATAGCTGTGTGTCGTCAGCATAACAATGAAAACTAATACCATGCTTACGGATTATGTTGCCCAGAGGAAGCATGTAAAGGGAAAAAAGCAGTGGGCCTAAAACTGAACCCTGCGGAACGCCAAACTCCACTAGAGAACATGCAGAATAATCACCATTTAAATCTACATACTGATAACAATCGGTCAAATAGGATCTGAGCCAGGAGAGGGCTGTACCCTTAATTCCTACTACATTTTCTAATCTGTGAAGAAGAATAGCCTGATCAATAGTGTCAAAAGCTGCACTGAGGTCGAGTAATACAAGCATAGTTACACAACCCTGATCAGAGGCCAATAGGAGGTCATTTACTACTTTAACGAGTGCTGTTTCTGTGCTGTGATGAGGCCTAAATCCTGACTGATACAGTTCATGTATGCCATTTCTATGTAGATATGAGCTTAGCTGCTCTGCTACTATCTTTTCCAGAATCTTAGAGATTAAGGGGAGGTTTGATATTGGCCTGTAATTGGACAGCTGACAGGGGTCGAGGTCAGGTTTCTTAATTATTGGTTTAATAACTGCTACTTTAAAAGATTTTGGAACATAACCAATGCTGAGTGAGGAATTAATTATTCTCAACAGCGGTTCTGTTATTGCTGGTACTATCTGTTTAAGAAAATGTGTCGGTATAGGATCTAATATACAGGTTGATGAATTTGCAGAAGAGATGAGTGAAATTAGTTCATTCTCTTCAAGGGGAGTAAAGTATTCTAGGTTTGAATCTGACATGGCTAGGTTAACATCTGTATCAATTACATTGTTCGGTTTCAAAGCCTCAATTTTATGCCTGATATTTATAATTTTATTATTAAAAAAGTTCATGAAGTCCTTACTATTGCATGATGTTGTTGTGGAGATTTCTGTAGTGGTCTTATTTCTGGTTAATTTGGCTACGGTATTAAATAAAAATCTAGGATTATTTTTATTTTCTTCTATAAGAGTGGAGAGATACGTTGATCTAGCTACACTAAGAGCTTTCCTATAGTTCAGGATGCTCTCTTTTCATGCTATTTGAAATACTAACAATTTAGTTTGACGCCATTTACGCTCTAATTTCCGAGCGGTCTGTTTTAAAGTGGGGATGTGATCGTTATACCAGGGAGCGAGTTTCTTATCTCTAATAATTTTTCTTTTAGCTGGAGCTACATTATCTAAGGTACAACAAAATGTCGACTCTAAATATTCAGTCGCCTGATCGAGTTCTGTGGGGTCAGACGGTGACGTAATCGAAGTTGGTAACTCTGGGAGATTACTGATAAAACTCTGTGTGGTAGTTGATGTGAAAGTACATTTAATACGGTAGCGCGGTGCTGTGGCGTACTGTACATTATCACTGTGACACACTTGAATGGAGACAAGATAGTGATCTGAGATAATTTCAGACAGTGGAATTGTGAATACATTTCTTATAGTTAATCCGAAAAATATTATTAAGTCTAAAGTGTGACCTGCTTTATGAGTGGGTCCTACTACACACTGATTTACGCCTACTGAGTCCAGTATGGACATAAATGCTGTTCTCAGAGGGTCTTCTGTATTCTCAAAATGAATGTTAAAATCTCCGGCAATTAACGCTTTGTCTACAGAAACGACCACGTCTGAGATGAAATCCGCAAGTTCACAAAAAAATTCAGAATACGGCCCTGGAGGTCTGTAAATTATAATTAGTGGAATCAACTGAGCTGACTTAATATACTTAAGTACACTTGTGTTACTATAAAGAATTTCAAATGAGTTAAATTTGTGTCCGTGTTTTTGTACGATAGACAGATTATCATTATGAATAACTGCAACACCTCCTCCTCTACCAGTTAACCAAGGCTGGTGTATGTAGCTGTATCCAGGAGGACTAGCTTCATTTAGAGCTACATACTCATCCTGTTTAACCCATGTTTCAGTTAAACAGAGTATATTAAACGCCTGATCTGTGATAATTTCATTAACAATAACTGCTTTTGATGCGAGAGATCTAATATTTATCAATCCTAGCTTCAGATCAGAGGTGCCGGCTGCGCATTCAGTATGATCGGAGTTTGTGGACTTTATGTTAATTAGATTATTGAAACAGACTTTCTGAGTCTTTCTACATTTTTGCTTAGATCGGGGAACAGACACAGTCTCAATATGGTGAACCCTGAGTGACGACTCTATGCAGCTAGCAGACAGTTGGTTTAGCCTGTGTGTCTGCTCCCTGGCCTGGGCTCTGGATTGTCACCGATTAACTAGGCCTCTACTGAGACTATGAGCTATACTACAGGAAATGAGAGCAGCACCTTCCTGAGTGGGATGGACACCGTCCCGCCCTAACAGGCCAGCTTTGCCCTCAAAGGTCTTCCAATTATCTATGTAGCCCACATTATTTTTGGAGCACCACCTGGACATCCAGCGGTTCAGCGACCATAACCTGCTGTAAGCTATGTCGCCACGTCTCATTGGGATGGGACCAGAGCATACTACTTCATCGGAAATCGCCTTCGCTAATTTAAACACCTCTGTAAAGTTACTCTTACTAACCTCTGACTGACGAAGGCGTATATCGTTAGCTCCAGCATGTACCACTATCTTAGAGAACCTGTGCTGTCCTAGAGCCCTGAGATTACCTGCTATGTCCGGTGCTCTGGCTCCCGGGATACACCTAACCACTGCCGCTGGCGCCCCTAAAGGTCTAGCTAATGTCACGTGTCTGAGTATAGAGTCTCCTATAACCAGAGCTCTTTCAGGTTTCTCAGCGGGTGCATCACTGAGGAGAGCAAACCTGTTGGACACGTGAGGCGCAGAGGAGGTGTGCTCCGGTGGGCTAGCCTTAGCGTTAGCTTTGGCTGAACGAGTATGCCGCCGAGTCGTCACCCACTCGCCCCGCTGTGAGGGCTCTAATGCCGGAGTCGGGGGCTGTTTATCTCCGCCTGCGGCACCCAGACTGTCCGCTACAGGAATAATGCTGCTCTCACACTGTCTAACACTCTCTAAAGTCTGGATGCGCTCCTCTAATGCTGATATCTTCTCCGTCAGAGTGCTCACTAACACACACCTATCACAAATAAAATTATCGGTAATGACAGAGGAAGAATGTCTAAACATCCTGCACTCCACACACTGAACAAGCTGAATGGTAGACATGATAACGTACCTGAGTCGGAGTTTTAGTTGTTTGGAGATGAATTCCGTTTGTTGTTTTTAGACGAGGAAACTCGCGCGTTATGCGAAACTTTCTCGGCAACGATACGAAAACAGGAAGCTACCCATTTCAGAAATCCCATTAAAATCAAGGTGTGCCTGTAACTGATTATAAACAACCTTTTCTAAAACTTTTGATAAAAAGGGGAGCTTAGAAATGGGCCTGAAGTGAGAAAGAACAGAGTGATCGAGATTGCTCTTTTTGATCAGCGGTTGTACTACAGCATGTTTAAAAGCAGCTGGAACACAACCGGACATCAAAGATGAATTAATTAAGTCCACAATGTATGGTCCGATGGAATTCAATACATCCTTGCAAAGGCGTGGTGGAATGGTGTCAAATGGACAAAAAGATGGCCGCAGATGCTTAATTATTTCACTTAGGGTAGAGAGAGAAACTGGTTCAAACTGATGAAAAACAGCTTGGCAAGTAGAAGAAATGGAGGGGTCTAAAACAGAGGTAAATGGTACACATCTGGCATTTGCAATTTTATCTTTAAAAAAGTGAAGAAATTGTTCACAAAGTGCAGGTGAAGGTTCAATAGCAGCAGAATCATAAGGATTAATTAAAGTATTCGGAGTATTAAAAAGAACGTGCGGTTTTTGACTATTGTTTGACACAATCTCTGAGAAGTAATGTGATTTCACTGTTTTAACTGCTCTCTGATATTCCTGAAGGCTGTTTTTGAAGATGTCCAGTGAGACCTGAAGATTGTCCTTTTTCCACTTCCTCTCAGCCCACCTGCACGAGCGTCTGAGAGCGCTTGTGGTCTCATTCAGCCACGGGTCAGTCACTGGTTTAGAGCGTTTAATCCTCATAGGAGCTACCGAGTCCAGAATATTAGAACATGTGGAGTTGAACAGTTCAAGCAGTTCATCCGTGTTGAGATTACCACAATCTGCACTGGTAAAGTGCACAGAGTCGTTAAAAGCAAGAGAAAAACGAGCAGCAGTCGAAGAGTTGATGGTGCGCACTCGTAGAGCCGGAGCGGGAGGTTTATCGCAGGTGGATGGCTGCGTGACAGTGAATAAAACTGCAAAATGGTCCGATATACCCGTGTTGTATATCTCAATACCGGACAGATCTAAACCATATGACAGAACAAGATCTAATGTGTGCCCCTTTACATGTGTTGGGGCATTCACAGATTGAGTTAAGTTGAAAGAATCAACAAGACTGAGAAACTCCTTGACTAAAGGATTAGATTCACAGCAGACATGGATGTTAAAATCACCAAGAATACGAAATCTGTCATAATTCAATGCTACATCCGTTAAAAAGTCAGTAAAATCATTAATAAAATCCTTGTTAAATTTTGGTGGGCGATAAATCAGAGCACAGAGAACAGGAAATTTAAAATGAACAACCTCATGCCCAAAGTCTCCTGGGATAGGCTCCAGGCCTCAGTATACAGGATAAGTATGGTGTTATATTCATGTCACAATCCTGAGCGTAGATTTCTGACATTTGTAGAGCAGACAAAGCACTCTATGCACGGGCAGTGTCTCCTCTGCACGCTTAACAGCTCGGTGGATTCTGCACGTGCAGTGTCTCCCCTGTGTGCTGCCACGCTCGTGCTCAACATCCATTTTCTATGCGCGCTCGACTCTGACTGTACGCTGACCAAACTTTGTCCCGTGCCACAAAACCAGCCAATCACAGACTTCCACACATTACTTCTGATAGAGAAGAAACAGCCAATCAGGTGGCACTATCGACCGCATAATTGACATGTAAATAAAGGTTTATACTGTAAGTAAAGCGACCGAGTTGTCCAGTTTAAATCTCTGTCGACGTAGTCCAACGATGGGCTATAGGGATAATTAGATAAGTAAATAAAAACACAATGGATAAACGAAACTGGGAAATACTAATTTCATGCGGAGGGAGCGGATAGCGCTGGCCTCGAGTGTGTTACGACGCCCCCAACGGTGCGTGAGCGAGCAGTTCGAAAAGATGCGGTCGGCTGGCATCACGTGGTTCGGAGGAAACACGTGATAGTCTTTGGCCCTCCCGACTGAGTGGTAGTAGTAGCCTTAATGTGGGAGCCCCCTAGTGACGGGGAGGAATTAGACACGACTAAATTAGGGAGAAAATCGGGGGAAAAAGAATTGGACAGGACTAAATTTATAAAAAAAAATATAATAATAATAAAAAATAATAAAAATTTCATTTTTTTTAATTCTGTAAAGCTGCTATGAGACAATGACCAGTTTTTAAAGCATTATGCAAATTAAATAAAATTGAATTTCATTCCGTTATGCAGTCGATAGTGCCAGCTGATTAGAGAAGAAACAGCCAATCAGAAGTAGTGTGTGGAAGTCTGTGATTGGCTGGCTTTGTGGTAGTTTTGTAAAGCTGAACAAAGCGTACAGGCGACAGAGTCGAGCGCGCACATGAAAGAGATGTTGCGCACATGCGTGGACAAGACGTTAAGCGTGCAGAGGAGAAGCTAATTATTTAGTTATTTATTATTATTTTATGTCATTACCTCAGGCACCTCCACAGTTTCATCATCCATCCAAAGCAGCCTCTATAGAATGAAGAGACACCAGTGAAAAAAAAAGTACTTTAACGCAATAATTTCGTCCAATTTTTCATTATAAAATTTTTTTTTTTATTATTATGTATAAATATTTATTTGCACATTCACGACAAACCCCTGAAAAATAAATGTGTTACAAAATAAACATTATACAAGAATTTGCATTAATGGTCTTGACGGCTGTCTCGTGCCTAGGGTTTATTATAATAGTAATATCATTTCATAATAATAAACCTATGAATTTATGTTCTAATATAATATTTGATACTTTTCTTTTCCCACGTGAGTCAGTCCGCGTCAGTCATGCTCTTTAACCAATCAGATGTGACCTCACCATTTCAACCAATCATAACTCGGCAGGAGCGCAGCCTTAATCCTGTTTACATGAAATAAACCTGCTCCCGGACATGTCGCTATGACAACAATTGCATGAAGCGCATCGGAGAACGAAAAAATCCAAGATCAGGACAAATACACAACAATCAAATCCAGCTAACTGAGTTAGCGACGAACGAAGATTAATTATTAATTATAAACCTGATTAATTTGTTTTGCTGTTGTTGTTGTTTTACTTTACAGCAGTGATTCTGTTAGTATGCGCTCACATGAGCGTAACTAGTGATGTTGCTTGCTAATTTTTAAACGTTTTTTAAAACTGTGTCTCCGTTAATGTGTGTGTGTGTAATGTGCACACACACGCACACACACACACATTAACAAAGAGGCACTGTGTGTGTGTGTGTGTGTGTGTGTGTGTGTGTAATGTGCGCGCAGACACACACACAGAGCGCCTGCGTGCACAAACGGAAACACTTCCCAGATAGCACACACACGTCACGGAGACGTCTATGCGACGTCGTCTTTTTCATCTGGCAGATGTCTGGCAGAGGGCGTTTGCTCATCTGGCAGACGTGTATATGACTTTAGATCAAAACGCGGCAAAGTGAAAGAGCGCACTCGCGCGCCGCCGTTTCACGCGAACATTTTACATTCACTAAAAGGCTTATTCACAACCACATTTTTTTATTTTTTTTATTTTTATTAGTTTATTTAACAGGGACAATGCAGTATAACATTGCTACAGTTTCATGCAGCCGATGCTCTACATATAGGCTTCTAGCCAAAGGCTAATTTGCAGCCTCAGTCCCTGGTTAGGCTTTAAAAAAAAAAAAAAAAAAAACATATATTATACAACCAAATAAAATTAAATAGAATAAACAGCTGAGACTGTGTACAACCATCAGTGTTCACATACCTGTTTTTGTTTGAACCAATTTTTCAGTTTTGTTTGAAAAATGTTCAACTGTGTTTGAATTTTCAATTCAGCTGGCAGGCTGTTCCATAGCAGAAATAACAAATTACAGACCGATTTCAAACCTTCCATTCATATCAAAAATACTAGAAAAAGTAGTATCAGCTCAAATATGCACATTCTTGCAGGATAACAGCATCCTTGAAGAATTTCAGTCAGGTTTCAGGCCCCATCATAGCACAGAAACTGCACTAGTTAAGATTACAAACGACTTGTTTTTAGCTTCAGACCAAGGCTGCATCTCATTGCTAGTCCTGCTCGATCTTAGTGCTGCATTCGACACTATAGATCATAATATTATCATAGATCGCTTACAAAATTATATAGGTATTCAGGGACAGGCATTAAAATGGTTTAGATCTTACCTGTCTGATCGCTACCATTTTGTAGATCTAAATGGAGAACCGTCTGGTGTAATGCCAGTGAAATATGGGGTCCCACAAGGGTCAGTTATAGGACCTCTGTTGTTCTCAATATACATGCTTCCCTTGGGTAACATCATTAGAAGACATGGGATTAGTTTCCATTGTTATGCTGATGATACCCAATTATATATCTCAACTAAACCAGACAAAATACCTAAATTGTCTAGATTAACTGAGTGTGTCCAGGACATAAAAGATTGAATGACCAATAACTTTCTTTTATTAAATTCAGATAAGACAGAGATATTACTTATTGGCCCAAAAACCAGCACACAACAGCTTTCACAATTCAGCCTGCGCTTAGAAGGATGTACTGTTACTACCAGCTCAGCAGTAAAAGACCTGGGCGTAATATTAGACAGTAACTTGTCTTTTGAAAATCACATTTCAAATATCACAAAAACAGCCTTTTTCCATCTTCGAAATATTGCTAAACTTAGGAACATCTTATCCGTATCTGATGCAGAAAAACAAGTTCATGCATTCATGACCTCCAGACTGGACTATTGTAATGCATTACTAGGTGGTTGTCCTGCATCCTCAATAAACAAGCTTCAGTTAATCCAAAATGCAGCCGCCAGGGTTCTCACTAAATCCAGAAAATATGATCATATAACCCCAATATTATCATCCCTGCACTGGCTACCTGTTCAGTTTAGAATAAATTACAAAATAGTGTTACTTACATACAAGGCCTTAAATGGTTTAGCTCCCACATACCTAACCAGTCTTCTGATGCGCTACAATCCACCATGCGCCTTAAGATCACAAAGCTCCGGACTTCTGGTAGTTCCCAGAATTTCAAAATCTACAAAAGGGGGTAGGGCTTTTTCATATTTAGCTCCAAAGCTTTGGAATAGCCTTCCAGACAGTGTTCGGGGAGCAGACACGGTTTCTCAGTTCAAAAGTAGACTCAAGACGCATCTTTTTAATCTGGCATACACATAACTCATCCCATAATCTCATACTCCAGTACACCTATACCGAATGGCAACTAAGCTAATTCTCTCCATCTGTTCTGTATTTCTCTACCCATCCCGAGGCATCGGGAGATTTTGCCAGCTTCAGTAGACAAAGGCCGACCCTGCGAGGTTCCTGAGGCATCCAGAGAAGGAGCAGCTCCAGCTGGATTCAGCTTTATGATGGTTGGAGCTACACATGCTGCTCCTGTGCTTCCAGTGATCCAGACCTCATCTGCCCTCTGCACCTACTGACTCGTCCCTATGCTGAACTGGTCTTCATGTCAATTTAAATAATTTCTGTCATATTGAATTTTCACCTGCACAACACACAAGATGTTATATCATTTCTATCTGTTATCACCCAAATGAGGATGGGTTCCCTGTTGAGTCTGGTTCCTCTCAAGGTTTCTTCCTAATGCCATCTCAGGGAGTTTTTCCTTGCCACCGTCGCCGTCACCCTTGGCTTGCTCATCAGAGAAATTTCATTCATTTGTCTCATTATTATTATCTGCACATTTTTCTCACACATCCACACTTCCAATTATTTTCTTTTCTATAATTATTATTATTATTATTTTTGTTATTTTATTTATTTATTTTTATTTATTTTATTTTTATTTTTATTATTATTTATTTATTTTTTTGTTAAATTTCTTTCATTTTTGTGAAGCTGCTTTGAGACAATGACCATTGTTAAAAGCGCTATATAAATAAAATTGAATTGAATTCAATTGAACAAGTAAACACAAAATGCAGTTTTTAAATGAGGGGTTTTATTATTTAGGGAGAAAAAAAATCCAAACCTACATGGCCCTGTGTGAAAAAGTAATTGCCCCCTGAACCTAATAACTGGTTGGGCCACCCTTAGCAGCAATAACTGCAATGAAGCGTTTGCAATAACTTGCAACGAGTCTTTTACAGCGCTCTGGAGTCATTTTGGCCCACTCATCTTTGCAGAATTGTTGTAATTCAGCTTTATTTGAGGGTTTTCTAGCATGAACTGCCTTTTTAAGGTCATGCCACAACATCTCAATAGGATTCAGGTCAGGACTTTGACTAGGCCACTCCAAAGTCTTCATTTTGTTTTTCTTCAGCCATTCAGAGGTGGATTTGCTGGTGTGTTTTGGGTCATTGTCCTGCTGCAGCAACCAAGATCGCTTCAGCTTGAGTTGACGAACAGATGGCCGGACATTCTCCTTCAGGATTTTTTGGTAGACAGTAGAATTCATGGTTCCATCTATCACAGCAAGCCTTCCAGGTCCTGAAGCAGCAAAACAGCCCCAGACCATCACACTACCACCACCATATTTTACTGTTGGTATGATGTTCTTTTTCTGAAATGCTGTGTTACTTTTACACCAGATGTAACGGGACACGCACCTTCCAAAAAGTTCAACTTTTGTCTCGTCGGTCCACAAGGTATTTTCCCAAAAGTCTTGGCAATCATTGAGATGTTTTTTTTAGCAAACTTGAGACGAGCCTTAATGTTCTTTTTGCTTAAAAGTGGTTTGCGCCTTGGAAATCTGCCATGCAGGCCGTTTTTGCCCAGTCTCTTTCATATGGTGGAGTCGTGAACACTGACCTTAATTGAGGCAAGTGAGGCCTGCAGTTCTTTAGATGTTGTCCTGGGGTCTTTTGTGGCCTCTCGGATGAGTCGTCTCTGTGCTCTTGGGGTAATTTTGGTCGGCCGGCCACTCCTGGTGTAGGGAATATTTGATTTTTAGTATGTTTCATGATATTCTGTGTGCGTGAGAACAGAATGTTACTTCTTTCTCTTACCTCGACACAAGCTGCACTTTCAATAAACACATCCTATAGTAGTTTATGTTAAAGGTCGTAAAACTGTTAAACGCTCGTAAATGCAGAGCTACTCCTAATTTTTATGTTCTTCTTTTCCTTATCTTTTCTAAACATTCCTGACCAAATGTAAACACTTCTGCACCCTCTTCTTTGGTTCTTTGTGTGTGTGTGCTATATATACTGCTCTCTCCCACAATAAACTTGGAACGTCTCACTGATCACGGACTTGTGTATTATTGAGGGGTTCCCTGGATCCAGGCGGGAAGCAAAATACAGGCTGAGCACTGACTAGACGGGGTCTAGCACAAACAAGAAATCCTTACAATTTGGGGGCTCGTCCGGGATACCTCTAATCAGGTGAGTGCTGCTTTTTTATTTTTCTCTATAAGGATAGAGCAAGCACGCTCCCTGGTTTTTGGTATCTGGACCATATATAGTACGGGGGAGGATTGTCTTGTGGCTTTTACGCCAGTATAGCGCGCACTCGCTTCTGAAAGGTTCCTTAAACTGAAGCATAGTGTGGAAGCTGTATTCTGTTGCCCGCTCTTTTTTGTTTTTTTTGTCTTTGTTGAGCTCTTTTTGTTGTCTTTTGTTGTTGTATTGTGTGTTTTTTGTTGAAGATATTGGTTCTTTCTGTCGTGGGTTAATTCACATTTATAAAATGGGTAATAAGAACACAACTACTTATCCAAAGCCGGACCCAGAAGAGGTTCCGCGCAACTGGATGAATAGGTGTGGACTCACTTATTTTACCACACCTTGGCTTGATAATTTATCAGGGTGGACTGAACCACAATTTCAATTTTTAACCTATCCACGCGGAGGTACTTTTAAGCCTGAATATCTAGCCTCTGCTTACTCTCAGATATATGAGGGTATGGGTGACCCAGGATGGGATTATCCTTACATGGGTTCATGTTATCAAAAATGGGTAGAAATGAAAGCTCTTTGGGATAAATACTTAGACATAAAAGAAACTAAAATACAGAAGAAAAAGATTCCAAAGGTCACATCCGAAACTAAATTCAAGCCGCCCGTTCATTCAACCTTTCCGATCCCTCCTCCATATCATGTTGACATAGTAACATCAGCATCTAACCAACAAATAATTGAGAAAATTTATCCTAATTTGAATCCCACTAATCCTTTTGTGAGCTGCCCATCTGTGCCTGTCTCTCCCGTACCCACAAAACCGTGCTCACCTTCGTCGGAAGTGTGTGCCTCAGGAAAGGGAAAGACTCCCAAGAGGGTGTCAGGACGAACTCCTGACAGCCCTCTTTCGGATGATCCCGAGGATACTGATGGTGAGGATTTTGATAACTCGGACGATGAAGGTCCGGATGAGAGGTCTCGCCCCAAACCTCGACAAGAAAACACTGCGTTTGTTTTCTCTATGGGACCAAAGGGTCCAAAAATCCTTCCACCATCCGTAAGCACGCTGAAGGACATTATTAAGATGCTCCCTTCTCCCAACAAACCTTTGCATTTTGTTGATATGCTGATAAAGGCTTCCAGGCACTGTCAGCTCGTGGGTGCGGATTATCGCTTTATTTTGCAATCGGTTTTGGGAGATGGGTACGATGAGGCTGATTTGATAAAGACGGTAAAATGTTTAGATCCTGAAAAAGACAGATGGACTGTAGTGGTGAAACATGAAGACGTAGAGGGAGGGGGGAGACGAAAAAAGGAATATGATTTTCTTTGGGGTAATTCTAATGAGGCTATGAAACTTTTAAAAGATGAGCTAACTACTTATCTTCTTGCACGTCAACAAGCTAGTCAGGACCTGTCACAGGTAACTAATTGTAAACAAGAAAAGAGTGAGACCACATCCAGGTTTCTGGAGAGGTTTCGAGAGACCTGGACCCTTTTGGGTGGTATGCCCCTCCCTGAAGAAAACCCTAACCCACTTTTCCTTACCACCTTCTTGAATAATTGTCGACCAGAAATCATGAAGATTTTAAAGTTTCATTTGTCAGACCGTTCAACAACGACTATTAAAAAATTAGGTGAGCGTGTGAGAACACTGGAAGGAGACGGTATTTTAGAAAACAGACAAGTGGCATGTTTGTTTGTGGAGAGTGAAGGACACAGAGGTGGAAAAAAGGGGGGTAGAGGAGGCTGTGGAAGAGGTAGAGGAGGTCTGCAGGGTCAGAGTGCACCCCATAGATCTGGTTATTGTTATTATTGTTATAAAGAAGGTCATTGGGCTCGTGAATGTCGCAAGAAGGCCCTTGATGAGGGACGTAGTGGACAGAATGTGTACAATCGATTGAATGATGATCAGTGGCATGATGCTAATAAGGTGTTTTCTCCTAATCCTTCACAGCAGCCACCACAGCGAGTACAACCACAACAACAGCAGCAGCAATATAGACCCAATCCCTTCTCAGGGATGCAGGTAGGAGCATATGATGCATAGGGATGCCCGCAGAGTTCCAGCCCCGCGATGTTACTTTGTACTTCGAGTCACCTCAGGTTAATGAGTTGCCCTTTATAGAATTGTGTATAGATGGTTCTGTATTCTCTTTTTTGGTGGATACGGGAGCTACAATGTCGTCTTTAGGTCGTGATTATGAGGGACCGCTCTCGAATAAAAGTATCAGCTCTGTGGGAATTGAAGGGGTTGCTCAACGAAATTATTTCACTCCTCAGGTAACTGTAACATGTCCTTTAGATAAGGGAATTCATCTCTCTCATCGTTTTGTCTGTATGCCTGATTGTCCTTTTAATCTGCTAGGACGCGATTTAATGAGCAGATTACACATGTCCTTGACTTTTTCTGGCGCAAAACTCACTGTTGAAGTGCCTGATTCAGTTCCTTTTTCCCACCTCACAAATATGCGTGTAAATAATTGTTTCCTTTCTTCACAGAACAGCTCTATTCCTGCTGCCCTTGAATGTGTGCCGAGCAGTCTGTGGGCTGAACATAAGGATGAGGTGGGGTTAGTACACTGTGTTCCTTATGAAGCTAAATTAAAACATTTGCAACCTGTGTACATCAAACAATATCCACTCTCTGAGGCCAAGGCCTCAGGAATAGATGAAATTTTAAGCTCATTGCTCAAGCAGGGTGTTGTTAAACCATGTGCTTTCTTATCTAAAACTTTAGATGCTGTGGCACGAGGTTTGCCTGCCTGTCTCAGGGCTGTGGCCGCCTGTGCGGTGATGGTACAAGATGCTGAAAAGATTGTTCTCTCTAATCCTTTAATTTTGTATTCTCCACATCAGGTTAAACAAGTGCTGCAGAACATTCAAACACAACACATGACGGCTCAGAGACGGTCTGGGTATGAGATTATCCTGTGTTCTACAAGTAACTTAGAGATAAAAACCACCTCTTCTTTTGACACCCTCGGATATGCTCTGGCACGCTTGATCAATGCACAGGACGACACGCTAATAGACATAGATCATGACTGTTGTTCAGAGATTATTCACTCCACTAGTATACGTCCTGATCTATCTTCTACTCCATTAACAACTGGTGACACTTTGTTTGTAGATGGTTCCTGTTCAAAACCATATGATGGGAAATTTCTCTGTGGTTATTCTGTGTGTGCACTGCCAGATATAACCATTGAAGCTTACTCTCTCCCTTTCTCATCTGCTCAGGCAGCTGAACTTTTTGCTCTAACTCGTGCGTGTGTTCTTTCTGAAGGAAAAGATGTCACTATATACACTGATTCTCGTTACGCTTTTGGTATCGCTCACGACTTTGGCCGCATCTGGCAATCCAGGGGTTTTCGTTCTGCTGAGGGTAAGCTAATTTCTCATTCTTCCCTTGTTCAGGATTTAATAGACGCATGCCATCTACCTGGTACTCTTGCTATTGTAAAAACTAAGGCTCATTCTTCTGGTGATTCTACAGAAGTGCGAGGAAATTCGCTAGCTGATCGTATTGCTAAAAAAGCAGCTCAAAAACAGATTTTCTTTCCTGATTCTGGTTCTGATTTGATCAATACATCTTTTCTTGCTAGCTCTTTGATTCCCGATGTAGATTTATTGTCTTTGCAAGCTTCAGCCACACCGAATGATTCCTCTTTTTGGCAAGCTCAGGGTGCCTACGTTGCTTCTGATGGTTTATGGTACTGTGCTGATGGCCGTTTGTGCCTGCCGTCTCATTGTCTTCCGTTCCTCGTGCGCGAGTTCCACGGTGTTACACATCGTGCACGAAGGGGGGTTAAGGACGATATGAAAAAACTCTTTTGCATAGCTAACATGCTTGGAACAATAGATTTATTAATATCTAGATGTTTGGTGTGTGCTCAGAATAATGTGACAAAGGGTTTAGGTAAACACGAAAGTCTTCCTTTACCTACTGCTCCGTTTGCAGAGTGGCAAATTGATTTTACACATATGCCTGCATGTGGCCCATTCAAATATCTTCTGGTTTTGGTTGACAAGTTTTCAAGGTGGGTGGAAGCTTTCCCGTGTGCTCGAGAGAAAGCAAAGGTGGTGACCCGAGTCTTAGCGAAAGAAATAATACCTCGTTATGGCGTTCCTCATGCTATTGACTCGGATAAAGGAACACCTTTTACATCACAGGTAACACAGAATTTGTGTAAATATCTTTCACTGTCCTGGCATTTTCACATTCCTTATCATCCACAGTCATCAGGTATAGTCGAAAGAACAAATAGGACACTGAAAGAAAAACTGACTAAAGCAATGCAAACTATGGGGAGTAAAAACTGGGTTGATCTGTTACCTGCTGTTCTAGCTGAAATGAGAATGACACCAAGAAAAGATGTGCACATGTCACCACATGAAATTATATTTGGCAGACCTTTTCCCGTGCCATGGAGGAAAGGTAAACCCGCGATAGGAACAACTGATCTTGATGTACATATTGCTGAATATTCTGCTGCTCTAATAGATACTCTGAACAAACATTATGAACGAATTGCTAATGTGACTCCAGTACCCTCAACAAAACCCACACATCCTTTTAATGTGGGAGATACTGTTCTGGTAAAATCTTTGACCCCCAGAAAACTGGGAGATTGTAAATATGACGGACCAGCAGAAATAATCGCAATTACTCGTACTGCTGTCCTAACTGATCTTTTTCCACAGTGGATCCATGCTACTAGGCTGAAGAGATGTCCTGTCGGCGTGAGATCAAAGGATGAATAAATGTTTGTGTATTATTATCTTTCTTTCTCTGTGATTTTTGTTGTTTCCTAGACTGAAGACGTGCTGCAGTGATGACCAACCCGTGACGTGACACAGAGGGATTGTCTTGGGTTGCCACGGGACGACTTCACTATTGCTATTAGTTTACCATTCCTGGTGGTGTCTTAGCGCCTCGTAAGGTGGGACGAGTGCAGATTGGGCGTGCCCGCACTCTGAGCACTGTAGCGTCAAGAAAGGCAATAGTTCACCACTAGTAGTTATTTATATGTTTGACATTGCGAACAAGATCTTTCACACACACAGGTTTACACTCAACCTGTTATATTTCTGTGTATTCTTTTGGTCACACTTCATTCTGTAGAGTTTATAGAACAGCACTTGGAGTATGGTGGTAACCTCTCCCGCCTTAGAATGAAGTTTCTTTTTGTCCTCTTAATCTTGAATGAGAGATTGTTGTACATAGTGCAACCTCATCCACATGATAATGGTTTTTTGGCGATTCGCTAATTGGACCGCTAAGCGATATACCAATGATTCAGACCTGTTGTGTCTTTTAGGTCCATGCATTCTTCGCTGTGTGCAAAATCTTTTGTATAAGTATGTTTCAGGTTATGTTCCTGCGCCGCGTCCGATGACCTATTATCCGCCGGCGACTTCTTGAAAGTTCTGAGTTTTATTCAACGATGTTTCTTATGAATAAAAGGGGGGAACTGTAGGGAATATTTGATTTTTAGTATGTTTCATGATATTCTGTGTGCGTGAGAACAGAATGTTACTTCTTTCTCTTACCTCGACACAAGCTGCACTTTCAATAAACACATCCTATAGTAGTTTATGTTAAAGGTCGTAAAACTGTTAAACGCTCGTAAATGCAGAGCTACTCCTAATTTTTATGTTCTTCTTTTCCTTATCTTTTCTAAACATTCCTGACCAAATGTAAACACTTCTGCACCCTCTTCTTTGGTTCTTTGTGTGTGTGTGCTATATATACTGCTCTCTCCCACAATAAACTTGGAACGTCTCACTGATCACGGACTTGTGTATTATTGAGGGGTTCCCTGGATCCAGGCGGGAAGCAAAATACAGGCTGAGCACTGACTAGACGGGGTCTAGCACAAACAAGAAATCCTTACACCTGGGAAGGTTCACCACTGTTCCATGTTTTTGCCATTTGTGGATAATGGCTCTCACTGTGGTTCGCTGGAGTCCCAAAGCTTTAGAAATGGCTTTATAACCTTTACCAGACTGATAGATCTCAATTACTTTTGTTCTCATTTGTTCCTGAATTTCTTTGGATCTTGGCATGATGTCTAGCTTTTGAGGTGCTTTTGGTCTACTTCTCTGTGTCAGGTAGCTCCTATTTAAGTGATTTCTTGATTGAAACAGGTGTGGCAGTAATCAGGCCTGGGGGTGACTACAGAAATTGAACTCAGGTGTGATAAACCACAGTTAAGTTATTTTTTAACAAGGGGGGCAATCACTTTTTCACACAGGGCCATGTAGATTTGGAGTTTTTTTTTCTCCCTTAATAACGTAAACCTTCATTTAAAAGCTGCATTTTGTGTTCAATTATGTTATCTTTGACTAATAGTTAACGGTTTTTGATGAGCAGAAACATTTAAGTGTGACAAACATGCAAAAGAATAAGAAATCAGGAAGGGGGCAAATAGTTTTTAACACCACTGTATATGGTCTAATCATGTAAAAACAATTCAGATTTGGTCTGATTGTTCTACACAGCCTCTTAACATGCATATCAAATTTTAAATGAGAATCTAAAATAACACCTAAATATTTAAATTATTGACTCTTTCAATTTCCTTTTGATTGATCTTAATTATAAAACCACTCATTTCCTTCTTTCTATTTGAAAAACACATTGAGACAGGTTTTGTACAATTCAGGGTCAAACAGCTGTTCTGTAGCCACTGTGACACACCAATCATTTCATTTGTTAATATTTCTGCAGCTAGGCTTGGAGTCTTTGCAGATACATAAATGACTGTGTCATCTGCATATAACTGACATTTTGTTTGCTTGCAACAAACAAATCATTGACAATCATGGAAAATCATTGACATATAAGGAAAACAGCAATGGGCCCAAAATTGACCCTTGAGGGAGACGCATCTCATTATTTCGTAAGGCTGATCTTCAGTTATTAATTTTAACACACTGATCTCGGGATTCTAAATATGATCTAAACCAATTCATTGCCTGCTGGGAGAAATTGAATAAATTTAATTTGTGTAGGAGAATTTCATGATTCACATTATCAAATGCCTTTTTGAGATCTAAAAACACTACACCTACTACATTACCTTTATCTAAAGATTCCTTAATAAATTCTATGAGATAGCAGTTTGCCATTTCTGGTGAATACTTAGGCCTAAAACCAAACTGTTTAGAATGAAGTAAATCATATTTTTCTAATTAGTTGATAAGTTGTTCAGCTACCAATTTTTCCAGAATTTTTGAAATTGCAGGAAGAATAGAAATTGGTCTATAATTCTGAACCTCATCGGCTGATCCTGCCTTGAAAATTGGAGTTACAGTATAATACTGGTTTTCCAATTTGAAGGAAATTTATTTTCTCTAATTGATAAATTTACCAGATTTACCAAAGGCTTTAACAAACAAGCACTATATGTTTTTATAAATGCAGTATCCATTCCAGTATCCATATATCTTTAGCTCTTGAGTTATTCAGTTGATTAATAATTTGAAGTATCTTATGTTGTGCTTGGTGGGTTTCCTCCGGGTACTCTGGTTTCCTCCCACAGTCCAAAGATATGCAGGTTAGGCTAATTGGCGTTCCTAAATTGCCCGTAGTGTGTGATTGGGTGTGTGAGTGTGTGTATGTGTGTGTGCCCTGCGATGGATTGGCACCCTGTCCAGGGTGTACCCCGCCTAGTGCCCGAAGTCTCCTGGGATAGGCTCCAGGTCCCCCGCGACCCTGAACACAGGATTAAGCGGTATAGAAAATGAATGAATGAATGAATGAGTATCTTATGTTCATCAACCTCAGAAATATGAAAGGATGAGGGTGTGCCATTAATTACATTTTGAGGTAGTTGTATAGTTTTAAAACACATAACAAGCTCTTCCACAGACTGAATAAAATATCTATTAAATTCATTGCAATTTCAGTGCTATTAGTACTTACATAATCTACCATTTATGTTCAGCTCCACTAATGGTTTTCTTTGTATACCCTCTCTTTTAGAAAGTTTATTTATTCACTTCCAAAGAGATGAGCTATTTCCTCCTGATTCTATAATCAATTGCTCAAAATATGCAGTTTTTGCCATCCTCATATCACTAATTACTTTATTTCTTAATGATTTAAAATGTAGAATATCTGTCTGTGTTTTTGTAAGCAATTACTTTTTCAAAGCTATATCTCTCTTTTTCATTAGTTAATAGATGTCTGAATTTAACCATGGTAGAGATGCATTTTGTCTACATTTAATGGTTGTGAATATTTTTGAATAGTTTTTTTCAATAGTTCTCATCACAGTTTCACAGTTTTTGTCCAATTCACCAATTTGTAATACATCACCCCAATTTATGTTTTTCATATCATTTTCAAATTTTAACATTTTGCTCTTAGGAATGCCTGCTCTTCCTGGTTAAAAAATTTTATGAAAATTATTCTGCAAACGTTTCTTTGTTAATTTCCTAACAACAAGGATCATGTTATGGTCAGAGAAACCTGTCAAAAGATTATATGTTTTTATTACCCTTTCAGGTTTATTTGTAAATACCAAATCAATAAGAGTTTTACTTGTTTTTGTTATTCTTGTTGGACCTTTTATTAACTGGTTAAATTTGTATTTTCGTAGAATTGATTTCAGTTTTGCTTACTATGTTTGTCTGACCAATTTATGTTAAAATCTCCAAATATAACAGTTTCAGTACGCCCATTGAAAAACTTCAACATTTCCTCTAAATTATTATAAAAAGACATATCATATGAAGGTGGATTATACAAGATCACAAGATTAAAATTCATTTTTGGGGACAATATAACATTTAACGCCAAACATTCTAATCCAGCAATATCTAGTTGTACCTCAGCACATTTAAAAGTATCCTTAATATAAATCATAACTCCCCCTCCTCTTCGTGATGGTCTATCCTTTCTATAACAACTATAACCAGGAACATTCATCATGCATGACGGTGTACTGGTAGACAACCAAGTCTCACTTAACGCTAAAAAGTCCAGGTTTGAGTTCATAAGCAGATGTTCAATTTGATCCCTCTTTGATATAATACTTCGGATATTCAGGTGCCCCCCTAGAATACCCTTTGGTTTGAGTTTTGAATCCCAGATCACTCTGGCGTGGTTCACAGTCTGAAATAATTTAAACTGTTTCTGTGCAGCATGGTTGATGACTCCTTTTGTCTTTAGGTTTCCATAAAGTACTTGTACTGTAGTTCGCCTATTTGTTTTGCTCCAGACATATTATTTTTTCAATGGAAAAGAGATTGTTTAGACTCACCAAAGCGCTCTGAATCAGGGACAGGTTTATTACAGAGCTCTGATGTTTCAAACATGTGTACATCCTGCAAATTATCCAAGGGTAGTTTGACCAAACACCCAACATCTTCCAGCTTGTGCCCTGATTTCCACTGATTTCTGCCCCACAGTTCACTCTCCAGTTTGGATTACACTCAATCGATCCACTTACTGGTTCAGTTATATGTTGATTTGTTGATGGTCCTGGATTCATCTGTATATCGCCACTGAGCAAGAGAAGAATCAGTAGAAGCTTTGCATTATACCATTTACTTCTTTTGACATACTGATGACTTTCTTTTCCTTTAAAATGATGATAGTTACTTTGCCAGCAAATATAGTAAATAATGTGGTATCCTTGGGTGAAGAAGTTCAATTTTGATGTATCAACCATGGGCGTGAGTTTAACAGATGTAATCTGTGTTTCATATCCAGTAGCACTGATAGCAAAACCACATGGACTTTCGGCCCCTCTCACACTGTAAAAAAATTCTTGCTACTCCGACTAAAAAATTTCTAGTGACCTGTTGCACCTAAAATTTTTAGTTGGCTCGATTTAAGTTGTGTAAACTATTTTGTTTTTGCTGTGCTGATTACCTCTAAATTTACACACAAATTGAAATAAAACATTCTGTCAACTAAATGTTCTATGCTGAATAAACATGCCTAGTTAGGCCAACAAGCAGTCTCAAATTGAAATATAATGTTGTGTCAATTAAATGTTCCAAGTTGACTGAAAGGTACATTTTGAATTGGAAATTATGCTTGCATAATTATAAAATTAACATCTTAAAGTTTACTTGAGTAGGTTATTCACTGTAGCCACATTTCAAATAACATGACACATTCCTCTAAATTTGAATATTTTTTTAATGTAAACTTTAAACACCTGTTAAAGACGATCAACATTGATTAAGTGCAATCCAGCTACTCTTTCAACAAATAAACAACTGCTGCATTGTTATAACAAAATATGCAAATAACATTCCAAAATGCAAGAATGAAACAGTTCCCTTAACATTCATGTTACAAAGCTTACTAATATCACACTCAGTCAAAACAGTATACTGGATAAATAGACTTCTGCCTTGTAGAACAAAACATACTGATATTTCTCAGTAAAAACGTGCAGTGGCTTATTTGAAAATAATAAAATATTTGCTTTAACTCAGAAATGGTTTAAGATAAAAAAATAAAAAAAATGTTGTGAAATAATTTTGCCAAGCTCCAAGATTGTTTGCAGATGCAGTAAGCACTGTTTCCCAGATATTCTCCCTAATACCTGAAATACAAAAAAAAATATATATGAATAACTAATTAAGTAACCGTTTGTAGTTCAAAACCATTAAAAAAATCCTAGACAAAAAATGTCCGTTTAGCCATTATAACCGTTTTCAGACACTATAAGGTTAATGAATGATGAAGTGAGAACATTAAGCTCCCTCAGTGGCGCACTAACGCACCGTCTTTTTCAAATAGCCTTTGAAATTATCAGTCATTAAAATGATTAAAATGTATGTAACGTAAGTAAACTTTAGCGGTTTCATAGTTTAACATTAATGTCAATGTACATACCATCTGAAAAAAAAAATGCGTTAGGAGCTGAAACGAGTGCATTGCCAGATAACTACTGTAACACTCCAAATTATATAAATAAACACTCGAAAATATAATGTTCTAAAGCTTGCTGCTGGATAATATATATATGTTATAAAGCTAAAATTGCTGATTACTTTGCAAGCCGAGGACAGTTAGTTTCCATGAAGTACTCACTGGAAGAAATAGCGGGAATTTCGAAAATTCTGGAACAACGCTTTTGCGCATGCGCAGAGGTCCCTCTTGTTCGTCCAACATAAAATTGTTTGTGTGCAGTTAAATGTTTCATGAACACAGTTATACTCATTGCCTTGATGAAACTTTCGTAGTTGAGTAATGAAATTTATACAATCATTGAGAAAGCATATTTTTCTTTTTTAACACAAGCATTGTATTAGCCCAACATATATTTCTTTTTTCCAACAACTATTTTCAGTATTCATTTTTTACAGTTTGTGGCTATGTTGTTTGTACACACTTTTACTTTTCCCCTTCTAATCTCCCCTTTGATCAAAATGCTCCTGATATGAGCCGACATGAGCAGGTTTGTTTCAGTCATAATATTCCTCTATCATAAAGAGAGGCGACATACAGTATACTTGCTGCTTAAACACTGTATTTGTTTTAAAAAGTGAAAGCGCGCGCGATGTGAGTAAAAAAATTACATCCCCGCTGGGGCCAATCGATGGAAATCTTTGATGAATTTTTATAATATATTTTAAAAATATATAATATATTTTTATAATAATTTAATAAATATAAACCAGTCTTTTCCCAATTACACTTAATTAATGTCAGATATTTTTTCTTCATGTAGTTCTTCTGAATACACCTATATGGAAGTCCATTGCCGCCACTAAAAAAGAAAAAAATGATAATAATTCACATATTTCCACATATTTAAATCATTCAAGTCATAGCTGATGCTGCAGCTTCCCATCCATATACTAGCAAATTTCGGATAATAAAGATACATCGTATAGACGTAAAGACGATGTATCACTTAACAGCTCAAACAGGTGATCTACAGACGATCAAAATACGACTATAAAAAAACGAACGCGATGTTCACCAGATGATATGATCTTTAGCAGACGTCTCCGCGATGTACCTGTGCTATCTGGGTTATCTGTCTGGATTTATTTTTATGTTTTTTTTCATGTAAAGTGCAGGTTAATTTGTTTTATTTTTACTGTATATTTTGCGTTAATTATTTTTATGCATTTATTTTTTTGGGCTGTAGAACGAATAATTTGGGTTTCCATTATTTCCTATGGGAAAATTTTATTTAGTTTACGAGTGTTTTGGAATACGAGCCCACTTCCGGAACGAATTATGCTCGTAATCCGAGGTTCCACTGTACTTCATAGTCTTTCTCCAAACATGGATTGAACAAACATAAAGAATATCCAAAGTATGCAGTCTTTTTACTGATGGAAATAAACAGCTCAGTAGTTTAGTAGTCCCAAAACTGTACTCCTGTGTCCCAGCTCCAGTTACTCGAGAAAATAATGGGTGATCTGTAGGATGATCTGTTACCATATCTTCATGATATATATATATATATATATATATATATATATATATATATATATATATATATATATATAGTATCTGTGGGCATAAGTGTGACCATTAAAAATAAGCACATGTCAAATAGGCAGCACCAGCAAAAATATAAATATGAAGTTCACATAAGCAAATAAAAAAAATATTACACTGAAAGGCAGGCAATCAGGACTGAATATTCACAAACCTATAAAGCACCACTAAAATGTAAGCTTTTGATTAAAAATGGGGAAAAAAAATGATTGAACTTTAGTAAATATGATTGAACTTTGTGTAGTAAATAAATGAGGGGAAACTGTCCATGGTGCTATGAGTAGCATTCTCTATTCCCTTTGGTCAAAAAGCTATTGAATTAAAAAAAAAAAAAAAAGTAAAAATAAAAAAAAGGAATAATCTCTAATATTAAAAAGGTGTAGTAAGTAGATGAGGGGGTGCAGTTTATGGTGGCCTGAGTGGCATCTGCACATGCCCTTTATTAAAGAAGTTATTAATTTTTTTTTTTTATGAAAAATTAGAAAACAAAATGAAATAAATAGACTCTAAAATTAAAGCGGTGCAGTATGTAGATGATGGGGGCAGTTTATAGTGGCATGAGTGGCATTTGTCCATATCCGCTGGTTAAGAATATACTGTGCATATATAGCAGAAGGAAATATTCTTAGTGTATATACAAGTGGCATCTTTACAGCTATTCTGTATATATAAAGATTACTATATAGAGATAACAGTAAAGGGTGCTTATATTCACATTGCACAAGTTTTGAATAATAAGATTGGATTCCTCATTGCTGAAACCGTAAGTTAAAAGAAACTCTTACAAGAAATTAATAAATATAAACCAGTCTTTTCCCAATTACACTTAATTAAGGTCAGATATTTTTTCTTCATGTAGTTCTTCTTAATAAACCTATATGGAAGTCTGTTTCCGCCACTAAATAAAAATACAAATAATAATTCACGTATTTGGGATTTACATTTCTGATATTTATTATTAATTATTTTAAATATTGCATAAGTTCATATTCTACTTTAACTCAAACTCCAAAGCATTGTTATACTGCGCATGTGCGAACATTTACATAAGTGCAAGTCATTAGGTGTGTTCGAGCTCATACTGCGGCTGCGCAGACCGATCGGCGAGATTAGCCGAAAGCAGTCGGGGAGGAGCTGAAAACGGAGCCGTCAAGTCGGACACGTTGGGGATCTCGTTGCTTCCTCAAAAATGGCAGATCACGTGGCGTTTGGCTACTTTATTGCAGATGAACTGGAAGCTGTAGAAATACCTTTTTTGTTGGAAGAAATGCAGCAGAATGAACAACGATGGTAAGTTTATAAACAGTATATTGTCACGTTTCCTTCCCTTACTGTGTCTGTGTCGGCCGTGTGGGCGAGGCATGATCGCAGAGGCAAGCTGACGGTTAACAATGTTCTTTATTTTTTAAATCCAACAAAACATAAACATAAAACACTCCAACACAAACTAAACTTTCAGTAACGGTTGCTAGACGCCTGACTGGAGTCCAGCCAGGCTATTTAAAGAACTAAACATAAATCAATCATCAAATTAACTTCCCTCGGTTCAGGTGAGCTTCTACGTCACCTGACCGAGGTGCAAACTGGGAACTGAAGTCCAACTGAACGAAAAACAAAACTACAACTCAAAACACAACATAAATATAAATGGCGCTCTGGCGCCATCTAGGGGTTAACCGTTACATTACCCCCCCTCTAAAAAATGCTCCTCCCGGAGCATCACCGGAGGCCCCGGACACCCAACCCAATGTTCTACCTTTAGCCTCCTATCCAGGAGGCTGGGTGACGGGGCTGGAGGCATGCTCTGCAGCTGCTGGGCTGGAAGCGTGCTCGGCGGCTGCAGAGCTGGAGAAGTGCTCGGCTGCTGCAGAGCTGGAAGCGTGCTCGGCTGCTGCAGAGCTGGAGAAGCGCTCGGCTGCTGCAGAGCTGGAGAAGCGCTCGGCTGCTGCAGAGCTGGAGAAGTGCTCGGATGCTGCAGAGCTGGAGAAGCGCTCGGATGCTGCAGATCTGGAGAAACGCTCGGCGGCGGCAGGGCTGGAGAAGCGCTCGGCTGCTGCTGAGCTGGAGAAGCGCTCGACGCAGGCGTTGGAGCGGTCACTGCGCTCGACGCAGGCGTGGGAGCGGTCACTGCGCTCGACGCAGGCGTGGGAGCGGTCACTGCGCACGTAGACGGCGTGGGAGCGGTCACTGCGCTCGGAGACGGCGTGGGAGCGGTCACTGCGGTCGGAGACGGCGTGGGAGCGGTCACTGCGCTCGGAGACGGCGTGGGAGCGGTCACTGCGCTCGGAGACGGCGTGGGAGCGGTCACTGCGCTCGGAGACGGCGTGGGAGCGGTCACTGCGCTCGGAGACGGCGTGGGAGCGGTCACTGCGCTCGTAGACGGCGTGGGAGCGGTCACTGCGCTCGGAGACGGCGTGGGAGCGGTCACTGCGCTCGGAGACGGCGTGGGAGCGGTCACTGCGCTCGGAGACGGCGTGGGAGCGGTCACTGCGCTCGGAGACGGCGTGGGAGCGGTCACTGCGCTCAGAGACGGCGTGGGAGCGGACACTGCGCTCGGAGACGGCGTGGGAGCGGACACTGCGCTCGGAGACGGCGTGGGAGCGGACACTGCGCTCGGAGACGGCGTGGGAGCGGACACTGCGCTCGTAGACGGCGTGGGAGCGGTCACTGCGCTCGGAGACGGCGTGGGAGCGGTCACTGCGCTCGGAGACGGCGTTGGAGCTTGTGCAGAGCTCAACAGCGGCGTTGGAGCGTGCACTGCGCTCGACGACGACGTTGGAGCTTGTGCAGAGCTCAACAGCGGCGTTGGAGCGTGCACTGCGCACGACGACGACGTTGGAGCTTGTGCAGAGCTCAACAGCGGCGTTGGAGCGTGCACTGCGCTCGACGACGACGTTGGAGCTTGTGCAGAGCTCAACAGCGGCGTTGGAGCGTGCACTGCGCTCGACGACGACGTTGGAGCTTGTGCAGAGCTCAACAGCGGCGTTGGAGCGTGCACTGCGCTCGACGACGACGTTGGAGCTTTGGCTGGGCTCAACAGCGGCGTTGGAGCGTCCAGTGCACTCGACGACGGCCCTGGAGCTTCCTTAAAGCCGGGAGGTGGTGACAGAACATGTGCGGGGGATAGCGGCTGCTGACATGCTAGCTCGCTGTTCTCGAAGCCGGGAGGTGGCGTTGGAGCGTGCACGACGCTCTCCTGCAGTGTTGGAGCGTGCACGGCGCTCTCCTGCAGCGTTGAAGCGTGCACTGAGCTCAACTGCAGCGTTGGAGCGTGCACGGCGTTCTCCCGCATCGTTGAAGCGTGCACAGCGCTCTCCTGCAGCGTTGAAGCGTGCACTGAGCTCAACTGCAGCGTTGGAGCGTGCACTGCGCTCTCCTGCAGCTTTGGAGCGTGCACGGCGTTCTCCCGCATCGTTGAAGCGTGCACAGCGCTCTCCTGCAGCGTTGGAGCGTGCACGGCGCTCTCCTGCAGCGTTGGAGCGTGCACGGCGCTCTCCTGCAGCGTTGGAGCGTGCACGGCGCTCTCCTGCAGCGTTGGATCGTGCACGGCGCTCTCCTGCAGCGTTGGAGCGTGCACGGCGCTCTCCTGCAGCGTTGGAGCGTGCACGGCGCTCTCCTGCAGCTTTGGAGCGTGCACGGCGCTCTCCTGCAGCTTTGGAGCGTGCACGGCGCTCTCCTGCAGCGTTGGAGCGTGCACGGCGCTCTCCTGCAGCTTTGGAGCGTGCACGGCGCTCAACGACGGCTCAACGTCGTCCTCAAAGCCGGGAGGCGGTGGTAAAACGGGTGCGTCGGACAGCAGCTGTTTACACGCTGGCTCGCTGTCCTCAAAGCCGAAAGGCGGCGGTAATACGGGTGTGTCGGACAGCAGCTGTAGACACGCTGGCTCGCTGTCCTCAAAGCCGAAAGGCGGCAGTAAGACGGGTGCGTCGGACAGCAGCTGTAGACACGCTGGCTCGCTGTCCTCGAAGCTGGAAGGCGGCGGTGAAACGGGTGCGTCGGACAGCAGCTGCTGACATGCTGGCTCGCTGTCCTCAAAGCCGAAAGGCGGCAGTAAAACGGGTGCGTCGGACAGCAGCTGTAGACACGCTGGCTCGCTGTCTTCGAAGCTGGAAGGCGGCGGTGCGGCGGTCAGCGGCTGCTGACACGCTATCTCGCTGCTGAGTGTCTGCGAGAGAGGAGAAAGCTCCGAGCCCGCTTCGCGGTCATCCCGGAAGTGGAGGATCATCTGCTGGAGCTCCTTAATATGCTCCAGCATTTCACTCACCCGTTCCGGCTCCGGAATCCACCACATGAGCTCCTCCTCTCTCTGCTGCTGCTCTGCCTGGGGTTTTCTTTCCCCCTCGTCACCGCCGTACTTGGGCTTCCTCGCCCTTCTCTTCCGGCCAGTGCGGGGAACCACGTGACCCCGTGCCGCGTCGCCCCTGAATGGCGTCCGCCGAATGGCGAGCCTGCAGCCCTCCCAGCTTTGTGGTGTCTCTCTCTCTCTCTCCTCGCTGCTCTCTCGCAGGTGCTCCTGCTCCTCCAGCAATCTGTACTCGCAACTGCGGTACATCTCCTCCTCGTCCTCTACCAGCCCGATGTTATAATCCCAGCCGTAGTCCTCCTTTTCTTCGCTGCTCTCTCTTAGGTGCTCCTGCTCCTGTTTTACCAGCTGGTTGTAATTCCAGCTCCTGAGCAGATCCACCTCGCCGTTCTCCAACCAGCAGTAATCCCACTCGCCATACTCCTCTTCCTCGCTGTTCTCCTGCCCATTCGCCAGCTCGGGCGAGATGGTCCTCGCACCCCCCCCAAAAAACTTCAGGAGGGGATTCTCCGCCATGCCTCTTGGTTGGTCTAGCAATCTGTCACGTTTCCTTCCCTTACTGTGTCTGTGTCGGCCGTGTGGGCGAGGCATGATCGCAGAGGCAAGCTGACGGTTAACAATGTTCTTTATTTTTTAAATCCAACAAAACATAAACATAAAACACTCCAACACAAACTAAACTTTCAGTAACGGTTGCTAGACGCCTGACTGGAGTCCAGCCAGGCTATTTAAAGAACTAAACATAAATCAATCATCAAATTAACTTCCCTCGGTTCAGGTGAGCTTCTACGTCACCTGACCGAGGTGCAAACTGGGAACTGAAGTCCAACTGAACGAAAAACAAAACTACAACTCAAAACACAACATAAATATAAATGGCGCTCTGGCGCCATCTAGGGGTTAACCGTTACATATATGTGCATGTGTAAATCATTTCATTTTAAAGTAACTGAACAAATACTGTTTTACAAATCAAGCTTATACTTAATCAAATGGTGTTTTGTTTACTGGTGTTATGTTAGGCTTCTGTAAACAATAAATAATTAGCTGTAATTGCTGTTGGAGAGTAAGCTACTTGTTTTGTGTTTATAGTACAAATACAAATAAGTTTTTATATTTCATGTTCAACAGTCGTGTAAACCTTAATTGTTGGAATCTATCCCAGTTCTACAAAAAACACTGAATGACAAAACTTTTGAATTACAATACATGTGTATATAATAAGTACAATAATAATAATAAGTACATGTTTTTATTGTATAGATTAGTTCCAAAAGTACTACAATTTGTGGAGGAGGTCGTCCCCCTATACAGTCCCTCAGAATTTCGCAGTCATTTCAGGCTTTCCAAAGAACAAGTGGCGGTGCGAACTACATAATTTAACTACAATTTGGTATATTCTCCTGAACCCTTATGTTCTACCTATACAGGATGTCATTTCTACCCTTGGTCCTGTTTATTAGCTTTCAGATAATTACAAAGATATTTGGAACCATGTTATCCTCCACAGACTTCCATAATATTTCTTTTCAGTACTATTGCAGTGAGTGGGGGTGAGATATTTAGTTTTTCAATGACCTTTCCTTTGAAACAGATTATCACTTCTGTAGCTTAGAAAAAACATAAATTGCATGTTACCGTACCAACATGCAATCATTTCAGTGAAAGTAAAAAATTGTAGACAGTTAATATAATTTAGTCTGTAAGACTTGCTAGTAAAATTGTATGAAAGTGCAACAAATGCAAGGCAAGAGCTCTTAAGTGTCACCTCAAAGTGCATTTTGAAATTGTAACTGAAAATAAGAGGCAATTTATAACATTGGAAAGATGACAAAAGTACATAGACATTTGATTGAAACAGAATAAGCTTTATTTGCCATGTTTTCAAGAAGGTTTTAGTAACTGTATAATTTGCTCTTGTTGTCTTCCGATTTTCTTTAGCTCCTCCACAACAGTTCCCAAACTGGTCAACATCTTTTTTCCAAAAGATCGTCTGCACCTCTCTTTCAGTTGACGCCATCTCTCCAGGTCCGGCCTTACAAGAGATTCAAGCACAGCTGTTCTTCGTTCTGCATGCACTTCATATGCCTCAAAACATTGTGAGGGTTGTGAGGATCTCTGGTGGTAGTCGGTAGGTCCTGGCTAATGGGTGTCTGTTGCACAGGGCACTGGCTGGTTGGTGGTTTCACAAAACTGAGATTTAGGGGTACAGGTGACTCAGTGGAGGTAGAGGGACATGGAAAAGGAGGTTGAGGAAACACTGCAGCACAAGCTAGATCACTGATAGGAGCTGTTTAGAGAGAAAGCTGAAAATTTAGTTGTCACTTATGTGTCCAGTATGTGTTTGTTCATCACAAGTGTTTACCTTGTTTTGTGTCAACGGCTGTAACTTTTGCCATGACACCAGAGAGGAACTTTGCATCTGAGGAAATACTCAAAACTATCACACAAATCATTGTTAACTTGTATTTATTCCAGTTCTTCCATTTACTTACCTGTTTTCATTCTTTCTGCAATTTCCTTGGAAACCTTAAGAGTAAAGGTTCTTCCTTTGCTGTCCTTTACATTCATTGTTCTATTATTCATTTAGTTTTTTCTTGCACTTGGTAATGCATGGTCTTTATAAATTATATGCGAAGTGAGAGACCATGGGACTATACGCAAGGTGTGTGACTCATTATGTCTAATAAAAACTAATAAGTGTTATTGCATTAAACAGATTTCAATTTGTCTGATTTAAGTGGTTGTCTGTTTGTAATTTTTGTGGTTAGGATGTATGTGATATTTCTGGCATAAACAAGTTTTAGTAAACTAAAAACATTGAACATGAATGACCTGCACATTATAAGGAATTAGGCTGTGTTTTTTTGTAGTTTGATTTAGATTGTAGTTATGTAGTATAATTTTGTAGTTATGTTGTGTTTTGTGGTATGTATTTATTTATTTTTTTTACATTTAACTCTTACCTTCAGTTAGCTAAGGGCAGGTTAGACAAACCACTGAGAAAAATCATAGATGCACAAGCACAATGTATTTGTCTTTCTTATAATTTATACCAGTGTATAAAAGTGATCTGAACGTTGTATTTTTCAATTGACAATACACACTAGCACAATGCAGCACATGCACGTGGAGCAGCAACTACAGATTTCAGCATCAATCAATGTTGACCACATTACATTAAATGTCTGTGACATTTTAGTTATTCCATAAAAAATATTACTTAAATATGCAGCTGAATACTATAAGTGGTCTGTATGAAAAAAGTACAATAATAAACTTGTGCACAAATCCAACATAATTAAGAGAAAAATTTTTTACTGCAGTCAAAAGAATTTACGAAATGGCATGCAAATTGATTTGTTATGCAATTATATGGCTTGAAGCACGAAACACTCGTGATCATCGTCATGTGGTGAATGTGGCCAATCATGAGAAGCTGTGACGTCATCACAGCCTGGTGCAGTCGCTCCTGAAATGCTGCGCTGGCTGAGCAAGCCGGCTGTTCTCGAAACGCTCTCGCGTCAATTTGATGCCACACGTGAACGTCACGTGGCGTCGGTTCAAGTCGGACAAAATTTCTAACCGGCATGGACTAGTTCAAGTCAGCCGCCGATCGGTCTGTGCAGCGCTGCATGAAGTCGAACGCACCTTATGTGTTATAGCAGTACTGAACTTCCTGTTAGTGACGTAGCTTCCTGTCTTTGTATCGTTGCCGCGAAAGTTTCGCGTTTGTACTAGCGTTTAAATTACATCGCTTTATACAATAACAATATTAATAGCAACTAGTTTTTACATCTCCATACTATTCGGCTTCGCCTTTTTTCTGCGATTTTTGGCGAACGCGCGAGTTTCCTCGTCTAAGAACAACAAACGGAATTCAGCTCCAAACAACTAAAACTCCGACACAGGTACGTTATCATGTCTACCGTTCAGCTCGTTCAGTGTGTGGAGTGCAGGATGTTTAGACATTCTTCCTCCGTCATTAGTGATAACTTTATTTGTGATAGGTGTGTGTTAGTGAGCACTCTGACGGAGAAGATATTAGGTTTAGAGGAGCGCGTCCAGACTTTAGAGAGTGTGAGAGCAGCGTTATCCCCCTAGCGGACAGTCTGGGTGCCGCAGGCGGACATAAACAGCCCTGTCGATTTTTGCTGCCTTGTCGAAAAATGCTACCGTAGCACAAATCGATAGCAGAGCCTGTCGATTTATGCTACCGCATCACTACAACTACACTGTGGACGTTAGATCTTATTAGAAGAGTTGATTGTATTTATTAGCATTATCGTAAATTAAATCAAATACGCATGTCATGTGCGTAAGCATTTCTGTATGAACCACACATATGATGAACCACAAGATATTCAAATATACAAAAAGCTGTAAACGTAGGTGTTTAAATTTGAGACACTGAACCAGTTTCAAGATTTTATTTTCCTCAATCTTTAGACTCATTCACGACAATTTATGCAGAAACTCAAATGTTTCGGTCAAATTAAGCAAAGGAAAACGGTTTAAACCCACCGCCAACCGAAGTCTCGGCACCAAGGTAGTATGGATTTATGGGCGTGGAAACAGTGTGCAAACTTGTGGGACTGCGCATGCGCAGATCCGATAGTTAGCAAAACTCGATGGGTAGCACTTTTTCGATTGAACACCTTAGAGCCCTCACAGCGGGGCGAGTGGGTGACGACTCGGCGGCATACTTGTTCAGCCAAAGCTAACGCTAAGGCTAACCCACCGGAGCACACCTCCTCTGCGCTTCACGTGTCCAACAGGTTTGCTCTCCTCAGTGATGCACCCACTGAGAAACCTGAAAGAGCTCTGGGGTCCGTTCATCATACATCGCTAACTCGGTTAGCTGGATTTGATTGTTGTGGATTTGACCTGATCTTGGATTGTTTCATTCTTCGATGCGCTTCTCGCATTTGCTGTTATAGTAACATGTCCGTAAGCTTTTATTATTATTTCATGTAAACAGGATTTAGGCTGCACTCCTGCTGGGTTATGATTGGTTGAAATGGAGAGGTCACATCTGATTGGTTAAAGAGCACGACTGATGTGGACTGACTCACGTGGGAAAAGAAAGTATCTTGCATATATATATATATCCACTGCGCAATGAGACGTCGTAGTGGCGTCTTTTCCATGTCATTTTGGACGTCCAATTTTTGTCCATTGATGGGGTTGTTTTGTATCGACAGGCGACGTCTTTTTTTCGACGTCTACTGCACGTCTAATGTTGGTAGGAGTCAAAATTTTTTGTTGAAAAGATGTCCACAAACGACCACGTTTGGACTATAATCCAAAGTGGTCCAAACGTGGTCGTTTGTGGACATCTTTTCAACATAAAATTTTGACTTAACACATCACTTTTTATACAACTTCTACGTAGTCCTATGTTTCAAGAGGGTGGATGACATGTTTTCTATATCATGTCTTCATTTTCCTGTAGCTTTGTTTGGCTCAGCAGTTTGAACTGGAAATGCATTACATCATCCTTATCACCTGCTGCTGAGACAATCAAATGGAGTTTTGGAAATGATCTTGAACAGTATGCCACCTTATGAAATAGGACTAGATCATTTTCCAAAAACTCAATTTGATTGTCTCAGCAGCAGGTGATAACTTGAAACGCATACAAAGGTGTAATGCATTTCCAGTTCAAACTAGCTGCTGAGTCAAACTAAGCTACAGGAAAATTAAGTGGCACAGAAAATATGTGCTCCACCCTCTGGGAAACATGGGACTACATACATACAACAGTATAGTTATACACATTCAAATAAATCACAATTCAATAATCTAGAAGCTTTTTCAAACTTTATTAAAAATAAAAAATGCCCTGAATGGCATCAGACAATTCATTGGGACTATTTTAATTCTCATCACTTTGCGTTTGTGAATCCTCCACCTCCTATTCTCTGTGGCGCATGCTTGAGGTGCTCAGACACATTCCCCTTGATGAACTCCTCAGTGGCTGCACTATCGAATTGCATGATCCCCCTGCACAAGCAGAAATAGACAAATGACTTCAATATATTCAAAGGCAATCTGCAGTCATACATTCAAGTCCACTACCAATACTGGATTAATGCAAAGCCATCTCCCACAAGTGTTAACTGTAACAATTAGGCTGTCTACAAGACTAAGCAGACTGTACTTTTTGAGAAAGCTTACATTATTTAATGTGTGCACTAGAATGTTGACCAGTAAAAGATGGTAAATAGTTGTTGTGCTTAATGCAATTTACAAAAGCTGGTTCTGTGCTTGGAAACACATTGGACTCCATAGAAATTATTATTGAGAAGTTTTGCACAAAAAGTTTTTTATATTCTGGATAATACAACACACCCACTACATGTTCTACTTGTCAGAGAGCAGACTGTTCAGTCGGAGGCTGCTTCAGCTTCAATGTAATGACTCACCTTTGTACCATGAGAGGAGAATAATATTTTGAGAATTGTGACCATTAACCATCTTTTACTTTCAACTTTGCTTTTGTTACTTTCTTAATGCTGTAACACCTTTTGTGGATGAATAGTCTATCAAGATGAAGGATATACAGTGCTATGCATAAGTTTAGACACCCATGCTAATGTTTCCTAAAAAGATGAAAAACAAAAATCTATTGGAAATTGATCTTAATGCCTTAATTAAAAAAAGAAAAGGAAATGTCCAACCTTTTAAGGATTGTAATTTTTAAAGGCAGTTATTTCATGGATCCAGGATAGTCTGCATCCTGCTAAAGTTCCCTTGGCCTTTGGAATTAAAATCGCTCCACATTATCACATAGCCTTCACCATACCTAGAGATTGGCATCTCTACCTTTAAAAATAAAAATCTGCCTGTGTCTCTATGGGAATTTAACACAGGGGTGTCCTGACTTATGCACCCTGTATTTTAAGGAAGAACATTTCTTTATTTACGATACATATTCATTCACAAAGAAAAATTGTGTCCTTAAAAGGTTGGAGTTTTCCTCTTTTTTAATTAAGGCATTAAGCTAAATTTTCAAAAGATGTTGCTTTTTTTTATTCCTCTTTTTAGACAACTTTAGCATGGGTGTCTAAACTTAGGCATAACACTGTATGTAGGAACAGCATTTCACATGCAATTAACCCTTTACACTACTTGCTCAGTGTCCCCTAGGGTGGTCCTCCTTTCATGGCGATGGCGGATGTCGACCAGTAGGCTCAGGCCCTTTTTCTGGAACACTGAAATAAATAAACACATTTGTTGATGATTACAATGCTCCAATTAGAATAGCAAGGTTAGCTAGCACACAATTGTTTTTGTAAACTTCAAAAGCTTCAGTTATTCGTACAGCAGTGTTGGAGAAAGAAACAAAAGTCCAAACAAATGTAATCATCTGACATGATAGAAACCAAACCACGGCTATAATTGAAAAGCAGTTTCTGTGGACAGAAAGAACAGTGCAGGGGGGTATTCTTCGTACGTCGCTTGAAACATCCGGGATGAATTGACACATCTAAGATGAGATCATCGTGCTAATTACACTCTGGCTAAATCGGTTCTTCGAGCACACCTGTTGTTGATGATTAGTATGGCCGGATTGAGTTGTCTAGGATTGTTGCGCGTTCGTGCGTTGGTTTAAAAGGCGATATGCATCGACAGTAGAAACACTGATCATAAGCCCTTTGATTGGTTGACGAAATGACAAAAGAACAAGCTCAATTGTTTTGTAAGACCTGTTATGCGCTGAAATGCCCCCCCCCCCCCCCCCACGTGTTATGCGCTGAAATGCTTCCCTGCCATGGATCCCCCCACCACCACCACACACGTAATCGCTATCAAACATTATATTAGAACATAATATGCACATATGTCTTACAAATTACATGAGACAATAAAATAAGAAATATGAAAATAAATGTTGTATATGGAAAAATAAATATGAATATTTTTTTCAAAAACATGTATACTTTTATATGTATACTTTATAATAAAATTAGTTTTGTCCAATTTTTCATTAGAATTTTTTTATTATTTTTTTTTTATATATATATATATATATATATATATATATATATATATATATGTATGTATTTGCATATTCATAACGAACCCCTGAAATAAATGTTACAAAATAAACAATGGTCTTGAGGCTGTATCATGCCTAGAATTTATTATAATAATAAAAAACCTATGAATTTATGTTCTAATATAATATTTGATATCAATTTTTTATATATATATTATGGCAAGCCGTACCTGTGTGGATATATATGTATATGTAATTGCTATCAAATATTATATTAGAACATAAATTCATAGGTTTTTTATTATTATAATAAACTCTAGGCACGAGACAGCCCTCAAGACTATATATATACAGTGGTGTGAAAAACTATTTGCCCACCTCCTGATTTCTTATTCTTTTGCATGTTTGTCACACAAAATGTTTCTGATCATCAAACACATTTAACTATTAGTCAAAGATAACACAAGTAAACACAAAATGCAGTTTTTAAATGAGGGGTTTTATTATTTAGGGAGAAAAAAAATCCAAACCAACATGGCCCTGTGTGGAAAAAGTAATTGCCCCCTGAACCTAATAACTGGTTGGGCCACCCTTAGCAGCAATAACTGCAATCAAGCGTTTGCGATAACTTGCAACGAGTCTTTTACAGCGCTCTGGAGGAATTTTGACCCACTCATCTTTGCAGAATTGTTGTAATTCAGCTTTATTTGAGGGTTTTCTAGCATGAACCGCCTTTTTAAGGTGATGCCACAACATCTCAATAGGATTCAGGTCAGGACTTTGACTAGGCCACTCCAAAGTCTTCATTTTGTTTTTCTTCAGCCATTCAGAGGTGGATTTGCTGGTGTGTTTTGGGTCATTGTCCTGCTGCAGCACCCAAGATCGCTTCAGCTTGAGTTGACGAACAGATGGCCGGACATTCTCCTTCAGGATTTTTTGGTAGACAGTAGAATTCATGGTTCCATCTATCACAGCAAGCCTTCCAGGTCCTGAAGCAGCAAAACAACCCCAGACCATCACACTACCACCACCATATTTTACTGTTGGTATAATGTTCTTTTTCTGAAATGCTGTGTTACTTTTACGCCAGATGTAACGGGACATGCACCTTCCAAAAAGTTAAACTTTTGTCTCGTCGGTCCACAAGGTATTTATCCAAAAGTCTTGGCAATCATTGAGATGTTTTTTTAGCAAAATTGAGACGAGCCTTAATGTTCTTTTTGCTTAAAAGTGGTTTGCGCCTTGGAAATCTGCCATGCAGGCCGTTTTTGCCCAGTCTCTTTCTTATGGTGGAGTCGTGAACACTGACCTTAATTGAGGCAAGTGAGGCCTGCAGTTCTTTAGATGTTGTCCTGGGGTCTTTTGTGGTCTCTCGGATGAGTTGTCTCTGCGCTCTTGGGGTAATTTTGGTCGGCCGGCCACTCCTGGGAAGGTTCACCACTGTTCCATGTTTTTGCCATTTGTGGATAATGGCTCTCACTGTGGTTCGCTGGAGTCCCAAAGCTTTAGAAATGGCTTTATAACCTTTACCAGACTGATAGATCTCAATTACTTTTGTTCGCATTTGTTCCTGAATTTCTTTGGATCTTGGCATGATGTCTAGCTTTTGAGGTGCTTTTGGTCTACTTCTCTGTGTCAGGTAGCTCCTATTTAAGTGATGTCTTGATTGAAACAGGTGTGGCAGTAATAAGGCCTGGGGGTGACTTCAGAAATTGAACTCAGGTGTGATAAACCACAGTTAAGTTATTTTTTAACAAGGGGGGCAATCACTTTTTCACACAGGGCCATGTAGATATGGAGTTTTTTTTCTCCCTTAATAACGTAAACCTTCATTTAAAAACTGCATTTTGTGTTCAATTATGTTATCTTTGACTAATAGTTAACGGTTTTTGATGAGCAGAAACATTTAAGTGTGACAAACATGCAAAAGAATAAGAAATCAGGAAGGGGGCAAATAGTTTTTCACACCACTGTATATATATATATATATATATATATATATATATATACATGCAAGATACTTTTCTTTCCCCACGTGAGTCAGTCCACGTCAGCGCTCTTTAACCAATCAGATGTGACCTCACCATTTCAACCAATCATAACGCGGCAGGAGCGCAGCCTTAATCCTGTTTACATGAAATAAACCTGCTACCGCCAGGTTCAAGCTTACGGACATGTTGCTATGACAGCAAATGCGAGATGAGCATCGAAGAACGAAACAATCCAAGATCAGGACAAATCCACAACAATCAAATCCAGCTAACTGAGTTAGCGACGTACGAAGAACACCCCCCAGGAAGAGAGAAGGTGGTCAATACTTACAACCGCAAGGCAATGGAAAGGCCCATCTCCCAGTCTCAGTCACTGCATCTGCACCACAAAAAATAGTTTTAGAATTGATCAAATAATGAAACTTAACAGATTTGTTTGAAGAGAAATAAATCTGCAATATTATAATGATTAGAGGAACTTCTATAAAACTTGCTGAACAGCAAAGTACTTAGATGAAAACTGCTTCCTTAATTGTAAGAAAAAAAAAGAAAAGAAAAATCAAAGCAATACAGTATGTGCACTGTAACAGGCAGCCAGGGTGGTAGGATCACCACCTGAATAGCAAAATAATCATAATTGTGCACAGTATAAACACAGCTGACAACTAACCTAGCCTGTCATGGGGGAGGGGGGGAGAGATCACTGCGCTGTGCTCTTTTATCATGTCTGGACTTGGCCGGGGGACTGGGGGCATTGCTACGGGATCGATCATGTCCTGACCTCTGCTGTGACCCATCATGTCTGGACCTGACTGTACAATATAGATTTATTAGCCACATACAGTTATGTGCAATATACTAAGTAATATAGCAGTGATATGAAGACTGTGTGACTCACACCATCACTGTGCCTGGACCCATCATCTCTGAACCTGAAGGTCGGCCTCTCAAAATCACTGTGCTTGGACCTTATGGTGGATCCACTGCTGGACCTAGTAACATTTAAATTGAATCACTTGGCCATACATCTATAACTGACAATAACATGCCATGTTTTAACACTGATACAGACAAACCCCTACTGGTTGAACAAAAATAAGGACTAGAAGCCAGCCAGTACTGACGCTGTGTCCTGTCCTGCTTCTTTACCTGGAGCGATAGCTATCCCTCGCATGGCGAGATCCTGAAAAACACAGAATATTCTTTTATTTCACATGGCCTGATAAAATACAAAAGTGACTGTTTAAAGTGTGATGCAATGAATACTCACTGGGTGTCGACAGGTCTCTGCTTTGAAGTGCTGTGCTTGCATCTTGAGAGCAAAGAAAACAAAGAATATTCAAAGATGTACAATTATCGAAATGAAACAAAAAAGGTAAGAAATTTGGCACACTCTGCTCCTCTAAGCCAGACAAATCTGAAAAATGTCATTAAGCCTATAAATGAAATCATTACCAAACTTGTTTCTTAAGCGGGGAGTAACACTTTGTCCTGAATAGACTTTTGGTTGGTGGAATGGATGAAGTACTCACTGGACATTTCCTTGCGCCGAGATCTGGCAGCGTATTTCTCCGAGCCAGAGCATTCTTCCACAAGGCCATCCAAGGTTTGACTTGCAGAGTCTGAAACACATGAGTCAGCCTATTTAGTACGGTCATATTGCATATACTAAATTAATAATGAAACACCTGAGTCATTACTATGCTTAATTAAAAAGCAGTGAGGAAACTACTCGATGGTTGGTGCGAGGGGGAAAGTAAATACTCACTAGGAGTGGACACTTCACTGCCCCGGGGACTGTCCGCATGCTCCACTGGGCCAGACATGGCTCCATCTTCATGGGCTGAAACGCATGAATGATCCTGTGACTCATGTTGTACACAACACATTATCATGCTTCTTAATTTGTCATCAGTACTCAAGTGTTGTGCAACATGTTGGTGTCTTCAATGGCATGCAGCTTCCGTGGTGCAGTAGGGAAGGGGGGTAGCTTGACGCATATACAGGGGTAATTATGTATAACTAAGCATATCCGTCTCCAAAAATATCTAATCTTAAATAATTTGGTTCATTTTGAAACTGGAATTATAAATTCATTAAGAGAAAACCATTATCCCTGACACTCTCATCCGAATCCGTTAATTCTGCACACACAAAAAAAAAAATTATACAAATTCATGTCTCAAATTTCAGGCCCAATGTTTATCAACCAATTTTCTTTCAAATGTATCAAGTATTGGAGAATGAGAAACATACCATTTCTAACAAAACCCTCCGGAATTCCTTTTATAGTGCGCTTCCGTGTTGATGTAATCACCTCATCGTCCTCTTCTGCCTGGCTGGTCAGGTTGTAGGCGTCACATTAACGACGCTTATCTAGAAATTATAATTAGTTTCAAATTCAACTTAAAAATATATATATATTTTGATATGGTAATGTATAAAATTTTCTATTAATCTAGGCAAAACTTGCCTGAAGTCATTTTTATCTTGATTAATGAGAGTGTCATCCTGGGGGTTAATTTTGTCCTTTATAGCTTTTTCTGTTTTTTGTGACACTCATTTTACTTGGCCATCTGACGGTTTTCATTTCTCTGTCAATCCAACTGTCAGGAACTACACCCTCGTCCTCTTGAGTACCCTCCCTCCAAACTGCCCTCGTGTACATGACCTGGAAAGGATAAGTTTTTAACATTTTAGTTTAAATTTGAGAGGGTTTGGACATGGGCTATGAGGGTAACATTGGGAGTAGGATATTGTGGCAAGAGGACAGAGAGAGGCCCGGTGAGTTTTATGAATGCATTAAGAAAGGAAATGCAGGAGTCACCGAGGAAGATACAGAAAACAAACGGATCTGATGATCCCTGATGGAATCTAGCAAAAAGAAAAAAAAAATTATCTTAATGTGTGTGTTCCAGACCATGGCGAAGGGGTATGAGGACAAAACCACCAGCTTCGTGTGGGAGGCAGGCCGCCTTCCGGAACAGATCCCTTTCTCGCAGTAGTGCATTTTTCATCCTGACACGACCATTTCCTATGCACACTATGTTCAGAAGTCCAGAGCTACACAGTTGTTGAAATAATGGTGAAGTGTGACGCTGGAGCAGAATTTCACAAGCTAAAGTCCCATCTGCATTTTTCTGTCAAACAAAAGCAAAGCTGTTGACCCTCAAAAGAAAATAACTGTCCTTTTCTTTATCAGAGACAAACACTTCAGGGTATCTTTAGCTACTGTCCACTTCTGATTGCTCGATTTCAGACAAACGCCTCTAGTCACTTGTTCCAAGGGTCTTCTCCCACTACTCACATGTTTTTCGACTTGTAGGTAGTTTTCAAATGGAAAACAGGAAATCTCATTTAAGGAACAGTTGAAGTGGCTAGCATCTTCTTGGAGATGAATTAGTGCATGTACATTATACACAGCAAAGGTCTTGCCATACAGGTCAGCACAGCACATGACAAAATGTTTGATTAGTTCCTGAGAATATTGGAAATGGGCATTTCGAGTCCGCTCATCTGATTCAAGCATTATTGACATGGATATTGCCAATGACAAGAAATGTTGGTATTTTTCGAGGGGACCACAGTTTTCAAAACCACAGGACCTGTGTACAGTAAAAACTGCCTCAGTTCAGTGGCTTTCCACCTATCAATTTCATGCAAACCCTGCGGTTGTCGAGCAAATTCACTTGGCATCTTCCCTCTCAGTGCAATTAGTTTCTCAGAAATTGCATCCTTTTGCCTCAGATAAACGACAGACCTTTGGGCCCCGAGTCAAGTAAATTAACAGCCGCCTAACTACTCCCAAGCAGACGACATGCATATAATCTAGGACAAAGGAGCTGACGCAAGGAATTCCTGCTGCAATGAAGGGGCTGATACCAGTTTGGTGATTACTGTACTCCACTCTGGAGAAAGTCATCTTTTCGAGAAGTGCATTCCTTTTCACTGAGAACTATTCTTCTCTCAACACAAGTACCTCTGATTATGCATCGTTCACAACTCTCATAGACTGTATGACCCTTAATACATTTCAGATATGCCCTTGCTGGGGCATCACATATCAGGACATCAATATTGACCGTGTAAGTCTGGCCTTTAAAAACTATTCCATTGTCCTTGAGATGTTTGTATTCAGTCAAAGTCTTTTAAATACTCCTCAAGAGGACTTGGCTTACTTTGTCCACTGAACATGGCTACAATGAATGGATCAAAATGGCCACACTTCGCCAGTATTGGCCAGAATTGGACACCACTACTTTTGAAAAGTGGGACGTTTACGCTGAGGTACACATCATTAGTCCCCATCTGACTTAAATAACAACAGATACCCTTTTCTAAGCTGTAGTACTTGTACTGGCCACCACATTTCGACTCTGTTGTGTTATGCTGTGGTGTACCAAGAAGTGTCCGGCAATCCACAGGCAATAAGTGCCCTTGGTTTCTTAATATGGGCAATAGACCATTGAGTGCTCTGTGTGTCAATCTGTGCTCTGAGGCCCACTGTCTCAGTTCGTCCTCAAAGCTGGTCACTTCAAGCTTCATTTGGTTCCTGTTCCGAGTCAGTAGAGGAATAGTCCAAATCAGTGTCAAAGTCAAAATCTTCTGATGCCGCAAGAACACTGTCACTCAAACTATCTGGGGTCCTAGGTACACCGTCACTGCTGCAACTACTTGTCCCAGGCACATTGTTGGAATTATTTTCAATGCCCTCTTCATCACTGTCAGAATAACAGAGCAGTTGATCCAGTTCTCTTTTGCGTTTTCTCAATTGTCTTACTCTCAAAGTCATCTGTAAACACAGTCGTTAATCAAAATTTGTTAAGTTTAACTGTTTATTTGACTGGGGCCTGTACAAATGAAAAGAGGATGAGATCACATGTACCTTGTTTAGGTGGTTTATCTCCTAACAGGATCGAAGGACACCTCACTCGTTAGAGCACATGAAAGACAAATAAATGGTTTGCACACCGTAGTTTTCATTCTCCATCACCCAAAATTTAAAGGATTAGTTCAATATCAAGAAAAAAACATAGCGTTATACAACATTAGGAGTTTTTTTTTCATAATGTCTGACAATATTAGAAATGTGAATGTTATGGAAAAAGCCCCTAAAACAGGCAAAACGAGTTAGCTTGATTTAAAGGTAGCAGCCGGACAACGTGTAACATTAACCTATTGTTCGTTTCTGTGCCAGAGACAAAACACCTTTAGTTAACTAATCACTTCAGGAAATGTACCTCTAGTTTAATTAAATACAATATAACATATGTTAATTTCATGAACGATTAAAGTGACCTAAGAGACGGTATAACATCAACCAACCTTGCATCATCTGTAAACCACGTAGCTAGCAGCTAGACGCCGTTACGGTAGCAAAAAGCTAACGTTAGTCAGTTAGAACTCCATGCTGCTATTGGTAACGTATATACGTGCAGTTTAGTGTCCCAATAAATTGTTCAAATAGCTGTGACCTTGACCATTCGCAGCTTTATTGTAAGACAATACCGCCAAAGACTATACACATGGACATTGAAATAAATGCTGACCGAACTTACCTTCAATTTTGAGGAAACAGGTTCACCAGCGATCTGAATAGCTGTGCCGTCCAGAACACTACGGCTCTGACTCGAGCCAAGTCGCCAAATTCAATTCAGTTTTATTTGTATAGCGCTTTTAACAATTGACATTGTCTCAAAACAGCTTTACACAATCAAAAGAATTATTTAAGTTTGTATGGAATGTGAATGTGTATGAATCAAAATGTTCAGATAGTCCCTGGTGAGCAAGCCGAGGGCGACAGTGGCAAGGAAAAACTCCGAGATGGTAATAGGAAGAAACCTTGAGAGGAACCAGACTCAACAGGGAACCCATCCTCATCTGGGTGAAACAGATAGCAGGAAATTATCTGGATTTATACAGTGTTAAGTGTTAGGTTCAGCTATAATAGTTGATGTAAAATGGAGTCCAGTAGTTATTGGAGACTCAGATAGACTTGCACCTAACTGAACAACCAGACAGTAAGGCGTTACAATAGTCCAACCTAGAAGTGATAAAAGCATGAACTAGTTTTTCTGCATCGTTTAGTGACAATATATTTCTTATCTTGGCAATATTTCTGAGGTAAAAGAATGCTATCCTGGTGATATTATCTACATGAGCTTCAAATGAAAGGCTGGAATCTATAATCACACCGAGGTCTTTTACTGTTGCACTTGATGGAACAGAAAGGCCATCTAAAGTTACGGTGTGATCTAATATTTTACTTCTAGCTGTATGCGGTCCTAGGACTAGAACTTCTGTCTTATCCGGATTAAGCAGAAGGAAGTTAATTAGCATCCAATTTCTTATGTCCTGCACACATTGCTCAAGTTTAGTAAGATGGTTTTTCTCATCAGGTTTTGTTGAGACGTATAGCTGTGTGTCGTCAGAATAACAATGAAAACCAATACCATGCTTACGGATTATGTTGCCCAGAGGAAGCATGTAAAGGGAAAAAAGCAGTGGGCCTAAAACTGAACCCTGCGGAACGCCAAACTCCACTAGAGAACATGCAGAATAATCACTATTTAAGTCTACATACTGATAACGATCGGTCAAATAGGATCTGAGCCAGGAGAGGGCTGTACCCTTAATTCCTACTACATTTTCTAATCTGTGAAGAAGAATAGCATGATCAATAGTGTCAAAAGCTGCACTGAGGTCGAGTAATACAAGCATAGTTACACAACCCTGATCAGAGGCCAATAGGAGGTCATTTACTACTTTAACGAGTGCTGTTTCTGTGCTGTGATGAGGCCTAAATCCTGACTGATACAGTTCATGTATGCCATTTCTATGTAGATATGAGCATAGCTGCTCCGCTACTATCTTTTCCAGAATCTTAGAGATAAAGGGGAGGTTTGATATTGGCCTGTAATTGGACAGCTGACAGGGGTCGAGGTCAGGTTTCTTAATTATTGGTTTGATAACCACTGCTACTTTATAAGATTTTGGAACATAACCAATGCTGAGTGAGGAATTAATTATTCTCAACAGCGGTTCTGTTATTACTGGTACTGTCTGTTTAAGAAAATGTCGGTATAGGATCTAATATACAGGTTGATGAATTTGCAGAAGAGATGAGTGAAATTAGTTCATTCTCTTCAAGAGGAGTAAAGTATTCTAGGTTTGAATCTGACATGGCTAGGTTAACATCTGTATCAATTACATTGTTTGGTTTCAAAGCCTCAATTTTATGCCTGATATTTACAATTTTATTATTAAAAAAGTTCATGAAGTCCTCACTATTGCATGATGTTGTTGTGGAGATTTCTGTAGTGGTCTTATTTCTGGTTAATTTTGATACGGTATTAAATAAAAATCTAGGATTTTTATTTTCTTCTATAAGAGTGGAGAGATACGTTGATCTAGCTACACTAAGAGCTTTCCTATAGTTCAGGATGCTCTCTTTCCATGCTATTTGAAATACCAACAATTTAGTTTGACGCCATTTACGCTCTAATTTCCGAGCAGTCTGTTATAAAGTGCGCGGGTGATCGTTATACCAGGGAGCGAGTTTCTTATCTCTAATAATTTTTCTTTTAGCTGGAGCTACATTATCTAACGTACAACGAAATGACGACTCGAAATATTCAGTCGCCTGATCGAGTTCTGTGGGGTCAGACGGTGATCTAACCGAAGTTGGTAACTCTGGGAGATGACTGATAAAACTGTGTGGTAGTTGATGTGAATGTACGTTTAATACGGTAGCGCGGTGCTGTACGTACATTATCACTGACACACTTGAATGGAGACAAGATAGTGATCTGAGATAATTTCAGACAGTGGAATTGTGAATACATTTCTTATAATTAATCCGAAAAATATTAAGTCTAAAGTGTGACCTGCTTTATGAGGGGGTCCTACTACACACTGATTTACTGCTACTGAGTCCAGTATGGACATAAATGCTGTTCTCAGAGGGTCTTCTGGATTCTCAAAATGAATGTTAAAATCTCCAGCAATTAACACTTTGTCTACAGAAACGACCAGGTCTGAGATGAAATCTGCAAATTCACTAAGAAATTCAGAATACGGCCCTGGAGGTCTGTAAATTATAATTGGTGGAATCGACTGAGCTGACTTAATATACTTAAGTACACTTATGTTACTATTAAGAATTTCAAATGAGTTAAATTTGTGTCCGTGTTTTTGTACGATAGATAGATTATCATTATGAATAACTGCGACGCCTCCTCCTCTACCAGTTAACCGAGGCTGGCGTATGTAGCTGTATCCAGGAGGACTAGCTTCATTTAGAGCTACATACTCGTCCTGTTTAACCTATGTTTCAGTTAAACAGAGTATATCAAACGCCTGATCTGTGATAATTTCATTAACAATAACTGCTTTTGATGCGAGAGATCTAATATTTAACAATCCTAGGTTCAGATCAGAGGTGCCGGCTGCGCATTCAGTGTGATCCGAGTTTGTGGTCTTTATATTAATTAGATTATTAAAACAGACTTTCTGAGTCTTTCAACATTTTTGCTTAGCTCGGGGAACAGACACAGTCTCAATATGGTGATCCCTGAGTGACGACTCTATGCAGCTAGCAGACGGTTGGTTTAGCCTGTCTGTCTGCTCCCTGGCCTGGGCTCTGGATTGTCACCGATTAACTAGACCTCTACTGAGACTATGAGCTATACTACAGGAAATAAGAGCAGCACCTTCCCGAGTGGGATGGACACCGTCCCGCCATAACAGGCCAGCTTTGCCCTCAAAGGTCTTCCAATTATCTATAAAGCCCACATTATTTTTGGAGCACCACCTGGACATCCAGCGGTTCAGCGACCATAACCTGCTGTAAGCTATGTCGCCACGTCTCATTGGGATGGGACCAGAGCACATTACTTCATCGGACATCGCCTTCGCTAATTTAAACACCTCTGTAAAGTTACTCTTACTAACCTCTGACTGACGAAGGCGTATATCGTTAGCTCCAGCATGTACCACTATCTTAGTGAACCTGTGCTGTCCTAGATCCCTGAGATTACCTGCTATGTCCGGTGCTCTGGCTCCCGGGATACACCTAACCACTGCCGCTGGCGCCCCTAAAGGTCTAGCTAATGTCACGTGCCTCAGTATAGAGTCTCCTATAACCAGAGCTCTTTCAGGTTTCTCAGTGGGTGCATCACTGATTAGAGCAAACCTGTTGGACACGTGAGGCGCAGAGGAGGTGTGCTCCGGTGGGCTAGCCTTAGCGTTAGCTTTGGCTGAACGAGTATGCCGCCGAGTCGTCACCCACTCGCCCCGCTGTGAGGGCTCTAATGCCGGAGTCGGGGGCTGTTTATCTCCGCCTGTGGCACCCAGACTGTCGGCTACGGGAATAACGCTGCTCTCACATTCTCCAACACTCTCTAAAGTCTGGATGCGCTCCTCTAATGCTGATATCTTCTCCGTCAGAGTGCTCACTAACACACACCTATCACAAATAAAATTATCACTAATGACGGAGGAAGAATGTCTTAACATCCTGCACTCCACACACTGAACGAGCTGAACGGTAGACATGATAACGTGCCTCTGTGTCGGAGTTTTAGTTGTTTGGAGCTGAATTCCGTTTGTTGTTCTTAGACGAGGAAACTCGCTCGTTCTCCAAAAATTGCAGAAAAAAGGCGAAGCCGAATAGTATGGAGATGTAAAAGGTAGTTGCTATTAATATTGTTATTGTATAAAGCGATGTAATTTAAACGCTGATAGAAACGCGAAACTTTCGCGGCAACAATACGAAAACAGGAAGCTACGTCACCAACAGGAAGTGACCCATCCCACAAATGCCTTGTCTTGCCTCAGCCAATCAGAGTGACGTTTATGATGATGTGTTCGTTTCAGCCAATCAGAGTGATGCTGGATGGTTTTTGAAAATCCTCCTTGAAGAACTTGTATTGTCTTATATTCTTTGCCTAGCTTGATGGAGAATGAACATCAAAATGACGTCCAAGTTGGGTCATGGTTGGACGTCCAAATTGTGGACCTAGTTTGGACGTCGAATAGACGTCCAGAATTGGTCATGGACTGACGGACCCAATATAGACATGATCTGCACGTCTATCCGACGACCAATGTTTAGTGGGATATATACACACACACATAATCGCTATGAAATACTATATTAGAACATAAATTCATAGGTTTATTATTATCAAATGATATTACTATTATGATAAACCCTAGGCACGAGACAGTCGTCAAGACCATTAATACAAATTCTTGTATAATGTTTATTTTGTAACACATTTCTTTTTTAGGGGTTCGTCATGAATGTGCAAATTATTTATATAGAATAACATTTTTTATTTTTTTATAATGAAAAATTGGACGAAACTAATTTTATTTAAAATATTAACAATATAAAAGTATACATGTTTTTGAAAAAAATATTTCAGTTTTTTCATATACAACATATTTTTCATATTGCTTATTTTATTGTCTCATGTAATTTGTAATTTCTAGGCCATATGCGCAAGGAATGCGCATTAGAGCTGTAATCTGGCCTTAAAAGTTAGGCCCGATAGGGCCCGAGCCTGACAGATTTCGGCCCGAGCTCGACAAGTACATTTTGATTGACAGCCTTTTAAAAGCCCGAACCCGACTTTACAGCCCGACATTATTCAAAATTGCGCAAACACACGGCGCTTTTGCCTTTGGTCAAGAATGAGTCATTTATACATGTTTGAACATAATTTATTTATGACTAACGAATAAGCTACAAACAACTTGGAAGTTGGAACAAAAAATAAACAAGCCCTCTCAGCACTCAAATAAGTCCAGGCAGACACTTACCCTATGAATAGGCCAACAATAGTCCCATAAAAATAAGTATTTCTTTACAAATTAAAATAAGATAAATTCAAAATTAAGATGTGTTTTTGGCAATAACGAAATTAAAATAAAGGCTCCGCAGGGTTTGCTTCGCCACTTCCCTCCACAATCCGGCCTCAACACGACGGTGAACTGCAGCTGAAATTATATAATTATATGAAAGAATAATGCCAACAATAGCCTACATGGTCAAAACTTTCCCACACCGCAGACTTTGCTTTAGTTGCACCAGCAACCAAAACGTAATCGCCAGTGGCAAGCCTCTGTTTAACCTCCTCAGCATCCATTTTCGCATTTCTCTCGCGCTAATCAAAACGCATCACATGACCACGCAAGCCCGGCCCGAGCCCGTGTAAAATTATATTAATTAAGCCCGAACCCGACGGGTTGGGGCTAAGATCTTCAACGAGACTCGCGCTAATCAAAACGCATCACATGACCACGCAAGCCCGGCCCGAGCCCGTGTAAAATTATATTAATTAAGCCCGAACCCATCGGGTTCGAGCTAAGATCTTCAGCTCTAATGCGCATATGTTCTAATATAATATTTGATAGCGATTATGTGTGTGTGGTGGCGGGATCCATGGCAGGGGGCATTTCAGCGCATAGCAGGTGTTACAACAAAAATTTTGCCACTCTTTTGTCATTTGATCAACCAATCAAAGGGGTTGTGATCAGTGTTTCTACTGTCGATGCATATCGCCTTTTAAACCAACACACAAACGCGCAACAATCCTAGACAACTCAATCCAGCTTCACTAATCATCAACAACAGGTGTGCTCGAAGAACCAACTTAGCCGGATTGTAATTAGCACGATGATCTCATCTTAGATGTGTCAAGCGACGTACGACGAACGGACCCCAGGTTATAGAAGACTCTATACTGAGGCACATGAAATTAGCTAGACCTTTAGTCAGTGGTTAGGTGTATCCCGGGAGCCAGAGCACCGGACATAGCAGGTAATCTTAGGGCTCTAGGACAGCACAGGTTCTCTAAAATAGTGGTACATGCTGGAGCTAATACGCCGTCGTCAGTCAGAGGTTAGTAAGAGTAACTTTACCAGGGCGTAAATTTCATTTAACAGTAGCGGGGGACAATAAATATTAAATTTCTCATGAGCAATTTTTGAAGGGGACACAAATAATACCGTCAAATTGTATTTTTGTACAAATTGTAAAGTTTTTCTAAGGTTCAATGACACAGCAGATTTTTCTTAAACTATTACATTGTTGTTTACAGTCAAGCCATCAACATACAATAAAATGTAAACATGACATCTAAACTAAAAACTATGCTCCCTGTGCTGGTGCTGGCTGCTGTCTCTCCGGCTCTCTCCCTGGTTCTGAATCTGCTCCTTCCTCTACTCTCACTGTCTCAGAACAGACTGACTCCTGAAGCAGAAATGCAGGAAAAGATGTTTTCCATACTCATAATAACTAACTTGTTTACATTACGTTTGTTAAATTGAAAGATCATACTGTAAATTGGTGAGCCTGTGATGTTCATCTACTGAACAGCCACAACTCCGAAAACATTAAAGAAATTGTTCACCCCCCGCCACCCAAAAAAAGTCAATATCCCTTCAATAAAAGCACCACACTTGTGTGACACTGTACATCTGATTGACCCTGGTCTACCTGTCCCTCAATAATTTCTGTCTCCTTTGCCTGTGATTGATATTGTGACATTAGTATTTTCATAAGCACCCATTCTTAAAGCCAAGTTTCCTTAATATGTGAACTTACTTGGGGTTTAGGTCACTGAAAAATGATCTTATGTCCATTTATCTATGACACTGCAAGGCAAGATTATTTATACTGTAGCACATTTCATACACAATGGTAATTCAAATTGCTTTACATAAAGTAAAACTATCAAAAAATAATCACAACAATAAAAAAAGAAATAAAAAAAGAGGTTTAAAATTGTATTTAAAATAAATTTTAGTTAAAATTATATTCAAATTAATTAAGACACTTAGAACAGAATGGATATTGATTATACAAAAAAAAAATACAATTCAGACTAGGCACAGTGCTCATTTAGTAAATGTACAGCTAAACAATGTTGTTAATTGTGGCCGTTAATGTTAAGTTAACATTATGCCAAGTCGTCACAAATAAAACACTGCATGGGAAACGGCATTTGTCGTGTTAGTTGCAGTGCACTATGTAACAAGCTATTGTAAACAAGCTAACGTTGTCTAGATAAGTAATAAATTAATCGCTAATATAGCAGATTCATGGAAAATTACATCGGTAATCAGCATTTTTGCCGCAACTAATTCATGAATGAGTCTGCATCAACTACATGAAAGAGAATCGCTTTATGTAAAGTGAATAAAATACCCAACTTACTGGAGTTCAACAATTGAGCCGCAGCCACAAACCTGACCTGACCTGGGAAAGCAGGCAGTGGGCCACTGTGAGGAAGCGGAAGGGGAGGGGGAACTCAACTGGTTCTAAATGCAGCTTTTGCGGGGTGTTTTTTCTACTTACACAATTATCTTAACATCAAACATATATTTTTCACAATAGAGTGTGCAAATTTTTATATATATGTATATATATTTACGCTGGAATTTACGCCCATGAACTTTACAGAGGTGTTTAAATTTGCGAAGGCAATGCCCGATAAAGTAGTATGCTCTGGTCCCATCCCAATGAGACGTGGCGACATCTTACATCAGGTTATGGTCGCTGAACCGCTGGATGTCCAGGTGGTGCTCCGAAAATAATGTGGGCTTTATAGATAATTGGAAGACCTTTGAGGGCAAAGCTGGCCTGTTACAGCGGGACGGTGTCCATCCCACTCGGGAAGGTGCTGCTCTCATTTCCTGTAGTATAGCTCATAGTCTCAGTAGAGGTCCAGTTAATCTGTGACAATCCAGAGCCCAGGCCAGGGAGCAGACAGACAGGCTAAACCAACCGTCTGCTAGCTGCATAGAGTCGTAACATAAAGACCACAAACTCCGATCATACTGAACGCGCAGCCGGCACCTCTGAGCTCTCCCCTCCGGATCTGTCTGACCCATCCTGGTGCCCCACTTCGTCTGGTGCCCCGGGTGCGTCTGCTGTCTGGGGATGACTCTCTCTACCTAGAAGACGGTTCTGACCTTAAGTCTACCTGAGTCAGGTACAAGTCTACCTGAGTTTCCAATAACTACCTGGAGTCCATATTAACATCAATCAACCTAACACACAGTATTAATGCAGATAATTTCCTGTTATCTGTTTCACCCTGATGAGGATGGGTTCCCTGTTGAGTCTGGTTCCTCTCAACGTTTTTTCCTATTACCATCTCAGGGAGTTTTTCCTTGCCACTGTCATCTGAACATTTGATTCATACACATTCACATTCCATACAAACTTAAATAATTCATTTGGTTGTGTGAAGCTGCTTTGAGACAATGAAGATTGTTAAAAGCGCTATACAAATAAAATTTAATTATTGTTAGATAATGAGTGAGGTTGTTTTACAAAAAACTGAATTTATTCAGTGAAATTATGCAAAACAATGGAAAGTGTGCAACATTTGTAACTCTTTTTCAGTCACATTAACACCACAATGCTTTGTTTTTAACTTTCTTAACTTTCTAATAAGATACCACAATGTCTTTATATGCCAATAATAATGTACAGTAACATAACTCAACATTTTTGTCCAACTGCCAAACAGTGCAGAAAAAAAATCAAAGTAAACATGTTTCAGTGTTTTTTTCTTGTTCAGAAATCTAGCGTCTGTTGAGCTTGATACCCCCGAGATGCGGACTTAAGCACCGTGAGGCGCCGCGATTGCCTGCTGACGTTCTGCTGGCGCTCCGTGAAGTTTTGTAAGGACCGCAAGCTTACGCGAGGGCCGGAAAAAAAATTAAACATGTTTAATTTTTCGCGTGGAAAGATGGAAACATACTCACAGCGCCAAAAACTCGCGGTGAATCATGATAAACTGTACTTATGGTCACTGCGCGAAACCGCGTAGGTGAGAGGGGGGTATTAACAAGTGCATGAAAGTCAGGTTGAATGTTTTAGGTGGAGATGTGAAGCACATCTGTTATTTATGCAAAATTTTACAGATGGGGAGAATTAGCGTAGTTGCCATTCGGGATAGGTGTACTGGAGTATGAGGTTATGGGATGAGTTATGTGTATGCCAGATTATGAGGTTATGGGATGCGTTAAGTGTATGCCAGATTAAAAAGATGCGTCTTGAGTCTACTTTTGAACTGGGAAACCGTGTCTGCTCCCCGAACACTGTCTGGAAGGCTATTCCAAAGCTTTGGAGCTAAATATGAAAATGCCCTACCCCCTTTTGTAGATTTTGAAATTCTGGGAACTACCAGAAGTCCGGAGCTTTGTGATCTTAAAGCGTGTGGTGGATTGTTGTGTATCAGAAGACTGGTTAGGTATGTGGGAGCTAAACCATTTAAGGCCTTGTATGTAAGTAATACTATTTTGTAATTTATTCTAAACTGAATAGGTAGCCAGTGCAGGGATGATAATATTGGGGTTATATGATCATATTTTCTGGATCTAGTGAGAACCCTGGCGGCTGCATTTTGGACTAACTGATGCTTGTTGATTGAGGATGCAGGACAACCACCTAGTAATGCATTACAATAGTCCAGTCTGGAGGTCATGAATGCATGAACTAGCTTTTCTGCATCAGATACGGATAAGATGCTCCTAAGTTTGGCAATATTTCTAAGATGGAAAAGACTGTTTTTGTGATATTTGAAATGTGATTTTCAAAAGACAAGTTACTGTCTAATATTACGCCCAGGTCTTTTACTATCGAACTGGTAGTAACAGTACATCCTACTAAACGTAGGCTGAATTGTGAAAGCTGTTGTGTGCTGGTTTTTGAGCCGATGAGTAATATCTCTGTCTTATCTGAATTTAATAAAAGAAAGTTATTGGTCATCCAATCTTTTATGTCCTGGACACACTCAGTTAATCTAGACAACTTGGGTATTTCGTCTGGTTTTGTTGAGCTATATAATTGGGTATCATCAGCATAACAATGGAAACTAATCCCATGTCTTCTAATGATGTTACCCAATGGAATCATGTATATTGAGAACAGCAGAGGTCCTAAAACTGACCCTTGTGGGACCCCATATTTCACTGGCATTACACCAGACGGTTCTCCATTCAGATCTACAAAATGGTATTGATCAGACTGGTATGATCTAAACCATTTTAATGCCTGTCCCTGAATACCTATGTGATTTTGTAAGCGATCTATGAGGATATCATGATCTACAGTGTCGAATGCAGCACTAAGATCGAGCAGGACTAGCAATGAGATGCAGCCTTGGTCTGAAGCTAAAAACAAGTTGTTTGTAATCTTAACTAGTGCAGTTTCTGTGCTATGATGGGGCCTGTAACCTGACTGAAATTCTTCAAGGATGTTGTTACTCTGCACGAATGTGCATATTTGAGCTGATACTACTTTTTCTAGTATTTTTGATATGAACGGAAGGTTTGAAATCGGTCTGTAATTTATTTCATTCGCATTCAAATTAGATTTTTTAAGTAGCGGCTTAACTGCTAACTTGAAAGGTTTAGGGACGTGACCTAGATATAATGAAGAATTAGTAATGTTTATAAGTGGCTCTCCAACCATAAGCATCACTTCTTTTAAAAATCTGGTTGGGAATGGGTCTAACAGGCACATTGTTGATTTAGCCGAGGTGATAAGTTTATACAGCTCTTCCTGTCCTATACCTGTAAAGCAGTGAAAATCTAAATGTGAAGCTATAGGCTGAACTGGATCGTGAGTTACTATTAGAGGTTGAACCTCCGTTATTTTCTTCTTGATATTATTGATTTTTTCATTAAAGAAGTCCATAAAGATAGTCCACTATACTAAATAAGAACCTGGGATTGTTTTGGTTTCTTGCTATCAGTTGGCTAAGATGCTCAGTCCTAGCAGTTTTTAGAGCCTGTCTATAGCTGCACATACATAGCTGTCTTTAGACGTAATTCTAAAAACTTCTAGTTTAGTTTTTCTCCATTTTCGCTCGAGGTTACGGGTTGCTCTCTTCAGGGCGCGAGTATGACTGTTGTACCACGGTGCAAATGTTTTATCTCTGACTTTTTTTAATCTGATGGGAGCAACAGTGTCTAATGTACTGGTAAAAATAGTGCCCATGCTGCTAGTCACTTCATCTAGATCATCTGCATTTAGGGGTCTAATAAGAAAATGGGACAGATCCGGCAGATTACTTGTGAATCTGTCTTTAGTAGGTGGATTCATATTTCTAACAGATAGATAACGTGGGGAGACACAGCTAATCTGTTCTACAGGTAGAGTATATATCAGGAGGTGGTGATCTGTGATATCACTTTGAGGTATGATCTCTATATTGGAGACATCTATACCATGGGATATAATTAAATCTAGCGTATGATTAAAGCAGTGAGTTGCTCCAATTATATTTTGTTTAACCCCAAAGAAATTTAGTAAATCCATAATCCATTAGCATCATCTATATGAACGTTAAAGTCTCCTACTATCAACACTTTCAGTTAACCAATAGGTCTGATAGCAGATGACCAAATTCTTTAAGAAAATTGACATATGGTCTGTACACGGTGGCCAGGGTAAAATATAGCAAGGGTTTACTACGTATTTCATTGAGTGCAACATTAATGATGAGCTAGGGCTGGGCGATATGGCTGAAAACTGTATCACGATATCAGTGTTTCATATCGGTCGATATCGATAATTATTGATATTTTTTATGACCCATTTAAAATAAGGACCAGGAGAAGAATATATTATATTCAAACATTTTTATTTTTAACTTAACCTTCCTATGATCATAGTCCCATCAGTTATTAAGACGGAAATGTCAACAACCATGGAAAAATCAAATAATTAAAATGTAAACACACGTCTAAAATCACAATGAACACTTAAGTTCAAGTTCAACGTTCAAAGGCTTTTATTGTCATTTCAACCATATACAGTTAGTACACAGTGAAATGAAACAACGTTCCTCCAGGACCAAGGTGCTACATGCAACATAAATTTCAACATAAATTAACAGAAACACTAAACACTCTAACTAAAGAGGCCTAGTTAGCTGGCTAGCAGAGACGAGACAGATAGACCTAACATAAATTACAACATAAATTTACAAAAACTAACTAGCTAAATAAGACATGTGCAAACAAAAGCAACAACAAAGTGACAGTGCAGCCAACACGACATACTGTAACATAACAGAATACTATGGTGTTGAGGTAGTGAAAAACTGTAAACATTCCTTAATATAGCAGCAAGAATTGAGGAATTAGTGCAAAAAGTAGTCCAGTAATGATTATTGTGCAAAAGAGATAAACAGTGAAGCATTTACAGATTGGTGTGTATGATAGTTTGGTAGTGTAGGTCAGTGTGTCTGCGCTTGTGTTGATTTGTCAGTCCAGTCCCAATATATTGAGGTAGTTGAGTTAAGCTGAGTGTGTGTGTGTGTGTGTGTTTGTGTTTATCAGTCCAGTCCCTTTTTGTTGAGGAGACGGATGGCTTGTGGAAAAATTAACAATTATCTCAACATTTAAGGTGCAAAATTAAAAGAAAATGTAAGTAATGCTTAATAAAGTGTAATAAAATAGTGCACTGCGTTTATTATATCAGATGCCTTTTGAAAACTACAACAAAAATGTATTGTTGTAATATATTTGAGTTTGATGGTAATTCACTGGCGGGCCACCAGGGGGCAATACCGCGCTGTATACTATGTGTCATGTTCACTGAATGCAGTAAAAGAAGAATACCGTTTTTCTTCATGCCTCCGTTTCTTTTCCTTCCTCCTTCCAAACTAGCTCTGATTTCTTCCGACAGAGAATAAAAAATATTGAACGTTCTATCGAACACACTTTTTTATTGATATCGATCACGTGTCTATCGCGAAACATATCGTTATCATTTTATCGCCCAGTCCTATGATGAGCACTTCAAATGAGTTAAACCTGGGCCTAATTTTCAGAGTAACAGTGAGTACATCATTGTAGATAATGGCGACACCACCACCGCGACCAATCAGACGGGGCTCGTGCTTATAGAAATATCCTGACGGAGTAGACACATTCAGACCAAAATATTCATTTGGTTTAAGCCAGGTTTCAGTGAGGTAGAGTACGTCAAGGCAATAATCTGAGATAATTTCATTAACAAGTGCTTTAGGTGCAAGGGATCTAATGTTGAGAAGTCCAAACTTTACAGGTGGATTTTGACTACTTATTTGGCCTTTTTCTTGTTTTTGTGGTTATCAAATTGTTTCGGGTGAATTTAACAAATTTATTCTTTTTTCTCACTATTCGGGGAACAGACAAAATTTCTATGGGACAAGCTATGTGTGTGCGTCTATCACTATGGTGAGTTGTGATGTGGCTAATATGTTTGGAATCTACAGTATGACTTACCGCCAGTCAGATGGTTCGTAATGTCCTGGAGATGTCAGAGAGGACCGCTGCTCCAGCTCTGCTAGGGTGCAGACCATCATTGTGGTAAAGCCTAGGACGCTCCCAGAAAACATTCCAGTTATCAACAAAGGGTAATTTCTGTTGTCGACACCAAGATTGTAACCATTCATTAAAGGCAAATAATCTACTGAACTTCTCGATTCCTCGCTGAAATGTGGAAAGCGGTCCAGATATGACTATCCTTGTCGTGGGTGATGTGCTGCGGACCTTCTCGACCAGGCAAATGAAGTCCTTCTTTAGGGTCTCCGTCTGCCTCAGCCTGGTGTCATCCGTGCCAGCATGAAGGACCACAGCTCCAATGTTCTTCCTCAGGGCAGCAGGCACCTGTGCAGCAACATCAAGAACACGTGCACCAGGTAAACAGCGAGTGTGCACCTTACCTTTAGCCGTGGTAGCACACACGTGCCGGACGATGGAGTCACCGATGACCAGCGCGTCGTGTGCCGTCTCACGGAGAGGATTGAAGCGGTTTCGGCTCGAGATCTCGAAGACGGGTGGTGGTGGAGGGGGAGAGGTCCTCGCCCGGGGCTTGGCTAGCGCCTTCTGCTGCTGCTGTATCCAGGCTCCGTGGTATCCCGGTGCCGGGGTGAACGAAACCTGGGCGGGCTGCGTCCTTGGTGTGTTGGACCTGGGCAGAGAAACACGCGGGGTTGAGGTTGTCGGAGAATTCTCTCGCCGAGAATTTACCTGGGACAGGCGAGCGTCGGTCCGTGACGATTCCAGCGTGGCTTTCCGCTGCTGTAGCCGGGCCAGCTTCACCTGTAGCTCGCGGATCAGCTTCTCCACGGCCTCCAGCTCCAAATCCACAGTGTGCAGCTCCAATGTCTCCTCACCTGCACTCAGAGGCAGAGTCACAACCGACATGGTGTCTAAAAACAAAAATAATCGGTGTGAAGAAGCGTAAACAAACTTGTGTCACCGTAAAAAAGGTCAGTTTTAGATGCGGAACTTGTGGAGAACACAAGCTTTTGACCGTAAGCTACAGTAATCCAAGTAAGATATAACAAGCATTTTGTTGTAAACGAACTTATAGATAGTGACCTACAGATACAGCGATTGGGTTGTTGTAACTACAGTGAATTTACTGAAGACAACTGTAAGAAGTGTTGAATCTTTGATGCTGGAAAAATAAACGTGAGACAACGAAATCATCTGACTACCGGGTTTGTGTGAGTAAATAATCAAACCAAAGATACGCGTCAAAACGTGTAATAATATGACCGCAACACTCAAATCAAGTCTGGCTGAACTATATCCTTTTTTTTTTTTTTCAATCTAATGTCCACTATATTTGGCCCTGGATTTCCTGGAACACAGCAGCCCATCACAGCCCACATCACAATACATTGGGTCATATTTATAAGACAAAGAAACAAAGAACATTAAGACAAACATTATAAAACTATAAAGATGATATTTTAGCTGGTCGGAGGATCATCTTGATGCGGTGTAAGATACACCACTCATCAGTGTAAGCTGCAAGTGCAACACCTCTTCCCTTCTCTACCTGAGCCGAGTAAAAAGGATGGCAATCAAACTGAACAGGGAAGCTGGAACAAAATGAGCAGCATAAGCACGTGCTAGTAATTATTATGGTAGTCAATATTCAATTCAATTGCATTAATTAGGAATTTTCTGCAGGCTATATCATTTACATTAAGGCTTGAGAGTATCTCTCACAAAGTTCATAGCCTGCTTTAGATCTTTAAAACTCCGCCTCACTTCATCTTTTGTGGCGACTCTCAGCTCGGCAGGATAGAGCAGAGCATGTTATTGTGTTTTTTTTATTTGTGCCTGCCTGGTCCATCACATCTCCGAACTCTTTTCTCAGTTGCTCGTATTGCAGCTTTATCTCAGCAGTCTGGGCCTCAGCTTTTTCATCCATTTTGAATAGTAACTCTGTTCTTAGAATTCATATCTCACAGAGAATGATCTTGATTAGTTTCCTTTGTCTTTTCCTCTGTTTTTGCCATCTTATCTAGTTTGCTACATGTACCGGGCATATTGAATAAACCTTGAAATTGAGCGAATGTTTATAAAAATCTTTATTTAGAACATTTTATTCTCCCTTAGTTATAGGAAATGCTCTTTGGGCTGATCGAGAATGCGATTGTGTTTTTAAAAATATGTCCAGTTCAGTATGGAGACCAGTCAAACACTAATTTATATGTTGCCGTCCATGCCGGAAGCCAAAAATAAATTAATTAACAGGATCTTTGAGAATAATGTATAATTATTGTTTTGTATGTTTTATGTTACTGAGTTTTATCTTCATCTCTCCATAGATAAATAAAAAAGACGATGGCGACAAGAGAGTCCGGAAGGCAGAAGAAAGATGACCAGTGTGGGAGGAGGTTTTCTCGTCAGGCTTCTATAAAACAACACCAGCGCACTCACACTGGAGAGAAGCCTTATAAGTACTCACAATGTGGAAAGAGTTTTGCCCATCAGAATTCACTAAAAAGTCACGAGCGCATCCACACTGGAGAGAAGCCTTATAAGTGCTCACAGTGTAGAACAGATTTTTCTCAACTGAGTAGTCTCCAACGTCACCAGCGCATTCACACTGGAGAGAAGCCTTATAAGTGCTCACAATGTGGAAAGAGTTTTGCCCGTCATAGTTCACTAAAACAACACCAGCACATTCACACTGGAGAGAAGCCTTATAAGTGCTCACAGTGTGGAAAGAGTTTTGCCCGTCATAGTTCACTAAAAAGTCACGAGCACATTCACACTGGAGAGAGGCCTTATAAATGCTCACAGTGTGGAATAGATTTTCATTGTCTGAATAATCTCAAACAACACCAGCGCAATCACACTGGAGAGAAGCCTTATAAGTGCTCACAATGTGGACAGAGTTTTGCCCATCATAGTTCACTAAAACGACACCAGCACATTCACACTGGAGAGAAGCCTTATAAGTGCTCACAATGTGGAAAGAGTTTTCCCCATCATAGTTCACTAAAACGACACCAGCACGTTCACACTGGAGAGAAGCCTTATAAGTGCTCACAGTGTGGGAAGAGTTTTGCCCGTCATAGTTCACTAAAAAGTCACGAGCACATTCACACTGGAGAGAAGCCTTATAAATGCTCACAGTGTGGAATAGATTTTCATTGTCTGAATAATCTCAAACAACACCAGCGCATTCACACTGGAGAGAAGCCTTATAAGTGCTCACAATGTGGACAGAGTTTTGCCCATCATAGTTCACTAAAACAACACCAGCGCATTCACACGGGAGAGAAGCCTTATAAGTGCTCACAGTGTGGAAAGAGTTTTGCCCGTCATAGTTCACTAAAAAGTCACGAGCACATTCACACTGGAGAGAAGCCTTATAAGTGCTCACAATGTGGAAAGGGTTTTATCAGTCAGAGTTCACTAAATAGACACGAGCGCATCCACACTGGAGAGAAGCCTTATATCTGCTCACAGTGTGGAAAGAGTTTTGCCCGGCAGAGTTCACTAATTATACACGAGCGCACTCACACTGGAGAGAAGCCTTATATCTGCTCACAGTGTGGAAAGAGTTTTGCCCGACAGAGTTCACTAATTATACACGTTCGCACTCACACTGGAGAGAAGCCTTATAACTGCTCACAGTCTGGGAAGTTCAGCACATTCATAATAGAGACAAACTTTAGTGAACTTCTAGCCTTGTCCCCCCCCAATAGCTTCACTGATACGTGGATTTCTTAAATATACATTTGTTTATTCCTTGAGTTCTTTGTTTTATGTGGATGTGGGTGAAAATGCTCTTATTTTCATTATTAAACATTCTTATTTTTTTTCTCTCTTTTTAGTTCTTAACACAATTTAAGTAATTTTAGCAATCTCCTTAGTTGTTTTCTTTGCTTGATGCAGGACAATAATTTACCCTTCTGAAACAGGAACATTATTGCCATGACCACTGAACATCTCGTCTAATATGTCTTGTTGTTGTTTAAGAAATAATAAGATACTTCCTGCATCTGTTTGTGTTAAATTCTGTAACTTGTTGCTGCTGAATCATATTAACCAATAAATATCCAATGGAAAGTAAATAATTTTGTGGAATATTACATATTTTCTTAATTAAAAGAAAAATACTCCTTTAGTAGTGTAAAGGAATGTTTCGTTCATAATGGTTTCTGAGGTCTTCTATATAAATAAAAAGGTTTTGTCTGTACCTTGGCCAGAACTTGATCTTTCAATTAGTTAATTTTTCAATTTTATTTGTATAGCGCTTTTAACAATTGACATTGTCTCAAAACAGCTTTACACAATGAAAAGAATTATTTAAGTTTGTATGGAATGTGAATGTGTATAAATCAAAATGTTCAGATAGTCCCTGGTGAGCAAGCCGAGGGCGACAGTGGCAAGGAAAAACTCCCTGAGACGGTAATAGGAAGAAACCTTGAGAGGAACCAGACTCAACAGGGAACCCATCCTCATCTGGGTGAAACAGATAGCAGGAAATGATCTGCATTTATACAGTGTGTTAGGTGGCAGGCAGTTCAGGTATAATAGTTGATGTTAAAATGGAGTCCAGGTAGTTATTGGAGACTCAGTTAGACTTGTAGGAAGTTCCAGTCCTGAACTATCGAATTGTCAAGTCCTCAGAGAAACAGCTGCTAACACCAGTCGAGGCCAGAACCATCTTCTAAGTAGAGAGAATCATCCCCAGACACCAGACGCATCCCAAAGAGACACACGGGGCATCCATGCGACGAGACCTCCAACCAGAAACGGGGAACCAGGATGGATCAGACAGGTCCGGAGGGCAGAGGGAGTCTGGATCACTGGCAGCTCAGGGATGACGTGTAGCTCGACAGAGAGAGAGAGAAAGAGTGAAAGGGGGAGACAGTGGGAGAGAGGAAAGAGAAGAAGAGGAGAGATGGAAGTTAGGTATGGTCACAGTCACACTATCATGTATCATGCGAGACCATTTAATGCTTTATATGTCAAGAGTAGTATTTTAAAATCAATGCGAAATTTCACAGGGAGCCAATGCAGTGAAGATAGGATAGGGGTGATGTGCTCATATCTTCTGGTTCTAGTGAGGACTCTCGCTGCTGCATTCTGGACTAGCTGAAGCTTGTTTATGCACCTAACAGAACAACCAGACAGTAAGGCATTACAATAGTCCAACCTAGAAGTGATAAAAGCATGAACTAGTTTTTCTGCATCGTTTAGCGACAATATACAGTGGTGTGAAAAACTATTTGCCCCCTTCCTGATTTCTTATTCTTTTGCATGTTTGTCACACTTAAATGTTTCTGCTCATCAAAAACCGTTAACTATTAGTCAAAGATAACATAATTGAACACAAAATGCAGTTTTTAAATGAAGGTTTACGTTATTAAGGGAGAAAAAAAACTCCAAATCTACATGGCCCTGTGTGAAAAAGTGATTGCCCCCCTTGTTAAAAAATAACTTAACTGTGGTTTATCACACCTGAGTTAAATTTCTGTAGTCACCCCCAGGCCTGATTACTGCCACACCTGTTTCAATCAAGAAATCACTTAAATAGGAGCTCCCTGACAGAGAGAAGTAGACCAAAAGCACCTCAAAAGCTAGACATCATGCCAAGATCCAAAGAAATTCAGGAACAAATGAGAACAAAAGTAATTGAGATCTATCAGTCTGGTAAAGGTTATAAAGCCATTTCTAAAGCTTTGGGACTCCAGCGAACCACAGTGAGAGCCATTATCCACAAATGGCAAAAACATGGAACAGTGGTGAACCTTCCCAGGAGTGGCCGGCCGACCAAAATTACCCCAAGAGCACAGAGACAACTCATCCGAGAGGCCACAAAAGACACCAGGACAACATCTAAAGAACTGCAGGCCTCACTTGCCTCTGTTAAGGTCAGTGTTCACGACTCCACCATAAGAAAGAGACTGGGCAAAAACGGTCTTCATGGCAGATTTCCAAGGTGCAAACCACTTTTAAGCAAAAAGAACATTAAGGCTCGTCTCAATTTTGCTAAAAAACATCTCAATGATTGCCAAGACTTTTGGGAAAATACCTTGTGGACCGACGAGACAAAAGTTGAACTTTTTGGAAGGTGCGTGTCCCGTTACATCTGGCGTAAAAGTAACACAGCATTTCAGAAAAAGAACATCATACCAACAGTAAAATATGGTGGTGGTAGTGTGATGGTCTGGGGTTGTTTTGCTGCTTCAGGACCTGGAAGGCTTGCTGTGATAGATGGAACCATGAATTCTACTGTCTACCAAAAAATCCTGAAGGAGAATGTCTGGCTATCTGTTCGTCAACTCAAGCTGAAGCCATCTTGGGTGCTGCAGCAGGACAATGACCCAAAACACACCAGCAAATCCACCTCTGAATGGCTGAAGAAAAACAAAATGAAGACTTTGGAGTGGCCTAGTCAAAGTCCTGACCTGAATCCTATTGAGATGTTGTGGCATGACCTTAAAAAGGCGGTTCATGCTAGAAAACCCTCAAATAAAGCTGAATTACAACAATTATGAAAAGATGAGTGGGCCAAAATTCCTCCAGAGCGCTGTAAACGTTATCGCAAACGCTTGACTGCAGTTATTGCTGCTAAGGGTGGCCCAACCAGTTATTAGGTTCAGGGGGCAATTACTTTTTCACACATGGCCATGTACATTTGGATTTTTTTTCTCCCTAAATAATAAAACCCCTCATTTAAAAACTGCATTTTGTGTTTACTTGTGTTACCTTTGACTAATAGTTAAATGTGTTTGATGATCAGAAACATTTTGTGTGACAAACATGCAAAAGAATAAGAAATCAGGATGGGGGCAAATAGTTTTTCACACCACTGTATTTCTTATCCTGGCAATATTTCTGAGGTGAAAGAATGCTATCCTGGTGATATTATCTACATGAGCTTCAAATGAAAGGCTGGAATCTATAATCACGCCGAGGGCTTTTACTGTTGCACTTGATGGAACAGAAAGGCCATCTAAAGTTACGGTGTGATCTAAAATTTTACTCCTAGCTGTATGCGGTCCTATAACTAGAACTTCTGTCTTATCCGGATTAAGCAGAAGGAAGTTAATTAGCATCCAATTTCTTATGTCATGCACACATGGCTCAACTAGTAAGCTGTCATGCTCAACTAGTCGTTAGCATAACATTGAAAAGTAATACCATGCTTACGGATTATGTTGCCCAGAGGAAGCATGTAAAGGGGAAAAAGCAGTGGGCCTAAAACTGAACCCTGCGGAACGCCAAACTCCACTAGAGAACATGCAGAATAATCACCATTTAAGTCTACATACTGATAACGATCGGTCAAATAGGATCTGAGCCAGAAGAGGGCTGTACCCTTAATTCCTACTACATTTTCTAATCTGTGAACAAGAATAGCATGATCAATGGTGTCAAAAGCTGCACTGAGGGCGAGTAATACAAGCATAGATACACGACCCTGATCAGAGGACATGTCCTGTCTCCCTCTCTCCATGTCCTGTCTCTACATCTCCACATCCTGTCTCTACACCTCCGTGTCCTGTCTCTACATCTCCATGTCCTGTCTCTACACCTCAATGTCCTGTCTCTACACCTCAATGTTCTGTCTCTCTCTCTCAATGTCGTGTCTCTACATCTCCACACCTCCATGTCCTGTCTCTACACCTCAATGTTCTGTCTCTCTCTCTCAATGTCCTGTGTCTACATCTCCACACCTCCATGACCTGTCTCTACATATCAACATCCTGTCTCTACACCTCCATGTCCTGTCTCTACATCTCCATGTCCTGTCTCTACATATCAACATCCTGTCTCTACACCTCCATGTCCTGTCTCTACATCTCCATGTCCTGTCTCTACATATCCACATCCTGTCTATACACCTCCATGTCCTGTCTCTACATCTCCATGTCCTGTCTCTACACCTCCATGTCCTGTCTCTACATCTCCATGTCCTGTCTCTATATATCAACATCCTGTCTCTACACCTCTATGTCCTGTCTCTACATCTTCATGTCCTGTCTCTACATCTTCATGTCCTGTCTCTACATCTTCATGTCCTGTCTCTACATATCCACATCCTGTCTCTACATATCCACATCCTGTCTCTACACCTCAATGTCCTGTCTCTCCATCTCCATGTCCTGTCTCTCCATCTCCATGTCCTGTCTCTACATCTCCACGTCCTGTCTCTACACCTCCATGTCCTGTCTCTACATCTCCATGTCCTGTCTCTACACCTCCATGTCCTGTCTCTACATCTCCATGTCCTGTCTCTACATCTCCATGTCCTGTCTCTACATCTCCATGTCCTGTCTCTACATATCCACATCCTGTCTCTACACCTCAATGTTCTGTCTCTCTCTCCATGTCCTGTCTCTACATCTCTATTCCCGACTCTACATCTCCATGTCCTGTCTCTACATATCCACATCCTGTCTCTACACCTCCATGTCCCGTCTCTCCATCTCCATGTCCTGTCTCTACATATCCACATCCTGTCTCTACACCTCAATGTTCTGTCTCTCTCTCTCTCCATGTCCTGTCTCTACATCTCTATTCCTGACTCTACATCTCCATGTCCTGTCTCTACATCTCCATGTCCTGTCTCTACATCTCCATGTCCTGTCTCTACACCTCCATGTCCTGTCTCTGTATCTCCATATCCTGTCTCTACATCTCCATGTCCTGTCTCTACATCTCCATGTCCTGTCTCTACATATCCATGTCCTGTCTCTACATATCCACATCCTGTCTCTACACCTCAATGTTCTGTCTCTCTCTCCATGTCCTGTCTCTACATCTCTATTCCCGACTCTACATCTCCATGTCCTGTCTCTACATATCCATGTCCTGTCTCTACATATCCACATCCTGTCTCTACACCTCCATGTCCCGTCTCTACACCTCCATGTTCTGTCTCTACATCTCCATGTCCTGTCTCTCCATCTCTATGTCCTGTCTCTACATATCCACATCCTGTCTCTACACCTCAATGTTCTGTCTCTGTCTCTCTCCATGTCCTGTCTCTACACCTCCATGTCCTGTCTCTACACCTCAATGTCCTGTCTCTACACCTCAATGTCCTGTCTCTACATATCCACATCCTGTCTCTACACCTCAATGTTCTGTCTCTCTCTCTCCATGTCCTGTCTCTACATCTCTATTCCCGACTCTACATCTCCATGTCCTGTCTCTCTCTCTCTCTCTCTCTCTCTCTCTCTCCTGTGTATTTCGCTCCATTTCATGTTACAGTTTGCATGCATATGCTAAAAAGATGAGATATTAATAAGTTTGCATTACATTACTGGATTGTATTAAATCTACACTGCTTACTACCTGCACGGTGGTGTAGTGGTTAACACTGTCGCCTTGCACCTCCAGGGTCTGGGTTCGATTCCCAGGCCAGGCTCGATTCCCGTCTCTGTGTGCATAACGCAGAACATACCCCCACACACTACCCATTCATTTTGCATCAACGCCACTCTGTCATATAATAATCATTTGGTTTCTGTTTCCCCCTTAATAGATTCCGGGTCGGCTGGGAATTTCATTTCATCTTCTCTCCTTTCCTCGCTGCGCGCTCCAGTGTCGAAGCTTCCAAATCCGATCGTGATTAAAGCTCTAGATGGCAACCCATTAGGTCAATCGCCAGTTAACATGATCTCCGTGCCCCTACGATTAACTTTCCCAAATCACACTGAGGAATTAAAATTTTATGTAATCTCTCAGGTGAGTCAGTCCGTCGTGCTCGGCCTCCCTTGGCTTCGCTCTCACAACCCTAATTTCGATTGGGCGGGTTTACGTATCCTTTCCTGGTCCCCCCGATGCGCAAAATTTTGTACACCATCCACGTTGATGGTCCAAACGACCACTGTTGAAAGCCCCAGCGCCCTAGTCTCTACCCTAATGCCATCGGAGTACAAAAGGTTTAAAGACGTATTTAGTGTCAGGGCAGCAGCACGACTTCCCCCTCACCGCCCGTGGGATTGCGCTATTGACCTCCTGCCAGGGAAAACACCGCCCTGCTCGCAGATTTACCCATTGTCTGTGTCTGAGACCCGGGCCATGGAGGAATACGTGAGAGAGGCTCTCCAGCAGGGGCTCATTAGTCGCTCCACGTCGCCAGCCTCGGCAGGTTTCTTCTTTATCGAGAAAAAGGGCGGGGGCCTTAGGCCATGTATTGATTATCGGGGACTCAATGCAATCACAGTGAAATATAAGCACCCACTGCCCCTGGTTCCGGCCGCGATCGACCTGCGCCGCGGCGCGACCATCTTTACTAAACTTGACCTCCGCAGCGCATATATTCTCGTTCGTGTTCGCAAGGGCGATGAGTGGAAGACTGCGTTTAGCACGACATCAGGTCATTATCAGTATAATGTGATGGCCTATGGACTGGTAAACGCACCTGCGGTGTTTCAGGGGCTCATGAATGACGTGCTCCGACATATGTTAAACCGGTTTGTGATAGTATATCTAGATGACATCCTAATATACTCTCGGTCATACGAAGTGCACGTCCGTCATGTGACTGCCGTCCTCCGTCGGCTGAGGGAACATGGGCTCTATGTGAAGGCGGAGAAGTGTGAATTCCACAAAACGGAGGTAGCATTTCTGGGCTATCGCATAGGGCCACTGGGGGTCAAGATGGACACCGCCAAGGTCAGTGCGGTACAACAATGGCCGGAGCCCACATCAGTGAAGGCGCTACAAAGCTTCCTTGGGTTTGCCAATTTTTACAGGCGCTTTATTAGGGGCTATAGTACGTTGGCAGCGCCGCTCACTAGTTTATTTAAAAGTAAACCACAACGACTACCTAGGTTCACGCCGGAGGCGCGTCTCGCCTTCCAGCATCTAAAACTGGCTTTTACCTCCGCGCCTATACTAAAACTTCCCGACCCTAACCAGCCCTTCGTAGTCGAGGTCGACGCGTCGGAGGTAGGACTCGGAGCGGTGTTGTCACAGCGCCATGGCCACCCAGAGAAGCTGTACCCCTGTGCGAAGGTTGACTCCTGCCGAGTGTAATTATGATATCGGGAATCGCGAACTGCTAGCAATAAAAGCGGCGTTAGAGGAGTGGAGGCATTGGTTGGAGGGAGCAGAACACCCATTTACGGTACTCACGGATCATAAGAACCTCGAGTACCTCCAACAAGCTAAGAGACTAAACCCTCGTCAGGCCCGTTGGGCGCTGTTTTTCACTCGTTTCCACTTCATTATTACATACCGCCCCGGCTCTAAAAATCTAAAAGTGGACGCGCTATCCGGCTGTTTCGCGACGCAGGATCGAACCATGGCTCCCGAACCCATTTTGCCCCCGGCACTCGTGGTGGCCCCGATCACGTGGGACCTCGATGCGGAGATAGCCCAGGCGACACGGTCCGAACCCGTGCCGTCGGACTGTCCTCCGGACCGAACCTACGTGCCGGGCTCACTACGGGAACGAGTGACGGTTGAGGCACACACCAACCTCTCATCAGGACACCCCGGCGAATTAAAGACACTCAAACTACTAGAACCTAGGTTCTGGTGGCCAAATATGCGGGAAACAGTGAAAACGGTCGTTTCGTCTTGTGCTACCTGTGCAACTACTAAGAGCCCCCGAGGGTTGCCAGTTGGTAAATTAATGCCTTTGCCCACACCTAACAGACCGTGGTCTCACCTAGCGGTGGACTTTGTAACGGACCTGCCAGTGTCAAAAGGGTACACGATAGTCCTAGTAGTGGTGGATCGTTTTTTCAAAGGGCTGTCGATTTATTCCGTTCTGCGCCCCCCCAACCGCCTCTCAGGTGACGGAAACCCTATTCAACGCCGTGTTTCGCTACTATGGTATTCCGGAGGACATCATTTCCGATCGTGGTCCCCAATTTATCGCTAAAGCCTGGAAAGCTTTTTTCCAGAAATTGGGGACCACTGTTAGTCTAACGTCAGGCTATCACCCGGAGTCTAATGGGTAGGCAGAGCGGACTGTTCAGGATCTCGGGAAGTTCCTTCACGCATATTGTAGTAGTCGACAACATGAGTGGGCAGACTGTTTATCCTGGGTGGAATATGCACAAAACTCCTTAAAACACTCCTCAACCGGCCTAACGCCGTTTCAATGTGTGCTCGGATACCAGCCACCGCTCTGTCCCTGGGATGCCACTCCCACCAATATCCCCATGGTGGATGAGTCGTTGACCCTTCGCTCCCCGGGGCTGTGGAGATCGAGGGCGCTCCAGCGTTTAGAGTCCAGCAACTGCTGGACTCCCGAAGGTGAGGAGGCTCCCTCCAATACCTGGTGGAGTGGGAGGGGTATGGACCGGAGGAACGCAGTTGGGTTCCGGCAAAGGACATCCTGAGCCCAGAACTCATTTTCGAGTTCCACCGGGCTCGGCCAGATCGTCCTGCGCCTCGACCTCCAGGCCGACCCGCCCGCCGGCAATTCCATCAGGCCGGTGGGTTCCGACCCCCTTTGGTAACGCAGGGGGAGCGCCCACCTCCTCTTCAGGAAGCCGGTCCTGGGGGGGGCGGGGGTGTAATGTAACATCCGAGCCGCCTCAGCCCCGGAGAGCCGCTTCACCGGTTTACTGAGCTGTAGCTTTGTCTCCCCCTGGTGTGTCTGTGTTGTCATTGTCTTTCATTAAGGATGACTGGAAATCACCTGTGTCTACCTCATGTGTCTCACTATTTAACCCAGCCGAACCCACACCACAGCGTCTGGTCACCATTATGCAAAGATACACACTAACTGTGCCATTTCCTCTGTCTCTCCCAGGTTTAAGCGGTATCTGCAGGCGAGGTTACGTGAAGCAAGGCAGCTTCACGTTTATGGACTGACTCCGCCGTGGATCGGTAGAAGTTTATTTCCAGTGTATTCCTAGAAAGTATCTAGCTCTTTGTGTTTTCCGCCTGCAAACCGCGCCTGGTGACTCTACCCACGGGGTAGACATTTACGTTCAGTGTGATTGTTTTTGTTCAAGTCAAAGAGGGACTAAGTAATAAAAGACTGTTATTTCCTGCACCTGCAGTGTGTGTGTGTGTGTGTGTGTGTGTGTGTGTGTGTGTGTGTATCACTAGGGGACATGACACTAACTAATGCGGGAAAATACCTTTTCTCCTGTACATTAACATTAGCTAAGCTAGCTTATGACAAGTGTTTGCCTAAAGAAAGCTACAAATGTGAACTCCTGGTTGAACATAGAACAGTGACCACAAACCTTATGAGAGATGAGAATAAATGTTACCCTGTGCTTTCATGATATGATAAATAGACGGCATGTTACAAAGATCTCTTACATTTAGCCCAGAAGCTTGACAAATGAACATGTGCCTCAAATAGCTCATGCTTACAACAGAGCCAATGTTTTGGGGCATATATTACAATGTTTTTTTAGGTTGCAGTTATTACTATAAATAATTAGGTAGTGTGGGTGAATTTTACTCGTTATTATATAATTAAACTTGCTGACTAAAATAATAGGTAAATGGTAGACTATTTGCAAGGGTAGTATTTACCACCAACCAAAATCATTTTTACAGTGCTCTTATACCCTTTGAAATTACACATTCTGTATAATTTATAGATTTTATTTATTTCTATATTTGAATTGTTATCATTTTATTGTAACTATAAAACTGGGAATTTGTGTTTTACATTATTTTCATCATGTAAATTCACATTATTTTCTTAGTGCAATTTTTCTGTACTCATATATCAGAATATATTTGTATTGTTTCTTTCCTTTTTAGGTCATTTAAGCATTTCACTGCATATCATTATCATAATGCATATCATGGAGTTTTGTCTGACCCTAGAAAGAAAGGGTAATACTGGGTAAAGTGACATCCATGGTACCAAATATCACATCAAGCATCAAAAGCCAGAGTCTGTTGTTTGAGGACTATATTGGCGATGATGGTCAGGATATTGTCGTAGGAGGGTAAAGGGTGTGGACAACTGTCCTCTGGTCAGTGACCTGTCTTAGTAAGGTCATATTACCCAGTCCCTTAGTAAGTTTACTCAACTTATTTAAGGTTCTAAGTCCTGTAACAACAGCTGATTAAAAACGAATAAACAGAAGTATAAGCAGTTAATGAATCACTAATATCAGCTACAAAATTTTGCTTTAGAAAATAGAAAAAAAAATGTTCTCTCCAAAAATACAACTAATTTAGTCCTCCATTTTAGCTTTAATAATACCCTTCACTCCTCTGGAAAGGCTTTACATTAGATTTTGGAGTGTGACTTCAAAAGAGATGAGCACAATAGTGAGGTCAGGCACACATGATTGGAGAGGAGACCCGAGGTGCAGTCAGCATTCCTGGTCATCCTAAATGTCCAGTGAAGTTGAGATCAGGGCTTTGTACGGGACACTTCTGCTCCAGCGTTGACAAACCATGTCTACACGAAGCTCACTTTGTGGACAGGAGCAATGTCAAGCTGGAATCAGTATGGGCCTCTTAGTTCTGAAGGGAAATTGAAAATCTACAGCTATCCTGAGCTACTCCTATTCTCCTATATTTTCATCTGATTATACTCATAATCAACTATTACAGACAAATTTTTTTTTTCACATCAAGTAGTGAGCTGTGTTGGAGGATTTGCACGTCCTTCCTGAGAGATCCTACAAAATGCAGTGTTGTCATGAAAATGTGTTGTAAGACAAAATAAGAACTGTGCTGTAGTCAGAAGCGTTAAGTTCTTTTATTTTTATACTGTAGTAATACAATGTATATTTATCAGTCTACATACTTTTTATAAGATTCCTTTTTCTTATACCATGTTTTCACAGCACCTGTTCAGTCATTTCTTTCACTTCAGTTCTTAATTTTGTAACATTCTTACAGCGTTTATCATTAAATAAAACACAGGATTCTATTCTTGTTCTTTTGACTTGGCTAAATAAAACTCCTCTCACTGTAACATCCCTGTAACGATTCAAATATATCACATGCATAATTTGCTTAATTTGTTTATACAGTTTAGAGTATTTTGCCTTGAGAAGAATAAATAATCTTATAATAATAAAAAATTATCTTATCTGAAAAGTGGGGTGTGTGTAATTATTCAGCCCCCTTTGGTCTGAGTGCAGTCAGTTGCCCATAGACATTGCCTGATGAGTGCTAATGACTAAATAGAGTGCACCTGTGTGTAATCTAATGTCAGTACAAAAACAGCTGCTCTGTGACGGCCTCAGAGGTTGTCTAAGAGAATATTGGGAGCAACAACACCATGAAGTCCAAAGAACACACCAGACAGGTCAGGGATAAAGTTATTGAGAAATTTAAAGCAGGCTTAGGCTACAAAAAGATTTCCAAAGCCTTGAACATCCCACGGAGCCACTGTTCAAGCCATCATTCAGAAATGGAAGGAGTATGGCACAACTGTAAACCTACCAAGACAAGGCCGTCCACCTAAACTCACAGGCCGAACAAGGAGAAATGCAGCCAAGAGGCCCATGGTGACTCTGGACGAGCTGCAGAGATCTACAGCTCAGGTGGGGGAATCTGTCCATAGGACAACTAATAGCCGTGCACTGCACAAAGTTGGCCTTTATGGAAGAGTGGCAAGAAGAAAGCCATTGTTAACAGAAAACCACAGCAAACATGTGGAAGAAGGTGTTCTGGTCAGATGAGACCAAAATGGAACTTTTTGGCCAAAATGCCAAACGCTATGTGTGGTGGAAAACTAACACTGCACATCACTCTGAACACACCATCCCCACTGTCAAATATGGTGGTGGCAGCATCATGCTCTGGGGGTGCTTCTCTTCAGCAGGGACAGGGAAGCTGGTCAGAGTTGATGGGAAGATTCGATCGTAACCTCGAGCGAAAATGGAGGAAAACTAAATTAGAAGTTTTTCCAATTGCGTATAAAGACAGTATGTGCAGCTATAGACAGGCTCTAAAAACTGCTAGGACCGAGCATCTTAGCCAACTGATAGCAAGAAACCAAAACAATCCCAGGTTCTTATTTAGTACAGTGGCTCGCCTAACAAAACCTAAGATGCCCGCAGAGAGTATCCCATCACAGTTTAGAAGTGAAGACTTTATGGACTTCTTTAATGAAAAAATCAATAATATCAGGAAGAAAATAATGGAGGTTCAACCTCTAATAGTATCTCACAATCCAGTTCAGCCTATAGCTTCACATTTAGATTTTCACTGCTTTACAGGTATAGGACAGGAAGAGCTGTATAAACTCATCACCTCGGCTAAATCAACAACGTGCCTGTTAGACCCAATCCCAACCAGATTTTTAAAAGAAGTGATGCTTACGGTTGGAGAGCCACTCCTAAACATTATTAATTCTTCATTACATCTAGGTCACGTCCCTAAACCTTTCAAGTTAGCAGTTATTAAGCCGCTTCTTAAAAAATCTAATTTGGACGCGAATGAAATAACAAATTACAGACCGATTTCAAACCTCCCGTTCATATCAAAAATACTAGAAAAAGTAATATCAGCTCAAATTTGCACATTCTTGCAGGATAACAACATCCTTGAAGAATTTCAGTCAGGTTTCAGGCCCCATCATAGCACAGAAACTGCACTAGTTAAGATTACAAACGACTTGTTTTTAGCTTCAGACCAAGGCTGCATCTCATTGCTAGTCCTGCTTGATCTTAGTGCTGCATTCGACACTATAGATCATAATATTCTCATAGATCGCTTACAAAATTATATAGGTATTCAGGGACAGGCATTAAAATGGTTTAGATCTTACCTGTCTGATGGCTACCATTTTGTAGATCTAAATGGAGAACCGTCTGGTGTAATGCCAGTGAAATATGGGGTCCCACAAGGGTCAGTTTTAGGACCTCTGTTGTTCTCAATATACATGCTTCCCTTGGGTAACATCATTAGAAGACATGGGATTAGTTTCCATTGTTATGCTGATGATACCCAATTATATATCTCAACTAAACCAGACGAAATACCTAAGTTGTCTAGATTAACTGAGTGTGTCCAGGACATAAAAGATTGGATGACCAATAACTTTCTTTTATTAAATTCAGATAAGACAGAGATATTACTTATTGGCCCAAAAACCAGCACACAACAGCTTTCACAATTCAGCTTGCGCTTAGAAGGATGTACTGTTATTACCAGCTCAGCAGTAAAAGACCTGGGCGTAATATTAGACAGTAACTTGTCTTTTGAAAATCACATTTCAAATATCACAAAAACAGCCTTTTTCCATCTTCGAAATATTGCTAGGCGGCACGGTGGTGTAGTGGTTAGCACTGTCGCCTTGCACCTCCAGGGTCTGGGTTCGATTCCCCGGCCAGGCTCGATTCCCGTCTCTGTGTGCATGGAGTTTGCATGTTCTCCCCGTGCTTGGTGGGTTTCCTCCGGGTACTCCGGTTTCCTCCCACAGTCCAAAGATATGCAGGTTAGGCTAATTGGTGTTCCTAAATTGCCCGTAGTGTGTGATTGGGTGTGTGAGTGTGTGTATGTATGTGTGTGTGCCCTGCGATGGATTGGCACCCTGTCCAGGGTGTACCCCGCCTAGTGCCCGAAGTCTCCTGGGATAGGCTCCAGGTCCCCCGCGACCCTGAACACAGGATTAAGCGGTATAGAAAATGAATGAATGAATGAATGAATGAAATATTGCTAAACTTAGGAACATCTTATCAGTATCTGATGCAGAAAAACTAGTTCATGCATTCATGACCTCCAGACTGGACTATTGTAATGCATTACTAGGTGGTTGTCCTGCATCCTCAATAAACAAGCTTCAGTTAATCCAAAATGCAGCTGCCAGGGTTCTCACTAGATCCAGAAAATATGATCATATAACCCCAATATTATCATCCCTGCACTGGCTACCTGTTCAGTTTAGAATAAATTACAAAATAGTATTACTTACATACAAGGCCTTAAATGGTTTAGCTCCCACATACCTAACCAGTCTTCTGATGCGCTACAATCCACCACGCGCCTTAAGATCACAAAGCTCCGGACTTCTGGTAGTTCCCAGAATTTCAAAATCTACAAAAGGGGGTAGGGCTTTTTCATATTTAGCTCCAAAGCTTTGGAATAGCCTTCCAGACAGTGTTCAGGGAGCAGACACGGTTTCTCAGTTCAAAAGTAGACTCAAGACGCATCTTTTTAATCTGGCATACACATAACTCATCCCAGTACTCATACTCCAGTACACCTATACCGAATGGCAACTACGCTAATTCTCCCCATCTGTTCTGTATTTCTCTACCCATCCCGAGGCATCGGGAGATTTTGCCAGCTTCAGTAGACAAAGGCCGACCCTGCGAGGTTCCTGAGGCATCCAGAGAAGGACCAGCTCCAGCTGGATTCAGCTTTATGATGGTTGGAGCTACACATGCTGCTCCTGTGCTTCCAGTGATCCAGACCTCATCTGCCCTCTGCACCTACTGACTCGTCCCTATGCTGAACTGGTCTTCATGTCAATTTAAATAATTTCTGTCATATTGAATTTTCACCTGCACAACACACAAGATGTTATATCATTTCTATCTGTTATCGCCCAGATGAGGATGGGTTCCCTGTTGAATCTGGTTCCTCTCAAGGTTTCTTCCTAATGCCATCTCAGGGAGTTTTTCCTTGCCACCGTCGCCGTCACCCTTGGCTTGCTCATCAGAGAAATTTCATTCATTCGTCTCATTATTATCTGCACATTTTTCTCACACATCCACACTTCCAATTATTTTCTTTTCTATAATTATTACTATTTGTTTTTATTTATTTATTTTCTATTATTATTATTATTTTATTTATTTATTATTATTATTATGATTTGTTAAATTTCTTTAATTTTTGTGAAGCTGCTTTGAGACAATGACCATTGTTAAAAGCGCTATATAAATAAAATTGAATTGAATTGAATTGAACGGAGCCAAATACAGGGCAATCTTGGAAGAAAACCTCTTGGAGTCTGCAAAAGACTTGAGACTGGGGCGGAGGTTCACCTTCCAGCAGGACAACGACCCTAAACATAAAGCCAGGGCAACAATGGAATGGTTTAAAACAAAACATATCCATGTGTTAGAATGGCCCAGTCAAAGTCCAGATCTAAATCCAATCGAGAATCTGTGGCAAGATCTGAAAACTGCTGTTCACAAACACTGTCCATCTAATCTGACTGAACTGGAGAAGAATGAGCAAGGATTTCAGTCTCTAGATGTGCAAAGCTGGTAGAGACATACCCTAAAAGACTGGCAGCTGTAATTGCAGCAAAAGGTGGTTCTACAAAGTATTGAGTCAGGGGGCTGAATAATTACGCACACCCCACTTTTCAGTTATTTATTTGTAAAAAATGTTTGGAATCATGTATGATTTTCATTCCACTTCTCACGTGTACATCACTTTGTATTGGTCTTTCACGTGGAATTTGTAACGGTTAACCTCTAGATGGCGCCAGAGCGCCATTTATATTTATGTTGGGTTTTGTGTTGTAGTTAGTTTTCAGTTTCATTTGGACTTCATTTCCCAGTTTGCCCCTCGGTCAGGTGACGTAGAAGCTCACCTGAACCGAGGGAAATTAATGAGTTAATTATGTTTATTATATATAGCCTGGCTGAACTCCAGTCAGGTGTCTAGCAACCGTTACCGAAAGTAGTTTGTGTTGGAGTGTATTTTTGTTTATGTTTGATTTCAAAAATAAAGAACTTTGTTAACCGTCAGCTCGCCTCCGCGATCATGCCTCGCAAGCACGGCCGACACAGACATGTAGTGAAACGTGACAGATTGCTAGACCAACCAAGAGGCATGGCGGAGGATCCCCTCCTGAAGTTTTTTGGGGGGGGCGCAGTGGCCATCTCGCCCGAGCTGACGAACTGGCGGGACAGCGAGGAGGAGTACTACGGCTGGGACTATAACATCGGGCTGGTAGAGGACGAGGAGGAGATGTACCGCAGCTGCGAGTACAGATTGCTGGAGGAGCAGGAGCACCTGCGAGAGAGCAGCGAGGAGAGAGAGAGAGAGACACCACAAAGCTGGGAGGGCTGCAGGCTCGCCATTCGGCGGACGCCATTCAGGGGCGACGCGGCACGGGGTCACGTGGTTCCCCGCACCGGCCGGAAGAGAAGGGCGAGGAAGCCCAAGTACGGCGGTGACGAGGGGGAAAGAAAACCCCAGGCAGAGCAGCAGCAGAGAGAGGAGGAGCTCATGTGGTGGATTCCGGAGCCGGAGCGGGTGAGTGAAATGCTGGAGCATATTAAGGAGCTCCAGCAGATGATCCTCCACTTCCGGGATGACCGCGAAGCGGGCTCGGAGCTTTCTCCTCTCTCGCAGACACTCAGCAGCGAGCTAGCGTGTCAGCAGCCGCTGACCGACGCACCGCCGCCTTCCAGCTTCGAAGACAGCGAGCCAGCGTGTCAACAGCTGCTGTCCGACGCACCCGTTTTACCGCCGCCTTCCAGCTTCGAGGACAGCGAGCCAGCATGTCAGCAGCTGCTGTCCGACACACCCGTTTTACCACCGCCTCCCGGCTTTGAGAACGACGTTGAGCCATCGTCGAGCGCCGTGCACGCTCCAACGCTGCAGGCGAGCGCCGTGCACGCTCCCACGCTGCAGGAGAGCGCCGTGCACGCTCCAACGCTGCAGGCAAGCGCCATGCACGCTCCAACGCTGCAGGCGAGCGCCGTGCACGCTCCAACGCTGCAGGCGAGCGCCGTGCACGCTCCAACCCTGCAGGCGAGCTCCGTGCACGCTCCCACGCTGCAGGAGAGCGCCGTGCACGCTCCAACGCTACAGGAGAGCGCCGTGCACGCTCCAACGCTACAGGAGAGCGCCGTGCACGCTCCAACGCTGCAGGAGAGCGCCGTGCACGCTCCAACCCTGCAGGCGAGCTCCGTGCACGCTCCCACGCTGCAGTCGAGCGCCGTGCACGCTCCAGCGCCACCTCCCGGCTTCGAGGACAGCGAGCTAGCATGTCAGCAGCCGCTGTCCCACGCACATGTTCTGCCGCCGCCTCCCGGCTTTGAGGACGCTCCAGGGCCGTCGTCGAGCGCACTGCATGCTCCAGGGCCGTCGTCGAGCGCACTGCACGCTCCAGGGCCGTCGTCGAGCGCACTGCACGCTCCAACGCCCGCGTCGAGCGCACTGCTCGCTCCCACTCCGTCTACGAGCGCACTGCTCGCTCCCACGCCGTCTACGAGCGCAGTGACCGCTCCCACGCCGTCTACGAGCGCAGTGACCGCTCCCACGCCGTCTACGAGCGCAGTGACCGCTCCCACGCCGTCTACGAGCGCAGTGACCGCTCCCACGCCGTCTACGAGCGCAGTGACCGCTCCCACGCCGTCTACGAGCGCAGTGACCGCTCCCACGCCTGCGTCGAGCGCAGTGACCGCTCCCACGCCTGCGTCGAGCGCAGTGACCGCTCCCACGCCTGCGTCGAGCGCAGTGACCGCTCCCACGCCTGCGTCGAGCGCAGTGACCGCTCCCACGCCTGCGTCGAGCGCAGTGACCGCTCCCACGCCTGCGTCGAGCGCAGTGACCGTTCCCACGCCTGCGTCGAGCGCAGTGACCGCTCCCACGCCTGCTTCGAGCGCAGTGACCGCTCCAACGCCTCCGCCGAGCACTTCTCCAGCCCTGCAGCCGCCGAGCACGCTTCCAGCCCTGCAGCCGCCGAGCACGCTTCCAGCCCTGCAGCAGCCGAGCACGCTTCCAGCTCTGCCGCAGCCGAGCGCTTCTCCAGCTCTGCAGCAGCCGAGCACGCTTCCAGCTCAGCAGCAACTGAGCGCTTCTCCAGCCCTGCCGCCGCCGAGCGCTTCTCCAGCTCAGCAGCAGCCGAGCACGCTTCCAGCTCTGCAGCCGCCGAGCACTTCTCCAGCACTGCAGCCGCCGAGCACTTATCCAGCACTGCAGCCGCCGAGCACTTCTCCAGCTCTGCAGCCGCCGAGCACGCTTCCAGCCCAGCAGCCGCAGAGCATACCTCCAGCCCCGTCACCCAGCCTCCTGGATAGGAGGCTAGAGGTAGAACATTGGGTTGGGTGTCCGGGGCCTCCGGTGATGCTCCGGAGGAGCATTTTTGGGAGGGGGGGTAATGTAACAGTTAACCTCTAGATGGCGCCAGAGCGCCATTTATATTTATGTTGGGTTTTGTGTTGTAGTTAGTTTTCAGTTTCATTTGGACATTTCCCAGTTTGCCCCTCGGTCAGGTGACGTAGAAGCTCACCTGAACCGAGGGAAATTAATGAGTTAATTATGTTTGTTTATTATATATAGCCTGGCTGAACTCCAGTCAGGTGTCTAGCAACCGTTACCGAAAGTAGTTTGTGTTGGAGTGTATTTTTGTTTATGTTTGATTTCAAAAATAAAGAACTTTGTTAACCGTCAGCTCGCCTCCGCGATCATGCCTCGCAAGCACGGCCGACACAGACATGTAGTGAAACGTGACAGAATTCCAATAAAATTGATTCATGTTTGTGGCTGTAATGTGACAAAATGTGGAAAAGTTCAAGGGGGCCAAATACTTTTGCAAGCCACTGTATATATATATATATATATATATATATATATATATATATATTTATATACGCAAGATACTTTTCTTTTCCCACAAGAGTCAGTCCACGTCAGTCATGCTCTTTAACCAATCAGATGTGACGTCGTCATTTCAACCAATCATAACCCACCAGGAGCGCAGCCTTAATCCTGTTTCTTAATCCTGCATTTCCAAATACAGTTAGTTCCCACCTTACGGACATTACAAGTTGTTACAGATTCGAGCTGACCTCCCATTACAAAATAGTAGCTCACGTGTCTGCTGGACTTTGTCACAGTTGTGCTGCTGTGTGCTTACCGTACAATGCGATAGACAACAGACAATAACCAATCCCAAACGTGTATTGAACAAAAAATACACTGCAGCAGATACCAATATTTACAATTATATTATATCCAGTATATTGTATGTGTCAGCCCTGACTGGTTTCAATGAATCAAAACGAGATCAGGATGATAGAAAATGGCTGTTCGGTAAAGCTGTCCCAATGTTGAATAATCCTAATTTCAGAAAGTCGAGACAATTCCAATTGGATAGAGTTTACAGATCAATACAGCATTGAGGCAAAATGGCATCCATTCAAGCACGCAGTAAACACCATGTAACATTGTCCCTTTAACGGGTTCTCTTTAAACAAGGTCAGCTGGCCCCGCTGCATCCTTGGGATTCCCCTCGAGATTTAAAGGCACACTCTTGCGAGAGTATAGTGCGGAACTATACTACATTGCTTTTTTAAAGCTTTACACTGCATTCAGCATTTGTGTCAAAGGTGTAAGACTCACTTTGTTTGGACTTACAAACGAATCTGAGTTACAAACGATTACTGTACACTAGGGCTGCAACAACTAATCGATAAAATCGATAATTATCGATAATGAAATTAAAATTAAAATTTTATTTGTCACATACACAGTCATACACAGTATAATATGCAGTGAAATGCTTACATGACCGCCAGTGACCTTAAAAAGAAAATAAAAGCTTGTACGTAAAATAAATAATCAATAAAAAGGAAATACTAAAGAAATAAATTTAACTAGTAAAATTAACTGTACAATAAGGGCATAATAAAATATTGCAAAATATAGAAATATAGGGTAGATAGAGTATATATGTATATAGAATTTAAAGTGTCAGTGGTTGTGCAAATATGCATGAAAGTGACTAATGAAAGTGACTAATGAAAGTGACATGTGCAATTGTCCAGATGTATAAATATTTAGTGCAAGTGTGTATGAATGTGTCCATGATTGTCCAGTCAGTGTTGTGAGCTTAAAAAGATGTTATTAGTCCTGTGTGGAGGTGTGATTGTGTGATTGAGAGACCTTATCGCCTGCGGGAAGAAGCTCCTCCTCAGCCTCTCTGTGTTGGCCTTTAGGGAGCGGAATCGCTTCCCAGACCGCAACAAAGAGAACAGTCCATTACTGGGGTGACTGAGGTCCTTCATGATCTTCCTGGCCTTAGTCCAGCACCGCTTGCTGTAGATCGAGTGCAGGTCAGGGAGCTCAGTGCAGATGATGCGCTCGGCTGATCGCACCACCCTCTGTAGAGCTCGTCTGTCCTGCATGGTGCTGTTCCCGAACCAGGTCGTGATGTTTCCCGTCAGGATGCTCTCTATGGTGCAGGAGTAGAAGTTCCTGAGCACTTTGGAGGGCAGTCTAAAGTCTCTCAAGCGTCTGAGGTGGTAGAGACGCTGCCGGGCTTTTTTCACCATGGTGTTGATGTGACAGGACCATGACAGGTCCTGCGTGATGTGAACACCGAGGTATCTGAAGCTGTCCACTCACTCCACTGGGCTCCTGTTGATGACGGGGGTCTGGTAGTTCCTCTCCTGCTTTGTACTAAAGTCCACTATCAGCTCCTTTGTCTTGCTGACATTCAGGAGGAGATTGTTCCTCTGGCACCAGTTCTCCAGATTGCCAATCTCCTCTAGGTAGTCCGACTCATCATTGTTGGTGATCAGTCCGACCACGACGGTGTCGTCAGCAAACTTGATGATGGAGGTGGAGTTGGTAGTGGCCACGCAGTCGTGGGTGTACAAAGAGTACAGCAGGGGGCTCAGAACACAACCCTGGGGGGCTCTAGTGCTGAGAGTGAGTGTAGCTGAGACATGTCCGCCCATCCTTACTGCCTGTGGTCTGCCAGTCAGAAAATTGGAGATCCACTGACATATGGATGAGCTGAGTCCCAGGTGCTACAGCTTGGTGGTGAGCGTGGAGGGAATTATGGTATTAAAAGCAGAGGTGTAGTCGATGAAGAGCATTTTAACATAATTCCCTTTCCTAGTGTCCAGGTGAGTGAGTGATGTGTGGAGGAGATGAGAGATTGCATCGTCTGTTGAGCGGTTCTGACGGTATGCAAACTGTAGTGGGTCCAGTGTGTCGGGTAGTGAAGAAATGATGAAGTCTCTGATAAGGCGTTCAAAGCACTTCATCACTACTGAGGTGAGGGCTACAGGGCGATAGTCACTGAGGGAAGCAGGATGTGGTTTCTTCGGGACAGGAACAATGATGGACTCTTTGAAGCATGTGGGGATCACCGCGACTGAGATAGAGAGATGTTGAATATCTCAGTGAATACAGGTGCTAGCTGGTCTGCGCAGGCTCTGAGGATACGGCCTGAGATGCCGTCTGGTCCTGCTGCTTTCCTGGTGTTCACTCTCTTGAAGGCTCTCCTCACTTCGTGCTCGGAGATGATGAGCGCGTTCCCGGTGCTGGCAGTGTCTTCCTGTCTGCAGCCGTTAGCGCCGCTAGCATTAGCACCGTTAGCATTAGCATCACTAGCGTCTTTAGCTGCAGCCTCGAAGCGAGCATAGAAGGTGTTGAGCTCGTCTGCCAGAGTCGCGTCCCCGTTCGTCATACCGGATGTTGGTGCTTTAAAGTCCGTTATTGTCCTTAGTCCCTGCCACAGGCTCCTAGAGTCACTCTGTTGAAGCTGTGACTCTAGTTTTCTCCCGTAGCGCTGCTTCGCCTCTTTCACCGCTTTCCGCACGTTATATGATGCAGCCTTGTACGGTTCCATGTCCCCCGACGCAAGTCCCGTGTTGTAGGCAGCTGTGCGAGATCTCAGAGCGTCGCGGATGGTTTTATCCACCCATGGCTTCTGGTTGGGAAACGTTCTGATAGTCTTTTTCTCCACCGTATCGTCTACTAGCTTCCCAATAAATCCCACAACGGCTTCTGTAAACACACTGACGTCATCATCGGAGCTGTTTCTGAACATCTCCCAGTCTGCGTCATCGAGTGCGTCCTGTAACGCGGCCACCGATTGGTCCGTCCAGCGCGCGACCTCCCTCTGAACCGGAACTTCCTGTTTCAGCCTTTGTTTATATTTTGGCATGAGGAAGATGGCGGCGTGGTCGGATTTACCAAACGTTGGACGAGATTGTGCCTTGTAACCGTCTTTGACCGTGGTATAACAGTGGTCCCGTGTCCTTTCGCCCCTGGTGGGGCAGGTGATGCACTGCGCGTTTGAGGTTGGCACTATTAAAGTCCCCCGCCACAATGAGCGCAGCGTCCCGGTGTTGTGTCTGGTGCTGTGTGAGTGCCTCATGCAGCTCGCATAAGGCAGTTTCAGTGTCTGCTTGTGGTGGAATGTAAACGGCACTGATTATGACCGATGTGAACTCCCGTGGAAGATAAAACGGACGACACATGATGGACAGTAGTTCCAGATTTGGTGTGCAGGAGCGTGTAAGAGGAACAACGCTCGCGCTGTTGCACCAGCTGTTGTTCACCATTAAGCACACGCCGCCTCCTCTTGACTTCCCCGAGTCCCGTGTCCTGTCCATGCGGTGAACCGAGAAGAACTCGGCTGGTTGTATGGCGTGGTCTGGCACCGCCGGGTTCAGCCATGTCTCGGTGAAGCAGAGGAGATTGCAGTCCCGAATGTCTCTCTGGAACTTTATCCTGGCCCTGAGGTCATCGAGTTTCTTCTCCAGTGACTGGACGTTGGCGAGCAGGCTGCTAGGCAGAGGTGTGCGGTGTGCACGGGTTCTCAGCCGGTTCCTCACGCCAGCTCGTCTCCCTCGAGGCTTCCGCTTCGCGTCGCGTCCATTGTTCTCCCTCAGGATCTCACTCGGCCAGCTCGGATCCGGAGTTAAAAACGTCGAATTGTGAGTACATTGTAAACCAATAGAAACAAGAGTGTCTCTATCATACCTAATGTACTCAATGGTGATGATTTTGCCGATTTTAAAACACTGAAAACTAACTTAAAGAACAAAAACAAACAAAAGGTGGTCGTGACTGCAGCCGACCTCACCGGCGCCATCTTGTTGTCAACGAATGCCGTTATCGATTAGTTGGGCTGCTCACGTTACTGAGAAGCGCAACCACAAGATGCACAAATACACAAAGACACACACATGGAGGTTACAGAAGCGTGTGCAGAAAAAAGCGAGCGCCCCAAGTCCTCCCAGGTATGGGAGCAATTTACATTAAACGTATCTTATCAGGCGTTAAAATCAAGCGTTTTTTAATCGGGCGTTCGTAGTGTCCGGTGAGCCCGGATGAAGCGCTGAGGGTTTTCCACACATAGGAGTTAATGAGAGTGTTCACACGGGCCTTGGTGACATGCGTTTGTCCGGCTGCGCGGTTATACGGTGTCAAAAAAACGTTGCATGCAGCTTTTCCTTGCCGTTCAAATCACAACGAACGCAAGGAAAACACTTATAGTGTGTTTTCTTCATGTTCATTTTACACTTCGGAGGACCAGATATATCCCATGATCCTACATGCTATACAGAGGGAAATGCAGAAAAAGGGCGTTTTTTTTTCTCTCCCTACGTCTCCGTATTACGAGAATGTCTAGTATAGCAAAATGGTATATATATATATATATATATATATATATATATATATATATATATATATATATATATTTTTTTTTTTTTTTTTTTTTTTTTTTTTTATTGAGACAACAAAAAAAAAGGATAAAATACACAAGAAGATCGAAATAATGTATAAACTGTGAAAAGGATGTAGTAAGAGACACTTCAATTAAAAATAATATCATAATAATCTAGAAGTCTATTATTCTTCTTAAGTTGAGATTAAGTTAAGTTTATTTTATAATAAAATTAGTTTCATCCAATTTTTCATTATAAAATTTTTTTTTAATTATATATAAATATTTATTTGCACATTCATGACAAACCCCTGAAAAATTAATGTGTTACAAAATAAACACTATACAAGAATTTGTATTAATGGTCTTGACGGCTGTCTCGTGCCTAGGGTTTATTATAATAGTAATATCATTTCGTTCTAATAAACCTATGAATTTATGTTCTAATATAATATTAGATAGCGATACTTTTCCTTTCTCACGTGAGTCAGTCCGCGTCAGTCATGCTCTTTAACCAATCAGATGTGACCTCACCATTTCAACCAATCATAACCCGCCAGCAGCGCAGCCTTAATCCTGTTTACATGAAATAAACCTGCTCCCGGACATGTCGCTATGACAACAATTGCGAGAAGCGCATCGGAGAACGAAAAAATCCAAGATCAGGACAAATACACAACAATCAAATCCGGCTGAGTTAGCGACGTACGAAGGACGGACCCCTGATTAATTTGTTTTGTTGTTGTTGTTGTTTTACTTTACTGCAGTGATTCTGTTAGTATGCGCTCACATGAGCGTAACTAGCGATGTTGCTTGCTAATTTTTAAAAGTTTTTTAAAACTGTGTCTCCGTTAATGTGTGTGTATGTGTGTTTAATGTGCACACACACGCACACACACACACACACACACATTAACAGAGAGGCACTGTGTGTGTGTAATGTGCGTGCAGACACACATACAGAGCGCCTGCGTGCACAAACGGAAACACTTCCCAGATAGCACACACACGTCACGGAGACGTCCGTCGTCTTTTTCATCTGGAAGATGTCTGGCAGAGGGCGTTTGCTCATCTGGCAGACGTGTATATGACTTTAGATCAAAACTCGGCAAAGTGAAAGAGCTCACTCGCGCGCCGCCGTTTCACGCGAACATTTTACATTCACTAAAAGGCTTATTCACAACCACATTTCGGCCCCTCTCACACATGCATTGTGCTATGTTGTTTGTACACATTTTTACTTTTCCCCTTCTAATCTCCCCTTTGATCAAAATGCTCCCGATATGAGCCGACATGAGCAGGTTTGTTTCAGTCATAATATTCCTCTATCATAAAGAGAGGCGACATATACTTGCTGCTTAAACACTGCATTTTTTTTTTTAAAGTGAAAGTGCGCGCGATGTCAGTAGCTTTAATTTTTGATAATTAAATGATTATTAAATGGTGGACATAAACAGCAAAAAGAACAATATTATTTTACTTTTGCATGCATGCATAACAAATAGCAAAAAATTACATCCCCGCTGGGGCCAAGCGAAGGACATCTTTGATGAATTTTTCAGCCGATTCTGTCGGAGACTGAAGGATTGGATTCCCCATAGGTAAAGCCGTAAGTTAAAATAAACTCTTACAATAATTTAATAAATATAAACCAGTCTTTTCCCAATTACACTTAATTAATGTCAGATATTTTTTCTTCATGTAGTTCTTCTGAATAAACCTATATGGAAGTCCATTTCCACCACTAAAGAAAAAAAATAATGATAATAATTCACATATTTCCACATGTTTAAATCATTCAAGTCATAGCTGATGCTGCAGCTTCCCATCCACATACTAGCAAATTTCTGATAATAAAGATACGTCGTATAGATGTAAAGACGATGTATCATTTAACAGCTCAAACAGGTGATCTACAGACGATCAAAATACGACTATAAAAAAACGAACGCGATGTTTACCAGATGATACGATCTTTAGCAGACGTCTCCGCGACGTACCTGTGCTATCTGGGTTATCTGTCTGGATTTATTTTTATGTTTTTTTTTATGTAAAGTGCAGGTTAATTTGTTTTATTTTTTTCTGTATATTTTGTGTTAATTATTTTTATGCATTTATTTTTTTGGGCTGTAGAACGAATAATTTGGGTTTCCATTATTTCCTATGGGAAAATTAAATTTGGTTTACGAGTGTTTTGGAATACGAGCCCACTTCCGGAACGAGTTATGCTCGTAATCCGAGGTTCCACTGTACTTCATAGTCTTTCTCCAAATATGGATTGAACAAACATAAAGAATATCCAAAGTATGCAGTCTTTTTACTGATGGAAATAAACAGCTCAGTAGTTTAGTAGTCCCAAAACTGTACTCCTGTGTCCCAGCTCCAGTTACTCGAGAAAATAATGGGTGATCTGTAGGATGATCTGTTACCATACCTATCTCTCTCTCTCTATATATATATATATATATATATATATATATATATATATATATACAGTGGTGTGAAAAACTATTTGCCCCCCTCCTGATTTCTTATTCTTTTGCATGTTTGTCACACAAAATGTTTCTGATCATCAAACACATTTAACTATTAGTCAAAGATAACACAAGTAAACACAAAATGCAGTTTTTAAATGAGGGGTTTTATTATTTTATTATATAAAAAAAATCCAAACCTACATGGCCCTGTGTGAAAAAGTAATTGCCCCCTGAACCTAATAACTGGCTGGGCCACCCTTAGCAGCAATAACTGCAATCAAGCGTTTGCGATAACTTGCAACGAGTCTTTTACAGCGCTCTGGAGGAATTTTGGCCCACTCATCTTTGCAGAATTGTTGTAATTCAGCTTTATTTGAGGGTTTTCTAGCATGAACCGCCTTTTTAAGGTCATGCCACAACATCTCAATAGGATTCAGGTCAGGACTTTGACTAGGCCACTCCAAAGTCTTCATTTTGTTTTTCTTCAGCCATTCAGAGGTGGATTTGCTGGTGTGTTTTGGGTCATTGTCCTGCTGCAGCACCCAAGATCGCTTCAGCTTGAGTTGACGAACAGATGGCCGGACATTCTCCTTCAGGATTTTTTGGTAGACAGTAGAATTCATGGTTCCATCTATCACAGCAAGCCTTCCAGGTCCTGAAGCAGCAAAACAACCCCAGACCATCACACTACCACCACCATATTTTACTGTTGGTATGATGTTCTTTTTCTGAAATGCTGTGTTACTTTTACGCCAGATGTAACGGGACACGCACCTTCCAAAAAGTTCAACTTTTGTCTCGTCGGTCCACAAGGTATTTTCCCAAAAGTCTTGACAATCATTGAGATGCCTTTTTTAGCAAAATTGAGACGAGCCTTAATGTTCTTTTTGCTTAAAAGTGGTTTGCGCCTTGGAAATCTGCCATGCAGGCCATTTTTGCCCAGTCTCTTTCTTATGGTGGAGTCGTGAACAATGAACTTAATTGAGGCAAGTGAGGCCTGCAGTTCTTTAGATGTTGTCCTGGGGTCTTTTGTGGCCTCTCGGATGAGTCGTCTCTGCGCTCTTGGGGTAATTTTGGTCGGCCGGCCGCTCCTGGGAAGGTTCACCACTGTTCCATGTTTTTGCCATTTGTGGATAATGGCTCTCACTGTGGTTCGCTGGAGTCCCAAAGCTTTAGAAATGGCTTTATAACCTTTACCAGACTGATAGATCTCAATTACATTTGTTCTCATTTGTTCCTGAACTTCTTTGGATCTTGGCATGATGTCTAGCTTTTGAGGTGCTTTTGGTCTACTTCTCTGTGTCAGGTAGCTCCTATTTAAGTGATTTCTTGATTGAAACAGGTGTGGCAGTAATCAGGTCTGGGGGTGACTACAGAAATTGAACTCAGATGTGATAAACCACAGTTAAGTTATTTTTTAACAAGGGGGGCAATCACTTTTTCACACAGGGCCATGAAGATTGGGAGTTTTTTTCTCCCTTAATAACGTAAACCTCCATTTAAAAACTGCATTTTGTGTTCAATTATGTTATCTTTGACTAATAGTTAACGGTTTTTGATGAGCAGAAACATTTAAGTGTGACAAACATGCAAAAGAATAAGAAATCAGGAAGGGGGCAAATAGTTTTTCACACCACTGTATATTGTATCTGTGGGCATAAGTGTGGGCATTAAAAATAAGCACATGTAGGCAGCACCAGCAAAAATATAAATATGAAGTTCATTCATTCATCTTCTATACCGCTTTATCCTGTGATCAGGGTCGCGGGGGGCCTCGAGCCTATCCCAGGAGGCTTTCGGGCACTAGGCGGGGTACACCCTGGACAGGGTGCCAATCCATCGCAGGGCACACACATACACATTCACCCATCCATTCACACACTACGGGCAATTTGGGAACGCCAATTAGCCTAACCTGCATATCTTTGGACTGTGGGAGGAAACCGGAGTACCAGGAGGAAACCCACCAAGCACGGGGAGAACATGCAAACTCCATGCACACAGAGACGGGAATCGAGCCTGGCCGGGGAATCGAACCCAGACCCTGGAGGTGCAAGGCGACAGTGCTAACCACTACACCACCGTGCCGCCATTAAATATGAAGTTCACATAAGCAAATAAAAAAAATATTACACTGAAAGGCTGGCAATCAGGACTGAATATTCACAAACCTATAAAGCACCACTAAAATGTAAGCTTTTGATTAAAAATGAAAAAAAAAAACTTTAGTAAATATGATTGAACTTTGTGTAGTAAATAAATGAGGGGAAATTGTCCATGGTGCTATGAGTAGCATTCTCTATTCCCTTTGGTCAAAAAGCTATTGAATTTTAAAATAATTAAAAAAAAAAGTAAAAAAAAAAAGGAATAATCTCTAATATTAAAAAGGTGTAGTAAGTAGATGAGGGGGTGCAGTTTATGGTGGCCTGAGTGGCATCTGCACATGCCCTTTATTAAAGAAGCTATAAATTTTTTCTTTTGTTTATGAAAAATTAGGAAACAAAATGAAATAAATAGACTCTAAAATTAAAGCGGTGCAGTATGTAGATGATGGGGGCAGTTTATGGTGGCATGAGTGGCATTTGTCCATATCCGCTGGTTAAGAATATACTGTGCATATATAGCAGAAGGAAATATTCTTAGTGTATATACAAGTGGCATCTTTACAGCTATTCTGTATATATATATATATAAAGATTATTATATAGAGATAACAGTGAAGGGTGCTTATATTCACATTGCACAAGTTTTGAATAATAAGATTGGATTCCTCATAGCTGAAACCGTAAGTTAAAAGAAACTTGTCATGCACACTCAGCCGCGACCGGCACTAGGACCCGGAAGTAAGGCGGTCGCGAAGCTGAAAGCATAAAAGGAAACAAGATGGCGGCGCACATCGCTCTGTCATTGAGTTAAGCCCATGTCTGTTCGGAATCGTTCCAGTATATGTGAGTACTCACTTTCTTGGTTATCTTTTCAGACTGAGTGTGTATTTATAGGACTAGGGTTAGATTGTGTCTTTCCTGTGCTCATTGTGTGTGAGAGTCCTTATAATAAATCGCGTGATTATCCTGCCTGCTCGTGTTTATCCGCGTTTGGGTTTACCATTCACGCTACAGGGCTAACTGCTAAGGCTATCTGTTCATCCTGGTTAGTTCGTGACAGATAGCACGATCATCATTCTGGTCATCCCGGTTAGTTCGTGACAGAATGACAGAGCCAGCAGTAAACCCAGCGGATTACGCCCGCCTTCGCGGTGTGGTTGACCAGCATGCTTTGCTCATTAATGCGCTAACCGCGGAGCTCGATTCTCTGCGCCGGAGTGTCCGAGACACCGCGGCCTTGCGCCGCGAGGTCGCGGAGCTTAGGCAGGAGAACGCGGGCCTTCGGGCGGCGGTTAGTGGGCATGCTAGCGGTCCGCCCGCCGCGTCGGTTGCGGCACCGCACCATCCCCCCCCCCCTTCTGACGTTTTTCTAGCTCTTCCAGATAAATGGGATGGCACGGATGGGAAATGCAGTGTGTTTTTAACATCGCTGGAACTGGTGTTTGAGTTCAATGCCACCAAGTACTCCACCGACCGGCTGCGCATTGCACTCCTCGTCTCGTTGCTATCAGGGCAGGCAGCAGAGTGGGCCACGGCAGTCTTGCGCGCTGACACAGACACTGCGCATTCATATAATGAATTCACCCGTCAGCTCAAGCTAACATTTGAACATCCCGCGGGCGAGGTGGAGACCGACACAAAGCTCTACCACCTGCGACAGGGAGGACTGTCCGTGAGTAGATATACCGCCGAGTTCCGGACCCTCGCTATCCAGACCTCCTGGGGAGACGCAGCTCTCCGGACGTCCTACTTCGAGGGGCTGGCTAATCGTATCAAAGATGAGCTAGCCGGACGAGAGCTACCAGCCACACTGGAAGGGCTAATCCAGCTAGTCCTCCGGGTCGATCAGCGCCTCCTCTCTCGTCCGAAGCCAGCACCTCGAACCCTGTCGCCACCATCCACTTATACCCACACTGCACCAAGACCACCACCCACCGTCACCACAGCTTTTCCTGGACGTGTCGGATCTCCACCCCCTGCCGTGGTTGACACCGGAGCCGGGGAACCCATGCAACTAGGGCGCGCCTCCCTGACCGTGGCGGAACGCCAGAGACGTTACCGCGAGGGACTGTGCGCCTATTGCGGCTCAGCAGCGCACCACCGAGCCACCTGCCCGTCTCGTCCGGGAAACGCCCAGACCCGGTGAGAGATAGGAGAGACTCCCCGGGTACCATACATCTCTCCGCCACCACCGATCACACCGCCACTCGACTCACGGTTCAGGTAACCCTCCACCTTGGCCACAAACGGGTCAGAAGTGCCGCGTTCATCGATTCCGGTGCCGCGGGTAACTTCATTGACTCAACATACGCCAGAGGATTGGGGGTAAAGATTGAGGCGTTATCCCAGCCAATGAGAATCATCTCAGTCGACGGGCGGCCCCTCTCATCCAGCCCCATCACCCAGCAGACTCTACCCATCACTCTCGTCCTCGGCCAACATCAGGAGTCCATACAATTTCACCTCACACCCATATCATCTCCACCCATCATCCTCGGCTATCCCTGGCTCTTACAGCACGACCCACTCATCTCCTGGTCTCAGAACCGGATCCTTCAATGGGGGCCGACCTGTACCGACTTATGCCTACAGGCCCAGGCTGGGACGTGTTCCAGGGAGTCCGAGGCCCCCGACGTCGACATCCACGCCATTCCTCCATCATATCGAGACCTGGCTGAAGTGTTCTGTAAACGCTGGGCCAGCCACCTTCCACCTCACCGACCCTACGACCTAGCCATTGAGCTCCAGCCAGGCTCCAGCCCCCCCCGCGGCCATCTCTACTCTCTCTCTACCAACGAGACCCAGGCTATGGAGGAGTATGTCACCAACGCCCTGCGAAATGGCACCATCAGGCCCTCCTCCTCGCCGGCTGCCGCGGGGTTCTTCTTCGTAAAGAAGAAAGGGGGCGAACTTCGTCCATGTGTCGACTATCGGGGGCTAAATAAGATCACCATTCGGAATCGTCACCCGCTGCCTCTCACCAACTCAGCCCTGGACGCCCTCTCTGGTGCCACCATGTTCACTAAGTTGGACCTCCGGAGCGCCTACAACTTGGTGCGCATCAGAGAGGGTGATGAGTGGAAGACAGCCTTCATCACCCCTACCGGACACTATGAGAGCCTGGTCATCCCATTTGGTCTCTGTAACGCACCCTCGGCCTTCCAAGCTTTCATCAACGATGTCCTCAGGGACATGCTAGGCCGATGGGTGTTTGTCTATCTGGATGACATTTTAATTTATTCACGCAACCCCACTGAACACACCAAACACGTTCGAGCTGTCCTTAAGAGATTGCTCGCCCACCAGCTGTACTGTAAGCTGGAGAAGTGTGCTTTTCACGAGCACTCCACCACGTTCCTGGGTTTTGTCATCTCGCCCCAGGGTGTGGCCATGGACCCGCAGAAGCTGGAGGTTGTACGTCACTGGCCCCTACCCAGGACACTCAAACAGCTCCAACGCTTTCTCGGGTTTGCGAACTTTTATCGTCGCTTTATCCGGGGCTACAGTACAGTTGCAGCACCGCTCACTGCACTTACCAGGCTCTCCAACAGTTCCTTTCGACTCAACCCTACCGCCATCTCAGCTTTTCATCGACTCTGTCATCTGTTCACCACCGCACCCATCCTGCTTCATCCAGATGCCAGCCAACCGTTCGTTGTGGAGGTGGACGCGTCGGAGGTGGGCGCCGGCGCTGTTCTCTCCCAACGAGGTCCAGACCAGAAGCTGCACCCATGTGGCTTCTACTCCAAAAAGTTTAACCCCACTCAGCAGCGATACGGTGTGGGGGACCGCGAACTGCTGGGCATAAAGTGGGCCTTGGAGGAGTGGCGTCACTGGCTCCAGGGCGCCAGTGAGCCATTCATCGTCTGGACGGACCACCAAAACCTGATCACCATCCGCAGTTTGAAGCAGTTGAACCCACGACAGGCACGGTGGGCACTGTTCTTCGAACAATTCAACTTCCACCTCTCGTACCGCCCGGGGTCGAAGAACACCAAGGCTGACGCCCTCTCCCGGCAACACGAGCGAGAGACGCCCCGGGCGGACCCTGTGCCTGTCCTTCCACCTACCCGCATCATCGCACCCCTGCAGTGGAACCTGGAGACGAGGGTCCGCCAGGCACTGACCAGGGACCCAGCACCGGCAGGTGTGCCGCCCGGACGGCTCTTCGTCCCCGAACGACTCCGAGCTGAGGTCCTCCAGTGGGGCCATTCGTCACCCGTCGCAGGACACCAGGGAAGCCGGAGAACCACCACCTTCATCGGCCGGGCCTTCTGGTGGCCCTCCATGAGGAGGGAAATCACAGAGTTCGTTCGGGCGTGCCCAATGTGTGCCAGGGCGAAGGACATTAACCAACCAACTCCAGGGGAACTCCAACCACTCCCAGTTCCCCGTCGACCCTGGTCCCACATTGCCGTGGATTTCATCACGGGCCTGCCGGATTCAGATGGAAGAGACGTCATCCTGACCATTGTGGATCGCTTCTCCAAGGCAGTGCACCTGGTGGCCCTCACCGGACTCCCGTCAGCGAAGGAGACAGCCGAGCTGATTCTGGAACACGTAGTCCGATTGCATGGGTTCCCAAAGGACATCGTCTCGGACAGAGGTCCCCAGTTCACCGCCCGGTTCTGGAAGGCCTTCTGCCGTCTGATCGATTCGTCCTGCAGTTTGTCTTCCGGCTACCACCCTCAGACGAACGGTCAGACGGAGCGAACCAACCAACAGCTGGAGCGCTACCTGAGATGTTTTGTGTCGGACCGCCAGCGCTCCTGGGCCCGCTACCTCAAGTGGGCCGAGTTATCCCATAACCTCCATGTCTCCTCAGCCACCAACCTGAGTCCATTTGAGGTGTGCTATGGTTTCCAGCCTCCAATGTTCACCCACCAGGAACCGGAGGTTGACGTACCATCGGCCCAACAGTTGGTTCGCCGGTGCCGGCGGCTATGGCACCAAGCCAACCTCGCCATCCGACGCACCAACGCCAACTATGTGGCCCAACACCGCCGCCGGCACCCCCCGGGACGATTGTACCACGTAGGTGACAAAGTGTGGCTATCAACCAAGAACCTCCACCTGCACACCGAATCCAAAAAATTATCACCAAGATTCATCGGGCCATACCGCATAACACTCAGGATCAACCCTGTCACCTACCGGCTCCAGCTGCCTGCGGCGCTCCGGATCCACCCCGTCTTCCATACCTCACAGTTGAAACCATTCACCACCTCACCCATGGTTCCACCCACCCCCCCTGCTCCTCCTCCCCGAATCATTGACGGCGGTCCCGCCTACACCGTGCGACGGATCCTCGACTCGCGCCCTCGGGGCAGGGGCACCCAGTATCTGGTCGACTGGGAAGGCTACGGCCCCGAGGAGCGGTCCTGGATTCCGGCTCGCTTCATCCTCGACTCCGGGCTCATTAGGGACTACCGTCACCGGGTATCCTCCACCCCTGGACCGTCCGGAGTCGGTCCTGGACGGGGGGGTACTGTCATGCACACTCAGCCGCGACCGGCACTAGGACCCGGAAGTAAGGCGGTCGCGAAGCTGAAAGCATAAAAGGAAACAAGATGGCGGCGCACATCGCTCTGTCATTGAGTTAAGCCCATGTCTGTTCGGAATCGTTCCAGTATATGTGAGTACTCACTTTCTTGGTTATCTTTTCAGACTGAGTGTGTATTTATAGGACTAGGGTTAGATTGTGTCTTTCCTGTGCTCATTGTGTGTGAGAGTCCTTATAATAAATCGCGTGATTATCCTGCCTGCTCGTGTTTATCCGCGTTTGGGTTTACCATTCACGCTACAGGGCTAACTGCTAAGGCTATCTGTTCATCCTGGTTAGTTCGTGACAGATAGCACGATCATCATTCTGGTCATCCCGGTTAGTTCGTGACAAAACTCTTACAAGAAATTAATAAATATAAACCAGTCTTTTCCCAATTACACTTAATTAAGGTCAGATATTTTTTCTTCATGTAGTTCTTCTTAATAAACCTATATGGAAGTCTGTTTCCGCCACTAAATAAAAATAAAAATAATAATTCACGTATTTGGGATTTACATTTCTGATATTTATTATTAATTATTTTAAATATTGCATAAGTTCATATTCTACTTTACTCAAACTCCAAAGCATTGTTATACTGCGCATGTGCGAACATTTACATAAGTGCAAGTCATTAGGTGTGTTCGAGCTCATACTGCGGCTGCGCAGACCGATCGGCGAGATTAGCCGAAAGCAGTCGGGGAGGAGCTGAAAACGGAGCCGTCAAGTCGGACACGTTGGGGATCTCGTTGCTTCCTCAAACATGGCAGATCACGTGGCGTTTGGCTACTTTATTGCAGATGAACTGGAAGCTGTAGAAATACCTTTTTTGTTGGAAGAAATGCAGCAGAATGAACAACGATGGTAAGTTTATAAACTACGGAAGCGCATTGCATTCACAAAATAAAAAAAAAATCACGGGCCTTATGTCATAATTATTACTTAATATCTCATAATTATGACTTAATATCTCATAATTATGACATCCTGATCTCATAATTATGACTTACTATCTCATAATTATGACATCCTGATCTCATAATTATGACTTACTATCTCATAATTATGTCTTAATATCTCATAATTATGACATCCTTATCTCATAATTATGACTTATTAACTCATAATTATGACATCCTGATCTCATAATTATGACTTACTAACTCATAATTATGACTTACTATCTCATAATTATGACTTAATATCTCATAATTATGAGATCCTGATCTCATAATTATGACTTACTATCTCATAATTATGACTTACTATCTCATAATTATGACATCCTTATCTCATAATTATGACTTACTATCTCATAATTATGACTTACTATCTCATAATTATGAGATAAGGGGGAGCAGTTTGTGGCGGGACCATTTTACTACATGACATCGGAAACGAAAGTTACTTACTCGGAAGCGCCTCCATGCACACCCATGGAGATGTAGCACCATCCTATTGTTTAGCTCAATGATTGTACAATAGGTGAATTAACTACTGAACTTTTCTCACTGACCTGCTATTTAGTTAAGGTACAGTAAGTCTTGCTTCAATTTATAGATACGGGGCATGAAGTCGTATTTGTTGTTGTCGTTATATGTAAACATTTAGTACTAATATATGTTACACATTCGGACTGCACATCAACTTAATAAAAATAAACATTCGAGTTATTCATTGGGCTGCTGGCTGAAATAATCTCTCGGCAAATCGGAACAATACAGCGCTCCCGATGTGCTAATCACAACCGTTAATAATGTGGAAAAGTGACTGCGGTAAAGTCCGTTTGATATTCAGCTTTTGCCGCCTCTCTACATGCAAAAGGAATGTTTGGAACGAATATTGAGTCTTGTGATATGTTCACCTATTTGCCTTGTATGTATTTCAAGTGGGAACTTGCACATTTCGATATGTTTGAAGTCGATATCAACAAAAATATGTATTCGGGGCGGCGCAAAACCCCGTTAAAAGCCGTAGCTGCGCTGTGTGCGGCTTAGGGACCGTGTAAAAAATACATTCACTCTGTGAAAACGTAGAAAACTGAAAGTACAGACAATCATTAAGGGATATTGGCAGATGCCACCTACACAGATGTTCTGCAGCTGAAGTGTATGGATATTTTTTATTTTATTTTTTACAATAATCAATTAAATAAGATTTCCATTCCACTTTCCCTCATAATTCCTCTTGTGATATGTCTCTCCCTGTGGACAGATCAGTAATTCACTTACTGCAATAGTGGATACAGTATTGATCTCACAATTCCATAAAATAGATTTATCATCTAAAATATATTAAATCAAAATATTACAAGGATAGCTCTGTGGAAAATAATATTTTACATGATTCGGGCTTTTTACTTTTCCCCGCACCCATTCACTTTTCAGAGATTTTAACTGACACACACACACACCAGATGTGCAGATGACGGGGGATATGTACTGTAGCTTCTCATGAACTAGTCGACCTGCTCTTATTTTCTCTACACACTGTGGACTGTATGCACTGTTATTACCTAAATATTTTCTTACCAATGCAAAGATGAATAAACAGTTCACCTAATATAGTTCTTAGAACATTTATTAAATAGCTTATATTAAAACATGTAAATGTTGCCTGTATGCATCTTCTGATTTGAGCAATAACTTGAAGCTGGAAACTGAACAATTGTGTCTGTCAAAGATTTAATCACAATAAATACCTTCACAGTCTGAAAAATCATATCAAAAGTATAAAAGTATATTCTTGTTAGAATAAAGAAAGAGATATATCACTGTGTACTAACATAATCAAAATAAGGAATCTGTAGCATGTATACATTATAATTATAATGGGAAAGTTGTTTAAGTTAATATGTCCTCTTTCGTTGTTGTTTAGGTTGTAACTGGCTACTCCTTACCAGTAATGATGTACAGATTTGATCATGTACTGTATGATGACAATTGCTAATCATGTAACTTAGGCCTGTGTTGACCAGTGATGACTTGATTGTTCATGGCTTATAAAAACTCAAACCTTGACCCTGACCATGATCTTAAACAGTTTTAAACCATTAGCCCACATTATGTCATAGCTGATTTTGAACATTTGTCAAAGCTTAGTCCACCACTTCAAAAATCTCTCAATTCCCCTGACACAGACATGCAGACACACACTCCTCTGTTTGTTGTTTGTCCTTTTAATCCTTCCAAGTAAGTAACTTTCTAAGTAACTTCCCACCACCAAACAGGTGTGAGGTTTGTAAAATTATCATTGCTTTATAAATAAGCACCAACTGTCACCACTTGCCAGGCAACATGGCAAAAATTAATTTGCAGGATGAGAAAAAAAAAAACAATATAAAATAAACTGAAAATTGAAGCATTACATGGAGGGTGGCTTAGTGCTTATCACGGTCATATTACTCCTCCAAGTTCTGGGATTGATTCCTGCTCCAGCATCTGTGTGCATGGAGTTTACATGTTCCCCCTGTGCTTGGTGGGTTTCCTCTGGGTAATTCAGTTTCCGGCCACAGACCAAAGACATGCTGATTAGGTAAACTGGCATCTCCAAATTGCCAGGGTGTACCCTGCCTTGTGTCCTACAGTAAGTCTCCTGGGATAGGCTCCAGGACCTGCGACCCTGTGTACAGGATAAAGCAGTATAGAAGATGATTGAGTGAGTGAGCAAGTGAGCATTGCATAGACTACCCAATCACAAAGCTAGAAATATTTGCAAAGCCTTAAAAACATTATTGTAATACATTGTTAAAATGTTCCCCATATAACAGTGTCTACATTTGTTTGTATTTGTTTTGGCTGTTTTGTTTGTTCTTTCTTCCTCTTTTGTAAGCTTTGTTTATTGTACATGTTTTATGTGTTTTTGTCAACTTTAATATTTCTATGTTGTCCATAATAGTGCTCTCTTTTTGAAAAATAATTTGACTTATTGAATGTTATGGAAGCTAACACATGCTTACTTTGCAAGAATTGTTGGTGTAACTGTAACTGTTATCTTTTTTCCAGTGTGTTCACTGCAACTCGAATTGGAGGAAATGACAGCTCTAGCTCCGCATCAGCAACATACTAATGAGGATACTGGTCTGTGGGATTTTCTTCGTAAGAGGGGTGTTCCTGAAGAACATATTGACCAAATGCAACAGGACAGGGTAATTTTGTGACAAAAATAGTCCCAAAGTATTATGTATTAAAAACATTAGTAATTATTATTGTATATTGTACGTACAATTACATAATCCACTACAAAGAATCAATCAACTGTTCTAGACATTGATATCGGCACTGCCTATGTTCTCAGTAATAAGGTCCTCAAGACTCAAATTTAGATAAATACATAGTGTACATACTGTCAGTATTAGAGATACAATTAGAGATACAATACAATTTAACAAGGGCTGTGTTTAGTTTAATTTATCATTTATTTTCTTTTTTTGCTAAAGAATATGAAATTTTATGTTTTACTTTTCCTTTTGGTTTACTTTCATGTCAGTTTGTAAGGTATCTCATCTTACATAGGCTTCTTTTTTTGGTAAAATTGTGAAATGTAATTGTAGAAATATATTTGCAAAAGCCATTATTATAAACATTGTAAAGTGTACTTAAAAACAAACTGACACATTCCTTTAAAACTAACTTTGCTAAGTTTTTAATTTACAGATTGATACATCAGTTGTCAGAGAACTAGATGACGCCTGCCTTGCACGCTACATACCACTGTATGGAGACAGGATTGCTACGAGGCGGCAACAAACAAAACGAAAAGAAGATAACTGCTCGAAGATGTCCCTTCTTGAAAAACTGCGAAAGAAAATGAGGACAACAACAACAAGCCTTGATGAGGAAACTACAGAGGAAAGTAGGCCAACAAAAAAAGGAAGCTATAAAAGAAATGCTACCAAGTCTTCAAGAAAAATCGAGTTGGGGTGGATTCATGAGGGAAAGCAAGTCAGAAAACGCTGTGGTGGGGGAACCAGAATTCTTGATATATCCAAGGACTCAACCAAGAAAGACCTTATGTCTCATGCCAAGGAACTATTTTTTCCACATGATGAGTCAAAAAAAGGAAAATGGGAAGAATTCACTCATAGTATTTATGACTTTAAGGAATCAGAACTTGAAGACAGCGTTACTGTTGGTGAGCTGTACACACTCTCAAAATTTGGTGTTTTACGCTTTTATTTACATACGATGTGGCACATAGACAAATCTGACACAGAAGTGGACAATGCAAAGGACAGACATAGTGGCTCTCTAGGAGAGCAGCAGAAGATAGCACAGTGCATTAATCATGATCAACACCTAGAAAAGCCTCTTGGTGTAAATAATCCACAAACCAAACCATCTGGTACAGTTGAACAGTGTAACCATGAAACCTCCAGTGCCCATTTATCTGTTGTTGGTGTCATTGATCTTACTTCTCTATCGTATGATTCAGAGGTGATCGTAGATGGCATAGAAGATGTATCATCTGCAAGCCCTCTAGATGACACTGTTCCAATTGTTCCATCCACAGAAGTCATTAATGTTGCCTTTTCTACCTCCACTCCTGTATTAGTAGATCATGTTGAACGTAATATCCGTTCAGTTGCCAATGCAGACTATGAGCTGCTTTCTGAAACCCATCTGATTGAACCTTTCCAAGTTTTCTCTCCCACAGAGGAAGTCATCAGTATTGTCCCATCCACGTCCACTCTTTTTGTAGAGGATAACATTGCTCGTTCAAACATTGATGCAAACTATGAGCTACTTACAGTGGGTATCAAACTTCACAGAGTAAATCTGTTAGAGGAAATGATTTGTCAATTCAAAGATGAGTTGATTCTTAACTACCCCTTAAAGTACAGCTTTATTAATGAAAAAGGCCATGATGCAGATGGTGTGTCGAGGGATGTCTATGCTGCATTTTGGACAGAATTTTTAGATTGTGCAGCCGAGGGGGCAGAAATGAGAGTGCCATCTCTGTCACCAAAATGGCAAGAGGATGAATGGAAAGCTGTGGGGAAAATATTGGCCAAGGGTTTCCTAGACCAAGGCTACTTTCCGTTGCGCATTGCCCCTGCATTTACCACTGCACTGATTTTCGGAGAACATGCTCTATCTACTGATTTACTGTATCAGTCATTGCTGTTGTATCTGAGTCAATGTGAGAGAGATCTAATAACTACTGCTTTACAGCAGGACCTTGACAGTGATGGTCAGGATGAGTTATTAGATCTGCTGGATCGACTAGGAGTAAAAACAGTCCCATCACAAGATAACCTTAAATCAGTCCTTATTCAAGTAGCACACAAACAAATAATTCAGCAACCTAAATATGCTCCCGATAGCATGTCAGCAGTTGCAGCCCAACCCCTGAGGACCACACTGACCACACCAGCAAAGATACAGACCATGTATGATGACAAGAAACCAACCTCCAGAAAAGTCCTAAAGCTGACTGAAGCAAATCCAACAACACCAGCTGAGAACCAAGCCTTCAAATTTCTACAGCAATACATACGTGGATTGGATCAGGTGGGTCTTAGAAGAATGCTGAGATTTGTGACTGGGTCAGATGTCATCTGTGTTACAAAAATTCAAGTTGTATTTACAACTTTGGATGGACTTGCACGTTGACCAGTTGCACACACCTGTGGAGCTGTTTTGGAGTTACCTTGCACATACAACTCCTACCCAGAGCTACGTGTAGAAATGGAGAATGTACTGACCAGCAACTACTACACTATGGATATTGTGTAGTGAGACAATGCTCATACAGTACACAGCAGGAAGTCCATGTAGCTGTAAAATTTTGAATGTTTTAACTCTTTAAATATTTGTAAAATTAGGGAGAAGTGGATTTAAAATTCTGTGTTATAAATTAAAATCTTATGCTGAGTTTGCTTGGACAAACTTGTTTGATATAAGTCAGAATTGCCCGTGTTTCCAAAAGCAGTATTACAGTATAGCATTTGTGGTACCAGTAATTTCTGGAAGTAACACAGTTAATTATCATTGGACATTGAATGTAGCTACTTCCAAAGAATAATTGTTTATTTTGGGTTTTTTCATATAGTTTGTTGTGAAACATTAGTTAAAAAATTTAAAACAAAGTTCATTTATGCACTAAGGCAATTTTATTTACATTATTTACAGAAACCAATTTCCAGTCATATAGATAATCATTTGAACAGTAAAAATAAGTACAAGTAAAAAGATCAGTGTTGCAAACAGGATTCATTTGCCTGAAATAGCTCTTAAATTAAAAAAGTAGCATATGTAAATATAGTTAATGTTAACTCTGCAATTTTTTTTGGTTGTAGTAATCTGCATAGTGAGGTGATGGTGTCCAGTTGAGATGCCTAGCATCACATCATCACTTAAGAAGACCCAGCAGTGCATAGTGGGATCAATAACAATGACTTCATTTTCTGTTTATACTTTTACCTCTATTTTCATTAAGATTTACGAGCACAGAAATGTTAGATACTAATGTTTATATATATATATATATATATATATATATATATATATATATATATATAAAATCTTGGAGAGGTCATTGTTACTTGGGTGTTAACTTTGTGTTCATTGTGTCTAGGCAAAAGGTTTTTTTAAACGTAAAATTGTCATATGTAAGGCAGATATTGTAGTGGTTGCTGTAAAAGGTTCCAAATATAATGTTATGACTAGTATTTCACTGTTGGTTAAGTGAACTGTTATATAATAAAAGTCCTGTCTTATTTGCAGTTTGTGTAAATTCACTGTCGTGTGGGCAACCTGTATTTTAGTTAATATATGTATTAAGCTAATATAATTTTTTTTCTGGCTGAAAATCCCACTTTAAAACACTAATTTAAAATAGGTATTATTATACATTACTGTATAATGATTTTCTATATATATATATATATATATATATATATATATATATACAGTGGTGTGAAAAACTATTTGCCCCCTTCCTGATTTCTTATTCTTTTGCATGTTTGTCACACTTAAATGTTTCTGCTCATCAAAAACCGTTAACTATTAGTCAAAGATAACATAATTGTACACAAAATGCAGTTTTTAAATGAAGGTTTACGTTATTAAGGGAGAAAAAAAACTCCAAATCTACATGGCCCTGTGTGAAAAAGTGATTGCCCCCCTTGTTAAAAAAATAACTTAACTGTGGTTTATCACACCTGAGTTCAATTTCTGTAGTCACCCCCAGGCCTGATTACTGCCACACCTGTTTCAATCAAGAAATCACTTAAATAGGAGCTACCTGACACAGAGAAGTAGACCAAAAGCACCTCAAAAGCTAGACATCATGCCAAGATCCAAAGAAATTCAGGAACAAATGAGAACAAAAGTAATTGAGATCTATCAGTCTGGTAAAGGTTATAAAGCCATTTCTAAAGCTTTGGGACTCCAGCGAACCACAGTGAGAGCCATTATCCACAAATGGCAAAAACATGGAACAGTGGTGAACCTTCCCAGGAGTGGCCGGCCGACCAAAATTACCCCAAGAGCGCAGAGACGACTCATCCGAGAGGCCACAAAAGACCCCAGGACAACATCTAAAGAACTGCAGGCCTCACTTGCCTCAATTAAGGTCAGTGTTCACGACTCCACCATAAGAAAGAGACTGGGCAAAAACGGCCTGCATGGCAGATTTCCAAGGCGCAAACCACTTTTAAGCAAAAAGAACATTAAGGCTCGTCTCAATTTTGCTAAAAAATATCTCAATGATTGCCAAGACTTTTGGGAAAATACCTTGTGGACCGACGAGACAAAAGTTGAACTTTTTGGAAGGTGCGTGTCCCGTTACATCTGGCGTAAAAGTAACACAGCATTTCAGAAAAAGAACATCATACCAACAGTAAAATATGTTGGTGGTAGTGTGATGGTCTGGGGTTGTTTTGCTGCTTCAGGACCTGGAAGGCTTGCTGTGATAGATGGAACCATGAATTCTACTGTCTACCAAAAAATCCTGAAGGAGAATGTCCGGCCATCTGTTCGTCAACTCAAGCTGAAGCGATCTTGGGTGCTGCAGCAGGACAATGACCCAAAACACACCAGCAAATCCACTTCTGAATGGCTGAAGAAAAACAAAATGAAGACTTTGGAGTGGCCTAGTCAAAGTCCTGACCTGAATCCTATTGAGATGTTGTGGCATGACCTTAAAAAGGCGGTTCATGCTAGAAAACCCTCAAATAAAGCTGAATTACAACAATTCTGCAAAGATGAGTGGGCCAAAATTCCTCCAGAGCGCTGTAAAAGACTCGTTGCAAGTTATCGCAAACGCTTGATTGCAGTTATTGCTGCTAAGGGTGGCCCAACCAGTTATTAGGTTCAGGGGGCAATTACTTTTTCACACAGGGCCATGTAGGTTTGGATTTTTTTCCTCCCTAAATAATAAAACCCCTCATTTAAAAACTGCATTTTGTGTTTACTTGTGTTATCTTTGACTAATAGTTAAATGTGTTTGATGATCAGAAACATTTTGTGTGACAAACATGCAAAAGAATAAGAAATCAGGAGGGGGGCAAAAAGTTTTTCACACCACTGTATATATATACGCACATACGTACACACACACATCAGTCAACAGTTGAGACACTGTTTCTAATTCCATGGTCTTTCCTAATTTTTATTTCTTAAAAAATAAAAGTGATACAGTTCTGAAGTCGTCCAAAATACACAATAATCTCCTTTGAACAGTTGATATTGAGATGTTTATCTGCTACTTCTGCTCTGTAAAGCTTCATAACGGCTCTAATCTGAGGTGCTGGTTGTTATTTGGTGATTTCTGAGGCTGGTGACTCTAAATGAACTTCTCTGCAGCAAGAGGTGAGTTTTGGTCTTGATTTCCTGGGAAGGTCTTCATGAGAAACAGTTTTATCATGGTGCTTTTGGTGAGTTTAGCAAATACACTTGATACAATACTGTTCTTGTAAGAACTATTCCAGAACAGCTGACCCTCATGTCTTAAAATAACAACTAACTGTTGTTGTTGTTGTTACTTAATTACCTAATGCCATATGTGTTATTTCATATTTTTTAAATCTCCAGTATTGTTCTAGAATATAGAAAAGAAATCACTAAACTGAAAAACACTGAATTAGAAGGTGTGTACAAACTTTGTTGACTGGTACTGTATATACTGTATACAGTGTATATATACACACACATTAATCAACCACAACACAACAAAAAAGTCTGAGCCACAGAGCCCCTATCCCACAACCCAAAGGATCCAGTGTCAGCACACAGTGGGATTTGTGGGAAAGGACAGGCAGCCTTTGGTACCCATGGGTATGGGCACAAAGTCAAAGCTTGTTAAAGCTCTAAAAGAATATGCAGGTAGGCTCGTAAAAAAAGGTAAAGTTCAATTGCTTCTTCTGGAGTAGTGGGTGGGTTTAGATGGTTTTCTGACATTACTAGGCAACAAATGTCAAAAACAGTCTCATCACATGGATTTGGCCCTCTTGGCAAGCATTCCTCTCTACAAGCCTGTACTTGTTGATATGATACAGTCTTCAGGTAGTCTGTAGTGCCAAAGAGGCGAGGAATTGTGTACATCATTAGTGGTCGTCCACTTGGAGAAACTGCATTCCTGCTGGGGCGAATTCTGTGGCAGTTCCACAGATAAGCAACTTCATGCAGCTCCCTCTGGAGGAAAAAAAATGGGATTGTAAAAGAGATTAGAAAAGTCACACAAATTAAGAGGCAGAGAGACGAGAGACATCAAAACAGATAATTCAGCAAACAAGCAAATAAGATCTCTGACAAAATGCCTACAGTAAACGCAAATACAGTAGAAACATACAAAAGATCAGCTACTTGATTTGTCTTAAAAACCACTGAAGCCTCTTTCAGCTTCAGGTGAACCTTGGAATTTATTTTTGTAAATGAATTGCACTGTTGGTGCTTATTACTTACATTACAATTGCGTCAGAAAATAAGGACAATATGAACAGCAAGAATGATTAAGCATCCAATAGCTATTCTATTCCAGTATGCATCCATGGATATTAATAGTAATGACTGAAAACAAAACACGCGAAGTAGCCTTTAACCAATGAAAAACGCACATAATCATAAAAATACTCCTTCACTTACTCATTGACTCACTCATCTTCTAAACCGCTTTATCCTGTATACAGGGTCACAGGTGGCCTGTAGACTATCCAGATGGGGTACACCCAGGACAGGGTGCCAATCTATCGCAGGTCTATACAGTACATATACTGTAAATATATATATATATATATATATATATATATATATAAATATATATATATATATATATATATAAATATATATAAATATATATACATATATACATTATATATATACATTCACATGCTCATTAACACACTACAGGTAATTTGGGAATGCCAATTAGCCTAATATGTATGTCTTTGGACTGTGGGAATAAATCAGAGCACCTGGAGGAAACCCACCAAGCATGGGGAGAACATGCAACCTCCATGGACACAAAACTGGGAATTGAACCATCACCCCTGGAGGTGCAAAGTGACAATGCTAACCACTAAGCCACAGTGCCATCCCATAAAACACGCTGTTATGAATTCAAGAAGTATTCTTAATTAAAATAAAAATAAAGAAGTCTTACCTCAATTATTTCCAGACATGTAAACTGTATTAGATTTTTGTCAAGGAAGTCCCCTGAGAAGTAATCCATGTCCTTTAAGTCTTGGAAGACATTCATCCAGTACTGTGCATGCTGTTTTCTTAAAAATCCCCACCACTGTTCAATCCTTTGGTTATGATTACTTGAGCCAGTAATGTAGCATCTCTCTGAAAACACATCATCATGGGTACCTCGTAAAAATAACTGCATCTGTTCGACTAAACAGTTTTCTGTTCCCAAGTCTGCCCTGATTCGTGTAGCAGTGCCATTCCTATTTTCTACTTCATCAATGAAATAACCAGCAATAACTTTCGGATTGCTATTTGTGGAGTAAGCATGGAGCCATATGATCATGCGTGAAAACCCATCAATTGCACCATTAATACATATTCCATATGGTTTGAGTTTATCTTAGGAATCTAGGTGCCACAAAAAGTTGGGGCCTGGGTTTCTGTAAAGACGTCGTCTTAGACGATTTCGGCGCCTCAGGTGAACTCCGCGAGGATCCAGAATTTTAAGCAAGTGCCCGATAGTTCTCTGCGATACCACAAAGCCAGCTTGGATGCATTTCAAATGCATGATTTTGTATCCATGAAGCATTCCATATTGGTTTAGCTGCTCCTGAAGGAAGAGAGCCACTTCGATGAGGTCAGAATGTGCTTTCCTCCTGAACAGTCCTAAGCACTTTAGATATCTGCGCAGTGTTGACATACTAATGAAAATATTATCCAAATTTCTCAATGACGTTAATATCTCCCAGTGTCTCAATCCAAGAAAGAAATAAAAGCGAATTAAGTTTGCCAATATTTGCTCCATTGTCCCTGTCTTCTCAGAAGCTAACCCTAATAATCATATGTGATAATAAGTCATAATTATGAGATAGTAAGTCATAATTATGAGATCAGGATGTCATAATTATGAGATATTAAGTCATAATTATGAGTTAGTAAGTCATAATTATGAGATAAGGATGTCATAATTATGAGATAGTAAGTCATAATTATGAGTTAGTAAGTCATAATTATGAGATCAGGATGTCATAATTATGAGATATTAAGTCATAATTATGAGTTAGTAAGTCATAATTATGAGATAAGGATGTCATAATTATGAGATAGTAAGTCATAATTATGAGTTAGTAAGTCATAATTATGAGATCAGGATGTCATAATTATGAGATATTAAGTCATAATTATGAGTTAGTAAGTCATAATTATGAGATAAGGATGTCATAATTATGAGATAGTAAGTCATAATTATGAGTTAGTAAGTCATAATTATGAGATAGTAAGTCATAATTATGAGATAAGGATGTCATAATTATGAGATATTAAGTCATAATTATGAGATATTAAGTCATAATTATGAGATAAGGATGTCATAATTATGAGATATTAAGTCATAATTATGAGATAGTAAGTCATAATTATGAGATATTAAGTCATAATTATGAGTTAGTAAGTCATAATTATGAGATCAGGATGTCATAATTATGAGATATTAAGTCATAATTATGACATAAGTCCCATTTTTTTTTTTTTTTTGTGTGAATGCAATTCGCTTCCGTAATAAACAGTATATGTGCATGTGTAAATCATTTCATTTTAAAGTAACTGAACAAATACTGTTTTACAAATCAAGCTTATACTTAATCAAATGGTGTTTTGTTTACTGGTGGTATGTTAGACTTCTGTAAACAATAAATAATTAGCTGTAATTGCTGTTGGAGAGTAAGCTACTTGTTTTGTGTTTATAGTACAAATACAAAGAAGTTTTTATATTTCATGTTCAACAGTCGTGTAAACCTTAATTGTTGGAATCTATCCCAGTTCTACAAAAAACACTGAATGACAAAACTTTTGAATTACAATACATGTGTATATAATAAGTACAATAATAATAATAAGTACATGTTTTTATTGTATAGATTAGTTCCAAAAGTACTACAATTTGTGGAGGAGGTCGTCCCCCTATACAGTCCCTCAGAATTTCGCAGTCATTTCAGGCTTTCCAAAGAACAAGTGGCGGTGCGAACTATATAACTTAACTACAATTTGGTATATTCTCCTGAACCCTTATGTCCTACCTATACAGGATGTCATTACTACCCTTGGTCCTGTTTATTAGCTTTCAGATAATTACAAAGATATTTGGAACCATGTGATCCTCCACAAACTTCCATAATATTTCTTTTCAGTACTATTGCAGTGAGTGGGGGTGAGATATTTAGTTTTTCAATGACCTTTCCTTTGAAACAGATTATCACTTCTGTAGCTTACCGTACCATACCGTACCAACATGCAATCATTTCAGTGAAAGTTAAAAATTGTAGACAGTTAATATAATTTAGTCTGTAAGACTTACTAGTAAAATTGTATGAAAGTGCAACAAATGCAAGGCAAGAGCTCTTAAGTGTCACCTCAAAGTGCATTTTGAAATTGTAACTGAAAATAAGAGGCAATTTATAACATTGGAAAGATGACAAAAGTACATAGACATTTGATTGAAACAGAATAAGCTTTATTTGCCATGTTTTCAAGAAGGTTTTAGTAACTGTATAATTTGCTCTTGTTGTCTTCCGATTTTCTTTAGCTCCTCCACAACAGTTCCCAAACTGGTCAACATCTTTTTTCTAAAAGATCGTCTGCACCTCTCTTTCAGTTGACGCCATCTCTCCAGGTCCGGCTTTACAAGAGATTCAAGCACAGCTGTTCTTCGTTCTGCATGCGCTTCATATGCCTCAAAACATTGTGAGGGTTGTGAGGATCTCTGGTGGTAGTCGGTAGGTCCTGGCTAATGGGTGTCTGTTGCACAGGGCACTGGCTGGTTGGTGGTTTCACAAAACTGAGATTTAGGGGTACAGGTGACTCAGTGGAGGTAGAGGGACATGGAGAAGGAGGTTGAGGAAACACTGCAGCACAAGCTAGATCACTGATAGGAGCTGTTTAGAGAGAAAGCTGAAAATTTAGTTGTCACTTCCCAGATAGCAGAACAACATTGAATCATCGTTGAATCAACATTAAAGCATCAACCAACTTTTTATTGAATCAATGTTGAAATTTCAATGTTAAATGTTGATTTTTCATCAGGTTTGCACCTTGAAATAATGTTATTTCAATGATGAAAAATAGATCAAGATGGGCATAAAATCAATGTTTGTTCAACGTAAATTCAATCACTTATTTTACATTGAATCAACATTGAAACAATTATAGTTTAGTCTTGCTTTATGAACAGCAAGATTCTATGACAGTAAATCATGTCCGTTTTGATTTATTTCTTTAAATCAGAGACCATGTAGGGCTGAAAAGCTTTTTTTTTTTTTTTTTTAAACAAAGTCAGTAACTCAACATCCTTCAGTTTACATGTAAACATATTTATTTATTTATGCTCCATACCCATTTAAACAGGAAGTAACATCACAATTACAATAAAACAACTATATAATAAAACACACTACAACTTACATACAAATTATTATAAACTGGATGACAATATGACTTTTTATAAGAGAACTATTAGAAGAGATTGTTAATTCTGAATTCATAAAACAGAATCTAACTGCCAAGAGAAGAGACTGGAAAACCATAATATAAAAATGGCAGCCTGCCTCAGCAAAATTCAGTCAAATGCAAATAGAAACAACCAAGTCAGAAACACAACAGATGACTGAAACATTATTCGTAAGTTGAAATGTATTTACTCAGCAAAACAGATAATAAGACACGAGTCTGAACTTATGGTTTTCCACCACGAGAAATTCCCCCCAGCCGTTCTGGGGCATAACGAAGCCATTTCTGAACTGTTGAAGCAAAGAAACTCTGTGGCCTCCTTTTCTTCAGCTTTCAGCTGTTGTTGTAGTAGTGCATCTAAAGAATGAAAAACAAACAAAAGGTTAGAACTATACAATGCTCTAAAAACTTGGAGTGGTAGTTGTTTATGAATGACAGAAGGTGGGTCCTAAATTTTTGGAAATGTGACTTTTACAAATGTACAGATATGCAACATATGTTTTGAAATGTCCTACAATCTTCCATAGATACAATGCACACATTAGATTTTTTTTAATATACAGGTCCTTCTCAAAAAAATTGCATATTGTGATAAAGTTCATTATTTTCTGTAATGTACTGATAAACATTAGACTTTCATATATTTTAGATTCATTACACACAACTGAAGTAGTTCAAGCCTTTTATTGTTTTAATGTTGATGATTGTGGCATACAGCTCATGAAAACCCAAAATCCCTATCTCAAAAAATTTGCATATTTCATCCGACCAATAAAAGAAAAGTGTTTTTAATACAAAAATAGTCAACCTTCATATAATTATGTTCAGTTCTGCACTCAATACTTGGTCGGGAATCCTTTTGCAGGTACTTGTGTCTTGTGTCTCTCAACTTTCTCTTCACAATATCCCACAGATTCTCTATGGGGTTCAGGTCAGGAGAGTTGGCAGGCCAATTGAGCACAGTAATACCATGGTCAGTAAACCATTTACCAGTGGTTTTGGCACTGTGAGCAGGTGCCAGTATCTCCATAAAGCTTTTCAGCAGATGGAAGCATGAAGTGCTCCAAAATCTCCTGATAGCTAGCTGCATTGACCCTGCCCTTAATAAAACACAGTGGACCAACCCCAGCAGCTGACATGGCACCCCAGACCATCACTGACTGTGGGTACTTGACACTGGACTTCAGGCATTTTGGCATTTCCCTCTCCCCAGTCTTCCTCCAGACTCTGGCACCTTGATTTCCGAATGACATGCAAAATTTGCAACCTGTAGCCCATTTCCTGCACACGCCTGTACACGGTGGCTCTGGATGTTTCTACTCCAGACTCAGTCCACTGCTTCCGCAGGTCCCCCAAGGTCTGGAATCGGTCCTTCTCCACAATCTTCCTCAGGGCCCGGTCACCTCTTCTCGTTGTGCAGCGTTTTCTGCCACACTTTTTCCTTCCCACAGACTTCCCACTGAGGTGCTTTGATACAGCACTCTGGGAACAGCCTATTCGTTCAGAAATGTCTTTCTGTGTCTTACCCTCTTGCTTGAGGGTGTCAATGATGGCCTTCTGGACAGCAGTCAGGTCGGCAGTCTTACCCATGATTGCGGTTTTGAGTAATGAACCAGGCTGGGAGTTTTTAAAAGCCTCAGGAATCTTTTGTAGGTGTTTATAGATAATTAGTTGATTCAGATGATTAGGTTAATAGCTCATTTAGAGAACCTTTTCATGATATGCTAATTTTTTGAGAGATTTGGGTTTTCATGAGCTGTATGCCACAATCATCAATATTAAAACAATAAAAGGCTTGAACTACTTCAGTTGTGTGTAATGAATCTAAAATATATGAAAGTTTAATGTTTATCAGTACATTACAGAAAATAATGAACTTTATCACAATATGCTAATTTTTTGAGAAGGACCTGTATGTGTTATTTCACAATCTGCAAATGTTGTCCTACAATGTACATATTCAATGCTATGAAAACAAATATACTTAATGTAACAATGTAGTCTTTTATGTGCAAAAAAAAAAAAAAAAAAAAAAAAAAAACCTGTAGGACCAAAAAAATAAATAAATAAAATAAAAAAATCAATCCGTGGCGACGGTTTTGCAATTTGTCCCCGGCACTCACAAATACTTAAACAGTTCCCTCAGTTTAACAAATCGTGGCCACGGATTAACAAACTGTATGCACAAATTTCCAATCCGTACGCTCAGATACCGTACTGTTTGCATATTTATTCTTAACGTGAAGACTTATTTTGGTGATTTTATTATAAGCTTTTTACCCAGAGTTAGATGCATGCTGCACTGTTAATGTTATTATTAAATAACGCCTATTATTACATTGCATTTAGTTTGAGAGCAAAGTACTGTAATGACAACATAAACTGTACATTATTTGTTTTGCATTGCTTTTTACCTTCTCCTCAAACTCACACTGCATGATTTTCAAAGTCATCGGATCACCATTGTTTTCACACTGTACTATCTGTGGTAGCATTTAGTTGCTGCTGTGTTCACACTGCACAATGAATTGGCGACAGGAGATTACACACTGCATGACTTTACAATAGGAAGAATCGCCAACAACTCTGTCTGGTGTGCAAGCTACAGCCAAACGCACACAAGAAGTGATAAGGAAACAACGCAAGATCATGCGGACATTGTGGTCTATAATTCCTCCCCGAACAAACAATAATTAAAAAAAGATGACGTCCTTGTTTAAGATCCCATATGGTCAAAACTGAAATTTCATGGCTTTTTTCATGGTAACTGAGGTCTAGGGGCTATGTAACTCCCATATAAGTTTCAAAACAGTCAATCCACAGTAGAATGCACACAGCTTGCATAAAGTAGCTCTGCCTTTTCACGAGCTGCTGTGACGTCCAATCTACTCAGTCACCGATTTCAGTCACCATCAACCACCATCCCACCCTTCTTTTGCCAAAACATCACGTCCATGCCATTGCTGAACAACAATAACATGAAAACAAGTCGAAGATAGATCAGTCGATAGATGTCGAAACTACATCATTACACAGGCTTCCGAACAACATTAATATAAAAGACCAATGGCACATCAGCTTCAGCATCTTTCACACAGCCATTCCATTAAACTTTAAAAATTTACATTAAAATTTTTATTTAATTAATAGAAGTTAATTGATAAAGAAAATCTATTTATGACATTATTTTTGATAGCATTATGATTATTTATTAAAACTTCAGACAACAACAATTAGTGCCACGAGGTTATTTGCAACACTATATGTTCTACAAAATAGAGGACTACACACCTTACAGCGCAATATAATGTGGCTTTAGAAGAGGAAAGGTAGGATTAAGAAGTGAGCAAGTGATGAATTAGTATTATAGGTCCCAAGCAGATACAGTAACAATAATGGGTGCCCTACCTTATGCAGTCTCCATTGATGGCTAATAAACATTGATACAAGTAGGTTATGGTTAAAGTGGTGAACTTATAAAGTCTTAAATATTTTGTTTTCCCTTCTCAACGCATTATGCATTTACTCACCAATAATGGCTACCTTTTTAATTTGATCAAGTCTCCAAGTCGAAGGTGCCCAGCAGCAGATTCCGTACCATGGCAGTAGCAGAGGTGGCAAGGCGGGCTGCTCTCCACACTTCTGCCTGGCAAAACACCCCAGAGCCCTTTATAACTTCAATTTGAAAAATTATTTCACATCACAATATTAATTTATTGGCAACTTTTAGAAACTTTTCATGTTTCATACTGATTCTTATGTTTAGCTTCCCAATAGTTAATAGGATTTTATGTATAAATGCAGATTAATGATAATCTGGACATACTGGACATTTGTTTACATGCAGGGTAAAACTGCAACAGGAACAGTACAAAATAAAAACTGAAAAAAGACAGACATTCAGAGTAAAACAGTGCCAGATAAAAAAAAAACTGTACAAAACATACATGCAGGGTAAGCATTGGTGGGAGCAATGTCCAAGCAGTGTAGAGAAATATTTCTGTACGGCTTCATTGTTTTGTGCTGTGTAGTATAGTATTGTAATAGCTGATCAGAGTGATCAACTCCCCATGTGCTGGTTGTACGCAGTCACAGGACATGGAAATGTCTTTGTAGTCCATGTACCTTGTAATTTCACCCTCATCTTCACCGCGTCTACTGTAAAGCAGAATGGATGGTAGAACAGGTAGATACTTCTCGTGTGTCCATCCACTTCACAAATACAAGAGGTCCATCTGAACGGAGCTTGCGTGTCCTGATGTGAGGGGCTGGTGAAGGCAAGGGTGATGCAGACACATTCCTAAAAACAAATAAATAAAAAAATGTTAACCTATACTGTTCAGAGTAAATGGATGTGCAATTAATATGGATGCACAATATATACAGTACAGAGATGACCAAAAATGTATCCACACTTCAACATGAAAAATATACACCTCTCTTCTGTAGGTCACATGACAGCATCAATGATGGTGATAGATAATACTACACACTGCTGCCATAATTCAATTTGAGTTTTAAAAAACACCATCCACTGGACACCATCCACTGGACACACACATATTGAACATATTCTAAACAATTACATCTTATCAGGTATTTGTAAATACACGCTAAACAAAAGGGATTATATACATTTACACCAAAGAAATATTCATAAGCATCACTTAGCTACATAAGGCAGTATTTTAGCCACCTGCAACTTGCTTGTTTGTGCTAAATAACATTACCGATAGCAGTGTTATAAGCTAACCAAAATGGAGCCAAATACACATTAGCAACCATAATCTAAAGCTATCCAAAACAAGGTGAATATAAACATCTGTAAACTCCATAAGGCATTAGCTTAGCCACCGGGAAATATCATGTTTGTGCTACATGAGGCAGCATGTTAGCATGATTTACCTAAACTATATAAATGGCATTGAAAGCCAATGTGTCACACAAGCTGACAAGAGCTAGCTGTAGTGAGGAAAATATTTACTAATATTAGTTTAATATTATCAGAATAAGAGTTATATAAGACTTAATAACTTACCCAGTGTAGCATGGGTCTATTCTCTGTTCAAAATGCTCCCGTTCGTCGTCGGAGTCACACAGTCTTCTTCTGAGGTAAATGTAAACTTTCCAGAACATTCTGAAGAGTTTCCTCGGATGTGTAAGCGCGTGCCATCTTCCAAAACGTGCTGAAAACTCACTGAATCGGAGTATTTTCAAGCCTGAGATAAAATCGTTTTTCATGCCGGTGTCCGGGGGCGTGGTCTAGTATGTAAATTACCCGGACTGATTTCCGTGTGATTGGCGTGTGGGCGTGTCCTGCCTCGGGTCATTAGCATATAAGTGTGACAGAAATTCTGTGCCTCTCCTTGGTTTCATACGGATTACATAAACTGAGAATATTTGTTTTCAATGTGACTTGCATCATTTAAAAGTAGACACTTTAAGCTTTATATAGATATATTTCTCATTTCAGTTAATTTTAGTGACGTGTTTCAAAAAGATTTTCAAGGAGACTGAGGTTTCATATATGTGCATATATCCTCATATACTGCATGTGGCCAATTAGGATTAGTTTTTTGCATTTTTTTTGTTAGTTCTTAGTTATTGCCTTGATAATAGAAAATATGAGCTAGGCATCATGTATGACAGTTGCCAAAGTGAGATATGAGCTAAAATGACCAGATCCTGCCATAGGAGACATATCTTGTATGTACATATACAGTAGGGCTTATATGTGGATATAAAGAAGCAATACAGGAGACCTATATGGCCTGTATATGCACCTCAATGTTGCCTACATGTGGCATATATACGCATATATGCAGCATATATACTGCATATAGGTTTCATATATGCGCATATATCCTGATATTTACATTTACATTTAGGCATTTGACAGACGCTCTTATCCAGAGCGACTTACATTTTTATCTCATTACACATCTGAGCAGTTGAGGGTTAAGGGCCTTGCTCAAGGGCCCAACAGTGGCAACTTGGTGGTTGTGGGGTTTGAACCTTAGTCCAATGCCTTAACCACTGAGCTACCCCTGGCCCCATATAAGTGCGGTTATATGCGCATATATACTGCATATAGGTTTCATATATGCGCATATATCCTCATATAGGTTCTTTCCATGTGGGGCACGCACACTGCTCTGGGTCAGACACAGACAACGGGAAACAGGAACTAAGGTCTCAAACAAATGCTTCCCAACAGAATACCGTAGGTCGCATCGCCAAAATTCTTTCACCGTGAGTGGCAGGAACTTCCAGACTACAACATATTGAATTCTCATGCCTGTAGAGTGTATTATAATGACGTGGCGACAGTGTAAAAACACCCTCCGATGTTAAATGCGAGCCGAAAATTGAGTACTTTTGAACGGCAAACAGGAATTAAGCTCTCAGGTGAGTAAACTAGACAGCAAGGTAAATACACAAAACTTACCGTCAAATAATTTTTTTTCCTCAATATATATATATATATATATATATATATATACATATATATATTTTTTTTTTAAGCACCATGGCAAATCTCTTGTAGTCAATTTTTTAACCTGTTTTAAACACATACACACATGCATACACATTTTATAGAAATGCACTTAGTTAATTTAATTTGCCTTACATTGTTGAATGAGGATGGGTTCCACAACCAAAAATCAACATTGATTCAATGTTTGTCTTTTCAACACTGAAAAGCATTGAATTATCAACATTGATTCAACATTATTTAGCATTGAAAAATCAACCTCAACCAAAATGATGATTCTGATGAAATTTCAACATTGAATCAATGTCACCTTGCTATCTGGGTTATGTGTCCAGTATGTGTTTGTTCATCACAAGTGTTTACCTTGTTTTGTGTCAACGGCTGTAACTTTTGCCATGACACCAGAGAGGAACTTTGCATCTGAGGAAATACTCAAAACTATCACACAAATCATTGTTAACTTGTATTTATTCCAGTTCTTCCATTTACTTACCTGTTTTCATTCTTTCTGCAATTTCCTTGGAAACCTTAAGAGTAAAGGTTCTTCCTTTGCTGTCCTTTACATTCATTGTTCTATTATTCATTTAGTTTTTTCTTGCACTTGGTAATGCATGGTCTTTATAAATTATATGCGAAGTGAGAGACCATGGGACTATACGCAAGGTGTGTGACTCATTATGTCTAATAAAAACTAATAAGTGTTATTGCATTAAACAGATTTCAATTTGTCTGATTTAAGTGGTTGTCTGTTTGTAATTTTTGTGGTTAGGATGTATGTGATATTTCTGGCATAAACAAGTTTTAGTAAACTAAAAACATTGAACATGAATGACCTGCACATTATAAGGAATTAGGCTGTGTTTTTTTGTAGTTTGATTTAGATTGTAGTTATGTAGTATAATTTTGTAGTTATGTTGTGTTTTGTGGTATGTATTTATTTATTTTTTTTACATTTAACTCTTACCTTCAGTTAGCTAAGGGCAGGTTAGACAAACCACTGAGAAAAATCATAGATGCACAAGCACAATGTATTTGTCTTTCTTATAATTTATACCAGTGTATAAAAGTGATCTGAATGTTGTATTTTTCAATTGACAATACACACTAGCACAATGCAGCACATGCACGTGGAGCAGCAACTACAGATTTCAGCATCAATCAATGTTGACCACATTACATTAAATGTCTGTGACATTTTAGTTATTCCATAAAAATATTACTTAAATATGCAGCTGAATACTATAAGTGGTCTGTATGAAAAAAGTACAATAATAAACTTGTGCACAAATCCAACATAATTAAGAGAAAAAAATTTCCTGCAGTCAAAAGAATTTACGAAATGGCATGCAAATTGATTTGTTATGCAATTATATGGCTTGAAGCACGAAACACTCGTGATCATCGTCATGTGGTGAATGTGGCCAATCATGAGAAGCTGTGACGTCATCACAGCCTGGTGCAGTCGCTCCTGAAATGCTGCGCTGGCTGAGCAAGCCGGCTGTTCTCGAAACGCTCTCGCGTCAATTTGATGCCACACGTGAACGTCACGTGGCGTCGGTTCAAGTCGGACAAAATTTCTAACCGGCATGGACTAGTTCAAGTCAGCCGCCGATCGGTCTGTGCAGCGCTGCATGAAGTCGAACGCACCTTATGTGTTATAGCAGTACTGAACTTCCTGTTGGTGACGTAGCTTCCTGTCTTTGTATCGTTGCCGCGAAAGTTTCGCGTTTGTACTAGCGTTTAAATTACATAGCTTTTTCATTTAATACAATATTAATATTAATAAAAACTAGTTTTTACATCTCCATACTATTCGGCTTCGCCTTTTTTTCTGCGATTTTTGGAGAACGCGCGAGTTTCCTCGTCTAAGAACAACAAACGGAATTCAGCTCCAAACAACTAAAACTCCGACACAGAGGTACGTTATCATGTCTACCGTTCAGCTCGTTCAGTGTGTGGAGTGCAGGATGTTTAGACATTCTTCCTCCGTCATTAGTGATAACTTTATTTGTGATAGGTGTGTGTTAGTGAGCACTCTGACGGAGAACATATTAGGTTTAGAGGAGCGCGTCCAGACTTTAGAGAGTGTGAGAGCAGCGTTATCCCCCTAGCGGACAGTCTGGGTGCCGCAGGCGGAGATAAACAGCCCTGTCGATTTTTGCTGCCTTGTCGAAAAATGCTACCGTAGCACAAATCGATAGCAGAGCCTGTCGATTTATGCTACCGCATCACTACAACTACACTGTGGACGTTAAATCTTATTAGAAGAGTTGATTGTATTTATTAGCATTATCATAAATTAAATCAAATACGCATGTCATGTGCGTAAGCATTTCTGTATGAACCACACATATGATGACCACAAGATATTCAAATATACAAAAAGATGTAAACGTAGGTGTTTAAATTTGAGACACTGAACCAGTTTCAAGATTTTATTTTCCTCAACTTTAAGGCTCATTCACGACAATTTATGCAGAAACTCAAATGTTTCGGTCAAATTAAGCAAAGGAAAACGGTTTAAACCCACCGCCAACCGAAGTCTCGGCACCAAGGTAGTATGGATTTATGGGCGTAGAAACAGTGTGCAAACTTGTGGGACTGCGCATGCGCAGATCCGATAGTTAGCAAAACTCGATGGGTAGCATTTTTTCGATTGAACACCTTAGAGCCCTCACAGCGGGGCGGGTGGGTGACGACTTGGCGGCATACTCGTTCAGCCAAAGCTAACGCTAAGGCTAACCCACCGGAGCACACCTCCTCTGCGCTTCACGTGTCCAACAGGTTTGTCCAACAGGTGATGCACCCACTGAGAAACCTGAAAGAGCTCTGGGGTCCGTTCATCATACGTCGCTAACTCAGTTAGCTGGATTTGATTGTTGTGGATTTGTCCTGATCTTGGATTGTTTCGTTCTTCGATGCGCTTCTCGCATTTGCTGTTATAATAACATGTCCGTAAGCTTGAACCTGCTCGGTAGCAGGTTTATTTCATGTAAACAGGATTTAGGCTGCGCTCCTGCCGGGTTATGATTGGTTGAAATGGAGAGGTCACATCTGATTAGTTAAAGAGCACGACTGACGTGGACTGACTCACGTGGGAAAAGAAAAGTATCTTGCATATATATATATATCCACTGCGCAATGAGACGTCGTAGTGACGTCTTTTCCATGTCATTTTGGACGTCCAATTTCCGTCCATTAATGGGGTTGTTTTGTATCGCCAGGCGACGTCTTTTTTTCCACGTCTACTGCTAATAGTTGACGTCGGTGGGAGTCAAAATTTTATGTTGAAAAGATGTCCACAAACGACCACGTTTGGACTATAATCCAAAGTGGTCCAAACGTGGTCGTTTGTGGACATCTTTTCAACATAAAATTTTGACTTAACACATCACTTTTTATACAACTTCTATGTAGTTCTATGTTTCAAGAGGGTGGATGACATGTTTTCTATATCATGTATTCATTTTCCTGTAGCTTTGTTTGGCTCAGCAGTTTGAACTGGAAATGCATTACATCATCCTTATCACCTGCTGCTGAGACAATCAAATGGAGTTTTGGAAATGATCTTGAACAGTATGCCACCTTATGAAATAGGACTAGATCATTTTCCAAAAACTCCATTTGATTGTCTCAGCAGCAGGTGATAACTTGAGACGCATACAAAGGTGTAATGCATTTCCAGTTCAAACTAGCTGCTGAGTCAAACTAAGCTACAGGAAAATTAAGTGGCACAGAAAACATGTGCTCTACCCTCTGGGAAACATGGGACTACATACATACAACAGTATAGTTATACACATTCAAATAAATCACAATTCAATAATCGCTTTTTCAAACTTTATTAAAAATAAAAAATGCCCTGAATGGCATCAAACAAAGTCAATTCATTGGAACTATTTTAATTCTCATCACTTTGCGTTTGTGAATCCTCCACGTCCTATTCTCTGTGGCGCATGCTTGAGGTTCTCAGACACATTCCCCTTGAACTCCTCAGTGGCTGCATTATCGAATTGCATGATCCACCCTGCACAAGCAGAAATAGACAAATGACTTCAATATATTCAAAGGCAATCTGCAGTCATACACTCAAGTCCACTACCAATACTGGATTAATGCAAAGCCATCTCCCACAAGTGTTAACTGTAACAATTAGGCTGTCTACAAGACTAAGCAGACTGTACTTTTTGAGAAAGCTTACATTGTTTAATGTGTGCATTAGAATGTTAACCAGTAAAAGATGGTAAATAGTTGTTGTGCTTAGTGCAATTTACAAAAGCTGGTTCTGTGCTTGGAAACACATTGGACTCCATAGAAATTATTAAGAAGTTTTGCACAAAAAGTTTTTTATATTCTGGATAATACAACACACCCACTACATGTTCTACTTGTCAGAGAGCAGACTGTTCAGTCGGAGGCTGCTTCAGCTTCAATGTAATGACTCACCTTTGTACCATGAGAGGAGAATAATATTTTGAGAATTGTGACCATTAACCATCTTTTACTTTCAACTTTGCTTTTGTTACTTTCTTAATGCTGTAACACCTTTTGTGGATGAATAGTCTATTCAATTCAATTCAATTTTATTTATATAGCGCTTTTAACAATGGTCATTCTCAAAGCAGCTTCGCAAAAATGAAAAATTTAACACAAAAAAATAAATAATAATAAATAAATTAATAATAATAATAATAATAATAAAAAAAAATAATAATTATAGAAGAGAAAATAATTGGAAGTGTGTATGTGTGAGAAAAATGTGCAGATAATAATGATGAGACGAATGAATGAAATTTCTCTGATGAGCAAGCCAAGGGTGACGGCGATGGTGGCAAGGAAAAACGCCCTGAGATGGCATTAGGAAGAAACCTTGAGAGGAACCAGACTCAACAGGGAACCCATCCTCATTTGGGCGATAACAGATAGAAATGATATAACATCTTGTGTGTTGTGCAGGTGAAAATGCAATATGACAGAAATTATTTAAATTGACATGAAGACCAGTTCAGCATAGGGACGAGTCAGTAGGTGCAGAGGGCAGATGAGGTCTGGATCACTGGAAGCACAGGAGCAGCATGTGTAGCTCCAACCATCATAAAGCTGAATCCAGCTGGAGCTGGTCCTTCTCTGGATGCCTCAGGAACCTCGCAGGGTTGGCCTTTGTCTACTGAAGCTGGCACAATCTCCCGATGCCTCGGGATGGGTAGAGAAATACAGAACAGATGGGGAGAATTAGCGTAGTTGCCATTCGGGATAGGTGTACTGGAGTATGAGATTATGGAATGAGTTATGTGTATGCAAGATTAAAAAGATGCGTCTTGAGTCTACTTTTGAACTGAGAAACCGTGTCTGCTCCCCGAACACTGTCTGGAAGGCTATTCCAAAGCTTTGGAGCTAAATTGAAAAAGCCCTACCCCCTTTTGTAGATTTTGAAATTCTGGGAACTGCCAGAAGTCCGGAGTTTTGTGATCTTAAGGCGCGTGGTGGATTGTAGCGTATCAGAAGACTGGTTAGGTATGTGGGAGCTAAACCATTTAAGGCCTTGTATGTAAGTAATTCTATTTTGTAATTTATTCTAAACTGAACAGGTAGCCAGTGCAGGGATGATAATATTGGGGTTATATGATCATATTTTCTGGATCTAGTGAGAACCCTGGCAGCTGCATTTTGGATTAACTGAAGCTTGTTTATTGAGGATGCAGGACAACCACCTAGTAATGCATTACAATAGTCCAGTCTGGAGGTCATGAATGCATGAACTAGTTTTTCTGCATCAGATACGGATAAGATGTTCCTAAGTTTAGCAATATTTCTAAGATGGAAAAAGGCTGTTTTTGTGATATTTGAAATGTGATTTTCAAAAGACAAGTTACTGTCTAATATTACGCCCAGGTCTTTTACTGCTGAGCTGGTAGTAACAGTACATCTTTCTAAGCGCAGGCTGAATTGTGAAAGCTGTTGTGTGCTGGTTTTTGGGCCAATAAGTAATATCTCTGTCTTATCTGAATTTAATAAAAGAAAGTTATTGGTCATCCAATCTTTTATGTCCTGGACACACTCAGTTAATCTAGACAACTTGGGTATTTCGTCTGGTTTAGTTGAGATATATAATTGGGTATCATCAGCATAACAATGGAAACTAATCCCATGTCTTCTAATGATGTTACCCAAGGGAAGCATGTATATTGAGAACAACAGAGGTCCTAAAACTGACCCTTGTGGGACCCCATATTTCACTGGCATTAAACCAGACGGTTCTCCATTTAGATCTACAAAATGGTAGTGATCAGACAGGTAAGATCTAAACCATTTTAATGCCTGTCCCTGAATACCTATATAATTTTGTAAGCGATCTATGAGAATATTATGATCAATTGTGTCGAATGCAGGACTAGCAATGAGATGCCGCCTTGGTCTGAAGCTAAAAACAAGTCGTTTGTAATCTTAACTAGTGCAGTTTCTGTGCTATGATGGGGCCTGAAACCTGACTGAAATTCTTCAAGGATGTTGTTATCCTGCACGAATGTGCATATTTGAGCTGATACTGCTTTTTCTAGTATTTTTGATATGAACGGAAGGTTTGAAATCGGTCTGTAATTTATTTCATTCGCGTCCAAATTAGATTTTTTAAGAAGCGGTTTAATAACTGCTAACTTGAATGTGACCTAGATGTAATGAAGAATTAATAATGTTTAGAAGTGGCTCTCCAACCGTAAGCATCACTTCTTTTAAAAATCTGGTTGGGAATGGGTCTAACAGGCACGTTGTTGATTTAGCCGAGGTGATGAGTTTATACAGCTCTTCCTGTCCTATACCTGTAAAGCAGTGAAAATCTAAATGTGAAGCTATAGGCTGAACTGGATCGTGAGATACTATTAGAGGTTGAACCTCCATTATTTTCTTCCTGATATTATTGATTTTTTCATTAAAGAAGTCCATAAAGTCTTCACTTCTAAACTGTGATGGGATACTCTCTGCGGGCATCTTAGGTCTTGTTAGGCGAGCCACTGTACTAAATAAGAACCTGGGATTGTTTTGGTTTCTTGCTATCAGTTGGCTAAGATGCTCAGTCCTAGCAGTTTTTAGAGCCTGTCTATAGCTGCACATACTGTCTTTATACGCAATTCGAAAAACTTCTAATTTAGTTTTCCTCCATTTTCGCTCGAGGTTACGGGTTGCTCTCTTTAGGGCGCGAGTATGACTGTTGTACCACGGTGCAAGTGTTTTATCTCTGACTTTTTTTTATCTGATGGGAGCAACAGTTTCTAATGTACTGGTAAAAATAGTGCCCATGCTGCTAGTCACTTCATCTAGATCATCTGCATTTAGGGGTCTAATAAGAAATTGGGACAGATCCGGCAGATTACTTGTGAATCTGTCTTTACCCGTAGAACAGATTAGCTGTGTCCCCCCACGTTATCAATCTGTTAGAAATATGAATCCCACTACTAGAGTATATGTCAGGAGGTGATGATCTGTGATATCACTTTGAGGAATGATCTCTATATTGGAGACATCTATACCGTGGGATATAATTAAATCTAGCATATGATTAAAGCGGTGAGTTGCTCCAATTATATTTTGTTTAAACCCAAAGGAATTTAGTAAATCCATAAATGTGAGTGCTAAAGCGTCGTTAGCATCATCTACATGAATGTTAAAATCTCCTACTATCAACACTTTGTCAGAGTTAACCAATTGGTCTGATAGCAGATGTCCAAATTCTTTAAGAAAATCGCCATATGGCCCCGGGGGTCTGTACACGGTGGCCAGGGTAAAATATAGCAAGGGTTTATTACGTATTTCATTGAGTGCAACATTAATGATAAGCACTTCAAATTAATTAAATCTGGGCCTTATTTTCTGAGTAATAGTGAGTACATCATTGTAGATAGTGGCCACACCACCACCGCGACCAATTAGACGGGTCTCGTGCTTGTATTCAATTCAATTCAATTTAATTTTATTTGTATAGCGCTTTTAACAATTGACATTGTCTCAAAACAGCTTTACACAATCAAAAGAATTATTTAAGTTTGTATGGAATGTGAATGTGTATGAATCAAAATGTTCAGATATTCCCCGGTGAGCAAGCCCGAGGGCGACAGTGGCAAGGAAAAACTCCCTGAGATGGTAATAGGAAGAAACCTTGAGAGGAACCAGACTCGACAGGGAACCCATCCTCATCTGGGTGAAACAGATAGCAGGAAATGATCTGCATTTATACAGTGTTAGGTTCAGCTATAATAGTTGATGTTAATTGATGTTATAATAGTTGATGTAAAATGGAGTCCAGTAGTTATTCGAGACTCAGATAGACTTGTAGAAAGTTCCAGTCCTGAACTATCGAATTGTCAAGTCCTCAGAGAAACAGCTGACAACACCAGTCGAGGCCAGAACCATCTTCTAAGTAGATAGAATCATCCCCAGACACCAGGCGCATCCTAAAGAGACACACGGGGCATCCATGCGATGAGACCTCCAACCAGAAACCGGGCACCAGGATGGATCAGACAGGTCCGGAGGGCAGAGGGAGTCTGGATCACTGGCAGCTCAGGAACCACATGTGTAGCTCGACAGAGAGAGAGAGAGAGAAAGAGTGAAAGGGGGAGACAGGGGGAGAGAGGAAAGAGAAAGAGGGGGAGGAAGAGAAGAGGAGGAGAGATTGCAGTTAGGTATGGTCACAGTCACAATGTCTAATGTGAATGTATATTTACTGTAGAGTGCAAGCAGGGACTCCGGCAGGACTAACTATGACAGCATAACTAAAAGGGAGAGCCAGAAGGAAACACAAACATGAGGGCTCCCTGAGATGTAAAGCAAACAATCACCTCACCGTCAACAAACCTGAGTGATCAAATGAGACTGAGGAAGACAGCATCTAAACATACCAGTTCACCATAATACTCTACGTCCATGAGTCCCCCAGATCTGCTCCTTTACCTTATGGCAAATCTATTTATAAAAATGCTTGGCTAAATAAATAGGTTTTGAGCCTAGACTTAAACACTGAGACTGTGTCTGAGTCCCGAACACTATTTGAAAGACTATTCCATAATTTTGGGGCTTTGTAAGAAAAAGCTCTGCCCCCAGCTGTAGTTTTCATAATACGCTGTACTGATGAGCAGCCTGCATCCTTTGACCGAAGTAGGCGTGGCGGATCGTAAGACACTAGCAGTTCGCTCAGATACTGCGGGGCGAGACCATTTAATGCCTTATATGTAGAGTTGGGTACCGAAACCCGGTGCCAATACGGCACCGGTACCTATAGAACCGGTATGTACCGGACCGAAACAGAATGTGAATTTCGGTGCCTCATTTCGGTGCCACTTAAATGCCTGAACTGTCGATTGAAATATTTGTTCTCTAGATTCATATATTTTTGTAGATTAATCGTTTATTAGATTAAATAAAAAAATTAAAAGCATAAATCATCCGGAAATGAGAGACCATCCGACATGCGCGTGAATGCAGTAACTAACGTTACACTCGCTCTGACGGCAGCAGGCGGTCTACCGATAGCTTAGCATGCTAAAATAAACAACTCTCGTTAAAATGCCTAAAACTAAACAGTCGAAAGTGTGGCTGTATTTCACAAGATAGGATTCCGGCACCGCAACGTGCAGCGAATGTTTTACAGCAGTTGCGTGTAAAGGCGGAAACACGTCAAATCTAATGAAACATTCGAGGGCAGACGGAATAAAGTTAAAAGCAGAATAAATACACGGAATAAAGTTAAAAGCAGAGGGAGGCACCGTGTTTAACAGCTTGTGGACAACAGCTGGCGCTATCAGTGTGGACGACCCTCAGTACCAGTCACACCAACTGTAGCAAAAAGGAGTCACCGATTATGATACCGACAGCAGCCTTTCCGCAGGTTAGCAGTAGGATAATGTAATGTTAATAGCAAAATGCAAATCTTGCATTCATGCTAACAAATAGTCGAACTATTTGTAAAAAACTAATGTAACATGGATTCAGTTTATAATTATGGCTTTCCAGCTAGTACTAGTAGCACTACAACAGTGACCCCATTTACCATTGTAAAGAAGGCTATGCATGTCCTGTTATTACAATAGTCCAACAATAGTAGGCATTACAATAGTCCAACCTAGAAGTGATAAAAGCATGAACTAGTTTTTCTGCATCGTTTAGCGACAATATATTTCTTATTTTGGCGATATTTCTGAGGTGAAAGAATGCTATCCTGGTGATATTATCTACATGAGCTTCAAATGAAAGGCTGGAATCTATAATCACGCCGAGGTCTTTTACTGTTGCACTTAACGGAACAGAAAGGCCATCTAAAGTTACGGTGTGGTCTAAGATTTTACTTCTAGCTATATGTGGTTCTATGACTAGAACTTCTGTCTTATCCGGATTAAGCAGAAGGAAGTTAATTAGCATCCAATTTCTTATGTCCTGCACACATTGCTCAACTTTAGTAAGATGGTTTTTCTCATCAGGTTTTGTTGAGACGTATAGCTGTGTGTCGTCAGCATAACAATGAAAACTAATACCATGCTTACGGATTATGTTGCCCAGAGGAAGCATGTAAAGGGAAAAAAGCAGTGGGCCTAAAACTGAACCCTGCGGAACGCCAAACTCCACTAGAGAACATGCAGAATAATCACCATTTAAGTCTACATACTGATAACGATCGGTCAAATAGGATCTGAGCCAGGAGAGGGCTGTACCCTTAATTCCTACTACATTTTCTAATCTGTGAAGAAGAATAGCATGATCAATAGTGTCAAAAGCTGCACTGAGGTCGAGTAATACAAGCATAGTTACACAACCCTGATCAGAGGCCAATAGGAGGTCATTTACTACTTTAACGAGTGCTGTTTCTGTGCTGTGATGAGGCCTAAATCCTGACTGATACAGTTCATGTATGCCATTTCTATGTAGATATGAGCATAGCTGCTCCGCTACTATCTTTTCCAGAATCTTAGAGATAAAGGGGAGGTTTGATATTGGCCTGTAATTGGACAGCTGACAGGGGTCGAGGTCAGGTTTCTTAATTATTGGTTTAATAACTGCTACTTTAAAAGATTTTGGAACATAACCAATGCTGAGTGAGGAATTAATTATTCTCAACAGCGGTTCTGTTATTACTGGTACTATCTGTTTAAGAAAATGTGTCGGTATAGGATCTAATATACAGGTTGATGAATTTGCAGAAGAGATGAGTGAAATTAGTTCATTCTCTTCAAGAGGAGTAAAGTATTCTAGGTTTGAATCTGACATGGCTAGGTTAACATCTGTATCAATTACATTGTTTGGTTTCAAAGCCTCAATTTTATTCCTGATATTTACAATTTTATTATTAAAAGAGTTCATGGAGTCCTCACTATTGCATGATGTTGTTGTGGAGATTTCTGTAGTGGTCTTATTTCTGGTTAATTTGGCTACGGTATTAAATAGAAATCTAGGATTATTTTTTTTTTCTTCTATAAGAGTGGAGAGATACGTTGATCTAGCTACACTAAGAGCTTTCCTACAGTTCAGGATGCTCTCTTTCCATGCTATTTGAAATACCAACAATTTAGTTTGACGCCATTTACGCTCTAATTTCCGAGCAGTCTGTTTTAAAGTGCGCGGGTGATCGTTATACCAGGGAGAGAGTTTCTTATCTCTAATAATTTTTATTTTAGCTGGAGCTACATTATCTAAGGTACAACGAAATGACGACTCTAAATATTCAGTTGCCTGATCGAGTTCTGTGGGGTCAGACGGTGATCTAATCGAAGTTGGTAACTCTGGGAGATTACTGATAAAACTCTGTGTGGTAGTTGATGTGAATGTACGTTTAATAAGGTAGCGCGGTGCTGTGTGTACATTATCACTGTGACACACTTGAATGGAGACAAGATAGTGATCTGAGATAATTTTAGACAGTGGAATTGTGAATACATTTCTTATAATTAATCTGAAAAATATTAAGTCTAAAGTGTGACCTGCTTTATGAGTGGGTCCTACTACACACTGATTTACTCCTACTGAGTCCAGTATGGACATAAATGCTGTTCTCAGAGGGTCTTCTGGATTCTCAAAATGAATGTTAAAATCTCCAGCAATTAACACTTTGTCTACAGAAACGACCAGGTCTGAGATGAAATCTGCAAATTCACTAATAGGCCTTTTCCACTGCTCTGGTTCCCGTGCCGGTTCCCAATTTTGGAACCAGTGACGCGCTTTTCCACAGAAAAAAATTGGTACCGGTGCCCTAAAATAAGCACCGAACCGGCCCCTGAACTCTGCTGGTCTAGAAGCAAGAACCCGTGATGTCACGAGCAGTGGGCGGAGTTATAGGGAGATTTTTCTAAAAATAAAATGGCAGCGACCCAAACGTGGAGTGCGGAGGAAGCTAAAGCGCTTTTAGCAATTTGGACATCCGCAGAGATACAGGAGAAATTGCAAAGGTCCAGGAAATAGTCACCCCTTCCACATCGGATCTCGGTAAGCTAAGTTATTACTTATGTTAGTGTAAAAAAAAAATCTCAGTTGCTACATACGTTTGTGTGTGTGCAGCCATACTGTTATTATTAATATGATGCTTTAACTTGTTGCTCAATTATTCATTCTTATATGTGTACAGTATGGATGGGTTTACTTACATTCTGTTGAAAGAAAAGCTATGCAAGATCTAAAACCTTGAAAGGAAGGCATTAATGCGTGGTTACTGTGTACAAAATTTAAAAGCAGAAAATATGAAACTGATGTTTTCACTACTGTTATTTAGATTCAAATACATCATGTGTGGGAAGCCATGAAGATCATGGAGAATGCAGTGCATCTTCAGCTTTAAGCGAAGCTTTCTCTTCTACAGAACCACGGAGGAAATGTAAGAATTGTTTTGTCACCAGTTGCTCAGTAAAGACAAAATGTATTACAAATTCAATATAACTATTGTGTATTATATAATCAGGCAATTTGCTTATTGTAGTATTTGTGTGTCATTACACAGCTAAGAGAAAGACGAGAGAACGGGACAATGAGGAACTACTTTATTTGGAGAGATCAGATGAGCAGTTTCTCCAGCACAGTAGAGAGATGAATGAGGCCATTCTTAATAAAATGGATGAGACCTCAGATGCTATGCTGGGCCTTTTGGAAAGAATGGTTAATGTGATGGAGAAAAACCAGACAACACACAGTTAATGTTTTTTTTTTTTTTTTTTTTCAATTATTTTTATTTGTTATTGATATTCTAAACACAGTTTAATTTCCAAAAGATGTTTGCACTTTACTCGTTGGCACTTTTTAATTTTTTTTACTTTGTTGCCTTTTGGCTAAATGTTCAATTGTCTGCACTGTTGCATTTCAATAAAACACTACAGATTTATTGGTCCTGTCTGGTGAAGTAGTCCATTAATGCCGCTCTTACATCAGCTCCTTCTGGATGTCCATGTTCAGGTACTGCCTGAAGAGGAGGCTGTAGATTTATATGCATGGCACGAAGATCTACACTAAAGTTGTCTCCATGCTCTTCACATATATTGTGCAGAACACAGCAGGCCAACACCATCTTCTTTGTAAGGTCAAGTTGACAATCATTCCTTTTCATCAGACATCGCCAACGTCCTTTTAACCTCCCGAAGCTCATTTCCACGACTGACCTTGCACTGCTTATTCTATCATTATACTTTTGTGGTTGAATTGATAATCTGCCAGTGTCTGAAAATGGCTTCATCAGCCAGTTTTGCAGAGGGTAGGCAGGGTCACCGATTAAGTGATGACCGACATCACAGCCACAGATGTTAATTTTGTTTTGGCTTAGCAGGTCACCATCACTCAGCCTTTCCCATACATATGACTGTTTTAACACCCTTGCATCATGAACACTACCAGGAAATCCAACACAAATGTCCCAAAATTGTAAAACAACTGAATGCCATCCTTTGTGGTTAAAGTAATCACCTGGGTACTCTTCCGGTGCAATTATTGGTATGTGACTTCCATCTATTGCCCCAACACACTGTGGTACTCCCCAGCGACTTTCAAAAAAATTTGCCATTTCCACCAACTTGGCTGGATCTGGAAATTTAATGTGTTGAGCAAGAAGTACTCTAATCACAGCATCACAAAAGTCCTGCACACAATTATATACAGTGGATATGCCGACTCCAAAAAGGTGGCTCACTGTTCTGTACTCGCCGCCGGTTGCCAGCTTCCAAATGGCAATAGCAACTCATTTTTTTAGCGGTGCACACAGAAGATAGGTTGTGTTTCTTTTCCCCATTGTACTCAGCTGACAACAAATGTATTCAAATGACTCCTGAGAGACTCTGAAATTTTCCATGAACTGCGCCGGGCTGAAATCGGGAACAATGGTATCCCACCACTGCTGTGCTCGTGGCAACATTCACATCACGGGCGATTTACGGCGCACACGAAGTTTTGAGGCGATCTGAAAATTTAAATGTTATTTACTGCATAAATTACGTGTTGAAAAAGAAAAACAACAACAGTATAGTTAGATAGCATTAGCATTTGAGCTAATGCTAGTCTGGGTTAAAAAAAACACATTGTAAGTTAACGGGGTGTTAGAACTTACCAGTCCTCTTGCACGTAATCGTTGTCTATGTCGCTCTGTTTCAGCGGTTATAACACGTCGAATAAGCTGCCTTTGGATAGTGAAATACATTTTAATAGGTTGGAGAATAACCAGTACACTGACTTCGGCCATGTTGGTTTCTGTGTAGTGGGCGTGGCCTGTGACATATTATCATGCAGCTCCCGCTGAGCTCCTGTCTAGTGTAAATGCGGGCTGGTTCTTGGGTGGTTCCCAGTTCAGCACCGGCCGAGCACCGGCACCAGTGTAGTGGAAATGAGCTATAAGAAATTCAGAATACGGCCCTGGAGGTCTGTAAATTATAATTAGTGGAATCGACTGAGCTGACTTAATATACTTAAGTACACTTATGTTACTATTAAGAATTTCAAATGAGTTAAATTTGTGTCCGTGTTTTTGTACGATAGACAGATTATCATGATGAATAACTGCGATGCCTCCTCCTCTACCAGTTAACCGAGGCTGGTGTATGTAGCTGTATCCAGGAGGACTAACTTCATTTAGAGCTACATACTCGTCCTGTTTAACCCATGTTTCAGTTAAACAGAGTATATCAAACGCCTGATCTGTGATAATTTCATTAACAATAACTGCTTTTGATGCGAGAGATCTAATATTTAACAATCCTAGCTTCAGATCAGAGGTGCCGGCTGCGCATTCAGTGTGATCCGAGTTTGTGGTCTTTATGTTAATTAGATTATTAAGACAGACTTTCTGAGTCTTTCTACATTTTTGCTTAGCTCGGGGAACAGACACAGTCTCAATATGGTGATCCCTGAGTGACGACTCTATGCAGCTAGCAGACAGTTGGTTTAGCCTGTCTGTCTGCTCCCTGGCCTGGGCTCTGGATTGTCACCGATTAACTAGACCTCTACTGAGACTATGAGCTATACTGCAGGAAATGAGAGCAGCACCTTCCCGAGTTGGATGGACACCGTCCCGCCCTAACAGGCCAGCTTTGCCCTCAAAGGTCTTCCAATTATCTATAAAGCCCACATTATTTTTGGAGCACCACCTGGACATCCAGCGGTTCAGCGACCATAACCTGCTGTAAGCTATGACACCACGTCTCATTGGGATGGGACCAGAGCATATTACTTCATCGGACATCGCCTTCGCTAATTTAAACACCTCTGTAAAGTTACTCTTACTAACCTCTGACTGACGAAGGCGTATATCGTTAGCTCCAGCATGTACCACTATCTTAGTGAACCTGTGCTGTCCTAGAGCCCTGAGATTACCTGCTATGTCCGGTGCTCTGGCTCCCGGGATACACCTAACCACTGCCGCTGGCGCCCCTAAAGGTCTAGCTAATGTCACGTGCCTCAGTATAGAGTCTCCTATAACCAGAGCTCTTTCAGGTTTCTCAGCGGGTGCATCACTGAGGAGAGCAAACCTGTTGGACACGTGAGGCGCAGAGGAGGTGTGCTCCGGTGGGCTAGCCTTAGCGTTAGCTTTGGCTGAACGAGTATGCCGCCGAGTCGTCACCCACTCGCCCCACTGTGAGGGCTCTAATGCCGGAGTCGGGGGCTGTTTATCTCCGCCTGTGGCACCCAGACTGTCGGCTACGGGAATAACGCTGCTCTCACATTCTCCAACACTCTCTAAAGTCTGGATGCGCTCCTCTAATGCTGATATCTTCTCCGTCAGAGTGCTCACTAACACACACCTATCACAAATAAAATTATCACTAATGACGGAGGAAGAATGTCTAAACATCCTGCACTCCACACACTGAACGAGCTGAATGGTAGACATGATAACGTACCTCTGAGTCGGAGTTTTAGTTGTTTGGAGCTGAATTCCGTTTGTTGTTCTTAGACGAGGAAACTCGCTCGTTCTCCAAAAATTGCAGAAAAAAGGCGAAGCCGAGTAGTATGGAGATGTAAAAGGTAGTTGCTATTAATATTGTTATTGTATAAAGCGATGTAATTTAAACGCTGATACAAACGCGAAACTTTCGCGGCAACGATACGAAAACAGGAAGCTACGTCACCAACAGGAAGTGACCCATCCCACAAATGCCTTGTGTTGCCTCAGCCAATCAGAGAGCCAATCTAAATAATACAAATTCTTGTATAATGTTTATTTTGTAACACATTTCTTTTTTAGGGGTTTGTCATGAATGTGCAAATTAATATTTATATAGAATAAATTTTTTTTTTTTTTTAATAATGAAAAATTGGACGAAACTAATTTTATTTAAAATATTGACAATATAAAAGTATACATGTTTTTGAAAAAAATATTTAAGTTTTTTCATATACAACATATTTTTCACATTGCTTATTTTATTGTCTCATGTAATTTGTAATTTCTAGACCATTTGCGCAAGGAATGAGAATTAGAGCTGTAATCGGGCCTTAAAAGTTAGGCCCGACAGATTTCGGCCCGAGCTCGACAAGTACATTTTGATTGACAGCCTTTTAAAAGCCCGAACCCGACTTTACAGCCCGACATTATTAAAAATTGCACAAACACACGGCGCTTTTGCCTTTGGTCAAGAATGAGTCATTTATACGTTTGAACATAATTTATTTATGACTAACGAATAAACTACAAACAACTTGGAAGTTGGAACAAAAAATAAACAAGCTCTCTCAGCACTCAAATAAGTCCAGGCAGACACTTACCCTATAAATAGGCCAACAATAGTCCCATAAAAGTAAGTATTTCTTTACAAATTAAAATAAGATAAATAAAAAATTAAGATGTGTTTTTGGCAATAACGAAATTAAAATAAAGGCTCCGCGGGGTTTGCTTCGCCACTTCCCTCCACAATCCGGCCTCAACACGACGGTGAACTGCAGCTGAAATTATATAATTATATGAAAGAATAATGCCAACATTAGCCTACATGGTCAAAACTTTCCCACACCGCAGACTTTGCTTTAGTTGCACCAGCAACCAAAACGTAATCGCCAGTGGCAAGCCTCTGTTTAACCTCCTCAGCATCCATTTTCGCATTTCTCTCGCGCTAATCAAAACGCATCACATGACCACGCAAACCCGGCCCGAGCCCGTGTAAAATTATGTTAATTAATTTTAATTAATTTATTAAAAATTTTTGCCACTCTTTTGTCATTTCATCAAACAATCAAAGGGGTTGTGATCAGTGTTTCTACTGTCGATGCATATCGCCTTTTAAACCAACACACAAACGCGCAACAATCCTAGACAACTCAATCCAGCTTCACTAATCAACAACAGGTGTGCTCGAAGAACCAACTTAGCCGGATTGTAATTAGCACGATGATCTCATCTTAGATGTGTCAAGTGACGTACGATGAACGGACCCCAGGTTATAGGAGACTCTATACTGAGGCATTTGAAATTAGCTAGACATTTAGGGGCGGCAGTGGTTAGGTGTATCCCGGGAGCCAGAGCACCGGACGTAGCAGGTAATCTTATGGCGCTTTTCCACTGCATAGTACGTCACGACACGGCTCAGTTCTACTCACTTTTGGGGGGTTATCCACTGTGACCAGTACATAGTACCTGGTCCTTTTTTTAGTACCACCTCGGCCGAGGTTCCAAGCGCGCCGAACCGTTACCAAAACGTGACGTGTAAACACGCTCGTCACTGATTAGCCGGAGAAAATCGTCATTACTGCGTCACCGAACTTGCGACACGAGACACAACAGAACCGATATATTTAGAAACAGCCAGAGAAGGATCCTTTTTGTATTAACCATCGGCCTCTTTTGAAACAAACTCCGTCGTCTCGCTGTTAAAAACATCCACATGCCGAGAATGAAGAACACCAATTTCCCTTTGGGATTAATAAAGTTCTTTGAATGCCGTCGATATGCTCCATTGTTGTGTGTTTGTGGCGCGTTTACGATGACGTCACGGCAGTAGCGGCGCCGCACACGTTAGTAATCCCGCCCACGCTAAAGTGTTACTACACTGCAGTGGAAGAGCAAACCGAGCCAAACTGCGCTGAACCGAAGTGAGTTGAACTGAACCGTGTCGCGCCGTTCTATGCAGTGGAAAAGAGGCATTAGGGCTCTAGGACAGCACAGGTTCTCTAAAATAGTGGTACATGCTGGAGCTAATACGCCTTCGTCAGTCAGAGGTTAGTAAGAGTAACTTTACCAGGGCGTAAATTTCATTTAACAGTAGCGGGGGACAATAAATATAAAATTTCTCATGAGCAATTTTTCAAGGGGACACACAATACCGTCAAATTGTACTTTTTGTACAAATTGTAAAGTTTTTCTAAGGTTCAATGACAAAGCAGATTTTTCTTAAACTATTACATTGTTTATGTTGTTTACAGTCAAGCCATCAACATACAATAAAATGTAAACATGACATCTAAACTAAAAACTATGCTCCCTGTGCTGGTGCTGGCTGCTGTCTCTCCGGCTCTCTCCCTGGTTCTGAATCTGCTCCTTCCTCTACTCTCACTGTCTCAGAACAGACTGACTCCAGAAGCAGAAATGCAGGAAAAGATGTTTTCCATACTCATAATAACCAAGTTGTTTACATTACATTTGTTAAATTGAAAGATCATACTGTAAATTGGTGAGCCTGTGATGTTCATCTACTGAACAGCCACAACTCCGAAAACATTAAAGAAATTGTTCACACCCCCCCCCCCCCCACCCAAAAAAATCATTATCCTTTCAATAAAGGCACCACACTTGTACATCTGATTGACCCTGGTCTACCTGTCCCTCAATAATTTCTGTCTCCTTTGCCTGTGATTGCTATTGTGACATTAGTATTTTCATAAGCACCCATTCTTAAAGCCAAAGTTCCTTAATATGTGAACTTACTTGGGGTTTAGGTCACTGAAAAATGATCTTATGTCCATTTATCTATGACACTGCAAGGCAAGATTATTTATACTGTAGCACATTTCATACACAATGGTAATTCAAATTGCTTTACATAAAGAAAGTAAAACTATCAAAAAATAATCACAACAATAAAACAAGGAATAAAAAAAAGGTTTAAGATTGTATTTAAAATAAATTTTAGTTAAAATTATATTCAAATTAATTAAGACACTTAGAACAGAATGGATATTGATTATACAAAAAAAAAATACAATTCGGACAAGGCACAGTGCTCATTTAGTAAATGTACAGCTAAACAATATGTTGTTAATTGTGGCCGTTAATGTTAACATTATGCCAAGTCGTCACAAATAAAACACTGCATGGGAAACGGCATTTGTCGTGTTAGTTGCAGTGCACTATGTAACAAGCTATTGTAAACAAGCTAACGTTATCTAGATAAGTAATAAATGAATCGCTAATATAGCAGATTCATGGAAAATTACATCGGTAATCAGCATTTTTGCCGCAACTAATTCATGAATGAGTCTGCATCAACTACATGAAAGAGAATCGCTTTATTTAAAGTGAATAAAATACCCAACTTACTGGAGTTCAACAATTGAGCCGCAGCCACAAACCTGACCTGAACTGGGTAAGCAGGCAGTGGGCCACTGTGAGGAAGCGGAAGGGGAGGGGGAACTCAACTGGTTCTAAATGCAGCTTTTGCGGGGTGTTTTTTCTACTTACACAATTATCTTAACATCAAACATATATTTTTCACAATAGAGTGTGCAAATTTTTAGATATATTTATATATATTTAAGCTGGAATTTACGCCCATGAACTTTACAGAGGTGTTTAAATTTGCGAAGGCAATGCCCGATGAAGTAGTATGCTCTGGTCCCATCCCAATGAGACGTGGCGACATCTTACAGCAGGTTATGGTCGCTGAACCGCTGGATGTCCAGGTGGTGCTCCGAAAATAATGTGGGCTTTATAGATAATTGGAAGACCTTTGAGGGCAAAGCTGGCCTGTTACAGCGGGACGGTGTCCATCCCACTCGGGAAGGTGCTGCTCTCATTTCCTGTAGTATAGCTCATAGTCTCAGTAGAGGTCTAGTTAATCGGTGACAATCCAGAGCCCAGGCCAGGGAGCAGACAGACAGGCTAAACCAACCGTCTGCTAGCTGCATAGAGTCGTAACATAAAGACCACAAACTCCGATCATACTGAACGCGCAGCCGGCACCTCTGAGCTCTCCCCTCCGGATCTGTCTGACCCATCCTGGTGCCCCACTTCGTCTGGTGCCCCGGGTGCGTCTGCTGTCTGGGGATGACTCTCTCTACCTAGAAGACGGTTCTGACCTCGACTTCCTACAAGTCTACCTGAGTTTCCAATAACTACCTGGAGTCCATATTAACATCAATCAACCTAACACACAGTATTAATGCAGATCATTTCCTGTTATCTGTTTCACCCTGATGAGGATGGGTTCCCTGTTGAGTCTGGTTCCTCTCAACGTTTCTTCCTATTACCATCTCAGGGAGTTTTTCCTTGCTACTGTCGTCTGAACATTTGATTCATACACATTCACATTCCATACAAACTTAAATAATTCATTTGGTTGTGTGAAGCTGCTTTGAGACAATGAAGATTGTTAAAAGCGCTATACAAATAAAATTTAATTATTGTTAGATAATGAGTGAGGTTGTTTTACAAAAAACTGAATTTATTCAGTGAAATTATGCAAAACAATGCAAAGTGTGCAACATTTGTAACTCTTTTTCAGTCACATTAACACCACAATGCTTTGTTTTTAACTTTCTTAACTTTCTAATAAGATACCACAATGTCTTTATATGCCAATAATAATGTACAGTAACATAACTCAACATTTTTGTCCAACTGCCAAACAGTGCAGAAAAAAAATCAAAGTAAACATGTTTCAGTGTTTTTTTCTTGTTCAGTGTGAGAAATCTAGCGTCTGTTGAGCTTTATACCCCCGAGATGCGGACTTAAGCACCGTGAGGCGCAGAGATAGCCCGCTGACGTTCTGCTGGCGCTCCGCGAAGTTTTGTAAGGACCGCAAGCTTACGCGAGGGCCGGCAAAAAATTTAAACATGTTTTTTTTTTTTTAATTAAACATGTTTAATTTTTCGCGTGGAAAGATGGAAACGTACTCACAACGCCAAAAACTTGCGGTGAATCATGATAAACCGTACTTATGGCCACTGCGCGAAACCGCGTAGGTGACATGGGGGTATTAACAAGTGCATGAAAGTCAGGTTGAATGTTTTAGGTGGAGATGTGAAGCACATCTGTTATTTATGCAAAATTTTACAGATGGGGAGAATTAGCGTAGTTGCCATTCGGGATAGGTGTACTGGAGTATGAGGTTATGGGATGAGTTATGTGTATGCCAGATTAAAAAGATGCGTCTTGAGTCTACTTTTGAACTGGGAAACCGTGTCTGCTCCCCGAACACTGTCTGGAAGGCTATTCCAAAGCTTTGGAGCTAAATATGAAAATGCCCCGCCCCCTTTTGTAGATTTTGAAATTCTGGGAACTACCAGAAGTCCGGAGCTTTGTGATCTTAAAGCGCGTGGTGGATTGTAGTCTATCAGAAGACTGGTTAGGTATGTGGGAGCTAAACCATTTAAGGCCTTGTATGTAAGTAATACTATTTTGTAATTTATTCTAAACTGAATAGGTAGCCAGTGCAGGGATGATAATATTGGGGTTATATGATCATATTTTCTGGATATAGTGAGAACCCTGGCGGCTGCATTTTGGACTAACTGATGCTTGTTTATTGAGGATGCAGGACAACCACCTAGTAATGCATTACAATAGTCCAGTCTGGAGGTCATGAATGCATGAACTAGCTTTTCTGCATCAGATACGGATAAGATGCTCCTAAGTTTGGCAATATTTCTAAGATGGAAAAGACTGTTTTTGTGATATTTGAAATGTGATTTTCAAAAGACAAGTTACTGTCTAATATTACGCCCAGGTCTTTTACTATCGAGCTGGTAGTAACAGTACATCCTACTAAACGTAGGCTGAATTGTGAAAGCTGTTCTGTGCTGGTTTTTGAGCCGATGAGTAATATCTCTGTCTTATCAGAATTTAATAAAAGAAAGTTATTGGTCATCCAATCTTTTATGTCCTGGATACACTCAGTTAATCTAGACAACTTGGGTATTTCGTCTGGTTTTGTTGAGATATATAATTGGGTATCAGCATAACAATGGAAACTAATCCCATGTCTTCTAATGATGTTACCCAAGGGAATCATGTATATTGAGAACAGCAGAGGTCCTAAAACTGACCCTTGTGGGACCCCATATTTCACTGGCATTACACCAGACGGTTCTCCATTTAGATCTACAAAATGGTATTGATCAGACTGGTATGATCTAAACCATTTTAATGCCTGTCCCTGAATACCTATGTGATTTTGTAAGCGATCTATGAGGATATCATAATCTACAGTGTCGAATGCAGCACTAAGAACGAGCAGGACTAGCAATGAGATGCAGCCTTGGTCTGAAGCTAAAAACAAGTCGTTTGTAATCTTAACTAGTGCAGTTTCTGTGCTATGATGGGGCCTGAAACATGATTGAAATTCTTCAAGGATGTTGTTATCCTGCACGAATGTGCATATTTGAGCTGATACTACTTTTTCTAGTATTTTTGATATGAACGGAAGGTTTGAAATCGGTCTGTAATTTATTTCATTCGCTTCCAAATTATATTTTTTAAGTAGCGGCTTAATAACTGCTAACTTGAAAGGTTTAGGGACGTGACCTAGATGTAATGAAGAATTAATAATGTTTATAAGTGGCTCTCCAACCATAAGCATCACTTCTTTTAAAAATCTGGTTGGGATTGGGTCTAACAGGCACGTTGTTGATTTAGCCGAGGTAATACGTTTATACAGCTCTTCCTGTCCTATCCCTGTAAAGCAGTGAAAATCTAAATGTGAAGCTATAGGCTGAACTGGATCGTGAGTTACTATTAGAGGTTGAACCTCCGTTATTTTCTTCTTGATATTATTGATTTTTTTCATTAAAGAAGTCCATAAAGATAGTCCACTGTACTAAATAAGAACCTGGGATTGTTTTGGTTTCTTGCTATCAGTTGGCTAAGATGCTCAGTCCTAGCAGTTTTTAGAGCCTGTCTATAGCTGCACATACATAGCTGTCTTTATACGTAATTCTAAAAACTTCTAATTTAGTTTTTCTCCATTTTCGCTCGAGGTTATGGGTTGCTCTCTTTAGGGCGCGAGTATGACTGTTGTACCACGATGCAAATGTTTCATCTCTGACTTTTTTTAATCTGATGGGAGCAACAGTGTCTAATGTACTGGTAAAAATAGTGCCCATGTTGCTAGTCACTTCATCTAGATCATCTGCATTTAGGGGTCTAATAAGAAAATGGGACAGATCCGGCAGATTACTTGTGAATCTGTCTTTAGTAGGTGGATTCATATTTCTAACAGATAGATAACGTGGGGAGACACAGCTAATCTATTCTACGGGTAGCGTATATATCAGGAGGTGGTGATCTGTGATATCACTTTGAGGTATGATCTCTATATTGGAGACATCTATACCATGGGATATTCAATTCAATTTTATTTATATAGCGCTTTTAACAATGGTCATTGTCTCAAAGCAGCTTCACAAAAATTTAAGAAATTAAAAAATAATAATAATAAATAAAATAAAATAAATAAATAAATAAAAAAAATTATAATAGAAAATAAATAAATAAAAACAAATAATAATAATAATTATAGAAAAGAAAATAATTGGAAGTGTGGATGTGTGAGAAAAATGTGCAGATAATAATGAGACGAATGAATGAAATTTCTCTGATGAGCAAGCCAAGGGTGATGGCGACGGTGGCAAGGAAAAACTCCCTGAGATGGCATTAGGAAGAAACCTTGAGAGGAACCAGACTCAACAGGGAATCCATCCTCATTTGGGCGATAACAGATAGAAATGATATAACATCTTGTGTGTTGTGCAGGTGAAAATTCAATATGACAGAAATTATTTAAATTGACATGAAGACCAGTTCAGCATAGGGACGAGTCAGTAGGTGCAGAGGGCAGATGAGGTCTGGATCACTGGAAGCACAGGAGCAGCATGTGTAGCTCCAACCATCATAAAGCTGAATCCAGCTGGAGCTGGTCCTTCTCTGGATGCCTCAGGAACCTCGCAGGGTCGGCCTTTGTCTACTGAAGCTGGCAAAATCTCCCGATGCCTCGGGATGGGTAGAGAAATACAGAACAGATGGGGAGAATTAGCGTAGTTGCCATTCGGTATAGGTGTACTGGAGTATGAGTACTGGGATGAGTTATGTGTATGCCAGATTAAAAAGATGCGTCTTGAGTCTACTTTTGAACTGAGAAACCGTGTCTGCTCCCCGAACACTGTCTGGAAGGCTATTCCAAAGCTTTGGAGCTAAATATGAAAAAGCCCTACCCCCTTTTGTAGATTTTGAAATTCTGGGAACTACCAGAAGTCCGGAGTTTTGTGATCTTAAGGCGCGTGGTGGATTGTAGCGTATCAGAAGACTGGTTAGGTATGTGGGAGCTGATGCCAAACTTGCTATGAACGAACTTCATGCGGCCATCAGCAAACAACAAACTGTTCACCCGGAGGCTGCTTTTATCGTTGCGGGGGACTTCAACCACTCCAATTTAAAGACAGTACTCCCTAAATTTCACCAGAACATTTTCTGTCACACCAGAGGAAACAAAACTTTAGACCATGTATACACAAACATGGCTGAAGCCTATAATGTGGACCCCCTCCCCCACTTGGGACAATCAGACCACCTTTCTTTGTTCCTTACCCCTAAGTACTCACCCCTCATCAACCGTGTGCAGCCATCAGTGAAGACCATCAAAGTGTGGCCAGCGGGGGTAGACTTCACACTCCAGGACAGGTTTCTACACACAGACTGGAGTATGTTTGCTACTCAGGCCACCTGTGGCTCTCACACGAACATAGACAGCTACACTTCCTCTGTTCTGGATTATATCAACACCACCATAGACAATGTCACAACCCAGAAGCAGATCACCACATACCCAAATCAGAAGCCATGGATGAACAAGGAGGTGCGTCTCCTACTGAAGGCACGCAACACTGCCTTCAGATCAGGTGATGCACAAGCCTACAGCACTTCCAGGGCTAATCTGAAAAGGGGCATCAAAAAGGCCAAATACTGCTACAAACTAAAGCTAGAGGAGCACTTTTTACACTCTGACCCTCGGCGCATGTGGCAGGGCATCCAGGCCATCAGCAACTACAAACCAAGTAACTCAACCCCCCAAGCCACTGATGTCTTCTTTCTGAATGAGCTTAATGACTTTTATGCTCGCTTTGAGAAAGACAATAAAGATAATATCACCAAGATCACCTCCTCACCCGACCACCCACCCATCACACTAACCTCATCTGACGTCTACACCGTACTGAGCCAGATCAACGTGCACAAGGCTGCTGGACCAGACGGTATCCCTGGGCGCGTACTGAGGGCATGTGCGGAGCAGCTCGCTGGGGTATTCACAGACATTTTTAACATGTCCCTTGCCCAAGCAGCTGTACCAGCGTGCTTTAAATCTACCTCAATTGTGCCAGTGCCGAAACACTCCAGCCCGACGTGCCTGAATGACTACCGCCCCGTAGCACTCACACCCATTATTATGAAGTGCTTTGAGCGATTGGTCCTGACACATCTGAAAGACTCTTTCCAACCCTCACTAGATCCACACCAGTTTGCTTACCGTGCCAACAGGAGCACAGATGATGCAGTCTCCATAGCGCTGCACTCTGTACTCACACACTTGGACAATGCAAACACCTATGCACGACTACTGTTTGTTGACTTTAGCTCAGCTTTTAATACTGTTCTACCCTCTAAGTTAATCACCAAACTTAGAGAGCTGGATATTAACATCTCACTTTGTAATTGGATTACGGACTTTTTGACCAACAGACCCCAGCATGTCAGGTCAGGCCACATCTGCTCCACCACCGTCACACTCAACACTGGTGTACCACAGGGTTGTGTGCTAAGCCCCTTCCTTTACTCCCTCTTCACCCACGACTGCAGACCGGTGTATGGATCCAACAACATCATCAAGTTTGCAGACGATACTACGGTGATCGGCCTCATCAGCAACAACGATGAGTCTGCCTACAGGGAGGAGATCAAGCACCTGGCCACTTGGTGCACGGACAATAATCTGCTCCTTAACACCAAGAAGACCAAGGAGCTCATCGTAGATTTTAGAAAAGGAGGAAGAGCTTCACATGAACCCGTTCACATCAACGGAATGGTTGTTGAACCTGTCCCATCCTTCAAGTTCCTGGGGACCCACATTTCAGAGAACCTATCCTGGTCCACCAACACCTCTAGCCTGGTCAAGAAGGCTCACCAGCGCCTATTCTTCTTAAGAACACTTAAGAAGAACCAGCTGTCATCATCTACTCTGGTGAACTTCTATCGCTGCACAATAGAAAGCATCCTAACCAACTGTGTCACAGTTTGGTATGGGAGCTGCTCTGTTGCTGAGCGCAAGGCACTGCAGCGGGTGGTGAAAACTGCCCAGCGTATTATAGGGACTCCACTTCCAGTCATCGAGGACATTCAAAGGAAGCACTGTGTGCGTCGAGCACGCAGTATTCTTAAGGATTACTCCCACCCCGCCCACAAACTGTTTTCTCTTATGCCTTCTGGTCGGCGCTTCAGGTGTCCCAGGTCAAGAACTAGCAGACTGAGGAATAGCTTCTTTCCCAGAGCTATCTCCTTATTGAACTCTGCCCCCCACTGACACCTGCTCACCCCTCACACACCCCTATACACTTCCCATTACTCTATTTACACTTTACACTATTTAATATGGACTGCACTACAATGTACACACCTATTTTGAAAACACAAATATCCATGCACAACATATTTGTAAACTTCTGGTTGAATATACATTCACACATGTATATGATAAATTCCTGTACATTATGTTCATATGTACATTATGTTCATATCATATGTAAATTCCTGTCTATAGAAAATAGCAACTTGTACATTATGCCCATATCTATTTGAAAATTCCCAGTAACAGTAACTTGTATATATTGTTCATACACTGTAAATTTATAACTTTAGTCACTTGCAATCTGTATACTATGATCATATAGTATCCTGTTCATTATGTTAATATCTATTTGCAAATTCCTGCCTACAGTTAATAGCAACTGTACATACGGTTCATCCATTGTAAATTTATAACTATAGTTACTAGTAATCTGTATATTATACTCACATAATATCTTTCTTTAATAGTTACCCATAGCTTCTCCCTGCACATATCCCCTTTTTTTTCTAAATGTATACCTTTATCCTGCACTTTCTGCTAATTGCACTTCTGGTTAGACCTAAACTGCATTTCGTTGCCTTGTACTTGTACATGTGTAATGACAATAAAGTTGAATCTAATCTAATCTAATCTAATCTAAACCATTTAAGGCCTTGTATGTAAGTAATACTATTTTGTAATTTATTCTAAACTGAACAGGTAGCCAGTGCAGGGATGATAATATTGGGGTTATATGATCATATTTTCTGGATCTAGTGAGAACCCTGGCAGCTGCATTTTGGATTAACTGAAGCTTGTTTATTGAGGATGCAGGACAACCACCTAGTAATGCATTACAATAGTCCAGTCTGGAGGTCATGAATGCATGAACTAGTTTTTCTGCATCCGATACGGATAAGATGTTCCTAAGTTTAGCAATATTTCGAAGATGGAAAAAGGCTGTTTTTGTGATATTTGAAATGTGATTTTCAAAAGACAAGTTACTGTCTAATATTACTCCCAGATCTTTTACTGCTGAGCTGGTAATAACAGTACATCCTTCTAAGCGCAGGCTGAATTGTGAAAGCTGTTGTGTGCTGGTTTTTGGGCCAATAAGTAATATCTCTGTCTTATCTGAATTTAATAAAAGAAAGTTATTGGTCATCCAATCTTTTATGTCCTGGACACACTCAGTTAATCTAGACAACTTAGGTATTTCGTCTGGTTTAGTTGAGATATATAATTGGGTATCATCAGCATAACAATGGAAACTAATCCCATGTCTTCTAATGATGTTACCCAAGGGAAGCATGTATATTGAGAACAACAGAGGTCCTAAAACTGACCCTTGTGGGACCCCATATTTCACTGGCATTACACCAGACGGTTCTCCATTTAGATCTACAAAATGGTAGCGATCAGACAGGTAAGATCTAAACCATTTTAATGCCTGTCCCTCAATACCTATATAATTTTGTAAGCGATCTATGAGAATATTATGATCTATAGTGTCGAATGCAGCACTAAGATCAAGCAGGACTAGCAATGAGATGCAGCCTTGGTCTGAAGCTAAAAACAAGTCATTTGTAATCTTAACTAGTGCAGTTTCTGTGCTATGATGGGGCCTGAAACCTGACTGAAATTCTTCAAGGATGTTGTTATCCTGCAAGAATGTGCAAATTTGAGCTGATACTACTTTTTCTAGTATTTTTGATATGAACGGGAGGTTTGAAATCGGTCTGTAATTTGTTATTTCATTCGCGTCCAAATTAGATTTTTTAAGAAGCGGCTTAATAACTGCTAACTTGAAAGGTTTAGGGACGTGACCTAGATGTAATGAAGAATTAATAATGTTTAGGAGTGGCTCTCCAACCGTAAGCATCACTTCTTTTAAAAATCTGGTTGGGATTGGGTCTAACAGGCATGTTGTTGATTTAGCCGAGGTGATGAGTTTATACAGCTCTTCCTGTCCTATACCTGTAAAGCAGTGAAAATCTAAATGTGAAGCTATAGGCTGAACTGGATCGTGAGATACTATTAGAGGTTGAACCTCCATTATTTTCTTCCTGATATTATTGATTTTTTCATTAAAGAAGTCCATAAAGTCTTCACTTCTAAACTGTGATGGGATACTCTCTGCGGGCATCTTAGGTTTTGTTAGGCGAACCACTGTACTAAATAAGAATCTGGGATTGTTTTGGTTTCTTGCTATCAGTTGGCTACGATGCTCGGTCCTAGCAGTTTTTAGAGCCTGTCTATAGCTGCACATACTGTCTTTATACGCAATTCGAAAAACTTCTAATTTAGTTTTCCTCCATTTTCGCTCGAGGTTACGGGTTGCTCTCTTTAGGGCGCGAGTATGACTGTTGTACCACGGTGCAAATGTTTTATCTCTGACTTTTTTTAATCTGATGGGAGCAACAGTGTCTAATGTACTGGTAAAAATAGTGCCCATGCTGCTAGTCACTTCATCTAGATCATCTGCATTTAGGGGTCTAATAAGAAATTGGGACAGATCCGGCAGATTACTTGTGAATCTGTCTTTAGTGGTGGGATTCATATTTCTAACAGATTGATAACGTGGGGAGACACAGCTAATCTGTTCTACGGGTAGAGTATATGTCAGGAGGTGATGATCTGTGATATCATCACTTTGAGGTATGATCTCTATATTAGAGACATCTATACCATGGGATATAATTAAATCTAGCGTATGATTAAAGCGGTGAGTTGCTCCAATTATATTTTGCTTAACCCCAAAGGAATTTAGTAAATCCATAAATGTGAGTGCTAAAGCGTCGTTAGCATCATCTACATGAATGTTAAAGTCTCCTACTATCAACACTTTGTCAGAGTTAACCAATAGGTCTGATAGCAGATGTCCAAATTCTTTAAGAAAATCGCCATATGGCCCCGGGGGTCTGTACACGGTGGCCAGGGTAAAATATAGCAAGGGTTTATTACGTATTTCATTGAGTGCAACATTAATGATAAGCACTTCAAATTAATTAAACCTGGGCCTTATTTTCTGGGTAACAGTGAGTACATCATTGTAGATAGTGGCGACACCACCACCGCGACCAATTAGACGGGGCTCGTGCTTATAGAAATATCCTGACGGAGTAGACTCATTCAGACCAAAATATTCATTTGGTTTAAGTCAGGTTTCAGTGAGACAGAGTGCGTCAAGGCAATAATCTGAGATAATTTCATTAACAATAAGTGCTTTAGGCGCAAGAGATCTAATGTTGAGTAGTCCAAACTTTAGAGGTGGATTTTGACTACTTATTTTGCCTTTTTCTGGTTTTATGGTTATCAGATTGTTTCGGGCAAATTTAACAAATTTATTCTTTTTTCTCAGTATTCGGGGAACAGACACAGTTTCTATAGGACAAGCTATGTGTGTGCGTCTATCACTACGGTGAGTTGTGATGTGGCTAATATGTTTGGAATCTACAGTATGACTTACCGCCAGTCAGATGGTTCGTAGTGTCCTGGAGATGTTGTCAGAGAGGACCGCTGCTCCAGCTCTGCTAGGGTGTAGGCCATCGGTGTGATAGAGCCTAGGACGCTCCCAGAAAACATTCCAGTTATCAACAAAGCGTAATTTCTGTTGTTGACACCAAGATTGTAACCATTCATTAAAAGCAAATAATCTACTGAACTTCTCGATTCCTCGCTGAAATGTGGGAAGCGGTCCAGATACAATGATCCTTGTCGTGGGTGATGTGCTGCGGACCTTCTCGACCAGGCTCCTGAAGTCCTTCTTTAAGATCTCCGTCTGCCTCAGCCTGGTGTCGTTCGTGCCGGCATGAAGAACCACAGCTCCAATGTTCCTCCTCAGGGCAGCAGGCACCTGTGCAGCAACATCAAGAACACGTGCACCAGGTAAACAGCGTGTGTGCACCTTACCTTTAGCCGTGGTAGCATGCACGTGACGAACGATGGAGTCTCCGATGACCAGGACGTCGTGTGCTGTCTCGCGGAGAGGAGCGAAGCGGTTTTGGGTCGAGATGTCGAAGACGGGTGGTGGAGGGGGAGAGGTCCTCGCCCGGGGCTTGGCGTGCTTCTTCCGCCGCTGCTGTATCCAGGGTCCGTGATGTCCCGGCGCCGGGGTGTAGGAACACTGGGCGGGCTGCGTCCTTGGAGTGTTGGACCTGGGCAGAGAAACACGCGGGGTTGAGGTTGTAGGAGAATTCTCACGCCGAGAACGAAAAAGTTTAAAAGTTGGTCAGTATGGTGGAGCTCGGAAAAAAAGCAGCGTCTCAGCGTCCTCGTACGGAGGAAGTGAATCTAGCGTATGATTAAAGCAGTGAGTTGCTCCAATTATATTTAGTTTAACCCCAAAGAAATTTAGTAAATCCATAATCCATTAGCATCATCTATATGAACGTTAAAGTCTCCTACTAACAACACTTTCAGTTAACCAATAGGTCTGATAGTAGATGACCAAATTCTTTAAGAAAATCGACATATGGTCTGTACACGGTGGCCAGGGTAAAATATAGCAAGGGTTTACTATGTATTTCATTGAGTGCAACATTAATGATGAGCTAGGGCTGGGCGATATGGCTGAAAACTGTATCACGATATCAGTGTTTCATATCGGTCGATATCGATAATTATTGATATTTTTTATGACCCATTTAAAATAAGGACCAGGAGAAGAATATATTTTACTTAAACATTTTTATTTTAAACTTAAGCTTCCTATGATCATAGTCCCATCAGTTATTAAGACGGAAATGTCAACAACCATGGAAAAATCAAATAATTAAAATGTAAACACAAGTTTAAATCACAATGAACACTTAAGTTCAACGTTCAAAGGCTTTTATTGTCATTTCAACCATATACAGTTAGTACACAGTGAATGAAACAACGTTCCTCCAGGACCAAGGTGCTACATGCAACATAAATTTCAACATAAATTAACAGAAACACTAAACTAGCTAACTAAAGAGGCCTAGTTAGCTGGCTGGCAGAGATGAGACATATAGACTAACATAAATTACAACATAAATTTACAAAAACTAACTAGCTAAATAAGACATGTGCAAACAAAAGCAACAACAAAGTGACAGTGCAGCCAACACGACATACTGTAACATAACAGAATACTATGGTGTTGAGGTAGTGAAAAACTGTAAACATTCCTTAATATAGCAGCAAGAATTGAGGAATTAGTGCAAAACGTAGTCCAGTAATGATTATTGTGCAAAAGAGATACAGTGAAGCATTTACAGATTGGTGTGTATGATAGTTTGGAAGTGTAGGTCAGTGTGTCTGCGCTTGTGTTGATTTGTCAGTCCAGTCCCAATATATTGAGGTAGTTGAGTTAAGCTGAGTGTGTGTGTGTTTATCAGTCCAGTCCCTTTTTGTTGAGGAGACGGATGGCTTGTGGAAAAAATTAACAATTATCTCTTAACATTTAAGGTGCAAAATTTAAAGAAAATATAAGTAATGCTTAATAAAGTGTAATAAAATAGTGCACTGCGTTTATTATATCAGATGCCTTTAGAGAAAACTACAACAAAAATGTATTGTTGTAATATATTTGAGTTTGATGGTAATTCACTGGCGGGCCACCAGGGGGCAATACCGCACTGTATACTATGTGTCATGTTCACTGAATGCAGCAAAAGAAGATTACCGTTTATTGATATCGATCACGTGTCTATCGCGAAACATATCGTTATCATTTTATCGCCCAGGCCTATGATGAGCACTTCAAATGAGTTAAACCTGGGCCTAATTTTCAGAGTAACAGTGAGTACATCATTGTAGATAGTGGCAACACCACCACCGCGACCAATTAGACGGTACTCGTGCTTATAGAAATATCCTGACGGAGTAGACTCATTCAGACCAAAATATTCATTTGGTTTAAGCCAGGTTTCAGTGAGGTAGAGTACGTCAAGGCAATAATCTGAGATAATTTCATTAACAAGTGCTTTAGGCCCAAGGGATCTAATGTTGAGTAGTCCAAACTTTAGAGGTGGATTTTGACTACTTATTTGGCCTTTTTCTTGTTTTTGTGGTTATCAAATAGTTTCGGGTGAATTTAACAAATTTATTCTTTTTTCTCACTATTCGGGGAACAGACACAATTTCTATGGGACAAGCTATGTGTGTGCGTCTATCACTATGGTGAGTTGTGATGTGGCTAATATGTTTGGAATCTACGGTATGACTTACCGCCAGTCAGATGGTTCGTAATGTCCTGGAGATGTTGTCAGAGAGGACCGCTGCTCCAGCTCTGCTAGGGTGCAGACCATCAGTGTGGTAGAGCCTAGGACGCTCCCAGAAAACATTCCAGTTATCAACAAAGGGTAATTTCTGTTGTCGACACCAAGATTGTAACCATTCATTAAAGGCAAATAATCTACTGAACTTCCTCGCTGAAATGTGGAAAGCGGTCCAGATATGACTATCCTTGTCGTGGGTGATGTGCTGCGGACCTTCTCGACCAGGCAAATGAAGTCCTTCTTTTGGGTCTCCGTCTGCCTCAGCCTGGTGTCATTTGTGCCAGCATGAAGGACCACAGCTCCAATGTTCTTCCTCAGGGCAGCAGGCACCTGTGCAGCAACATCAAGAACACGTGCACCAGGTAAACAGCGAGTGTGCACCTTACCTTTCACACACGTGCCGGACGATGGAGTCTCCGATGACCAGCGCGTCGTGTGCCATCTCACGGAGAGGATCGAAGCGGTTTTGGCTCGAGATCTCGAAGACGGGTGGTGGTGGAGGGGGAGAGGTCTTCGCCCGGGGCTTGGCTAGCACCTTCTGCTGCTGCTGTATCCAGGCTCTGTGGTATCCCGGGACCGGGGTGAAGGAAACCTGGGTGGGCTGTGTCCTTGGTGTGTTGGACCTGGGCAGAGAAACACGCGGGGTTGAGGTTGTCGGAGAATTCTCTCGCCGAGAATTTACCTGGGACAGGCGAGCGTCGGTCCGTGACGATTCCAGCGTGGCTTTCCGCTGCTGTAGCCGGGCCAGCTTCACCTGTATCTCGCGGATCAGCTTCTCCACGGCCTCCAGCTCCAAATCCACAGTGTGCAGCTCCAATGTCTCCTCACCTGCACTCAGAGGCAGAGTCACAACCGACATGGTGTCTAAAAACAAAAATAATCGGTGTGAAGAAGCGTAAACAAACTTGTGTCACCGTAAAAAAGGTCAGTTTTAGATGCGGAACTTGTGGAGAACACAAGCTTTTGACCGTAAGCTACAGTAATCCAAGTAAGATAGTAAGATACAACAAACATTTTGTTGTAAACGAACTTATAGATAGTGACCTACAGATACAGCGATTGGGTTGTTGTAACTACAGTGAATTTACTGAAGACAACTGTAAGAAGTGTTGAATCTTTGATGCTGGAAAAATAAACATGAGTCAACGAAATCATCTGACTACCGGGTTTGTGTGAGTAAATAATCAAACCAAAGATACGCATCAAAACGTGTAATAATATGACCGCAACACTCAAGTCTGGCTGAACTATATCCTTTTTTTTTTTTTTCAATCTAATGTCCACTATATTTGGCCCTGGATTTCCTGGCACACAGCAGCCTATCACAGCCCACATCACAATACATTGGGTCATATTTATAAGACAAAGAAACAAAGAACATTAAGACAAACATTATAAAACTATAAAGATGATATTTTAGCTGGTCGGAGGATCATCTTGATGCGGTGTAAGATACACCACTCATCAGTGTAAGCTGCAAGTGCAACACCTCTTCCCTTCTCTACCTGAGCCGAGTAAAAAGGATGGCAATCAAACTGAACAGGGAAGCTGGAACAAAATCAGCAGCATAAGCACGTGCTAGTAATTATTATGGTAGTCAATATTCAATTCAATTGCATTAATTAGGAATTTTCATCATTTACATTAAGGCTTCAGAGTATCTCTCACAAAGTTCATAGCCTGCTTTAGATCTTTAAAACTCCGCCTCACTTCATCTTTTGTGGCGATTCTCAGCTCGGCAGGATAGAGCAGAGCATGTTATTGTGTTTTTTTATTTGTGCCTGCCTGGTCCATCACATCTCCGAACTCTTTTCTCAGTTGCTCGTTTTGCAGCTTTATCTCAGCAGTCTGGGCCTCAGCTTTTTCATCCATTTTGAATAGTAACTCTGTTCTTAGAATTCATATCTCACAGAGAATGATCTTGATTAGTTTCCTTTGTCTTTTCCTCTGTTTTTGCCATCTTATCTAGTTTGCTACATGTACCGGGCATATTGAATAAACCTTGAAATTGAGCGAATGTTTATAAAAATCTTTATTTAGAACATTTTATTCTCCCTTAGTTATAGGAAATGCTCTTTGGGCTGATCGAGAATGTGATTGTGTTTTTAAAAATATGTCCAGTTCAGTATGGAGACCAGTCAAACACTTCTTTATATGTTGCCGTCCATGCCGGAAGCTAAAAATAAATGAATTAAACAGGATTTTTGAGAATAATGTGTAATTATTGTTTTGTATGTTTTATGTTACTGAGTTTTATCTTCATCTCTCCATAGATAAATAAAAAAGACGATGGCGACAAGAGAGTCCGGAAGGCAGAAGAAAGATGACCAGTGTGGGAGGAGGTTTTCTCGTCAGGCTTCTACAAAACAACACCAGCGCACTCACACTGGAGAGAAGCCTTATAACTGCTCACAATGTGGAAAGAGTTTTGCCCATCAGAATTCACTAAAAAGTCACGAGCGCATCCACACTGGAGAGAAGCCTTATAACTGCTCACAGTGTGGAACAGATTTTTCTCGACTGAGTAATCTCCAACGTCACCAGCGCATTCACACTGGAGAGAAGCCTTATAAATGCTCACAGTGTGGAATAGATTTTCATCGTCTGAATCATCTCAAACAACACCAGCACATTCACACGGGAGAGAAGCCTTATAAGTGCTCACAGTGTGGAAAGAGTTTTGCCCGTCATAGTTCACTAAAAAGTCACGAGCACATTCACACTGGAGAGAAGCCTTATAAGTGCTCACAGTGTGGAAAGAGTTTTGCCCATCATAGTTCACTAAAAAGTCACGAGCACATTCACACTGGAGAGAAGCCTTATAAATGCTCACAATGTGGAATAGATTTTCATCGTCTGAATCATCTCAAACAACACCAGCGCATTCACACTGGAGAGAAGCCTTATAAGTGCTCACAATGTGGACAGAGTTTTGCCCATCATAGTTCACTAAAACAACACCAGCGCATTCACACGGGAGAGAAGCCTTATAAGTGCTCACAGTGTGGAAAGAGTTTTGCCAGTCATAATTCACTAAAAAGTCACGAGCACATTCACACTGGAGAGAAGCCTTATAAGTGCTCACAGTGTGGAAAGAGTTTTGCCCGTCATAGTTCACTAAAAAGTCACGAGCACATTCACACTGGAGAGAAGCCTTATAAGTGCTCACAATGTGGAAAGAGTTTTATCAATCAGAGTTCACTAAATAGACACAAGCGCATTCACACTGGCGAGAAGCCTTATATCTGCTCACAGTGTGGAAAGAGTTTTGCCCAGCAGAGTTCACTAATTATACACGAGCGCACTCACACTGGAGAGAAGCCTTATATCTGCTCACAGTGTGGAAAGAGTTTTGCCCGACAGAGTTCACTAATTATACACGTGCGCACTCACACTGGAGAGAAGCCTTATAACTGCTCACAGTCTGGGAAGTGCAGGACATTCATAATAGAGACAAACTTTAGTGAACTTTGGGGTCAAGTGTGATCTAGCCTTGTCCCCCCCCCCCCCCCCCCCCCCAATAGCTTCACTGATACGTGGATTTCTTAAATATACATTTGTTTATTCCTTGAGTTCTTTGTTTTATGTGGATGTGGGTGAAAATGCTCTTATTTTCATTATTAAACATTCTTAATTTTTCTCTCTCTCTTTTTAGTTCTTAACACAATTTAAGTAATTTTAGCAATCTCCTTAGTTTTCTTTGCTTGATGCAGGACAATAATTTACCCTTCTGAAACAGGAACATTATTGCCATGACCACTGAACATCTCGTCTGATATGTCTTCTTGTTGTTTAAGAAATGATAAGATACTTCCTGCATCAGTTTGTGTTAAATACTGTAACTTGTTGCTGCTGAATCATATTAACCAATAAATATCCAATGGAAAGTAAATAATTTTGTGGAATATTGCATATTTTATTCATTAAAAGAAAAATACTCCTTTAGGTAGTGTAAAGGAATGTTTTGTTCATAATGGTTTCTGAGGTCTTCTATATAAGTAAAAAAGGTTTGGTCTGTTCCTTGGCCAGAACTTGATCTTTCAATTACTTAATTTTTCAATTTTATTTGTATAGCGCTTTTAACAATTGACATTGTCTCAAAACAGCTTTACACAATGAAAATAATTATTTAAGTTTGTATGGAATGTGAATGTGTATAAATCAAAATGTTCTTGCTCTTATGTGAGAGAGAGAAAGAGTGAAAGGGGGAGACAGTGGGAGAGAGGAAAGAAGAAGAGGAGAGATGGCAGTTAGGTATGGTCACAGTCACACTATTATGTGAATGTATATTTATTGTAGAGTGCAAGCAGGGACTCCGGCAGGACTAACTATGACAGCATAACTAAAAGGGAGAGCCAGAAGGAAACACAAACATGAGGGCTCCCTGAGATGTAAAGCAAACAATCACCTCACCGTCAACAAACCTGAGTGATCAAATGAGAGAGAGGAAGACAGCATCTAAACATACCAGTTCACCATAATACTCTACGTCCATGAGTCCCCCAGATCTGCTCCTTTACCTAAGGCAAATCTATTCATCAAAAATGCTTGGCTAAATAAATAGGTTTTTAGCCTAGACTTAAACACTGAGACTGTGTCTGCGTCCCGAACACTATTTGGAAGACTATTCCATAATTTTGGGGCTTTGTAAGAAAAAAGCACTGCCCCCAGCTGTAGTTTTTATGATACGCGGTACTGACAAGCAGCCTGCATCCTTTGATCGAAGGAGTCGTGGTGGATCGTAAGACATTAGCAGTTCGCTCAGATACTGTGGCGCGAGACCGTTTAATGCTTTATATGTCAAGAGTAGTATTTTAAAATCAATGCGAAATTTCACAGGGAGCCAATGCAGTGAAGATAGGATAGGGGTGATGTGCTCATATCTTCTGGTTCTAGTGAGGACTCTCGCTGCTGCATTCTGGACTAGCTGAAGCTTGTTTATGCACCTAACAGAACAACCAGACAGTAAGGCATTACAATAGTCCAACCTAGAAGTGATAAAAGCATGAACTAGTTTTTCTGCATCGTTTAGCGACAATATATTTCTTATCTTGGCAATATTTCTGAGGTGAAAGAATGCTATCCTGGTGATATCTACATGAGCTTCAAATGAAAGGCTGGAATCTATAATCACGCCGAGGGCTTTTACTGTTGCACTTGATGGAACAGAAAGGCCATCTAAAGTTACGGTGTGATCTAAAATTTTACTCCTAGCTGTATGCCGTCCTATGACTAGAACTTCTGTCTTATCCGGATTAAGCAGAAGGAAGTTAATTAGCATCCAATTTCTTATGTCACGCACACATTGCTCAACTTTAGTAAGCTGGTTTTTCTCACCTGGTTTTGCTGAGACATATAACTGTGTGTCGTTAGCATAACATTGAAAAGTAATACCATGCTTACGGATTATGTTGCCCAGAGGAAGCATGTAAAGGGGAAAAAGCAGTGGGCCTAAAACTGAACCCTGCGGAACGCCGACCTCCACTAGAGAACATGCAGAATAATCACCATTTAAGTCTACATACTGATAACGATCGGTCAAATAGGATCTGAGCCAGGAGAGGGCTGTACCCTTAATTCCTACTACATTTTCTAATCTGTGAAGAAGAATAGCATGATCAATGGTGTCAAAAGCTGCACTGAGGTCGAGTAATACAAGCATAGTTACACGACCCTGATCAGACGCCATGTCCTGTCTCCCTCTCTCCATGTCCTGTCTCTACACCTCCGTGTCCTGTCTCTACACCTCCATGTCCTGTCTCTACATCTCCATGTCCTGTCTCTACACCTCAATGTCCTGTCTCTACACCTCAATGTTCTGTCTCTCTCTGTCAATGTCCTGTCTCTACATCTCCACACCTCCATGTCCTGTCTCTACACCTCAATGTTCTGTCTCTCTCTCTCAATGTCCTGTCTCTACATCTCCACACCTCTATGACCTGTCTACATATCAACATCCTGTCTCTACACCTCCATGTCCTGTCTCTACACCTCCATGTCCTGTCTCTACATCTCCATGTCCTGTCTCTACATATCAACATCCTGTCTCTACACCTCCATGTCCTGTCTCTACATATCCACATCCTGTCTCTACACCTCCATGTCCTGTCCCTACATCTCCATGTCCTGTCTCTACATCCCCATGTCCTGTCTCTATATATCAACATCCTGTCTCTACACCTCTATGTCCTGTCTCTACACCTTCATGTCCTGTCTCTACACCTCAATGTTCTCTCTCTCTCTCTTTCTCTCTCCATGTCCTGTCTCTACATCTCTATTCCCGACTCTACATCTCCATGTCCTGTCTCTACATATCCACATCCTGTCTCTACACCTCCATGTCCTGTCTCTACAACTCCATATCCTGTCTCTACATCTCCATGTCCTGTCTCTACACCTCAATGTCCTGTCTCTCCATCTCCATGTCCTGTCTCTACATATCCACATCCTGTCTCTACACCTCAATGTTCTGTCTCTCTCTCTCTCCATGTCCTGTCTCTACATCTCTATTCCCGACTCTACATCTCAATGTCCTGTCTCTACATATCCACATCCTGTCTCTACACCTCCATGTCCTGTCTCTACACGTCCATGTCCTGTCTCTACATCTCCATGTCCTGTCTCTCCATGTCCTGTCTCTACATATCCACATCCTGTCTCTACACCTCAATGTTCTGTCTCTGTCTCTCTCCATGTCCTGTCTCTACAACTCAATGTCCTGTCTCTACACCTCAATGTCCTGTCTCTCCATCTCCATGTCCTGTCTCTACATATCCACATCCTGTCTCTACACCTCAATGTTCTGTCTCTCTCTCTCCATGTCCTGTCTCTACATCTCTATTCCCAACTCTACATCTCCATGTCCTGTCTCTCTCTCTCTCTGCTGTTTATTTTGCTCCATTTCATGTTACAGTTTGCATGCATATGCTAAAAAGATGAGATATTAATAAGTTTGCATTACATTACTGGATTGTATTAAATCTACACTGGTTACAACCTGCACGGTGGTGTAGTGGTTAACACTGTCGCCTTGCACCTCCAGGTTCGATTTCCCGGCCAGGCTCGATTGTGTGCATGGAGTTTGCATGTTCTCCCCGTGCTTCGTGGGTTTCCTCCGGGTACTCCAGTTTCCTCCCACAGTCCAAAGATATACAGGTTAGTCCAATTGGTGTTCCCAAATTGACCATAGTGTGTGAATGAGGGTGTGAATGTGCGTATGTGTGTGTGCCCTGCGATGGATTGGCACCCTGTCCAGGGTGTACCCCGCCTTGTGCCCTAAGCCTCCTGGGATAGGCTCCAGGTCCCCTGAATAGAAGGATAAAGCGGTATAGAAGATGAATTTCCGAGCAGCAGATTCACTCTTCCTGTCTAAAGCTACATTTTTTCACAATTTCTGAAACACACTACCTGTCACGGTAGTGCTCACAGTGTGGAAAGAGTTTTGCCCGTCATAGTTCACTAAAAAGTCACGAGCACATTCACACTGGAGAGAAGCGTTATAAATGCTCACAATGTTGAATAGATTTTCATCGTCTGAATCATCTCAAACAACACCAGCGCATTCACACTGGATAGAAGCCTTATAAGTGCTCACAATGTGGACAGAGTTTTGCCCATCATAGTTCACTAAAACAACACCAGCACATTCACACTGGAGAGAAGCCTTATAAGTGCTCACAATGTGGAAAGAGTTTTATCAATCAGAGTGCACTAAATAGACACGAGCGCATCCACACTGGAGAGAAGCCTTATATCTGCTTACAGTGTGGAAAGAGTTTTGCCCGGCAGAGTTCACTAATTATACACGTGCGCACTCACACTGGAGAGTAGCCTTATAACTGCTCAGTCTGGGAAGTTCAGCACATTCATAATAGAGACAAACTTTAGTGAACTTTGGGGTCAAGTGTGCTCTAGCCTTGTCCCCCCCCCCCCCCCCCAATAGCTTCACTGATACGTGGATTTCTTAAATATACATTTGTTTATTCCTTGAGTTCTTTGTTTTATGTGGATGTGGGTGAAAATGCTCTTATTTTCATTATTAAACATTCTTATTTTTTCTCTCTCTTTTTTTATTTCTTAACACAATTTAAGTAATTTTAGCAATCTCCTCAATTATTTAAGTTTGTATGGAATGTGAATGTGTATAAATCAAAATGTTCAGATAGTCCCTGTTAAGCAAGCCGAGGGCGACAGTGGCAAGGAAAAACTCCCTGAGACGGTAATAGGAAGAAACCTTGAGAGGAACCAGACTCAACAGGGAACCCATCCTCATCTGGGTGAAACAGATAGCAGGAAATGATCTGGATTTATACAGTATGTTAGGTGGCAGGCAGTTCAGGTATAATAGTTGATGTTAAAATGGAGTCCAGGTAGTTATTGGAGACTCAGTTAGACTTGTAGGAAGTTCCAGTCCTGAACTATCGAATTGTCAAGTCCTCAGAGCTAACACCAGTCGAGGCCAGAACCATCTTCTAAGTAGAGAGAATCATCCCCAGACACCAGACGCATCCCAAAGAGACACACGGGGCATCCATGCGACGAGACCTCCAACCAGAAACGGGGAATCAGGATGGATCAGACAGGTCCGGAGGGCAGAGGGAGTCTGGATCACTGGCAATTCAATTCAATTCAATTTTATTTATATAGCGCTTTTAACAATGGTCATTGTCTCAAAGCAGCTTCACAAAAATGAAAGAAATTTAACAACAACAAAAAAAAAAATAATTATTATAGAAAAGAAAATAATTGGAAGTGTGGATGTGTGAGAAAAATGTGCAGATAATAATAATAATAATGAGACGAATGAATGAAATTTCTCTGATGAGCAAGCCAAGGGTGACGGCGACGGTGGCAAGGAAAAACTCCCTGAGATGGCATTAGGAAGAAACCTTGAGAGGAACCAGACTCAACAGGGAACCCATCCTCATTTGGGCGATAACAGATAGAAATGATATAACATCTTGTGTGAAAATTCAATATGACAGAAATTATTTAAATTGACATGAAGACCAGTTCAGCATAGGGACGAGTCAGTAGGTGCAGAGGGCAGATGAGGTCTGGATCACTGGAAGCACAGGAGCAGCATGTGTAGCTCCAACCATCATAAAGCTGAATCCAGCTGGAGCTGCTCCTTCTCTGGATGCCTCAGGAACCTCGCAGGGTCGGCCTTTGTCTACTGAAGCTGGCAAAATCTCCCGATGCCTCGGGATGGGTAGAGAAATACAGAACAGATGGGGAGAATTAGCGTAGTTGCCATTCGGTATAGGTGTACTGGAGTATGAGATTATGGGATGAGTTATGTGTATGCCAGATTAAAAAGAGGCGTCTTGAGTCTACTTTTGAACTGAGAAACCGTGTCTGCTCCCCGAACACTGTCTGGAAGGCTATTCCAAAGCTTTGGAGCTAAATATGAAAAAGCCCTACCCCCTTTTGTAGATTTAGAAATTCTGGGAACTACCAGAAGTCCGGAGCTTTGTGATCTTAAGGCGCGTGGTGGATTGTAGCGTATCAGAAGACTGGTTAGGTATGTGGGAGCTAAACCATTTAAGGCCTTGTATGCAAGTAATACTATTTTGTAATTTATTCTAAACTGAACAGGTAGCCAGTGCAGGGATGATAATATTGGGGTTATATGATCATATTTTCTGGATCTAGTGAGAACCCTGGCAGCTGCATTTTGGATTAACTGAAGCTTGTTTATTGAGGATGCAGGACAACCACCTAGTAATGCATTACAATAGTCCAGTCTGGAGGTCATGAATGCAGGAACTAGCTTATCTGCATCAGATACGGATAAGATGTTCCCAAGTTTAGCAATATTTCGAAGATGGAAAAAGGCTGTTTTTGTGATATTTGAAATGTGATTTTCAAAAGACAAGTTACTGTCTAATATTACGCCCAGGTCTTTTACTGCTGAGCTGGTAGTAACAGTACATCCTTCTAAGTGCAGGCTGAATTGTGAAAGCTGTTGTGTGCTGGTTTTTGGGCCAATAAGTAATATCTCTGTCTTATCTGAATTTAATAAAAGAAAGTTATTGGTCATTCAATCTTTTATGTCCTGGACACACTCAGTTAATCTAGACAACTTAGGTATTTCGTCTGGTTTAGTTGAGATATACAATTGGGCAGTGGTGTCAAAAGTATTCACATTCATTACTTGAGTAGAAGTATAGATACTAGGGTTCAAAAATACTTCTTTAGAAGTTGAAGTATCAACCCAAGCTTTTTACTTAAGTAAAAGTTTAAAAGTACTGGTTTCAAAACTACTTAAAGTATAAAAGTAAAAATACCGTGAGGGGGAAAAAAAGCATTAAGGTCTCGCTTTCTGATCATGCAACGGGGGGGGGGGGGGGCGTTGTGCGCGTTCTGATCATGTGACAAGGGGGGGGGCGTTGTGCGCGTTCTGATCATGTGACGGGGGGGGCGTTGTGCGCGTTCTGATCATGCGACCGGAGGGGTTGCGCGTTCTGATCATAAAAATAGAGTAACGAGGCTGTTTTTAAAAAGTAAGGAGTAGAAAGTACAGATAATTGCTTAAAAATGTAAGGAGTAGAAGTAAAAAGTCGGCTGAAAAATAATTACTCCAGTAAAGTATAGATACCCAAAATTTCTACTTAAGTAAGGTAACAAAGTATTTGTACTTCGTTACTTGACACCTCTGCAATTGGGTATCATCAGCATAACAATGGAAACTAATCCCATGTCTTCTTATGATGTTACCCATGGGAAGCATGTATATTGAGAACAACAGAGGTCCTAAAACTGACCCTTGTGGGACCCCATATTTCACTGGCATTACACCAGACGGTTCTCCATTTAGATCTACAAAATGGTAGCGATCAGACAGGTAAGATCTAAACCATTTTAATGCCTGTCCCTGAATACCTATATAATTTTGTAAGCGATCTATGAGAATATTATGATCTATAGTGTCGAATGCAGCACTAAGATCGAGCAGGACTAGCAATGAGATGCAGCCTTGGTCTGAAGCTAAAAACAAGTCGTTTGTAATCTTAACTATTGCAGTTTCTGTGCTATGATGGGGCCTGAAACCTGACTGAAATTCTTCAAGAATGTTGTTATCCTGCAAGAATGTGCAAATTTGAGCTGATACTACTTTTTCTAGTATTTTTGATATGAACGGAAGGTTTGAAATCGGTCTGTAATTTATTTCATTCGCATCCAAATTAGATTTTTTAAGAAGCGGCTTAATAACTGCTAACTTGAAAGGTTGAGGGACGTGACCTAGATGTAATGAAGAATTAATAATGTTTAGAAGTGGTTCTCCAACCGTAAGCATCACTTCTTTTAAAAATCTGGTTGGGATTGGGTCTAACAGGCACGTTGTTGATTTAGCCGAGGTGATGAGTTTATACAGCTCTTCCTGTCCTATACCTGTAAAGCACTGAAAATCTAAATGTGAAGCTATAGGCTGAACTGGATCGTGAGATACTATTAGAGGCTGAACCTCCATTATTTTCTTCCTGATATTATTGATTTTTTCATTAAAGAAGTCCATAAAGTCTTCACTTCTAAACTGTGATGGGATACTCTCTGCGGGCATCTTAGGTTTTGTTAGGCGAGCCACTGTACTAAATAAGAACCTGGGATTGTTTTGGTTTCTTGCTATCAGTTGGCTAAGATGCTCAGTCCTAGCAGTTTTTAGAGCCTGTCTATAGTTGCACATACTGTCTTTAAACGCAATTCGAAAAACTTCTAATTTAGTTTTCCTCCATTTTCGCTCGAGGTTACGGGTTGCTCTCTTTAGGGCGCGAGTATGACTGTTGTACCATGGTGCAAATGTTTTATCTCTGACTTTTTTTAATCTGATGGGAGCAACAGTGTCTAATGTACTGGTAAGAATAGTGCCCATGCTGCTAGTCACTTCATCTAGATCATCTGCATTTAGGGGTCTAATAAGAAATTGGGACAGATCCGGCAGATTACTTGTGAATCTGTCTTTAGTAGTGGGATTCATATTTCTAACAGATTGATAACGTGGGGAGACACAGCTAATCTGTTCTATGGGTGGAGTATATGTCAGGAGGTGATGATCTGTGATATCATCACTTTGAGGTATGATCTCTATATTAGAGACATCTATACCATGGGATATAATTAAATCTAGCGTATGATTAAAGCGGTGAGTTGCTCCAATTATATTTTACTTAACCCCAAAGGAATTTAGTAAATCCATAAATGTGAGTGCTAAAGCGTCGTTAGCATCATCTACATGAATGTTAAAGTCTCCTACTATCAACACTTTGTCAGAGTTAACCAATAGGTCTGATAGCAGATGTCCAAATTCTTTAAGAAAATCGCCATATTGCCCCGGGGGTCTGTACACGGTGGCCAGGGTAAAATATAGCAAGGGTTTATTACGTATTTCATTTAGTGCAACATTAATGATAAGCACTTCAAATGAATTAAACCTGGGCCTTATTTTCTGGGTAACAGTGAGTACATCATTGTAGATAGTGGCGACACCACCACCGCGACCAATTAGACGGGGCTCGTCCTTATAGAAATATCCTGACGGAGTAGACTCATTCAGACCAAAATATTCATTTGGTTTAAGCCAGGTTTCGGTGAGACAGAGTGCGTCAAGGCAATAATCTGAGATAATTTCATTAACAATAAGTGCTTTAGGCGCAAGGGATCTAATGTTGAGTAGTCCAAACTTTAGAGGTGGATTTTGACTACTTATTTTGCCTTTTTCTGGTTTTATGGTTATCAGATTGTTTCGGGCAAATTTAACAAATTTATTATTTTTTCTCAGTATTCGGGGAACAGACACAGTTTCTATAGGACAAGCTATGTGTGTGCGTGTATCACTACGGTGAGTTGTGATGTGGCTAATATGTTTGGAATCTACAGTATGACTTACCGCCAGTCAGATGGTTCGTAGTGTTCTGGAGATGTTGTCAGAGAGGACCGCTGCTCCAGCTCTGCTAGGGTGTAGGCCATCGGTGTGATAGAGCCTAGGACGCTCCCAGAAAACATTCCAGTTATCAACAAAGCGTAATTTCTGTTGTTGACACCAAGATTGTAACCATTCATTAAAGGCAAATAATCTACTGAACTTCACGATTCCTCGCTGAAATGTGGGAAGCGGTCCAGATACGATGATCCTTGTCGTGGGTGATGTGCTGCGGACCTTCTCGACCAGGCTCCTGAAGTCCTTCTTTAGGATCTCCGTCTGCCTCAGCCTGGTGTCGTTCGTGCTGGCATGAAGAACCACAGCTCCAATGCTCAGGGATGACATGTGTAGCTCGACAGAGAGAGAGAGAAAGAGTGAAAGGGGGAGACAGTGGGAGAGAGGAAAGAGAAGAAGAGGAGAGATGGCAGTTAGGTATGGTCACAGTCACACTATTATGTGAATGTATATTTATTGTAGAGTGCAAGCAGGGACTCCGGCAGGACTAACTATGACAGCATAACTAAAAGGGAGAGCCAGAAGGAAACACATACATGAGGGCTCCCTGAGATGTAAAGCAAACAATCACCTCACCGTCAACAAACCTGAGTGATCAAATGAGAGAGAGGAAGACAGCATCTAAACATACCAGTTCACCATAATACTCTACGTCCATGAGTCCCCCAGATCTGCTCCTTTACCTAAGGCAAATCTATTCATCAAAAATGCTTGGCTAAATAAATAGGTTTTTAGCCTAGACTTAAACACTGAGACTGTGTCTGCGTACCGAACACTATTTGGAAGACTATTCCATAATTTTGGAGCTTTGTAAGAAAAAAGCTCTGCCCCCAGCTGTAGTTTTCATAATACGCGGTACTGTCATGCACACTCAATCTGCGCCCGGCACTAGGACCCGGAAGTAAGACGGTCGCCTACCAGGAAGTATAAGAGGAGTAAACAAACGATGGCTTACCGCTCAGTCACTGAGTTCGGCCCATGTCAGTTTCGGTTGTCGTTTCAGCAAACCGTGAGTACTCACCATTTGGTTCATCTGCTTTCTGCTATTTTGTGTGTATTTATAGGACGCGAGTTAAAATTGTGTTTTTCCCTTGCTCTGATTTTGTGAGAGTCCTTAGATTAAAGCCGCGTGGTTATCCTACCTACTCCCTTCTTTCCGCGTTTGGGTTTACCATCCATGCTACATTGGGCTAACCGCTAAAGCTACGTCTTCTGGTCACCTCAGGTTAGTTCATCTTTGACAGAATGGCTGAGCCCTCCGCGCTAAACCCAGCAGATCATGCGCACCTCTGCGACGTGGTAGATCAGCATGCCAGGCTAATCGACAAGCTAACCGGAGAGATCGCTACTCTGCGCCTGGGCCTCCAAGACTTTGCGGCCTTGCGCCGCGAGGTCGCCGAGCTCAGGCAGGAGAACGCCTGTGTTTTTCCCTTGCTCCGATTTTGTGAGAGTCCTTAGATTAAAGCTGCGTGGTTATCCTACCTACTCGCTTCTTTCCGCGTTTGGGTTTACCATCCACGCTACATTTGGCTAACCTCTAAAGTTACAGATGTCGCCTTTAAGACTGCGCGTGTTTTCCCGCGAGAAGCCGCAATTTAGCGCATGGCGTGCCGCGACTTGCCGGAGGCAACATTCGGGAATTTAAAATTAATGTGTTGTGCTTCATTGAATATCCGCCAGATGGCGCATGGAAGGACTTTATCTAAAAGCCGGTGGTCCGGGAAAGTCAGTTTCCCTATGTTTCCCCGGTGGCGCGCAGATTCAAATCATGACGTCACTCGCAACCTAACGCTGAGAAGGCGAACGAGGATTTTAACAGATTTTCTCTCGTTTTAAAGTGTTTTTACTAACTTTTTGAATTAAACAAATAACCTATGCAAAATAATCGAGTGTCTTTTCGCTTTTTTTTGTATATTTGAAGATAATTCATACGTTTTAAGCAAAAGGCTGGTTTGCTGGGTGAGTACTGACATCACGACTACTTTTATTACACATACATTTGTTTATTTGTATATGTATGTTATTAAAATTTATTTTTTAGAGATTGTGTGTGCGTGCACGGAGAGTTTGTGTTGATAAGTGTATGTGGATAAGTTGATAAGTGTATCAGAAAGCATTAAAATGTTCATTTGAATTAAAATAACACACACACGTCTGTATATACAGTATATCAATTACATATATATCAATTATATCAATTTCACTGAAGCCTATCCCTCGCCATATGACAATTCGCCATTCATTCTCGCATTGATAATCAGCGATATTTTATAAGGAGATTTGGGGATTTAGCTCTACTTAATTTTCTAACGTTTTAAGAAAATTCATTAGTTCTATTTGAAGCTTCGGATGTTTTTATTTTTATTTTTTAGATTAGTTCTGAACTCGCTTCCGTGAAACTATCGCTAAAACAATGTACTGAGCCCTCCTGAGGATATAAAGCTTTATTATTGTGTTTGAATAAATATTCAGATCTACCACAGCAGATAATAAACTATGGTGTGTCATAACCGAAGCAAACACCACGATTGTGCCTCGTTTCGTTCGACGGGAACGTGGTTCACTTGGCCGCGGTGTATTATAAACCTGTGGAATGTTTCACTGTTTATGCTCACATAAGAGGAATAAAAGCGAGTGAAATGTGGAAATGATGTGTGGCAACTCAATGAGAACTAAACCAAAGATTTCGGTAACTCCACTGAGTGTAACATCTGCATAGTGACACTGAACATCTTCACTTTTCCGTTTACCTCTGAAAAAAAAAGCTGTATTTTGTTTGTTTATATTTAGAGTTTTTAGAACAGTAGAAGAAGTACGCGCGCGCACGCACACACATAGACACACACACAGACACACAGACACACAGACAGACACACACACTCCCCTGAGCCCTTGGGAAACATCCAATCACCGTCGGTATACAAATGAGTCAAGACGGAGCCTAACATGGTGTCGTGTCGGATTTCAGCGGTCACGGAGTGGGAAGACTTTGAAGAAGCTGCAGTGACAGTAAACAGCTGAACAACTTCACTTTTCCGTTTACCTCTGAGGAAAAAAACTGTATTTTGTTTGTTTATATTTAGAATTTTTATAGTAGTAAGAGAAAGTTACAGTTTGTGGTCTGTGTACTGTAGTTCGCACCCTTGTAGAGAATAAATAAATGAATAACACCTTCATATCCCCTCTCAAGAGTGTCATAGTCCATTGTTAGTTTTAATGATTTGGCTGAAACTAATTATCACTACATAAGTACCCTAACACCATTGATCATGAGTCTCAGCTGAACCTAATTCTATACTTGTAACAGAAAATGTAGATGCAGATTCCAAATGTGTATTTATATGATAGATAGATAGATAGATAGATACAGTAGATAGATAGATAGATAGATAGATGTGTGTGTGTGTGGGTGTGTATGTAGGCTATACGTAGGGGCAAGAGAGGGCAGCGCACCCCCAAATAAATGTCTGCACATGTTAATATATTCCTAAAATGTATATATTACAAGTTGATAAACTGATATGCGGTAGCGAAAAAATCCGCTGAAAAAAGGACAGGCTGAAGCGCACGCGCACACACACACACACATACACACGCGCACACATACACACACAGACACACCTCCCTTGAGCCCTGCGTCTGTCGGATTTCAGCGGTCACGGGGTGGAAAGACTTTGAAGCAGTTTATATATGAAGCTAAGCTTGAACTTATCAGCATTGTAAATATATAATACTCTTCAAATAAAATCGATATTACTTTGACCCTGAAGTTTAGTTTAGCACAAACACACAAAAAACAGAAAAGTCATTTCTGGTAACGGAATGTGTAGTTTATTTACAGTAATTCATTAAAAAATGAATATACATTGTACAGTACACAGTAAACACGGGAAAGATTACAAAATGAAAAAACAAACAGTATCTACTTTATAAACAGCTTAGTATGTGTGTCGAGATGCTGAAATCCCTTGCATGTTTTTGCTTCCAAGTGGAGAGATATTTGACCGATAGCCTAGAACAAAAGATCTATAGGTGTGATCACAACCCCCTCCGACCGACCGTGCCATCAATCACTGACCACCTCAGAAGTTCCCTCCAATGTATGGCTGCAATACTTGTTTTGCAAGTATTTTTAACACCATTCAAAGGCTTACAAGTTCCATTCAACATATAATGATGTCTCCACATGTTAATATATTCCTAAAATGTATATATTACAAGTTGATATACTTAAATTAAATTATTACTTATCTAGTTAACGTTATCTTGTTTACAATGGCTTGTTGCATAGTGCACTGCAACTAACACGACAAACACCGTTTCTCATGCAGTGTTTTATTTGTGACGACTTGGCATAATGTTAACTTAACATTAACGGCCACAATTAGCATATTGTTTAGCTGTACATTTACTAAATGAGCACTGTGCCTAGTCCGAATTGTATATTTTTGTATAATCAATATCCATTCTGTTCTAAGTGTCTTAATTAATTTTAAATACAATTTTGAACCTTTTTTTATTCCTTGTTTTTATTGTTGTGATTATTTTTTGATAGTTTTACTTTCTTTATGTAAAGCAATTTGAATGACCATTGTGTATGAAATGTGCTACAGTATAAATAAACTTGCCTTGCAGTGTCATAGATAAATGGACATAAGATCATTTTTCAGTGACTTAAACGCCAAGTAAGTACAAGTTCACACATTAAGGAAATTTGGCTTTAAGAATGGGTGCTTATGAAAAAACTAATGTCACAATATCAATCACAGGCAAAGGAGACAGAAATTATTGAGGGACAGGTAGACCAGGGTCAATCAGATGTACAGTGTTGGGTAAGTGTGGTGCTTTTATTGAAGGGATAATGACAGATTTTTTTTTTATTTTTGGGGGGTGAACAATTTCTTTAATGTTTTTTGAGTTGTGGCTGTTTAGTAGAAAGTAATAGGCTCACCAATTTACAGTATGATCTTTCAATTTAACAAATGTAATGTAAACAAGTTAGTTATTATGAGTATGGAAAACATCTTTTCCTGCACTTTGTTCTGCTTCAGGAGTCAGTCTGTTCTGAGACAGTGAGAGTATAGGAAGGGGCAGATCCAGGACCAGGGAGGGAGCCGGAGACAGCAGAACAAAGAGATGATATTGCCAGCACCAGCACAGGGAGCACAGTTTTTAGTTTAGATCTCATGTTTACATTTTATTGTATGTTGATGGCTTGACTGTAAACAACATAAACAATGCAATAAATAGTTTTGAAGAAAAATCTGCTTTGTCATTGAACCTGAGAAAAACTTTGAAAATAACCATAATGGTGCAGTCTCCGTGCTACAATAATAATGATAGAAGCAAAGTTTTTCACTGTGGGGACACATCTTTATAAGTACAATTTGACTGTATTATATGTGTCCCCTTCAAAAATTGCTCATGAGAAATTTTATATTTATTGTCCCCCCCTACTGTTAAATGAAATTTACGCCCATGCTTGAGGCATCCTGGAGGAACCGCCGCCCTCCCCCCTCTGAACGTGCCTGTATATGTGTGTGTGTGTGTGTGTGTGTCTTTACAGTATACAGTATACAACGTGAAAGCGCGCTCAGTTACAGCTCAGTCCCTCTTCTCACCTTTGATAGGTGAGAAGTTATCAAACCGGTTTCGGATGGGGGAATTGGCACAATTCAGGGGTTTAAAACTATTTAACAAGACCGAGACGTCTCTGCCTAAAATGTATTTCTCCAGCAAAGCATAGAATAAATAGAAATAAAATGCTTAATATTAATAATATTGATCTTAGCTGGATGGTCTAATTCTCAAAACCGTTTAAGAAAGACTTAACACACTATAACTAGAATATTTACAAAACTGAAAGGTTGTCTTATGAATAATAAACAACAACTCATAACTCAAAAAGATCATGTTTTTATATATTTTTTTTAGATCATAAATAGACATGAATTAACTATATATATATATACTGGACACAAACAGCAAAAAACATGATGAAAAACAATAAAGTGCTTAGGGCTTTTCATATTTTTTGCTGTTTGTGTCCAGCATTGAATAATTATTTCATCCATTATTTGACCACGGCTGGGAATAAGAGCTGGAATGTGATTGTGAATATATATATATATATATATATATATATATATATATATATATATATATATAGAGAGAGAGAGAGAGAGAGAGAGAGAGAGAGAGAGAGAGATGTTTTGCTGGCGAAAAACATTTTAGGCAGAGACGTCTATACTTGGCCTTGTTAATTGTTTTTAAAACCACTAATTCTACGAATTCCCCGATCAGCGAAATCATGAATGAAAGGTGAGAAGAGGCATTATAATACAGTGGGGGTTCTGTGGGTCTCCAAACTCAGAAGGCTACGTGTCAGCCGATAACTGCTCCTTTGATCTTCTGGTTACAGCGGGGCGCCGACTGCTGATGAGTAGCCTGTACAAGCCAAGCTCTTCCCCAAAAAATAATGTGAATGTCTGCAACAATCACTAACCATTAAAATGTTTTTTGTAATTAAACACGAATATATAAATTGTATTTTCTTTACACATAATATTTTCATTATATATACACACGGGCATCGCTAGGCCATTTTTAGGGGTGTTTTAGCCCATCGTCCCCTTAATATTTATTTAAAGTATTTTTCATATTTTTTATGTCTGCCAGTTTCCAACAAAAAGCAGCAGTATTGTCAAAGAATCAACAGATAAATATTTAATATTATTGGCACCCACACAGTTTATTCCATTGTCCAGCCTCATAGGTGTGTTGTTTATATTGCTAATCAATGTAAGTTTAAAGTTACATGCTGTTTTCTGGTTAAATTTTTCTGATTGTACCTGTACATAGAAAAAAGTTTATACGGTAAACACACACATTAATTAAATTCTTAAATCATCGTGTTCACCCATGCACTGAAAAAAAAGAACTAGTAAGATTCACTTCATAAAATCCTCTTAACATCTATTTGCACACATAGATTTTAAGTAAATTTTATTGCTCCAATATTAAGTAAAACTCACCCGTAATTGTCAGGTAAAATCTACTTAATTAAATTAACAATCAAAGAAATCAAGTAAAAGTTACATAATTATATTTAATGCACAAATTAGATTTATTTAAAATAGCCAAGTAAAGGTAATTAATTCCCAGATAGCAGACACACTTCGCAGAGATAATGCTCCCTAATGCTTGTTACAATGACCAAATATGATAAATAAATAAACCACACTCTCAGCTAATAATAAAACACAGATTCGTTTATTAATTTTTTTTTTTAAATACATTTAATAACAAGCAAACATTTGATTAATTTATAGAAAAACGAGAAAACAGTAACTTACAAATGAGGTCTCAATTTGAAAAGATGTACAAAACATAAACCACAAATAAGTATTAATCATAGATCCCAGGTTCAAATCCCACAACCACCAAGTTGCCACTGTTGGGCCCTTGAGCAAGGTCCTTAACCCTCAACTGCTCAGATGTGTAATGAGATAAAAATGTAAGTCGCTCTGGATAAGAGCGTCTGCCAAAATGCCTAAATGTAAATGTAAATCATAGAAACAAAATTAAACACTGAAACGTTTTGTACTTTATGATTTTTAAATATGACCGTTAGATACGTTGGTCAGGAAACTCCTGAAGTCAGATGCAGACACACTTTCAGTCACAAACTGCTGTGAAAAAAATAGAGATAGATATTCAATTAAAATTCATGATACTTAATTTCGCAAATGAACAATATTTATACTTTGTTCCTCTCGCTTCACAACTCATGAGAACAGACCGAAACCAGAACCGAACCGCAGATTAAGGAAAAAGTGAGAAGCAAGAATCATGTGTGAAAAGATTAAGCATGCAAGGTCACAGGATGACTCGACTTATTTTTATTGTCTGCAATGCGATTTAGACAAATTAGAGCTGCTGTCAATACTGTATGAACATATGTACAGGTTCTTTACTCGTAACTCATTAATAAAGTTCGGCTTCAGAAAAAAAAACGTTTATTGCTAGTGCTCTTTTACCATTTAATGCTTTAACACACATGACTCAGTTTGTTCAGAAATGGCATCTCACCGACGAGCCTTTGTTTGAACACGCCGTTTTCACGAGGTGTGGGGGTAAGAAACACACATCTCGGTCGGTGTATTAATCCGCGCGTTCGGTTCGTTATTATTTTATTTATTTATTTATTTACCACAGGACCCCTGGGGGGCTCCGTAGGTTCAGGTTTTTACACGAAAACGGTGTTTTGTGAATCTCCACACCATTAAAAACTGAAATATTGCTAATTGTACGTCCTGAAATTAAGATGAACATTAATTGGGAGTCATGAAAGCGAGAATCACATCCAAAAAAGAAAGCTAAACTTACCTCGAACACGACAAGCTCCAGCCACGCCGTGTTGTACCTCCGTGATGATTCCCAACCGACTGATCCACAGCGCGGGCACAGCGTCTCCAAACACGCATGCGCGGTTTAATTTGCACACATTTTCGGCTTCAGTAGACACACAATACTTCAGACTGAAACACGACTGCCCCCTACAGGTAATGATGGGCATGTTCACAGCTTCCCGCACGCAGCCGCGCAAAGCCGCGGCAAGTCACGGGATCCCATTTCTCGAAACGTGCGTTTTTAATGGCGACATCTGTACGTCTTCTGGTCACCTCAGGTTAGTTCATCTTTGACAGGTACTGACAAGCAGCCTGCATCCTTTGATCGAAGTAGGCGTGGCGGATCGTAAGACATTAGCAGTTCGCTCAGATACTGTGGCGCGAGACCATTTAATGCTTTATATGTCAAGAGTAGTATTTTAAAATCAATGCGAAATTTCACAGGGAGCCAATGCAGTGAAGATAGGATAGGGGTGATGTGCTCATATCTTCTGGTTCTAGTGAGGACTCTCGCTGCTGCATTCTGGACTAGCTGAAGCTTGTTTATGCACCTAACAGAACAACCAGACAGTAAGGCATTACAATAGTCCAACCTAGAAGTGATAAAAGCATGAGCTAGTTTTTCTGCATCGTTTAGCGACAATATATTTCTTATCTTGGCAATATTTCTGAGGTGAAAGAATGCTATCCTGGTGATATTATCTACACGAGCTTCAAATGAAAGGCTGGAATCTATAATCACGCCGAGGGCTTTTACTGTTGCACTTGATGGAACAGAAAGGCCATCTAAAGTTACGGTGTGATCTAAAATTTTACTCCTAGCTGTATGCGGTCCTATGACTAGAACTTCTGTCTTATCCGGATTAAGCAGAAGGAAGTTAATTAGCATCCAATTTCTTATGTCATGCACACATTGCTCAACTTTAGTAAGCTGGTTTTTCTCATCAGGTTTTGCTGAGACATATAACTGTGTGTCGTTAGCATAACATTGAAAAGTAATACCATGCTTACGGATTATGTTGCCCAGAGGAAGCATGTAAAGGGGAAAAAGCAGTGGGCCTAAAACTGAACCCTGCGGAACGCCAAACTCCACTAGAGAACATGCAGAATAATCACCATTTAAGTCTACATACTGATATCGATCGGTCAAATAGGATCTGAGCCAGGAGAGGGCTGTACCGTTAATTCCTACTACATTTTCTAATCTGTGAAGAAGAATAGCATGATCAATGGTGTCAAAAGCTGCACTGAGGTCGAGTAATACAAGCATAGTTACACGACCCTGATCAGAGGCCATGTCCTGTCTCCCTCTCTCCATGTCCTGTCTCTACATCTCCACATCCTGTCTCTACACCTCTGTGTCCTGTCTCTACACCTCCATGTCCTGTCTCTACACCTCCATGTCCTGTCTCTACATCTCCATGTCCTGTCTCTACACCTCAATGTCCTGTCTCTACACCTCAATGTTCTGTCTCTCTCTCTCAATGTCCTGTCTCTACATCTCCACACCTCCATGTTCTGTCTCTACATATCAACATCCTGTCTCTACACCTCTATGTCCTGTCTCTACATCTCCATGTCCTGTCTCTACATATCAACATCCTGTCTCTACACCTCCATGTCCTGTCTCTACATCTCCATGTCCTGTCTCTACATATCCACATCCTGTCGCTACATCTCCATGTCCTGTCCCTACATCTCCATGTCCTGTCTCTACATATCAACATCCTGTCTCTACATCTCCATGTCCTGTCCCTACATCTCCATGTCCTGTCTCTACACCTCCATGTCCTGTCTCTACATCTCCATGTCCTGTCTCTATATATCAACATCCTGTCTCTACACCTCTATGTCCTGTCTCTACATCTCCATGTCCTGTCTCTACATATCAACATCCTGTCTCTACACCTCCATGTCCTGTCTCTACATCTCCATGTCCTGTCTCTACATATCCACATCCTGTCTCTACATCTCCATGTCCTGTCCCTACATCTCCATGTCCTGTCTCTACATATCAACATCCTGTCTCTACATCTCCATGTCCTGTCCCTACATCTCCATGTCCTGTCTCTACGCCTCCATGTCCTGTCTCTACATCTCCATGTCCTGTCTCTATATATCAACATCCTGTCTCTACACCTCTATGTCCTGTCTCTACATCTTCATGTCCTGTCTCTACATCTTCATGTCCTGTCTCTACATATCCACATCCTGTCTCTACATATACACATCCTGTCTCTACATCTCCATGTCCTGTCTCTACATATCCACATCCTGTCTCTACATCTCCATGTCCTGTCCCTACATCTCCATGTCCTGTCTCTACATATCAACATCCTGTCTCTACATCTCCATGTCCTGTCCCTACATCTCCATGTCCTGTCTCTACACCTCCATGTCCTGTCTCTACATCTCCATGTCCTGTCTCTATATATCAACATCCTGTCTCTACACCTCTATGTCCTGTCTCTACATCTCCATGTCCTGTCTCTACATATCAACATCCTGTCTCTACACCTCCATGTCCTGTCTCTACATCTCCATGTCCTGTCTCTACATATCCACATCCTGTCTCTACATCTCCATGTCCTGTCCCTACATCTCCATGTCCTGTCTCTACATATCAACATCCTGTCTCTACATCTCCATGTCCTGTCCCTACATCTCCATGTCCTGTCTCTACGCCTCCATGTCCTGTCTCTACATCTCCATGTCCTGTCTCTATATATCAACATCCTGTCTCTACACCTCTATGTCCTGTCTCTACATCTTCATGTCCTGTCTCTACATATCCACATCCTGTCTCCACATATACACATCCTGTCTCTACATCTCCATGTCCTGTCTCTACACCTCCATGTCCTGTCTCTACATCTCCATGTCCTTTCTCTACACCTCAATGTCCTGTCTCTCCATCTCCATGTCCTGTCTCTACATCTCTATTCCCGACTCTACATCTCCATGTCCTTTCTCTACATATCCACATCCTGTCTCTACACCTCCATGTCCTGTCTCTACAACTCCATATCCTGTCTCTACATCTCCATGTCCTGTCTCTACACCTCCATGTCCTGTCTCTATATCTCCATGTCCTGTCTCTACACCTCAATGTTCTGTCAATTGGATAGTATTAAATCTCCACTGGTTACAACCTGCACGGTGGTGTAGTGGTTAACACTGTCGCCTTGCACCTCCAGGGTCTGGGTTCGATTCCCTGGCCAGGCTCGATTCCCGTCTCTGTGTGCATGGAGTTTGCATGTTCTCCCCGTGCTTGGTGGGTTTCCTCCCAGAGTCCAAAGGTATGCAGGTTAGTCCAATTGGTGTTTCCAAATTGACCATAGTGTGTGAATGAGGGTGTGAATGTGCGTATGTGTGTGTGCCCTGTGATGGATTGGCACCCTGTCCAGGGTGTACCCCGCCTTGTGCCCTAAGCCTCCTGGGATAGGCTCCAGGTCCCCTGCGGCCCTGAATAGAAGGATAAAGCATTATAGAAGATGAATGAATGAATTGTTACAACTTTGTTACATCATTATTTAGTCTTCATGTTACATTTGTGTTTCCGAGCAGCAGATTCACTCTTCCTGTCTAAAGCTACATTTTTTCACAATTTCTGAAACACACTACCTGTCACGGTAGTGCTCACAGTGTGGAAAGAGTTTTGCCCGTCATAGTTCACTAAAAAGTCACGAGCACATTCACACTGGAGAGAAGCCTTATAAATGCTCACAATGTTGAATAGATTTTCATCGTCTGAATCATCTCAAACAACACCAGCGCATTCACACTGGAGAGAAGCCTTATAAGTGCTCACAATGTGGACAGAGTTTTGCCCATCATAGTTCACTAAAACAACACCAACACATTCACACTGGAGAGAAGCCTTATAAGTTCTCACAATGTGGAAAGAGTTTTATCAATCAGAGTTCACTAAATAGACACGAGCGCATCCACACTGGAGAGAAGCCTTATATCTGCTTACAGTGTGGAAAGAGTTTTGCCCGGCAGAGTTCACTAAAAAGTCACGAGCACATTCATACTGGAGAGAAGCCTTATAAATGCTCACAGTGTGGAATAGATTTTCATCGTCTGAATCATCTCAAACAACACCAGCGCATTCACACTGGAGAGAAGCCTTATAAGTGCTCACAATGTGGACAGAGTTTTGCCCATCATAGTTCACTAAAACAACACCAGCACATTCACACTGGAGAGAAGCCTTATAAGTGCTCACAATGTGGAAAGAGTTTTGCCCATCATAGTTCACTAAAAAGTCACGAGCACATTCACACTGGAGAGAAGCCTTATAAGTGCTCACAATGTGGAAAGAGTTTTATCAATCAGAGTTCACTAAATAGACACGAGCGCATCCACACTGGAGAGAAGCCTTATATCTGCTCACAGTGTGGAAAGAGTTTTGCCCGGCAGAGTTCACTAATTATACACGAGCGCACTCACACTGGAGAGAAGCCTTATATCTGCTCACAGTGTGGAAAGAGTTTTGCCCGGCAGAGTTCACTAATTATACACGTGCGCACTCACACTGGAGAGTAGCCTTATAACTGCTCAATCTGGGAATGTTCAGCACATTCATAATAGAGACAAACTTTAGTGAACTTTGGGGTCAAGTGTGCTCTAGCCTTGTCCCCCCCCCAATAGCTTCACTGATACGTGGATTTCTTAAATATACATTTGTTTATTCCTTGAGTTCTTTGTTTTATGTGGATGTGGGTGAAAATGCTCTTATTTTCATTATTAAACATTCTTAATTTTTCTCTCTCTCTTTTTAGTTCTTAACACAATTTAAGTAATTTTAGCAATCTCCTCAGTTGTTTTCTTTGCTTGATGCAGGACAATAATTTACCTTTCTGAAACAGGAACATTATTGCCATGACCACTGAACATCTCGTCTGATATGTCTTGTTGTTGTTTAAGAAATGATAAGATGCTTCCTGCATCAGTTTGTGTTAAATACTGTAACTTGTTGCTGCTGAATCATATTAACCAATAAATATCCAATGGAAAGTAAATAATTTTGTGGAATATTACATATTTTATTCATTAAAAGAAAAATACTCCTTTAGTAGTGTAAAGGAATGTTTTGTTCATAATGGTTTCTGAGGTCTTCTATATAAATAAAAAGGTTTTGTCTGTACCTTGGCCAGAACTTGATCTTTCAATTAGTTAATTTTTCAATTTTATTTGTATAGCGCTTTTAACAATTGACATTGTCTCAAAACAGCTTTACACAATGAAAAGAATTATTTAAGTTTGTATGGAATGTGAATGTGTATAAATCAAAATGTTCAGATAGTCCCTGTTAAGCAAGCCGAGGGCGACAGTGGCAAGGAAAAACTCCCTGAGACGGTAATAGGAAGAAACCTTGAGAGGAACCAGACTCAACAGGGAACCCATCACTCATCTGGGTGAAACAGATAGCAGGAAATGATCTGCATTTATACAGTGTGTTAGGTGGCAGGCAGTTCAAGTATAATAGTTGATGTTAAAATGGAGTCCAGGTAGTTATTGGAGACTCAGTTAGACTTGTAGGAAGTTCCAATCCTGAACTATCGAATTGTCAAGTCCTCAGAGAAACAGCTGCTAACACCAGTCGAGGCCAGAACCATCTTCTAAGTAGACAGAATCATCCCCAGACACCAGACGCATCCCAAAGAGACACACGGGGCATCCATGCGACGAGACCTCCAACCAGAAACGGGGAATCAGGATGGATCAGACAGGTCCGGAGGGCAGAGGGAGTCTGGATCACTGGCAGCTCAGGGATGACATGTGTAGCTCGACAGAGAGAGAGAGAGAAAGAGTGAAAGGGGGAGACAGTGGGAGAGAGGAAAGAGAAGAAGAGGAGAGATGGCAGTTATGGTCAGTGTTGTGGAAAAATACTCAGAGTCGGGCTTTGCTTACAGAAGATTATGACCTTTATTATCAAACAACAAGGCCGGAGCTCTGTCCGTGGAGCAACTGAATTCTGTTGATGTGCGTTATAGTACATATGCAGTGCCTGCCCCTCCTCTCTCCAACATCTGGGTTTCATTAAAGGGCCGTCTTTAGCCCCCCTCAGTGTAAAGCTTGGGTTTCCTATATGCAATGCACACGAAGAAGCCTATGTCCCAGCTTGCATGCACATCCACGATTATATACTGATAAGGTATCTTCTAACCCCCCAAAAGTAAGTAAAATGAAATGAAATCAAATAAAAATTTTCTCCCATATATCCCCCCCTCTGGGACTTATAAGTCCCACACTAATTGGTTAATCTAGAGTGCGACTCCATGAGTCAGTCTTCCTTATACTAACTGGTGATTAAATTAAATCACTGGACTTTTATCAATGACCGACCCATGGACTCGCCCTCTAGTGGAGAATCGGCCAAACCTCTCCTTCCACCCTTGACTAGGAATAGGACTAAAAGACTCGACCTCCAGGACATCGTACTTCCCATTACTCAATAACATGGCAGGAACATGTACTTAATACAGTGATTTTCTAGGATTACATCAATTGGATAAATCATATAACCTACAATGGAACATACAATTACACAATAACACAATACAATTTGTAAGAATGGATATACATTTAAACAGCCTTGTTGTAATATAATAGTCTTCAACTCAGGTGCTTTGCACACCGCAGGGAGTCAGTTGGAGCCCACAAGAGAGGTTGCCAGCACGTCATTGTGGGCTCATGCCGTGGAAGATACTGTACACTTCAATATATGAACCAGTAAAGTCTCTTGTTAGAGATATATATGGCTGAGTTCGGGATATCCTCGATGACTGTGTCCAAAAAATTCATCCTTGTCTGTTGTTGCTAGGAAATGCTGTTAATTTTAGGAAACCTTTGATTAATAAATTCATAAATCACATTCATAAATTTACTTGACACAGTAAAGTCACCCATTAACTGCTTTAATTAAATTTCTGCACCTGGAATAAAAGAGAACGGTGTTTAATGGCATTACATATTGTCATAATCTGGTTAAGGCTTGCTTCCTTCTCGTGCATTTTTCCTGTGGAGGAAATTAAAATTAGTTGTCGCTGCTGCTGTTTTACCTGTAAAAGCAATATAGTGTTAGTTAAACAGAAATGCATTTATACAATGTAGAGGACACAGTTAGTTGTCACACATAATCTGTACAGTTGTTTGTCCTGTTAATTGTGTCAGGAGAAACCTGCTTGAAGTCAGTCAGTCAGTCAGTCTCGTTTGTATCCGAAGTGGATGCGGCTCTCAAGCAGATTCTCATTCTTAATTTGGAGCAGCGGAGTGTTCAACGCTGTGCAATTTGGTATCCAACTTGTGCCAATAGTTTGTTATTTTCCAATAATGATTTAATTTCTTTGTATTTTTTTTTCTGATGTTAGGTTCTTCTTTCTTTCTTCCTTCGTTTTCGGTACCCGTAGCTCTTTGTGACTCTCGTGTAATGGTTCAAGGGATACCACATGGTCTTGTCTTTCACTTGAATCACTGTTGGAGTGGCTGCCACACTTTGCGGGGCCCCTCCCTCCTGGGCTTGTGCCACTTCCTCCTGAACACTCGCAGATAGACCTGGTCTCCTGGAGTGATGGGACACGGAGCGTCTCTTCCTCCTTGTTCTTTTCCTGCACATAGATTACTTCATGTACGGCAGTTAGTTTCTTCATATAAGATTTTTTAAATTGTTTAAGCGGTGGCCCTTTATATGGCGTCTACAGAATGGCACAGGCATGGGTCGACCCGTAAGCATTCCATGCAGGGTTAGATGTGTATTTGTATTAGGTTGCATGCTTGTTAGTTCATTGGTACAGCATCAGTTAAAGCCTAGTGTAGCATTGTACTACTACAATTATTATTAACCTTGGCTTTGAGATTACCATTTACACTCTCTACCTTCCCCTGGGACTGTGGACATCCACAAATCTTAGCTTTTTCCCAACCGTTGCAGCACCTGTCTTACATTTTCTGAATGAATATTGATCCATTGTCGGAACTCATCTCTGATGGAATTTCAAATCTAGATATCACTTCCCTTACGATTTGATAACTGTTCCTTACTCTTCATCTGCAGATATTATTGCTTTTACTCATCTACTAAATCTGTCAGTTATTACAAGCATGTATCTTTCACCCAGAACACTACTTTATCCTACACACGTAGTTCACCACTAAGTGATTAAATGGTCATTCTGGTACCGGTGTATAGCCTATAGGTGTCGCTGTTTCCTTCCTGACATTACGCATAGCACATATCTCCCATGCAGCTAGGATCTCTTCAACCATAGCATGCAGATATGAAGTCCAATACCCATGTTGCCTGATTTTTCTCACAACCTGTCTTCTTGCACAATGGCCCAGTCCATGAGCATTTAAACCCAAAATGTTCACCAGTGTTGTAGGTGCTATAATCAGACCTTCATGTGGACACCAAATACCCTGTGCGTCCTTATGCGCTCCCCTCTGGAGCCACATCGAGTGCTCGTACGGACCTGCTTGATGTTGAGTACAAATGATATCCCCTTACTGAGGCTGTGGTTCTATAAAGACTATGGGCGCTTGCACAGCTAGTTGCCATTTTGATGCACGCTTCATTTCTAAATGTGCCATGTTGTTACCTTTAGCAACACAGTCATTTCCCTTTTTTACGGGTCTGACATTTAATGAAAGCCAATCATTTTGGTAGCATCAGAGCAGACATTAGTTTACTTATCCGTTCAGCATTTTGAATGGGAGTTCCTTCATGATTTTTAAACCTTCGCTTCCATACGGTTCCAACCAGATGACAAACAGCATGGAATAGGCTGAATCTGTAAAAATATTTGCCATTAGCCCTTTGGCTAATTGACAAGCAGCGGTGAGAGATTTCAACTCAGCTAACTGAGCTGAACACGGTTGTGTACAATGCTGAGATAGGATAGGTTTAAAATCTTCTCCATCCTTCATCACTACTGAATACCCTGTGTGACTTTCTACCTGGTCTCTAAACTAGATCCATCAACAAAATAAGTCACTTCCGCTTCAGCTATAGGCTTAGATTCAAGATCAGGTCATAACCTAGTAAATGCCAATGAGTTCGCCACAAAACTATGAGTCACTCCTTTATAGGTTTAAGTTAGTGATTTAGCTGGATTAACTGTGTCACATTGCTTTATATTAATGTCGGGATATGTGAGCAGTGAAGAGTATGCTAGGAGGCGAGCTTGGGTTAGAACACCTTCCCCTTGTTTTTATCAATTTATACAATCTATCGGTAACCTGTTGTCAATGAAGATGCTTTTCTATATGTATAATGTACAACTACAAAACCCTATTGGTAGCATGTTGGGTCACCTTGAGTTATATTATCTGGCTTAGTGCTGTAGTAAGCTAGGGACTGGTTTTTCCTATCACTGCAAGTTTCCTGCATCAGTATAGCTGAGGTAGATCCATCAGTTGGTTCACTACATACCGATAGAACGGATTGGTATAATCAGGTACTGTATACCTAAAGTAGGTGCAGTCTGCATTTCTTTTTGATGGATTCAAATGCTAACAGTATATCTGTGTTCCATTTTAAGGGAGAACGTAGATCTTGCAGTTCTTCTTTTCTCATTATTATCTCCCATAGTGGAACTGTTTTTCCTGCATATCCCTTACTCCAGTCAGCATGAAACCTGTTAACCCTAGAAAGCCATCACTGTTTATCAGGCTGTGACACTGGTGCCTTACTTATGCCTTCTAATTATGTATGTACTATGGCTGTCGTATCATGTGAAATTAGTCACCTTAACAATTTAACTTGAGGCTTACAGTATTGTAGTTTAGTTTATGACATTTTATGACCTCCTTACTAGCTTACGGTGTACCTTAATGGAATCATTCTGGCATGTTTCTAATGATGATAGACATATTAAACAGTCACCCATATGCTGACCCAGGCTATCTTCTATCCTTTAACCTCCTAAATCAGCTTCCACCTCTGATTGAATATATACAGTGAATGTTTGAACCACCGTGGCATTTTTGGTATCTATTTTGTCAACTGGCACTTGTAAATGCAAATAAATGCAGTAGTTACTCTTTTCTGCCATTTGAACACTGAAGAAGGCTTGAACAAATATCATTACAATAAAATATTTGGCTTAGGGAGGGACATTAGTCAGCAGTGTGTGTGGATTTGGAACTTCTGCTGGATACTTTCCTGTTTTACTAGTAATTGCATGCAAATCATGCACATGATGCCGTGTATTTGTACCTGGCTTAATCACTGGGAAAAATAGGAGTATTGCAACAACTGGTCTCTTTTAGCACAGATGCTTTTACAAGGCCTTCAATAGTGTTCTATATACCCGCTTTTGCCTCAGGTCGTAAAGCATATTGTCTTACTCTGGAAGGTTCTACATCTGGTTTACGTTGTACTTGAAGTTGGCTGGCTGATTTAAGTAGGCCTACATCTGTATCATGTTTAGACTATAATTCAGATGGGACTTGACTATCCATTTGCCTATATAGCTAATTTCCCAAAGTCGATTTCAGATGCTGATGCCATTTGTGTTTGTGACTTGTGGCTAACTACAACTTCTTTAAGAAGTACGAATCAATTTATTACCACACAAGATTTTTACACAGGTTTTATCTGCAGAATGAAAATCAACATAAATCCTATGAGCTGCAATTATATACTACAGTACATACAATGTCACCTAAAGAACAGAATCAGTTACATTGAACCACCTTTTTACAAAATCACACTCCTCTACACTGATAGCTGCTGCTTGCCGGCCTATGATAATGTGTTGTGATGGGTCATACATCATTGTACAGTGAAAGTCTGACAGGGTAATTGTGCTTCAGGAATTTATGTTCAACATACACCCCTTCTGGAGAACACCATATTTGCAGTCCTAATTCACCTAATAATTCTCTTCCTAGTAAATTAACTTGTGTATGACTTGAGAATAATACAGGTATAGTCACACTCTTATTGTTGGGTTGTAGTAACTACTTTTTTCTTCCCGAGAATCCTACGGTTCTGGCAAACTTTTCCAGATGTGAGAGGCATGACTTATCGGACCTGGGATGTTGCCTCCCCCCCCCCCCCTCATCCCTCGGGGCCGGGCAATGGCTATGCGAGGCAATTTAATCCATTCACTCTCTCTTCCCTGGCTTTGGAGTGAAAACGTTGGTGACAGACGCAGGCATCTGGCTTGAGTTTGGAGAAAATGCTGCTGGTGATGTCATCACTGACTGAAGCTGGCTGGATTTTTGGTGAAGGATTGCTTGTGGCCCTCTCTGTTTTTTCTGGTAATCAGAGTAGCTTGAGCTTTTTTTCCTTGGTTCGCTCTGTAAGATTTTCAAGCTGTAACTGCCTCCAGGTCACCCTTTAATGTCCTTGGGTCAACACTCTGCATGCAAAGTCTTGCCATACAACAGCCTCAAAGCCTCAAAGACAGTTCATCCATGTGATATGTATTTACAGCCTCACTCGAGTCAGAAGCACGTTTTTTCCTCTCCACAAAGTCTTATGCTCGTTTAAGACCATGTCCCTGCACCCTCATTGAATGCTGGGGAGGCGGTCGACAACACCCTCTAGACCTTGAGTTGCCCATGCCCCACCTTTAATTAAAATTGGGAATTGTGGAACTGCCCATATTAAATAACAAATCCTCTTCACCCCCATCCTCTCTACTGTACAAAGATCTATGTCCAGTCTTTAATGGTGTAGCTATCTGACTTTTTACTGGTGTTTTAGTGCTTCTGTCTGACCTCTCTCCACATGTCTGCACCCCCTCCTGTTCCTCTACATCCTTCTATCCACATAGCTTTTCCACTCTCTGTAAATCTACCCCCACTTTCTTATACCTCTCTGCATAATATTCCTTCTCCGTCTCACCAGAAACTTCCCCCATTTCCTTACGCTTAGGAATTCGACTGTCTTCCTATACCTACTGTATGGGGGAGGTGTAACTAACTTCTCTCTCGCTACTTCGGCCTCACTTCCTGACTTTCTTAACTTTTTCCATCACTTCCTGTTTCTTTCTTACCAACTTCACTTATTCTTTCTTAAACAAAGCTAGGACCACTCTTTCCTGCTGTCTTTTCAACTTCTCCAGACATGCTTTCTTTCTCTTGCCGCCGCTTTATAATTTTTTATCAAGGTGTCCATCTCAAAACACAGTGCTGAATCAAATGTCCCCTCCTTTGGCCATCTTGTAATCATATCTTTGGTCCTCTTTTTGCTACTTATTGGAGGTCTTAGTGATGAGATCTTCACACAAAGGATGCTTTGGCACTAAAGTCTCCACCGGAGAGGTTGCCATTATGCTTTAGACTATGTCACCACTTAGATTTTTATTATTTTTTTATTTTTATTTTGTGCCTTTTTAATTTTTACTTAATGGTTAAATTTACTTACAACAATATACACTCTTTTAGAATCACAGAAGTATCCACCTCCACTTACCAAGGCTCATCAATGATAATCACTCCTGAATCTACACCACTTCACTATTTTCAAATTAACGCTTGCCAAAAAGCATAGTACTTTTATGCACCGTGAACACTTTTATCAATAAGTGTGTAATGCCACAATATTAATATGGGGTTCATACACATTCACCACTCCACACTATTTATTTATTTATTTATTCAGAGGCCTATGCATTCAGACTTTATCCCTCTTTTTCTAGAAAATTGGGCTTATTCTTTTCATACTTGTCCCCCTGCTAATGAGGGCTCATTGTTCCACTCACACATGTCCCTTTATTGATTAATATTTATCTATTTGTAGATTTGAAACTCCCAGTCTCACACCACACTCCTGTCCTAACCCTCTTTCTACACCACCATTATCACCTCTGACAACCACCCTCTCTTCCCCCCCTGCACTCCAGGTCTGTGAAAAGGATGTTCGCCAGATCTTTCTGAAACAAAAGAGAAGGAAAGCTCCAGGCCCAGACGGCGTGACACCAGCCTGTCTGAAATCCTGTGCTGACCAGCTGGCGCCCATTTTCACACAGATCTTCAACAGATCACTGGAACAATGTGAAGTGCCTTTGTGCTTTAAACGTTCCACAATCATCCCCATTCCAAAAAAAACTAAAATCACAGGACTTAATGACTACAGACCAGTTGCCCTAACATCTGTGGTCATGAAGTCATTTGAAAGACTGGTGTTGGCCTATCTGAGGGACATCACAGGACCCTTACTGGACCCCCTGCAGTTTGCTTATAGAGCAAACAGGTCTGTTGATGATGCAGTTAATATGGGACTGCACTTCATCCTTCAACATCTGGACAAACCAGGGGCTTATGCAAGGGTCTTGATTATAGACTTTTCATCAGCTTTTAATACGATCATCCCAGCACTGCTTCAGACCAAATTAAACCAGCTCTCTGTTCCTAGCTCTATCTGTCACTGGATCACCAGCTTTCTGACAGACAGGCAGCAGCTAGTGAAACTGGGAAAATTCATATCCAACAGTCACACCACCAATACTGGAGCCCCTCAGGGTTGCGTTCTCTCCCCACTGCTCTTCTCCATCTACACCAACGACTGCACCTCCACAGACCCCACTGTCAAGCTCCTGAAATTTGCAGATGACACTACAATCATCGGCCTCATCCAGGACGGTGACGAGTCTGCATACAGAAGGGAGGTCAAGCAGTTGGCTGTCTGGTGCAGTCACAACAACCTGGAGCTAAACACGCTCAAAACAGTGGAGATGATCGTGGACTTCAGGAGAAACCCACCTGCACTTCCCCCACTCACCATCATGAACAGCACTGTGACGGCAGTGGAGTCATTCCGGTTCCTGGGCACGACCATCTCTCAGGACCTGAAGTGGGACATTCACATTGACTCCATTGTTAAAAAGGCCCACCAGAGGTTGTATTTCCTTCGCCAGCTGAAGAAATTCAACCTGCCACAGGAGCTGCTCACACAGTTCTACTCAGCCGTCATTGAATCCGTCCTGTGCACTTCAATAACTGTCTGGTTTGGCTCAGCTACGAAAGCAGACATCAGAAGACTACAAAGGACGGTTCGGACTGCTGAAAGAATTATTGGCACTCCCCTGCCCACGCTGCAAGAACTGTATATATCCAGAGTGAAGAAAAGGGCACGGAATATCACTTTGGACCCCTCACACCCAAGCCACCTTCTTTTTGAACTTTTGCCATCGGGTCGACGCTACAGAGCACCGAACACCAGGACAGTCAGGCATAAGAACAGTTTTTTCCCCCAGGCAATCTACCTCCTTAACAGATAAACATCATTCAAACGGTCAATAAATATATGTGCAATATTGTGTACAACACCACTGTGCAATATACTGTATAATACCACAGACTTCAGATATTGATGTAACTTATTTAAAAGTATCTCACATCGTACTCCATTTGATGTCAACCATTTAAAAAACAAAAAAAATTCTTTTTTTTTTTTTTTTTGCGTCATGCTGTTTTTGTCTTGTCATTTGTATTTTTTGTTCTGGAAGCTCCGTCACTAAAACAAATTCCTTGTACGTGCAAGCGTACTTGGCAATAAAACTCTTTCTGATTCTGATTCTGATTCTGATATTTAATTATTAGGCTAGCTATTACTTTAATAGGGCTCATTCACACACACACACGTCTCTGGTCTGGTAGCAAGCTGCCCCCCCCCCCCCCCTCTGAGGGTTGCACACACAATTCCCTCGGGAGGTCCAGCCCTGTTCACAGAACACAGAGCTTATGGTTCTCATTCAACCATTCTCTCTCTCTCTCTCTCTCCCTCACACACACACACACTAGGCGAACATAGAGCTCTCATACACTCAGACAGAAACAGATAGACACAACATCAATTAGACACAAACAATTGCAATTGTATTCAACTTAATGGCACAAATCGTGCTCCACATACGAAGGATATCAATTACCCCTGATCCTCATATCAATAAAACATAAGGGGTGATTTCTTATGATGTACAATTATACATTCCACATACGAAGGGTATCAATTAAAAACCACCAAACTCATACCATATAACATTTACGGTGGCTACAAAAATGCTTATGACATACAACAGTATGTTCCTCATACAAAGGGTATTTTTTATTAATTGCTGGGTAACCTTACACAAGCAATATAACTAATTAAGCGCAATTCCTTATTAACTTGCTGCACTACTCATGCCATCCAATCAAGGCCCACTTGACAATGAGTACAAATTAATATCGAGATTATCTACCTTTTTCCTGTCCTGTCATCTATCAAAGCCCACTTGACAAAACAAATAGACACCCAAATGCACTTCCTCATACCGTCTGTTACTGTTGCCATCAATCAATGCCCACTTGACAACACCCAGACCAATGCAATGCTTATCTTCTCAATTCACTATCAGTACAACTGTTAGTAATCTGATGCATGCATTCTCTTCTGGAAACAAAGCCCATTTAAAATTACTTGAGTTGGAGAGGCCTTTATTAGGTGTCCTTACCACCAAGGGTGATCCTCAGCCAACAACACAACCTAAGTATATAAGCAAAAGTTGCTTACCTTTGTAAGTGGCCACCTGGTTGCGTTGCCGACCAAGGAAGCCCACGTCGGTCAGTCACCTTTGCCCTTGTTCCACCCTGCTCGCAGCGCCATTATGTTGTGGAAAAATACTCAGGGATGACATGTGTAGCTCGACAGAGAGAGAGAGAAAGAGTGAAAGGGGGAGACAGTGGGAGAGAGGAAAGAGAAGAAGAGGAGAGATGGCAGTTAGGTATGGTCAGTGTTGTGGAAAAATACTCAGAGTCGGGCTTTGCTTACAGAAGATTACGACCTTTATTATGAAACAACAAGGCCGGAGCTGTGTCCGTGGAGCAACTGAATTCTGTTGATGTGCGTTATAGTACATATGCAGTGCCTGCCCCTCCTCTCTCCAACATCTGGGTTTCATTAAAGGGCCGTCTTTAGCCCCCCAATGTAAAGCTTGGGTTTCCTATATGCAATGCACACGAAGAAGCCTATGTCCCAGCTTGCACGCACATCCACGATTATATACTGATAAGGTATCTTCTAACCCCCCAAAAGTAAGTAAAATCAAATGAAATCAAATAAAAATTTTCTCCCATATCAGTCACACTATTATGTGAATGTATATTTATTGTAGAGTGCAAGCAGGGACTCCGGCAGGACTAACTATGACAGCATAACTAAAAGGGAGAGCCAGAAGGAAACACAAACATGAGGGCTCCCTGAGATGTAAAGCAAACAATCACCTCACCGTCAACAAACCTGAGTGATCAAATGAGAGAGAGGAAGACAGCATCTAAACATACCAGTTCACCATAATACTCTACGTCCATGAGTCCCCCAGATTTGCTCCTTTACCTAAGGCAAATCTATTCATCAAAAATGCTTGGCTAAATGAATAAGTTTTTAGCCTAGACTTAAACACTGAGACTGTGTCTGCGTCCTGAACACTATTTGGAAGACACTTCCATAATTTTGGGGCTTTGGAAGAAAAAAGCTCTGCCCCCAGCTGTATTTTTCATAATATGCGGTACTGACAAGCAGCCTGCATCCTTTGATCGAAGTAGGCATGGCAGATCGTAAGATATTAGCAGTTCGCTCAGATACTGTGGCGCGAGACCATTTAATGCTTTATATGTCAAGAGTAGTATTTTAAAATCAATGCGAAATTTCACAGGGAGCCAATGCAGTGAAGATAGGATAGGGGTGATGTGCTCATATCTTCTGGTTCTAGTGAGGACTCTCGCTGCTGCATTCTGGACTAGCTGAAGCTTGTTTATGCACCTAACAGAACAACCAGACAGTAAGGCATTACAATAGTCCAACCTAGAAGTGATAAAAGCATGAACTAGTTTTTCTGCATCGTTTAGCGACAATATATTTCTTATCTTGGCAATATTTCTGAGGTGAAAGAATGCTATCCTGGTGATATTATCTACATGAGCTTCAAATGAAAGGCTGGAATCTATAATCACGCCGAGGGCTTTTACTGTTGCACTTGATGGAACAGAAAGGCCATCTAAAGTTATGGTGTGATCTAAACTTTTACTCCTAGCTGTATGCGGTCCTATGACTAGAACTTCTGTCTTATCCGGATTAAGCAGAAGGAAGTTAATTAGCATCCAATTTCTTATGTCCTGCACACATTGCTCAACTTTAGTAAGCTGGTTTTTCTCATCAGGTTTTGCTGAGACATATAACTGTGTGTCGTTAGCATAACATTGAAAAGTAATACCATGCTTACGGATTATGTTGCCCAGAGGAAGCATGTAAAGGGGAAAAAGCAGTGGGCCTAAAACTGAACCCTGCGGAACGCCAAACTCCACTAGAGAACATGCAGAATAATCACCATTTAAGTCTACATACTGATAACGATCGGTCAAATAGGATCTGAGCCAGGAGAGGGCTGTACCCTTAATTCCTACAACATTTTCTAATCTGTGAAGAAGAATAGCATGATCAATGGTGTCAAAAGCTGCACTGAGGTCGAGTAATACAAGCATAGTTACACGACCCTGATCAGAGGCCATGTCCTGTCTCCCTCTCTCCATGTCCTGTCTCTACATCTCCTCATCCTGTCTCTACACCTCTGTGTCCTGTCTCTACATCTCCATGTCCTGTCTCTACACCTCCATGTCCTGTCTCTACATCTCCATGTCCTGTCTCTACACCTCAATGTCCTGTCTCTACACCTCAATGTTCTGTCTCTCTCTCTCAATGTCCTGTCTCTACATCTCCACACCTCCATGTCCTGTCTCTACACCTCAATGTTCTGTCTCTCTCTCTCAATGTCCTGTCTCTACATCGACCACACCTCCATGACCTGTCTCTACATATCAACATCCTGTCTCTACACCTCCATGTCCTGTCTCTACATCTCCATGTCCTGTCTCTACATATCAACATCCTGTCTCTACACCTCCATGTCCTGTCTCTACATCTCCATGTCCTGTCTCTATATATCCACATCCTGTCTCTACACCTCCATGTCCTGTCCCTACATCTCCATGTCCTGTCTCTACACCTCCATGTCCTGTCTCTACATCTCCATGTCCTGTCTCTACATCTCCATGTCCTGTCTCTACATATCCACATCCTGTCTATACATATCCACATCCTGTCTCTACACCTCCATGTCCTGTCTCTACATCTCCATGTCCTGTCTCTACACCTCCATGTCCTGTCTCTACATCTCCATGTCCTGTCTCTACACCTCAATGTCCTGTCTCTCCATCTCCATGTCCTGTCTCTACATATCCACATCCTGTCTCTACACCTCTATGTTCTATCTCTCTCTCTCTCTCTCTCTCTCTCTCTCTCTCTCTCCATGTCCTGTCTCTACATCTCTATTCCCGACTCTACATCTCCATGTCCTGTCTCTACATATCCACATCCTGTCTCTACACCTCCATGTCCTGTCTCTACACCTCCATGTCCTGTCTCTACACCTCCATGTCCTGTCTCTACATCTCTATTCCCGACTCGACATCTCCATGTCCTGTCTCTACATATCCACATCCTGTCTCTACACCTCCATGTCCTGTCTCTACAGCTCCATATCCTGTCTCTACATCTCCATGTCCTGTCTCTACATCTCCATGTCCTGTCTCTACACCTCCATGTCCTGTCTCTATATCTCCATGTCCTGTCTCTACACCTCAATGTCCTGTCTCTCCATCTCCATGTCCTGTCTCTACATATCCACATTCTGTCTCTACACCTCAATGTTCTGTCAATTGGATTGTATTAAATCTATACCTTCCACACGGTCGCTTCCGCCCTGAGTGATGTCATCGACTAGCGCGACTGGAGAGAGATGCGCGAAAGATGAAAGAGGTTGTGATTTTGGCGTTTTGACATTTGGTTGTGTATTCCGGTTTGACTTTTTGCCTCCAATTGACTTTGATTATTGCTTTGTCCCTATGGTTTGGTTGGTCTTTGTATATATTTATAGATAATTTCACTGTATGTCTGTGCACTCACTAGTAGCAGGGGCGTGGCTGCCATTTATTTTTGGAAGAGGGAGTTTATTTGGGAATTTATTTGCTCAGGATGTTATGTGGCAATAAAATGAAGATAGCTGACTACAGATGTCGCCATTAAAAACCCGCGTTTCGAGAAAAGGGATCCCGTGACTTGCCGCGGCTTTGCGCGGCTGCGTGCGGGAAGCTGTGAACATGCCCTTCATTACCTGTAGGGGGCAGTCGTGTTTCAGTCTGAAGTATTGTGTGTCTACTGAAGCCGAAAATGTGTGCAAATTTAACTGCGCATGCGTGTTTGGAGTCGCTGTGCCCGCGCTGTGTATCAGTCGGTTGGGAATCATCACGGAGGTTACAACACGGCGTGGCTGGAGCTGGAGTTTGTCGTGTTCGAGGTAAGTTTAGCTTTCTTTTTTGGATGTGATTCTCGCTTTCATGACTCCCAATTAATGTTCATCTTAATCTCAGGACGTACAATTAGCAATTTCAGTTTTTAATAGTGTGGAGATTCACAAAACACCGTTTTCGTGTAAAAAGCTGAACCTACGGAGCCCCCATGGGTCCTGTGGTAAATAAAGAAATAAATAAAATAATAACGAACCGAGCGCGCGAATTAATACACCGAGATGTGTGTTTCTTACCCCCACCCCGAGTGAAAACGGCGTGTTCAGACAAAGGCTCGCCAGTTAGATGCCATTTCTGAACAAACTGAGTCGTGTGTGTTAAAGCATTAAATGGTAAAAGAGCACTAGCAATAAACGTTTTTTTTTCTGAAGCCGAACTTTATTAATGAGTTACGAGTAAAGAACCTGTACATATGTTCATACAGTATTGACAGCAGCTCTAATTTACTGCGGTAAAGCCAGCCGCGGTTCAGAAAAACACGGTCAAGCCAGCCGCGATTGATTTTAGTGCGCGCACATATTACAGTGATTACGGTAGTTTCATGAACAACACAGAGAGAATGCCCCATATCTGAAAAATGCTGCAGTAAAATAGTTTCATATGTGGTGTGTATATAGTATGGGACGTCCTGAATAAGAACTGATCATTGTTTTTTTCTACTTATTAGAAATGGGGTCTTCATACCCCTTTAAAGTGTAATAATGTCCAATATCTCAAAAATGCTGCAGTAAAATAGTTTCATATGTGGTGTGTATATAGTATGGGACGTCCTGAATAAGAATTGATCATTGTTTTTTTCTACTTATTAGAAATGGGGTCTTTATACCCCTTTAAAGTGTAATAATGTCCAATATCTCAAAAATGCTGCAGTAAAATTGTTTCATATTTGGTGTGTATATAGTATGGGACGTCCTGAATAAGAACTGATCATTGTTTTTTTCTACTTTTTTTTTTTTATCATATAATGTGTGTACATTATATGGGATAAAAACTGACCATGGCGTTTTATACTTACTAGAATTTATTTTTTCATAGGTCTCTGAAGTGAAATAAAGGCATTTTATTTAACTTTTTTTCCCCATTGTGAACATTTGTTTATTTGACCTCTCTTCCAAAGCAGACGTTAATCCTCATTATAGAAAACATTCATTGAAGAATAACTGCTACTTTTGAACAGTAAAACAAAATAAAAATCAATTCTGGTATTTAGAAAGACTAAATACATTATTTTGTCTGTTTTCTATGAATTCTGCTGTAACTTATCTACATAAAACAATTATTTGAATGGTGAATATTTAAGAAAAATATTGTAACAGACAACCGTCAAAGTCACCAATAAATAACACGGATATTAAAGCAGAAATGCAAATAAATAAGCAAGTAAAAATTGACGAGCATGTCAATTTAACAATCTGAAGTATATGAAGTGATGGTAATTTTTTATTATCAATTATTTGTATTATTTTTTTTTCTCTGTGAAATGAAGTCAGCACAGGTTGAAGCAATTCAGATTTTTTTTTGTTTCTCAAAATAAATTATTTATTTTCTTGTACATTTTATGCAGGGGGACAGACGAAGTGATGCCAGTATGCACCTTCTTAAAATCCTTGTCGTCTGTGCTGTTGAAGGGGAAGGACCAGTTGGTGTATCCATAATCCTTGAAGGAGAGGAAATTTTGCAAGAATGTGGCAATAGCTCCGAGCACTGCCCTACACATTTGAGCTATTTTCAGAAAGTGCTTCTAGAACTTGATGGGATTAAGATGAAGTTATCATCTTAAAACATTTGATTTGGCTTGACTACAAGTCTTTACATGTTGTGTTTCCATGTTCAGCTTAATGTTTTAATGCGTTATGGTTTCAATGGCATACTTTTAAGTGCACTAGTCCAGAGTGCTGATTTGAATGTTGCAACTTCACTGCTTCCGAGGGCTATTACGTTTTAACGTTTATTCTACAGTTTGTTTAATGTATTTTCTGCTGTATTTTATTTCTAAATGAATGCTGTATTTTATTTATTTATTATTTTACACAATTTTGTTTAAAACAAGTATTTCAGGCCCTGGTGCTGTGCAGTTTTTTTCTATGGATGCAAAATTTAGCTGAATGCACTTTTATTAAAAAGACAACTTGGATCTAGACTGTGAATGTCACAAATATTTGGTAATGTTGGTGAATAAACTGTTTAATTATATTTTAGTTGTGTGATTTATGAAAGATATAGATGAAATAATTACTTAAGTTTCTTTCCAAAACATAAATTAGCAATGTTTACATTATTATAGGGAGTAATATAAATTGATAAAACCAAGTTAAGGGAAAATCTCACAAAACAAAATGATAGTAATTTCATAAAATTAAGGTTCCTGCAACTTTACTTGATTATTTTAAATAAATCTAATTTGTGCATTAAATATAATTATGTAACTTTTACTTGATTTCTTTTATTGTTAATTTAATTAAGTAAATTTTACCTGACAATTACGGGTGAGTTTTACTTAGGCTGAATCACAATTCTATTTTCTTCCCCTTGTCCCTTGAAACGAAGTGGAAAGGGGAAGGGTATAAATATTTCCCCTAAGAAATGGGACAACACTGTTATACGTCATCATACGTTGTCGCTGGTTCCTAATGTTACGTCAGAGGACATGCGCCGATGTTTATCACACATTCCAATAAGAGAGATTACTCACTCCCAAAGGTTTTTTGCGCCGTATTTCGATTTTTAAAAAAGTTGCTCATTTTCACCACGAACACGGATGAGTCTTCGGGTTTCCTCAGCCTTCCATATACAGAATCTAAATTACAAAACTGTGGTCACGTTGCAATAAGTAAGAATAGTGTAAGCAAAACAATAGTGTATGGCCGTAAGCAAAACAAACAATGCGTTATCAAATGCTCGGCAAAATGCCGTGCTACTGAACTTTCATATTTGTTTGTAGCATGCAGTAAAGTGTATGTGACATAAAAATATATATTTGTAATATTGTGCAATATGTGCTATCCGCTAGCAAACTTTAGCGATTTTTTTTGCAAACGTTTCTTTACAGAACATCACCATGAACACAAACACAAGACTAAAGGTAATATACATATACAATAATGAAAACTTGTCATAAAAATCTTTATTAATGGCAAAAATGACTTAACATTTATGGGTCTGTTTGCTCGAGTGAGCAGCCATGTTGAAAACTTCGCTTAGCCCTTCGTTTGAAGTGAGGTCCTGAAAAATCTTCGTTTGGAGGGCTATCTGGCCCTTCCCCCCTCCCCCTACACCTCCAACCAAAAGAGAAATGAGACACCACTACCCCTGCACGTGAACGCGCCAAATGGAAGGGTAGGGGGAAGGGTTGGGATTCAGCCTTAATATTGGAGCAATAAAATTTACTTAAAATCTGTGTCCAAATTGTTATGAGGATTTTATCAAGTAAATCTTACAAGTTCTTTTTTTCAGTGCATGGGTGAACACGATGTTTTAAGAATTTAATTATATATATATATATATATATATATATATATATATATATATTTATATATATATATATATTTATATATATATATATATATATACAGTGGTGTGAAAAACTATTTGCCCCCTTCCTGATTTCTTATTCTTTTGCATGTTTGTCACACTTAAATGTTTCTGCTCATCAAAAACCGTTAACTATTAGTCAAAGATAACATAATTGAACACAAAATGCAGTTTTTAAATGAAGGTTTACGTTCTTAAGGGAGAAAAAAACCTCCAAATCTACATGGCCCTGTGTGAAAAAGTGATTGCCCCCCTTGTTAAAAAATAACTTAACTGTGGTTTATCACACCTGAGTTCAATTTCTGTAGTCACCCCCAGGCCTGATTACTGCCACACCTGTTTCAATCAAGAAATCACTTAAATAGGAGCTACCTGACACAGAGAAGTAGACCAAAAGCACCTCAAAAGCTAGACATCATGCCAAGATCCAAAGAAATTCAGGAACAAATGAGAACAAAAGTAATTGAGATCTATCAGTCTGGTAAAGGTTATAAAGCCATTTCTAAAGCTTTGGGACTCCAGCGAACCACAGTGAGAGCCATTATCCACAAATGGCAAAAACATGGAACAGTGGTGAACCTTCCCAGGAGTGGCCGGCCGACCAAAATTACCCCAAGAGCGCAGAGACAACTCATCCGAGAGGCCACAAAAGACCCCAGGACAACATCTAAAGAACTGCAGGCCTCACTTGCCTCAATTAAGGTCAGTGTTCACGACTCCACCATAAGAAAGAGACTGGGCAAAAACGGCCTGCATGGCAGATTTCCAAGGCGCAAACCACTTTTAAGCAAAAAGAAAATTAAGGCTCGTCTCAATTTTGCTAAAAAACATCTCAATGATTGCCAAGACTTTTGGGAAAATACCTTGTGGACCGACGAGACAAAAGTTGAACTTTTTGGAAGGTGCGTGTCCCGTTACATCTGGCGTAAAAGTAACACAGCATTTCAGAAAAAGAACATCATACCAACAGTAAAATATGGTGGTGGTAGTGTGATGGTCTGGGGTTGTTTTGCTGCTTCAGGACCTGGAAGGCTTGCTGTGATAGATGGAACCATGAATTCTACTGTCTACCAAAAAATCCTGAAGGAGAATGTCCGGCCATCTGTTCGTCAACTCAAGCTGAAGCGATCTTGGGTGCTGCAGCAGGACAATGACCCAAAACACACCAGCAAATCCACCTCTGAATGGCTGAAGAAAAACAAAATGAAGACTTTGGAGCGGCCTAGTCAAAGTCCTGACCTGAATCCTATTGAGATGTTGTGGCATGACCTTAAAAAGGCGGTTCATGCTAGAAAACCCTCAAATAAAGCTGAATTACAACAATTCTGCAAAGATGAGTGGGCCAAAATTCCTCCAGAGCGCTGTAAAAGACTCGTTGCAAGTTATCGCGAACGCTTTATTGCAGTTATTGCTGCTAAGGGTGGCCCAACCAGTTATTAGGTTCAGGGGGCAATTACTTTTTCACACAGCGCCATGTAGGTTTGGATTTTTTTTCTCCCTAAATAATAAAACCAATCATTTAAAAACTGCATTTTGTGTTTACTTGTGTTATCTTTAACTAATAGTTAAATGTGTTTGATGATCAGAAACATTTTGTGTGACAAACATGCAAAAGAATAAGAAATCAGGAGGGGGGCAAATAGTTTTTCACACCACTGTATATATATTTATTGTGTGTGTGTGTGTGTGTGTGACCGGTGCAACTCACACGTCCTATTCCATTGTCATTCATACTGCCGTAGTTTTTAGAGCCCTAAAAAAGCATTCGCTAGTAAGTAAGTAAATAAAAGACAAATGAATAAATAGTTTTAAATTATATATATACAGGGGCGTAGATTTAGGGTGGACGGAGGGGATGTGTCCCCACCAATATCCTCCGACCATTGAAATGTCCCCACCAATAATTTAATCCATTATTTTTTAAATCGTTCTGTCAACATTAACCTAGACACGCAGAAAGGGATAAATCACGTTCTCTCCTTGAGTCCTCCCGCCCCCAAAACACATATGAACATTTTGATTGGCTGTGCCTTTCCCTGCCATCATGTGATAGACGATTGGCTGCGTTCAGACACAAGCAGCGCCAAATGCAGTGGACTCACATTCAGTACAGCAGGCCAGGATATAGTCTGTGAATACGGACATAAAACTAACAGCAGATTAAACAGCTAAATGTAAAGGTATAAATATGATCCCTGTCAGTCTCCTAATCTAGTGACTGTTTGTCAGAAATCAGTATTGTGAAAGAAATTGATAAACTAATATACTAATATTGCCATATGGCTAGAATTTTGTTGACACCAATAGACAATCCACTTCAGAAAAATAGTTTTTAAAATGCATTCACTTACTTGGCGAACATTAATGATTTGATTCGAGGTTTGCACACTAAGACTCAGAAAAAGTGAAATAAAATGATTGCTGTTTAAATGGCATGTGTTTATCCTGTTTTGTCAGGTAACAGAACCTAAACACCTGTGCTGTATATCAGACAGCGATGGAGAGAGTGTAGATTACACACAGGTGCTCTCTAGTCATTAGCACTCATCAGGCAATGTCTATGGCCAACTGACTGCACTCAGACCAAAGGGGGCTGAATAATTACACACACCCCACTTTTCAGTTATTTATTTGTAAAAAAAAAAATGTTTGAAATCATGTATGATTTTCGTTCCACTTCTCGCGTGTACACCACTTTGTATTGGTCTTTCACGTGGAATTCCAATAAAATTGATTCATGTTTGTGGCTGTAATGTGACAAAATGTGGAAAAGTTCACGGAGGGCGAATACTTTTGCAAGCCACTGTAGTTGTCCTGAGATTTAACATTGTTACCAATAATAGGCTGAGGCATTCTCTGTCCATGCTCATAAGGAATCCCTCAATGTTTTTCAATTAGGGGACAGAAGCAGATCAGCCATGTTGTAGTTCAGGTGAAGAGGCGAGTTCACAGGAGGTCAATCTGAATGTTGATTATACAGTATATAACATATAATATGTGTGCGTGTATTATACATGTTGATTATACTAATATTTAGCATTATGAGGAGTGATAGGCTGAGGATGTAAGTGATTCATTAGTGTTTTTGGCAAAAGTTTTGAACTGACATTTCACTTTTTTGTCACGCTATTTCATCAGGTGGCAATGCTGTCCGGTCCTAGTGCAGTCAGAGGGGAAGAGTTAGGGTCAAAGCCATTGTTCATCCCCCAAAAAACTTTACTCACTATTTACTCCTTAAGTGGTTCCAAACTTTAATGATTTTCTTTATTTTGTTGAATACAAAATAAGATATTGGGGAAAAAAGCTGAAAACATTGACTTCCGTAGCAGGAAAAACAAATACTATGTAAATCAATGATTACAGGTTTTCAGCATTCTACAAAATATCATCTTTAGTGTTTATCAGAAGAAAAAAAGAACAGCCTGGACAATATTGATGTCAAACAAATATGCCAGCAGTTTATTTTTGTTAACGAGAGGCGAAGGCATGTTTTTGTCTCCTTCATATAGGAGCAATAGGCATTGAGCTGTTGTGTGGTACTCTACCTAGTAGTTCATGTTTAGATGTAATCTACTTTTATATATATACAGATGATTGAGATGTTTCATTTGCACTAGGGCTCAATAAAGAATAGTTTTTATTTTATTAAAGACTATCTTTTTGTCAGTTATGAAACATTCCTTTAACTTTACACTATTCCTTAATTTAACTTAATGAATTGCATTTCGAGTGGATTAATATAAATCGAAGCATTGCTAGTATTAATGTAAAGTGATTTCGCACCATATTAAGAAAAACATGTATTCAGTGGACATAGTTGGGGTGGGAGGTTGGTAGGTGGATGGGGCAGGGGGTTGGGGGTTGGTGGGTGGAAAAGGGGATTGGGGGATGGGGTATTAGTTGGAGTCATAGGTAGCAAACCTACGCCCTTGTGTGTGTGTGTGTGTGTGTATGTGTGTGTATATATGGAAATATAATTAATATTTTCGTGTTTAATTACAAAAAAAAAACATTTTAATGGTTAGTGATTGTTGCAGACATTTACACTATTTTTGAGAACTATTAAGTTCTCCTTCAACGTGTCATAGCCGATAACTGCCCCTTTGAAGCCTTTGAATGGTGTTAAAAATACTTGCAAAACAAGTATTGCAGCCATACATTGGAGGGAACTTCTGAGGTGGTCAGTGATTGATGGCACGGTCGGTCGGAGGGGGTTGTGATCACACCTATAGATCTTTTGTTCTAGGCTATCGGTCAAATATCTCTCCACTTGGAAGCAAAAACATGCAAGGGATTTCAGCATCTCGACGCACATACTAAGCTGTTTATAAAGTAGACACTGTTTGTTTTATCATTTTGTAATCTTTCCCGTGTTTACCGTGTACTGTACAATGTATATTCATTTTTTAATGAATTACTGTAAATAAACTACACATTCCGTTGATTTACCAGAAATGACTTTTCTGTTTTTTGTGTGTGCTAAACTAAACTTCAGGGTCAAAGTAATAGCGATTTTATTTGAAAAGTATTATATATTTACAATGCTGATAAGTTCAAGCTTAGATTCATATATAAACTGCTTCAAAGTCTTTCCGTGACCGCTGAAATCCGACAGACGCAGGGCTCAAGGGAGGTGTGTCTGTGTGTGTGTGTGTGTATGTGTGTGTGTGCGCGTGCGCTGCAGCCTGTCCTATTTTCAGCGGATTTTTCCGCTACCGCAGATCAGTTTATCAACTTGTAATATATACATTTTAGGAATATATTAACATGTGCAGACATTTAAGGGTGCGCTGCCCTCTCTTGCCCCAGCGTAGAGCCTTCACACACACACACACACACACACACACACACACATCTATCTATCTATCTTTCTATCTATCTATCTATCTATCTATTATATAAATACACATTTGGAATCTGCATTTACATTTTCTGTTAAAAGTATAGAATTAGGTTCAGCTGAGACTCATGATCAATGGTGTTAGGGTACTTATGTAGTGATAATAAGTTTCAGCCAGATCATTAAAACTAACAATGGACTATGACACTCTTGAGAGGGGATATGAAGGTGTTATTCATTTATTTATTCTCTACAAGGGTGCGAACTACAGTACAGACCAAACTATAACTTTCTCTTATACTACTATAAAAATTCTAAATATAAACAAACAAAATACAGCTTTTTTTCCTCAGAGGTAAACGGAAAAGTGAAGTTGTTCAGCTGTTTACTGTCACTGCAGCTTCTTCAAAGTCTTCCCACTCCGTGACCACTGAAATCCGACACGACACCACGTTAGGCTGCGTCTTGACTCATTTGTATACCGACGGTGATTGGATGTTTCCCGAGGGCTCAGGGGAGTGTGTGTGTCTGTGTGTGTGTGTGTGTGTCTATGTGTGTGCGTGCGCGCGGGTACTTGTTCTACTGTTATAAAAACTCTAAATATAAACAAACAAAATACAGCTTTTTTTTCAGAGGTAAACGGAAAAGTGAAGATGTTCAGTGTCACTATGCAGATGTTACACTCAGTGGAGTTACCGAAATCTTTGGTTTAGTCCTCATTGAGTTGCCACACATCATTTCCACATTTCACTCGCTTTTATTACTCTTATGTGAGCATAAACAGTGAAACATTCCACAGGTTTATAATACACCGCGGCCAAGTGAACCACGTTCCCGTCGAACGAAACGAGGCACAATCGTGGTGTTTGCTTCGGTTATGACACACCATAGTTTATTATCTGCTGTGGTAGACCTGAATATTTATTCAAACACAATAATAAAGCTTTATATCCTCAGGAGGACTCAGTACATTGTTTTAGCGATAGTTTCACGGAAGCGAGTTCAGAACTAATCTAACCAAACCAAAAAAAAAAAAAAACATCCAAAGCTTCAAATAGAATGAACGAACTAATGAAATTGATATATATGTAATTGATATACTGTATATACAGACGTGTGTGTGTCATTTTAATTCAAATGAACATTTTAATGCTTTCTGATACACTTATCAACTTATCCACATACACTTATCAACAAAACTCTCCGTGCACGCACACACAATCTCTAAAAAATTAATATTAATAACATACATATACAAATAAACAAATGTAGGTGTAATAAAAGTAGTCGTGATGTCAGTACTCGCCCAGCAAACCAGCCTTTTGCAGCGGCTTAAAACGTATGAATTATCTTCAAATATACAAAAAAAAGCGAAAAGACACTCGATTATTATGCATAGGTTATTTGTTTAATTCAAAAAGTTCATAAAAACACTTTAAAACGAGAGAAAAACTGTTAAAATCCTCGTTCGCCTTCTCAGCGTTAGGTAGCGAGTGACGTCATGATTTGAATCTGCGCGCCACCGGGGAAACATAGGGAAACTGACTTTCCCGGACCACCAGCTTTTAGATAAAGTCCTTGTATGCGCCATCTGGCGGATATTCAGTGAAGCACAACACATTTATTTTAAATTCCCGAATGTTGCCTCCGGCAAGTCGCGGCAAGCCGCGCGCTAAATTGCGGCATACCGCGGGAAAACACGCAGGGTTTTAAGGGCCACATCTCTACCTTATTGTACGGAATGATGGGGGGGGGGGGGGGGGTGATAAAATTATATATACATAATATATATAAGGTTATCAAAGCCAGTCCCACAGCTTAATCATAGCTAAAACAATCCAGTGAAATATTAGACTGCAAGACTTTTTTGAGCCAGGTATTTTATATAGTTTAGCTTAGGTTTATATTTTATATAGGTTTAGGGAGTCTGGGAAGGTACCTGTATTTTTGTTTGTGTTTTTTTTTTTTTGCAGGTAATCTAGCTACTAAATATAAATACCATTTTGTTTATTATTTTGGCCTGGGTCCATCCTGAATCTGATCCTCCTCCTGTTTTGTGTGTGTGTGTGTGTGTGTGTGTGTGTGTGTGTGTGTGTGTGTGTTTGTATATACAAACCTCATTTTTTCATCAGTTAATGATTGGATCTAGTTCTTTCTGCCATATACCACCATTTCCATACAGTTTAAAATAGAACCCTGAACCAGTCTTTTGCTGTTTGGCCCTAGACTGGGACGTAACACCATATTTAAGTGACCACTTTGATTTTCAAGCACAAGAAAGACAACAGCTTTATTATGTAAAGGTGTTCCTTCAGTTAAAAACAACTAGTTTGAGATTTTATATCTGCTCATCTTCTTTGAACTACGCTAGAATGCCTCATCCCACCCCCGCTGTTAAAAAAATAAAAATAAAAAAGTAACTCGGTAACTTTTACTCTGAGTAAATTTTGTAATGAGCTACTTTTTACTTTTAGTTGAGTAGATTTTTATAATGGTAACTTTACTTGTACTTAAGTAAAATTTCACTGAAGTAACAGTACTTGTACTTGAGTACAAAATTTTATTACTCTTTCCACCTCTGGTGCTCACAATGTGGAAAGAGTTTTATCAATCAGAGTTCACTAAATAGACACGAGCGCATCCACACTGGAGAGAAGCCTTATATCTGCTCACAGTGTGGAAAGAGTTTTGCCCGGCAGAGTTCACTAATTATACACGAGCTCACTCACACTGGAGAGAAGCCTTATATCTGCTCACAGTGTGGAAAGAGTTTTGCCCGACAGAGTTATATACACGTGCGCACTCACACTGGAGAGTAGCCTTATAACTGCTCAATCTGGGAATGTTCAGCACATTCATAATAGAGACAAACTTTAGTGAACTTTGGGGTCAAGTGTGCTCTAGCCTTGTTCCCCCCCCCCCCCCAATAGCTTCACTGATACGTGGATTTCTTAAATATACATTTGTTTATTCCTTGAGTTCTTTGTTTTATGTGGATGTGGGTGAAAATGCTCTTATTTTCATTATTAAACATTCTTATTTTCTCTCTCTCTCTTTTTAGTTCTTAACACAATTTAAGTAATTTTAGCAATCTCCTTAGTTGTTTTCTTTGCTTGATGCAGGACAATAATTTACCCTTCTGAAACAGGAACATTATTGCCATGACCACTGAACATCTCGTCTGATATGTCTTGTTGTTGTTTAAGAAATGATAAGATACTTCCTGCATCAGTTTGTGTTAAATACTATAACTTGTTGCTGCTGAATCATATTAACCAATAAATATCCAATGGAAAGTAAATAATTTTGTGGAATATTACATATTTTATTCATTAAAAGAAAAATACTCCTTTAGTAGTGTAAAGGAATGTTTTGTTCATAATGGTTTCTGAGGTCTTCTATACTGTATAAATAAAAAGGTTTTGTCTGTACCTTGGCCAGAACTTGATCTTTCAATTAGTTAATTTTTCAATTTTATTTGTATAGCGCTTTTAACAATTGACATTGTCTCAAAACAGCTTTACACAATGAAAATAATTATTTAAGTTTGTATGGAATGTGAATGTGTATAAATCAAAATGTTCAGATAGTCCCTGGTGAGCAAGCCGAGGGCGACAGTGGCAAGGAAAAACTCCCTGAGACGGTAATAGGAAGAAACCTTGAGAGGAACCAGACTCAACAGGGAACCCATCCTCATCTGGGTGAAACAGATAGCAGGAAATGATCTGCATTTATACAGTGTGTTAGGTGGCAGGCAGTTCAGGTATAATAGTTGATGTTAAAATGGAGTCCAGGTAGTTATTGGAGACTCAGTTAGACTTGTAGGAAGTTCCAGTCCTGAACTATCGAATTGTCAAGTCCTCAGAGAAACAGCTGCTAACACCAGTCGAGGCCAGAACCATCTTCTAAGTAGAGAGAATCATCCCCAGACACCAGACGCATCCCAAAGAGACACACGGGGCATCCATGCGACGAGACCTCCAACCAGAAACGGGGAATCAGGATGGATCAGACAGGTCCGGAGGGCAGAGGGGGTCTGGATCACTGGCAGCTCAGGGATGACATGTGTAGCTCAACAGAGAGAGAGAGAAAGAGTGAAAGGGGGAGACAGTGGGAGAGAGGAAAGAGAAGAAGAGGAGAGATGGCAGTTAGGTATGGTCACAGTCACACTATTATGTGAATGTATATTTATTGTAGAGTGCAAGCAGGGACTCCGGCAGGACTAACTATGACAGCATAACTAAAAGGGAGAGCCAGAAGGAAACACAAACATGAGGGCTCCCTGAGATGTAAAGCAAACAATCACCTCACCGTCATCAAACCTGAGTGATCAAATGAGAGATTGGAAGACAGCATCTAAACATACCAGTTCACCATAATACTCTACGTCCATGAGTCCCCCAGATCTGCTCCTTTACCTAAGGCAAATCTATTCATCAAAAATGCTTGGCTAAATAAATAGGTTTTTAGCCTAGACTTAAACACTGAGACTGTGTCTGCGTCCCGAACACTATTTGGAAGACACTTCCATAATTTTGGGGCTTTGTAAGAAAAAAGCTCTGCCCCCAGCTGTAGTTCTCATAATACGCGGTACTGACAAGCAGCCTGCATCCTTTGATCGAAGTAGGCGTGGCCGATCGTAAGACATTAGCAGTTCGCTCAGATACTGTGGCGCGAGACCATTTAATGCTTTATATGTCAAGAGTAGTATTTTAAAATACTATTCTGAGTTTAAAATACTATTCTCAAAAATACTATTTGAGACTATTCTGCGCATGCGCGAGCGTGCAGCAGCTTGGTGCAGTTGCTCTCGGAATTCTCGTGTGTTTTTTACTTTTTATTATACTTTCCTTCTATTATTTATTTATAACTTTATTCAGTATTTAACAAGTAAGGTCGCCCTTTCAAACCATGCGTTTTGAAAGTGTTCTTGTTCTTAGTTACGCAATTTTAGTTACATTTTCGGCGCTCCGGGTGATCAGCGCGCAATAGCAAAGAGGCGGCTCCTTTGTTTACACCAGGGAACAGCTGATCGCACTGAAGCTGGCCGGCATCAGAGATCCGACTCTGTATAGGACTCTAAACATTCCGGATGAGATACGGAGGAGGACGATAAGGGGATGCAGAGGTGGAAGGAAGCGGCGCAGAGGAGCCAAAGAGGAAGAGAAACGCGCGGTGCATAAGGAAAGGATGAGAAAGTACAAGCCGTATGTCCCGTCTCTTATCATGGGCAACGTGAGATCTCTGGACAATAAGATGGACGAGTTGACAGCTTTGTTAAAGACTGAAAACATCTTCCGCGAGTGCAGTCTGATGTGTTTTACAGAGACTTGGTTACATAGTGATGTGCCTGACTCTAATATTACACTGGACGGCTTCAGTGCGATACGGAGCGACAGGACGAGGAGAGAAAGCGGTAAGAGGAAAGGAGGGGGGCTGGCTGTTTACATCAACAACATGTGGTGTAACCCCGGTCATGTGACTGTTAAGGAGCGTGTTTGTAGTCCAGATATTGAACTGTTGGCTGTCGGACTTCGCCCATATTATTTACCAAGAGAATTCTCACATGTGATAATAACTGCTGTGTACATTCCTCCATCCGCGAATGCCGCTGCCGCGTGTGACGTCATTCACTCTGTAACTGCCAAACTCCAGACTCGACACCCTGATGCCTTTCTCCTGATCTCCGGTGATTTCAATCACACATCACTGAACAAGACTATTCCCACTTTCACTCAGTACGTGGATTGTCACACTAGGGGGGAGAAGACACTAGACCTGCTGTATGCTAATGTTAAAGGTGCTTACAGTGCTGCAGCACTTCCCCCCCCTGGGGAGGTCGGATCACAACCTAGTCCACCTCATGCCTACATACAAACCCCTGGTTCAGAGACAGCCTTCTATAGTGAGGAGTGTAAGAAGATGGTCAGAAGGTGCCACTGCTACGTTACAGGATTGTTTCGAGGCTACAGACTGGGAGGTTCTCAGTGCATCATATGGAGAAGACATTGATGGAATGACGGACTCCATCACGGAGTACATTAACTTCTGTGTTGACACCTGTGTACCGATGAGAGATATTCGCTGTTTCCCCAACAACAAACCCTGGGTCACCAAAGACATTAAAGCGTGTTTAAATGAAAAAAAAAGTGCTTTTAGGTCTGGTGATAAGGAAGCAGTGAAGAAGGCTCAAAATCAAGGAGGGGAAAGAGGCATACAGGAGAAAACTAAAACAAAGGCTGAAGCAAAACAACACGAGAGAGGTATGGAGGGGCATGAGGAGCATCACTGGCTATAAGACAAGCGGCCAGGCTATTGAGGGGAATAGGGAACGTGCAAACGACCTCAACACTTTCTTCAATAGATTTGATGTCCCTATGTCTCACACTTCCCCCGACTCCAACCCAAATCCACACATTCCTGCTCCTATGTCCTCCCCTACACAGAGAACAATCACAGTCACTACTCCTGCACTCCCACCAATCAACATCTCAGTGGATCAGGTTAAACATGGCCTGAGTAAGATCAGCCCTACAAAAGCTGTAGGTCCGGATAAGATCAATCCGAGAGTCCTGAAATCTTGTGCTCCCCAACTATGTGGTGTCCTCCAATACCTCTTTAGCCTGAGTCTGTCTCTTCAGAAAGTCCCTGCACTGTGGAAAACATCATGCATTGTGCCGGTACCCAAAACACCACGTCCCTGTGCCCAGAACGACTACAGGCCGGTTGCTTTAACATCGCACATTATGAAGGTGTTTGAGAGACTGATCCTGGATACACTTCGTCCCCTGGTGAAGTCCTCTCTGGACCCTCTTCAGCCGTTCATGGGAGTTGATGACGCCATAATACACCTGCTACATCGCACCTACTCTCACCTTGACAAGCCTAGGACCACCGTAAGGATGATGTTCTTTGACTTCTCCAGTGCCTTCAACACCATCCAACCAGCAGTACTGGGGGAGAAATTAAGGAACATAAACATTGACACCCGCTTGGTTTCCTGGATCATGGACTACCTGACCTGTCGCCCCCAGTATGTCCGACTAAAGAACTGTGTGTCAGAGACTTTGATCTGCAGCACTGGAGCTCCCCAGGGGACTGTACTGTCTCCGTTTCTTTTCACCCTCTATACATCCGACTTTAGATATAACTCAGAGTCATGCCACCTGCAGAAGTTCTCTGACGACTCTGGTTGTTGGGTGTATAGAGGAGGGTGACACCTCGGAGTACCAGTCTGTTGTGGATGACTTCGTTTCCTGGTGTGAGCGTAATCACCTACAACTCAACATCAGGAAAACAAAGGAGATGGTGGTAGACTTTAGGAGAAGCAAGACCCCTGTGACTCCTATATCTGTCAAGGGGGAGATAGTGGACATTGTCTCTGATTACAAATATCTGGGAGTTTATCTGGACAACAAACTTGACTGGTCACTCAACACAATGGCACTCTACAAGAAAGGTCAGAGTCGATTGTACTTTCTTCGAAGGCTCAGGTCTTTTAACGTCTGTAACACCATTCTACGGATGTTCTATGGAACCGTTGTGTCGAGTGTCATTTTCTACGCTGTGGTCTGTTGGGGTGGTAACATTAAGGTGTCTGATAGGAACAAACTGGACAAGTCAATTAAAAAGGCCGGATCTGTGCTAGGCATGGAGCTTGACTCTGTGGATTTAGTAGCAAAGAGGAGGATTCTGTCCAAAGTAGAATCCATTGTGAACAATCCTTCTCACCCGCTATACAGTGTTTTTGCTGAACAGAGGAGCAGTTTCAGCCAGAGACTGATTACTATCAAGTGTTCCACCGAGCGTCACAGGAGATCCTTTCTCCCAACGGCCATAAAACTTTACAATTCTTCTCTGTAACTCATACACACATGTATGTGGATTTTTTCACTGACTGTTACACAACAGGACACTAATACTTACCCTTATTAATAATATGATAACTGCAATACTACCTCCCAATAGAATGTGTAATACACGATTGCATATAATAATACAATATTACATACATACTTGATTACTGTGCAATACTTACAAGTCGTCTTGAGTCATATTTTGTTGGTATTTAATGTTTTAGGAACTTTTTTTTTTTTTTTCCTTTATTACCTTCCTTAGTTAACAACTGTGAGCACCTGTAACTGAGCATAAGCAATTTCCCTTTGGGATTAATAAAGTTCTTTGAATCTTGAATCTTGAATCTTGAAAATCAATACGAAATTTCACAGGGAGCCAATGCAGTGAAGATAGGATAGGGGTGATGTGCTCATATCTTCTGGTTCTAGTGAGGACTCTCGCTGCTGCATTCTGGACTAGCTGAAGCTTGTTTATGCACCTAACAGAACAACCAGACAGTAAGGCATTACAATAGTCCAACCTAGAAGTGATAAAAGCATGAACTAGTTTTTCTGCATCGTTTAGCGACAATATATTTCTTATCTTGGCAATATTTTTGAGGTAAAAGAATGCTATCCTGGTGATATTATCTACATGAGCTTCAAATGAAAGGCTGGAATCTATAATCACGCCGAGGGCTTTTACTGTTGCACTTGATGGAACAGAAAGGCCATCTAAAGTTACGGTGTGATCTAAAATTTTACTCCTAGCTGTATGCGGTCCTATGACTAGAACTTCTGTCTTATCCGGATTAAGCAGAAGGAAGTTAATTAGCATCCAATTTCTTATGTCATGCACACATTGCTCAACTTTAGTAAGCTGGTTTTTCTCATCAGGTTTTGCTGAGACATATAACTGTGTGTCGTTAGCATAACATTGAAAAGTAATACCATGCTTACGGATTATGTTGCCCAGAGGAAGCATGTTAAGGGGAAAAAACAGTGGGCCTAAAACTGAACCCTGCGGAACGCCAAACTCCACTAGAGAACATGCAGAATAATCACCATATAATATACAAATAGGATCTGAGCCAGGAGAGGGCTGTACCCTTAATTCCTACTACATTTTCTAATCTGTGAAGAAGAATAGCATGATCAATGGTGTCAAAAGCTGCACTGAGGTCGAGTAATACAAGCATAGTTACACGACCCTGATCAGAGGCCATGTCCTGTCTCCCTCTCTCCATGTCCTGTCTCTACATCTCCATGTCCTGTCTCTACACCTCCATGTCCTGTCTCTACATCTCCATGTCCTGTCTCTACATCTCAATGTCCTGTCTCCACACCTCCATGTCCTGTCTCTACACCTCAATGTTCTGTCTCTCTCTCTCAATGTCCTGTCTCTACATATCCACATCCTGTCTCTACACCTCCATGTCCTGTCCCTACATCTCCATGTCCTGTCTCTACACCTCCATGCCCTGTCTCTACATCTCCATGTCCTGTCTCTATATATCAACATCCTGTCTCTACACCTCAATGTCCTGTCTCTACATCTTCATGTCCTGTCTCTACATATCCACATCCTGTCTCTACACCTCCATGTCCTGTCTCTACATCTCCATGTCCTGTCTCTACACCTCCATGTCCTGTCTCTACACCTCCATGTCCTGTCTCTACACCTCAATGTCCTGTCTCTCCATATCCATGTCCTGTCTCTACATATCCACATCCTGTCTCTACACCTCAATGTTCTGTCTCTCTCTCTCCATGTCCTGTCTCTACATCTCTATTCCCGACTCTACATCTCCATGTCCTGTCTCTACATATCCACATCCTGTCTCTACACCTCCATGTCCTATCTCTACAACTCCATATCCTGTCTCTACATCTCCATGTCCTGTCTCTACATCTCCATGTCCTGTCTCTACACCTCCATGTCCTGTCTCTATATCTCCATGTCCTGTCTCTACACCTCAATGTCCTGTCTCTACATCTCTATTCCCGACTCTACATCTCCATGTCCTGTCTCTCTCTCTCTCTCTCTCTCCTGTTTATTTCGCTCCATTTCATGTTACAGTTTGCATGCATATGCTAAAAAGATGAGATATTAATAAGTTTGCATTACATTACCGGATTGTATTAAATCTACACTGGTTACAACCTGCACGGTGGTGTAGTGGTTAACACTGTCGCCTTGCACCTCCAGGGTCTGGGTTCGATTCCCCGGCCAGGCTCGATTCCCGTCTCTGTGTGCATGGAGTTTGCATGTTCTCCCCGTGCTTGGTGGGTTTCCTCCCACAGTCCAAAGATATGCAGGTTAGTCCAATTGGTGTTCCCAAATTGACCATAGTGTGTGAATGAGGGTGTGAATGTGCGTATGTGTGTGTGCCCTGCGATGGATTGGCACCCTGTCCAGGGTGTACCCCGCCTTGTGCCCTAAGCCTCCTGGGATAGGCTCCAGGTCCCCCGCGACCCTGAATAGAAGGACAAAGTGGTATAGAAGATGAATGAATGAATGGTTACAACCTTGTTACATCATTATTTAGTCTTCATGTTACATTTGTGTTTCCAAGCAGCAGATTCACTCTTCCTTTCACAATTTCTGAAACACACTACCTGATTAGAAAGCACTAGGTGGCAGTATACGCACATACTGTACACAAACGTTGTTAAAAATAAGTGTTGATAATTAAATGATGTTATAAAAATAAAGTCATAATTTATGTGTCTAATCTCATTACCTCAGCACCACTCGTACACACGTCTGTTATCTGGAGATCATGGGATGGTATTTAAAGCCTTGACTTTCATCCGTGTTGCAGATATGTACTGTAATAAAGTGTTGTGTGCAGCCATTGCATTTGTATTTTACACAAACTGTCAATTCAGTTCCATTCAAATTTATTCATATAGCGTTTTTAACAATGGACATTGTCTCACAGCAGCTTCACAAAAAAAAAAAAAAAAAAAAACAAATGTGTGAGAAAAATGTGTCTGTGAGGAACCAGACTCAACAGGGAACCCATCCTCATCTGGGTGATAATAGATAGAAATTATATAACATCATGTGTTATGCAGCTGAAAGTTCAATATAACAGAAGTTCTTTAACACTAGAAGCGCCGAGCGCTGGCCATTTTGACCGCAAAGGGGGAAAAAAATACTTCCAGAGGTGGAAACAGTAATAAAATAAAGTATGGTTACTTTAGTGAACTTTTACTGAAGTACAAGTAAAGTTACCCTTATGTTATGGAACTCCAAAGTGTTCAAAATGAAATAAATAAATAGGACATTATGAAATAAATAACTCTATGAATAAATAAGACACATATATGTAATATGAGAATGATATTGTGAAATAATATAACATATTTTGAAAAAAAGCTTATTATTGTGAAATATATTTACTTGTGGGCGGCGCGGTGGTGTAGTGGTTAGCACTGTCGCCTTGCACCTCCAGGGTCTGGGTTCGATTCCCCAGCCAGGCTCGATTCCCGTCTCTGTGTGCATGGAGTTTGCATGTTCTCCCCGTGCTTGGTGGGTTTCCTCCGGGTACTCCGGTTTCCGCAGCAGCAGTGCCAGTATTTAAGTCTAATCTGGCTAGGACTAGAGATACGGGCATAAATGTGAGTTTCACTGCGTGAAATGGACTTTACCCAGAATAATTTATTAATCATGTTCCCTTTTTGAGGCTTCACTCAATGCTGCGTTAGAACGCTTATGGAACTATCTTGTCGCATTGCCGGCCATGAAGGATGTGTGGAAAAACGCCATTATCTGGCTATATATAACCTCGGTCAGGTGACGTCATCTGATTAGATCAGGTGGAGGTTATAAATACCGGAAGCCGGCAACAAAACCTCAGATCATTTGTCTTCATGCCGACTTGTGATCGCGTGTGTGCAGCAAGCATTTAAAAAAAAAAAAAAAAGAAACCACTCTTAACAGAGAAAAAAACAAACAAACAAAAAAAAACAATAAAACTCACCAGATATAATGGCCGAGTTTAGTGTATCATGCCCGTGCAGTAACCGTCTTTCTCAAGACGATAGCCATAATCTCTGTTTCGAGTGTTTGGGTGAAAGCCACGCTCTCCTTGGACTTGAAGGAGAGTGTGGGCACTGTGATAATCTCCAGATGAAAGTGCTACGAGCGCGTCTCGCGTTCTTTAGGGAGCCACGAGCCGCTCTGCACTCCTGGGGCTCACAGGTTGATTTGGCCGAGGCATGAGAAACGGAGCCCCTCCTCTCTCTCGTTTCCTCCCCGGATCACTCTCTCTCTCCCTCCACTTCGCGAGCGCACCTCGGTGCTTCTCGGGAGTGTTTGGGAGAGACTCACTCTCTTGCTTCATTTGAAATGGATGTAGCTACCTCAGAACGATCCTCTAGGGATGATAAAGAGTATGAGGAATTAATTGAGGTTATAACACGCGCAGTTGAACGTTTACATATTGACTGGCCACAAGAGCAAGCTCATACAAAACGTTCCAAACTGGATGACAGATTTCTGTCGGGTGGCCAGGAGATGGCGCCACAACACCGTTCTCTCCCCTTTTTTGATGATCTCCACAACGAGTTATCTCGTTCATGGAGACGTCCCTTTTCTTCCCGTATTTTTGTACCTTCAACTTCGTTTTATTCGAATATTGTTGATGCAAAAGCACAGGGTTATGTGATGATGCCCCAGATTGAGGAGATGCTCGCGGGCTATCTCGCTCCTGGAACATCATCCTCATTAAAAAAGCCAACCCTTCCCTCCAAGGCATGTAGAACTTCTTCTACCCTGTTAGGGAAGGCGTTCCAAGCAGCTGGTCAGGCCGGCGCTTCCTTGCACACCATGGCGGTTTTGCAGGCGTATCAGGCCGACCTGCTGAATGATCTGATCACGAGCGGCAATATGAATCAGGAAGCGTTCATAGAATTACGCCGGGCTACTGATCTGTCCCTGCGTGCGATGAAACAGACAGCCCGTGCTATTGGCCGTTCTATGGCCTCCCTGGTGTCTGCAGAGAGGCACCTCTGGCTAAATCTAACTGGCATTAAGGACAAAGATCGGGCATTCCTTCTCGATGCTCCCATCTCACCCTCAGGCCTATTTGGCGAAGCTGTAAATACTGTCGCCACCAGATTTAGAGAGGCCAGTCTCTATGAACAAGCTTTTGGGAAATTTATCCCACGCCGTGCCCAGGTGTCGAGGCCATCGGCCACCCAACCTCGACCCGATCTGAGTCTCGCTAGACGAGAGGCGCAGAAGGAAAGCGTCAGTAGCCGCGCACCCCCCCGTAAGGACTGGGGTACGGCTCGGCGCCCCCCTCAGGCCGCCCCCAAAAAAATAGACCGCTCTGTCTTCTTCGCGAAGAAGCGTCCCTGATAGCAGAGCTCAGGACCGTGGGGGTGACCCCCCCTGGGGACAGGCACATAGGAGCATGCCCCCCTGGGCACCCCAGGAGATCGATGTTCAGTTTCCGCCGCCTTTGGTGTTTCGGACAACACCGGTCTCCGACACGTTAGTCCTTCGGTCGCATCCTGCTATATTCCAGGACACCGAACCACTAACACCCCCCAGCCCAGTAGAAGTACTTTCACCACTTTCGGAGAAGCTGGCAGCGTGGAAGCTACTGCCAGGCATATCCCCCTGGGTTTTAAAGACTGTAGAGAAAGGATACAGGATCCAGTTTGCATATCGCCCTCCGCGTTTCAACGGCATGGTCTCCACTTCCGTGATACCGGAAAGGGCACGTTTTCTGAGTTCCGAACTCCAGAAATTACTGCAGAAGGGAGCCATAGAACAGGTTCCTCCTCCAGACATGGAGTCAGGTTACTACAGTCGGTACTTCCTGGTCCCCAAAAAGGACGGGGGTCTACGTCCAATTCTGGATCTTCGCGGTTTGAACCGCTATCTCAAAAAATGCAACTTCAAAATGTTGACCATAAAGAATATTGTTTCACAAATCCAACCACAGGATTGGTTTGTGACAGTAGATTTAAAGGATGCATATTTCCACATAGAAATTTTGCCACAGCACAGGAAGTTCCTGAGGTTCGCTTTTGGGGGAAAAGCCTACCAATTTCGGGTTCTTCCATTCGGTCTAGCCTTATTACCCCGCAAATATACAAAATGCATGGATGCAGTTCTGGCTCCTTTGAGACTCCAGGGCATCCGCATTCTGAATTACATAGATGACTGGCTAATCCTGGCCCAGTCTTAGCAGCTAGCACTTCGACACCGAGATGTCATCCTAGCTCATCTTCACTTGCTGGGATTGAGACTCAACGCCACGAAAAGCGTTCTCTTTCCAGCACAAGTGACAACCTACTTGGGCGTCAGGTGGAATTCGATCGCTATGCAGGCACATCTTTCTCCTGCTCGCGTCGAATCCATAAACAACGCTCTGAAGGAAATCAGACTAGACCAAGAAGTGACTGTACATCACTTACAAAAATGTTTAGGCCTCATGGCAGCTGCGTCCATGGTGATACCCTTGGGTCTCCTGCACATGAGAGCTTTTCAGCTGTGGTTAAGAGCCAGGGGAGTTCACACGAGAACAAATCCCCGAAGGCGGATAAGGGTTACGCGCAAAGGACTTCGTACCCTTTCTATGTGGTTCAGACCCCGGTTTCTCGCCTTGGGTCCCACTCTAGGTCCGTCTTGTCGTCGCAAAATGCTAACGACAGACGCTTCCCTTACCGGCTGGGGCGCGGTCTTGGATGGCCGTCCAGCCCAAGGGGTCTGGAGAGGCCACCTTTTCGCATGGCACATCAATTGCCTCAAAATGATGGCTCTATTTTTAGCTCTACAGCATTTCCTCCAGCAGCTGAGAGGCTACCATGTCCTAGTGCGGGTGGACAGCACATCGGTAGTCTCCTACATAAATCGCCAGGGCGGCCTGCGTTCGCGACGCTTGAACCAGCTAGCACATCAGGTTCTGCTCTGGGCTCAGAACAAGTTCCTGTCCCTCAGGGCGATTCACATTCCAGGGTACAGGAATGTGGGAGCAGACTTTCTGTCCAGACAAGCTGTGAATCACGGGGAATGGAAACTCCACCCCGAAGTAGTCACTCAAATCTGGGAGAGATTCTTTACAGCAGAGGTGGACCTCTTTGCCTCACAGGAGACTGCACAATGTCCCCTCTACTACTCTCTGACTCATCCAGCTCCCCTGGGTCTGGACGCGATGGCCCATACGTGGCCCAATTTACGCCTCTATGCGTACCCTCCGATAGCTCTGCTCCCGGGAGTCCTGGCGAGGGTCCGTCAACACGGTTTGCGCCTCTTATTGATAGCGCCCCGTTGGCCGGCCCGAGTATGGTTCTCAGAGATAATATCGCTCCTCGACGGCTCACCTTGGATGATTCCAGTGAGGAGGGATCTTCTATCTCAGGCGCAGGGGACAATATTTCATCCCCGGCCCGAGCTTTGGAACCTTCACGCTTGGCCCCTGAACAGGACCAATTGAGTCAAGCCGGCCTTTCAGCCGGCGTAATTGACACCATCCTAAGTGCTTCAAATGGAAGGTATTCGAGAGCTGGTGCATGGCAAAGCAGGTGGACCCAGTCCACTGCCAAATTGTTTCAGTGCTGGAATTCCTGCAAGAGAAATTGTCCTCGGGCTTGTGCCCTAGTACCCTCAGAACGTACGTGGCCGCTATTTCAGCCTGCCACGTCCTGTCTGAAGGGGTTACTGTAGGAAATCACCCTTTAGTTGCCCGTTTCATTCGTGGAGCTAAATGGTTGAGGCCACCCACTAGAGTCACGGCTCCCTCTTGGGATTTATCTATCGTGCTCGAAGGTCTGATCAACACTCCTTTTGAACCGCTAGAGTCAGCGCCCGACAGGCTTCTGACTCTCAAGATGGTTCTTCTTATGGCCATCACCTCTCTAAAGAGGATCAGAGACCTGCGTGCATTGTCAGTCTCCCCATCTTGCCTGGACTTTGCCCCTGGGCTAGTCAAGGCCATTCTGCATCCTCACCCAAACTATCTACCAAAAGTTTCTTTCTCTACCATGTACCCTGGAAGCCTTCTGTCCTCCGCCCTTTGCGGATTCGGAGCAGGAGAAACTTCACCTACTGTGCCCAGTACGTGCTCTTCAGGCTTATGTCCACCGCACCAGCCAGTGGCGTAAGTCAGAGCAACTCTTTATATGCTATGTAGGCCGCAACCGGGGAGCGGCCGCCACCACACATACTCTTTCACACTGGGTGAGAGATGCTATTGCCCTCTCCTATGAGGCGCGTGGACTCACTTCGCCCCTAGGAGTCAGGGCTCATTCAACCAGAGGGGTCGCCTCATCTATTGCTCTTGCAAGAGGTACTCCCCTGCAACAAGTGTGTGACGCAGCGGGTTGGTCCTCTCCGCACACATTTATAAGATTTTATAGTCTGGATGTCCATGCCACTCCAGGCTCACGAGTTCTCGGGTCAGCTTCCCGGACATGAATCTGAGACCTTCTCGGCCTTGTGCGCACACGCTACACAACCTTGGGGTCCAGACACCTGTAGTGCGGCGGCGTTGGTATTCTCGTTCCCATAAGCGTTCTAACGCAGCATTGAGTGAAGCCTCGAAAAGGGAACGTCTTGGGTTACTTTGCAGTAACCCTGTTCCCTGAGAGGCGGGAACGAGATGCTGCGTCCGAACGCCGCACTACCATGTGACCGGACGTCCATGCAGACAAATAATCTGAGGTTTTGTTGCTGGCTTCCGGTATTTATAACCTCCACCTGATCTAATCAGATGACGTCACCTGACCGAGGTTATATATAGCCAGATAATGGCGTTTTTCCACACATGCTTCATGGCCGGCAATGCGACAAGATAGTTCCATAAGCGTTCTAACGCAGCATCTCGTTCCCGCCTCTCAGGGAAAAGGGTTACTGCAAAGTAACCCGAGACGCTTTTCCACTTGATTTCCGCCCCACAGTTGGCAGTAAATAAAAGGATGATTGTTTTTGGTGATGTACAAAATATGCTGGACAATTGTATTTTTAATTCATGCACGCTAGCTGAAGTAAAAGATTAACTACAATTAAGTTAATGTGTCCAACACAAAAATAACATTTGACATATCAGGCAAGTGTATATTTTAAATGCTGTAACTAAAGCTTAACTCCAAACGTCTTGTTTTACCAGCAAAAAACACAAATACTTATATTTAAACATTAGCTTACTGTAATTAAAGTTATTTCTAGTTTTTTCGGTAACTTTATCAGTCAGTAGACTTTGGCTAAGGCAGTCACTAGCTAGCTATAAGAGTTGCCTATCTTACTGTGGCGGAGGGAATTTTGCCACCGCCTTGTGGGGGAAATATTACACACTTTACTAAGGAAGACTGAGTGAGAATCAGGATCCTAGTCCCCCCACCCAATGCTTTGAGTCTTTGTATAACAGGTGGTTATATGTGGGTGCCTATCGTGTTACAGTGTGATAATGCAAAAGATGAGGTGAGGTGGGCTCCAGGAACTTAATTGGTACACGATGACCCCTGGAGTACATTTGATGCAGATAACCTGGATGGTGAATACTGTTCTGCAAAACCCACTCTCCCCAAATCTAACAGGATAGGTGAGACGCCCCCACTCCTTAGAAAAGTGAATCAGTTTATATACATTGTCTAATCAAAAAAAAATATTTATTTCAATAGATATTACTATTATTATTATTATCTTCTTAACCTTTTGACAAAATAAATGAATTAACTCCTTTTGTTTGCTTTACAGGTGAAACAGAATTATTTGTAAACCCAATATATATACATATATATTCACAATGGCACTAAACAAACAACAACAACAAAAAATGCTCAAGCATATGACAACCTCTTAGTTGAACATCAAATATAATCAGTGCTTTCCCTTTTAACACACTGAAAAACAAAGAAACATCAATTCACAGAGTCCAGTAACTTAAATGTCCATCTCGGCATAAAGTGAAAAACTGTCCATGAATTTACCAAACTGTTCATGAATCCAAAAAAAATGGTATATAAATTTCTTCAGAGAAAAATCCTCGGTTCTCTATCCCACAAACAACAGATCAGTTCTTAATCTCCTTGAGAAGAAAATAATTATCTGCTTACCAGAGTTCGGTAGAAAAGGTATGAATGTACTGTACCATATCACCACTCTTGAGTCATGGATGGAGTGCTGAAGGATGTCCAGGTAGGCAGGGCACTGTCTTAGCTCATGATCTCCCAAACGATTGGCCCCGTGATCCAAAAAGCCACAGCTTGATCCAATGAGGTGGCAATCCAATTTGGCAAAGACCAGCACAAAAAAATTTTATACTACGCGCCCAATCTAACGTATCTGCCAGCTCTCCTCGCAAAAATAAGCGTCTTAATCTACCCCGTTTTGAGTTCGTATGAACTAACAAAAACGGCGATAAAATACACAAGAAAACACGGGAGTTCTCACTCAACCACAAACGGTGTCCAAAAAGGCCTGTCGTCCGGCTTTCACATGAACACAACGGAGAACTCACTCACAATATTCGGACGTAGTAAGAGAAACTGAGACCCTAGAGGCAATATCCTGCAGTGCTTATGCATATGGCATCTTAAACAAAAACTTTTAATATTATATTTAAAAAGTTTTTATAGCACATGGTGCGACACTACTCCTCTCTACAACAGTTTTTTTCTCACACTCCGCACATCGCGCACACACACGAGCCAGAAAATGGCGGCACCCATGTAAAATTTCAAAATAAAAGACTTTACAAGGTCCCCTACATTACTAGCCAATGTTTCAGTGACTTAAAACAGATTGTGCTTTATTACTTTTCAGGCTTGAAATCACGTTTTTTTCCATACCACTAATACCTAACTGTAACATCTGAGCCGCCTCAGCCCCGGAGATCCGGTTCACCGGTTTACTGAGCCGTAGCTTTGTCTCCCCCTAGTGTGTCTGTGTTGTCATTGTCTTTCATTAAGGATAAATGGAAATCACCTGTGTCTACCTCATGTGTCTCACTATTTAACCCAGCTGAACCCACACCACAGCGTCTGGTCACCATTATGCAAAGATACACACTAACTGTGCCATTTCCTCTGTCTCTCCCAGGTTTAAGCGGTATCTGCAGGCGAGGTTACGTGAAGCAAGGCAGCTTCACGTTTATGGACTGACTCCGCCGTGGATCGGTAGAAGTTCAAGTTTATTTCCAGTGTATTCCTAGAAAGTATCTAGCTCTTTGTGTTTTCCGCCTGCAGACCGCGCCTGGTGACTCTACCCACGGGGTAGACATTTACGTTCAGTGTGATTGTTTTTGTTCAAGTCAAAGAGGGACTAAGTAATAAAAGACTGTTATTTCCTGCACCTGAAGTGTGTGTGTGTGTGTGTGTGTGTCACTAGGGGACATGACAGATGACCAGACCCCATTCCAGACTGCAGCAGGAACACCCCTGCCCGGCGACACCATTCCTATGATGGATTACATCCGGAGGCAGCAGGCGCAAATGGACAGTCTCGCGAGGGCTATAAACGACCTCGCGCACAGTGTCCGCGACATTGCGACCAGCCAGTCGCCCTACTCCCCGGTGACGAGGCGCCCCGCACGGTCACCCCCTCGGGCGGCCCCACCCGAAAGGTACGCTGGCGACCCCGAAGGCTGCAAAAAGTTTCTCCTCGCCTGTGAGCTGTACCTGGCAGATTACCCTGACCTAGATGAAAGGCAGAAGATCAGCTTCGTCACACAACAGCTCACAGGCTCTGCAATGGACTGGGCAGCCGCGAAGTGGAATGCGGGCGGCCGGGACGTGACTGACTTCGTGCGGTTCCTCCGCGGCTTTCGCGCCGTTTTCGATCACCTGGATCAGGGCAGGACAGGAGAACAGCAGTTACTGAGACTGAGACAGGGGCAAGCCACCGTCGCTGACTACGCGGTGAAGTTTAGGATCCTGGCCGCAGAGAGTGAATGGTGCGAGAAGAGCCTCCTCGCACGCTTCCGGGACGGTCTTCAGCCTGAAATCCAACTCGAACTGGCCTGCCGAGACGCCGAGATGGATCTCGACGAGACTATTCGGCTCGCCATCAAGCTGGACCAGCACCTCCGCGGTCAGAAGCGGCGACCCCCCGCAAAAGGACCGGGAGGCAGTTTCAAGCCGCACCGACGCCCCAGCCCAAGTAAAAGCCTGCCGAACCCCCGAGAAAACCCACCGACGGAGCCCATGGACGTGGGCACCTCCCGGCTGTCCGCACAAGAGAGGCGACGCCGATTCACGGCTGGACTTTGCCTGTACTGTGGGGAAGGGGGGCATCTCATTAATAAATGCCCGTTATTAAAAGTAACGCAGAACATACCCCCACACACTACCCATTCATTTTGCATCAACGCCACTCTGTCATATAATAATCATTTGGTTTCTGTTTCCCCCTTAATAGATTCCGGGTCGGCTGGGAATTTCATTTCATCTTCTCTCCTTTCCTCGCTGCGTGCTCCAGTGTCGAAGCTTCCAAATCCGATCGTGATTAAAGCTCTAGATGGCAACCCATTAGGTCAATCGCCAGTTAACATGATCTCCATGCCCCTACGATTAACTTTCCCAAATCACACTGAGGAATTAAAATTTTATGTAATCTTGGTCATGGAATACGTGAGAGAGGCTCTCCAGCAGGGGCTCATTAGTCGCTCCACGTCGCCAGCCTCAGCAGGTTTCTTCTTTATCGAGAAAAAGGGCGGGGGCCTTAGGCCATGTATTGATTATCGGGGACTCAATGCAATCACAGTGAAATATAAGCACCCACTACCCCTGGTTCCGGCCGCGATCGACCTGCTCCGCGGCGCGACCATCTTTACTAAACTTGACCTCCGCAGCGCATATAATCTCGTTCGTGTTCGCAAGGGCGATGAGTGGAAGACTGCGTTTAGCACGACATCAGGTCATTATCAGTATAATGTGATGGCCTATGGACTGGTAAACGCACTTGCAGTGTTTCAGGGGCTCATGAATGACGTGCTCCGACATATGTTAAACCGGTTTGTGATAGTATATCTAGATGACATTCTAATATACTCTCGGTCATACGAAGACCACGTCCGTCATGTGACCGCCGTCCTCCGTCGGCTGAGGGAACATGGGCTCTATGTGAAGGCGGAGAAGTGTGAATTCCACAAAACGGAGGTAGCATTTCTGGGCTATCGCATAGGGCCACTGGGGGTCAAGATGGACACCGCCAAGGTCAGTGCGGTACAACAATGGCCGGAGCCCACATCAGTGAAGGCGCTACAAAGCTTCCTTGGGTTTGCCAATTTTTACAGGCGCTTTATTAGGGGCTATAGTACGTTGGCAGCGCCGCTCACTAGTTTATTAAAAGGTAAACCACAACGACTACCTAGGTTCACGCCGGAGGCGCGTCTCGCCTTCCAGCGTCTAAAACTGGCTTTTACCTCCGCGCCTATATTACACCTTCCGACCCTAACCAGCCCTTCGTAGTCGAGGTTGACGCGTCGGAGGTAGGACTCGGAGCGGTGTTGTCACAATGCCATGGCCACCCAGAGAAGCTGTACCCCTGTGCTTTCTTTTCGCGAAGGTTGACTCCTGCCGAGTGTGATTATGATATCGGGAATCGCGAACTGCTAGCAATAAAAGCGGTGTTAGAGGAGTGGAGGCACTGGTTGGAGGGAGCAGAACACCCATTTACGGTACTCACGGATCATAAGAACCTCGAGTACCTCCAACAAGCTAAGAGACTAAACCCTCGTCAGGCCCGTTGGGCGCTGTTTTTCACTCGTTTCCACTTCATTATTACATACCGCCCCGGCTCTAAAAATCTAAAAGCGGACGCGCTATCCCGCTGTTTCGCGACGCAGGACCGAACCATGGCTCCCGAACCCATTTTGCCCCCAGCACTCGTGGTGGCCCCGATCACGTGGGACCTCGATGCGGAGATAGCCCAGGCGACATGGTCCGAACCCGTGCCGTCGGACTGTCCTCCGGACCGAACCTACGTGCTGGGCTCACTACGGGAACGAGTGACGGTTGAGGCACACACCAACCTCTCATCAGGACACCCCGGCGAATTAAAGACATTCAAACTACTAGAACCTAGGTTCTGGTGGCCAAATATGCGGGAAACAGTGAAAACGGTCGTTTCGTCTTGTGCTACCTGTGCAACTACTAAGAGCCCCCGAGGGTTGCCAGTTGGTAAATTAATGCCTTTCCCCACCCCTAACAGACCGTCGTCTCACCTAGCGGTGGACTTTGTAACGGACCTGCCAGTGTCAAAAGGGTACACGACAGTCCTAGTAGTGGTGGATCGTTTTTCAAAGGGCTGTCGATTTATTCCGTTCTGCGCCCTCCCAACCGCCTCTCAGGTGACGGAAACCCTATTCAACGCCGTGTTTCGCTACTATGGTATTCCGGAGGACATCATTTCCGATCGTGGTCCGCAATTTATCGCTAATGTCTGGAAAGCTTTTTTCCAGAAATTGGGGACCACTGTTAGTCTAACGTCAGGCTATCACCCGGAGTCTAATGGGCAGGCAGAGCGGACTGTTCAGGATCTCGGGAAGTTCCTTCGCGCATATTGTAGTAGTCGACAACATGAGTGGGCAGACTATTTATTCTGGGCGGAATATGCACAAAACTCCTTAAAACACTCCTCAACCGGCCTAACGCCGTTTCAATGTGTGCTCGAATACCAGCCACCGCTCTGCCCCTGGGATGCCACTCCCACCAATATCCCCATGGTGGATGAGTGGTTTAAGAAAGCGGAAAAAGTATGGGAGGAGGCGCATGCCAATATCTCCCAAGCAGTTCGTCGCTTCAAAATATTTGCCGATAGGCGGCGAAGGGAAAGTCCTCCGCTCCAGGTAGGAGATCGGGTTTGGCTCTCGACAAATGACCTCTCTCTCAACCTACCCTGCCGTAAACTTTCCCCCCGGTTCATCGGTCCCTTCCCCATAGTATCTCAGATTAACCCGGTTTCCTTTAAATTACAACTCCCCACACACATGCGCATCAATCCCATTTTTCACATCTCTCTTCTCAGGCCAGTAAGGCGGGGACCGCTGGACGGAGGGGTCGTTGACCCTTCGCTCCCCGGGGCTGTGGAGATCGAGGGCGCTCCAGCGTTTAGAGTCCAGCAACTGCTGGACTCCCGAAGGTGAGGAGGCTCCCTCCAATACCTGGTGGAGTGGGAGGGGTATGGACCGGAGGAACGCAGTTGGGTTCCGGCAAAGGACATCCTGAGCCCAGAACTCATTTTCGAGTTCCACCAGGCTCGGCCGGATCGTCCTGCGCCACGACCTCCAGGCCTAACCCTAACCCTTTTCTCCTGTACATTAACATTAGCTAAGCTAGCTTATGACAAGTGTTTGCCTAAAGAAAGCTACAAATGTGAACTCCTGGTTGAACATAGAACAGTCACCACAAACCTTATGAGAGATGAGAATAAATGTTACCCTTTGCTTTCATGATATGATAAATAGACGGCATGTTACAAAGATCTCTTACATTTAGCCCAGAAGCTTGACAAATGAACATGTGCCTCAAATAGCTCATGCTTACAACAGAGCCAATGTTTTGGGGCATATATTACAATGTTTTTTAGGTTGCAGTTATTACTATAAATAATTAGGTAGTGTGGGTGAATTTTACTCGTTATTATATAATTAAACTTGCTGACTAAAATAATAGGTAAATGGATGACTATTTGCAAGGGTAGTATTTACCACCAACCAAAATAATTTTTACAGTCCTCTTATACCCTTTTAAATGACACATTCTGTATAATTTATAGATTTGATTTATTTCTATATTTGGATTGTTATCATTTTATTGTAACTATAAAACTGGGAATTTGTGTTTTACATTATTTTCATCATGTAAATTCACATTATTTTCTTAGTGCAATTTTTCTGTACTCATATATCAGAATATATTTGTATTGTTTCTTTCCTTTTTAGGTCATTTAAGCATTTCACTGCATATCATTATCATAATGCATATCATGGAGTTTTGTCTGACCCTAGAAAGAAAGGGTAATACTGGGTAAAGTGACATCCATGGTACCAAATATCACATCAAGCATCAAAAGCCAGAGTCTGTTGTTTGAGGACTATATTGGCGATGATGGTCAGGATATTGTCGTAGGAGGGTAAAGGGTGTGGACAACTGTCCTCTGGTCAGTGACCTGTCTTAGTAAGGTCATATTACCCAGGGCCCGGTTTCTCGAAAGCTTCTTATCGCTAAGTAGTTCTTAAGTCGTACCTTAACCTCTCTCTTAACTTTATGGCGCATTTCCCGAAACGTTCTTACGCTAAGTATCTCTTAGCTAAGTCACACGTTCGTAAGGTTGGTCTGGACCAACCTTAACTCATACTTAGCGTAGTTTCAGCTCAAGACGCTACTGGCCGCCACTGAGCAGCAGTCTTTATAAACCAGCGGTGTATAAAAACACATTATGGCACGTTATCAAAGTTGTATTAATGATGGAATATACTGTAGACCTGTTTAAGAATTTTATTTTATTTGATATCATAACTAATAGAGTGACTTTTAATTAGCCTATTTCATAATGTGACTAATGCATTAAAATTGCCAATCACAATTAATATTAAACAGGTGGCGAACAATTTGGCAGCGATACAGCGTGTTGTTGTGTTAAACTGAAGACGTGTGGGTCATGTACATTTTTCCTTTAGACAAAACTTCAGCCCTTTTCATATGTTCCCCGTGGTCGTTATTAAAAAAAATATTTAAATAAAAGTTTTGCCAAGGCAACAGATTATGGAGCTTCTTGAGCTGCTCAGACCTGCGCGTGCCAGACCACCGCATCGTACTTACTGTACACTCCCCGTCCCGATGTCCAGCTGCTCGATGCTTTTTGTTTAAAATATGTTTCAGTGATCATTAGCCATTATCCATAACTTTATGGGTTTTTCTTTTGACACGTTTTATTTTTATGAAATTTGATTTAGTTAAATGAGAAAATAACCATTGGAGTTTCAAACCCTGCATCCATTCATGTTTCTGTGTGATTGTAATGTTTAATACCCCTACAGTATTCACTTATGCGGTTTGACTCGCTGTGGGATGCGGTGTGTCATACCCCTATCTCACCTGCACGGTCTCGCGCTCTGGCCGTAAGCAGGCTTGATCATGATTCACCCCGAGTTTTTGCGCTGTGATTACGTTTCCATCTTTCCGCGTGAAAAATTCAACGTTTAATTTTTTGCTGGTCCTCGCGGAAGCTTGCAGAACTTCGCGGAACGTTAAAGGAACGTCGTGGGCAAACGCGGCAGCTCACGGAGATGAGTCAGGCCACAGAGGTGAGAGAGGGGTATTAGGCACCGTGATCCGCCTCGAGTGACCGGCGCCCGACGGTCCGCGAAGATCTACAAGGTCCGCGAGCTTCCACATGTTAAACATGTTTATTTTTTTGCGTGGTAAAATGGAAACGTAATAACAGCACCAAAACTTGCACCGAATCATAATGAACCGCACTTACGGCCCCGCGTGTGAGATAGGGGTATTAAACCTCCACTCTGTCATCTCATCGTATTCATTCCATAAGTGCGCTATACAACCCCAACAACTGACACTTCACATTGTTTCTGAAGCTGGTGAAGAGTGTTATCAGCTGTTTGTCCATCAACTATGATTGGATACCTGGTTCGTTTCACGGCCACATGTTTCATGAAAATATTAGCGAAATTAATTAATTATTTAATATTAATTTATATATTTGTCTATTATGGCATGTTATTGTTAAGTTAACCCATGTCGAAATAAACGCTATTAAAAGAATTTAGTGCAATGTTTAATTTGCATAGAAAGTGCCGTCTTTCTTAACTCTGTCATGCAAAAGGAGTGAAAAATCGATTCCTGAGCCACCGATGTCCGCTAATTCAGGACCTTCACTGTAGACAGCGCCGCGTAACGTCGGACGTAAGAGGCAGCGACTTAAGAAGACTCCTAAGAGACAGTTCGAGAAATACACTTAGAAAAGTTATCACTTAACGTAAGATATATCTTAAGAGTCTTCTTAGCGCGCGAATAGTGTGCGTTATCGAGAAACCGGGCCCAGTCCCTTAGTAAGTTTACTCAACTTATTTAAGGTTCTAAGTCCTGTAACAACAGCTGATTAAAAACGAATAAACAGAAGTATAAGCAGTTAATGAATCACTAATATCAGCTACAAAATTTTGCTTTAGAAAATAGAAAAAAAAAATTTCTCTCCAAAAATACAACTAATTTAGTCCTCCATTTTAGCTTTAATAATACCCTTCACTCCTCTGGAAAGGCTTTACATTAGATTTTGGAGTGTGGCTTCAAAAGAGATGAGCACAATAGTGAGGTCAGGCACACATGATTGGAGAGGAGACCCGAGGTGCAGTCAGCATTCCTGGTCATCCTAAATGTCCAGTGAAGTTGAGATCAGGGCTTTGTACGGGACACTTCTGCTCCAGCGTTGACAAACCATGTCTACATGAAGCTCACTTTGTGGACAGGAGCAATGTCAAGCTGGAATCAGTATGGGCCTCTTAGTTCTGAAGGGAAATTGAAAATCTACAGCTATACTGAGCTACTCCTATACTCCTATATTTTCATCTGATTATACTCATAATCAGCTATTACAGACAAAAAATTTTTTTACATCAAGTAGTGAGCCGTGTTGGAGGATTTGCAGGTCCTTCCTGAGAGATCCTACAAAATGCAGTGTTGTCATGAAAATGTGTTGTAAGACAAAATAAGAACTGTGCTGTAGTCAGAAGCGTTAAGTTCTTTTATTTTTATACTGTAGTAATACAATGTATATTTATCAGTCTACATACTTTTTATAAGATTACTTTTTCTTATACCATGTTTTCACAGCACCTATTCAGTCATTTCTTTCACTTCAGTTCTTAATTTTGTTACATTCTTACAGCGTTTATCATTAAATAAAACACAGGATTCTATGCTTGTTCTTTTGACTTGGCTAAATAAAACTCCTCTCACTGTAACATCCCTGTAACGATTCAAATATATCACATGCATAATTTGCTTCATTTGTTTATACAGTTTAGAGTATTTTGCCTTGAGAAGAATAAATAATCTTATAATAATAAAAAATTATCTTATCTGAAAAGTGGGGTGTGCGTAATTATTCAGCCCCCTTTGGTCTGAGTGCAGTCAGTTGCCCATAGACATTGCCTGATGAGTGCTAATGACTAAATAGAGTTCCCCTGTGTGTAATCTAATGTCAGTACAAATACAGCTGCCCTGTGACGGCCTCAGAGGTTGTCTAAGAGAATATTGGGAGCAACGACACCATGAAGTCCAAAGAACACACCAGACAGGTCAGGGATAAAGTTATTGTGAAATTTAAAGCAGGCTTAGGCCACAAAAAGATTTCCAAAGCCTTGAACATCCCACGGAGCCACTGTTCAAGCCATCATTCAGAAATGGAAGGAGTATGGCACAACTGTAAACCTACCAAGACAAGGCCGTCCACCTAAACTCACAGGCCGAACAAGGAGAGCACTGATCAGAAATGCAGCCAAGAGGCCGATGGTGACTCTGGACGAGCTGCAGAGATCTACAGCTCAGGTGGGGGAATCTGTCCATAGGACAACTAATAGCCGTGCACTGCACAAAGTTGGCCTTTATGGAGTGGCAAGAAGAAAGCCATTGTTAACAGAAAACCACAGCAAACATGTGGAAGAAGGTGTTCTGGTCAGATGAGACCAAAATGGAACTTTTTGGCCAAAATGCCAAACGCTATGTGTCGTGGAAAACTAACACTGCACATCACTCTGAACACACCATCCCCACTGTCAAATATGGTGGTGGCAGCATCATGCTCTGGGGGTGCTTCTCTTCAGCAGGGACAGGGAAGCTGGTCAGAGTTGATGGGAAGATGGATGGAGCCAAATACAGGGCAATCTTGGAAGAAAACATCTTGGAGTCTGCAAAAGACTTGAGACTGGGGCGGACGTTCACCTTCCAGCAGGACAACGACCCTAAACATAAAGCCAGGGCAACAATGGAATGGTTTAAAACAAAACATATCCATGTGTTAGAATGGCCCAGTCAAAGTCCAGATCTAAATCCAATCGAGAATCTGTGGCAAGATCTGAAAACTGCTGTTCACAAACACTGTCCATCTAATCTGCCTGAACTGGCGAAGAATGGGCAAGGATTTCAGTCTCTAGATGTGCAAAGCTGGTAGAGACATACCCTAAAAGACTGGCAGCTGTAATTGCAGCAAAAAGTGGTTCTACAAAGTATTGAGTCAGGGGGCTGAATAATTACGCACACCCCACTTTTCAGTTATTTATTTGTAAAAAATGTTTGGAATCATGTATGATTTTCATTCCACTTCTCATGTGTACACCACTTTGTATTGGTCTTTGACGTGGAATTCCAATAAAATTGATTCATGTTTGTGGCTGTAATGTAACAAAATGTGGAAAAGTTCAAGGGGGCCAAATACTTTTGCATGCCACTGTATATATATATTTATATATGCAAGATACTTTTCTTTTCCCACGAGAGTCAGTCCGCGTCAGTCATGCTCTTCAACCAATCATAACCCACCAGGAGCACAGCCTTAATCCTGTTTCTTAATCCTGCATTTCCAAATACAGTTAGTCCCCACCTTACGGACATTCGAGTTACAAATTGTCACGGATCCGAGCTGACCTCCCATTACAAAATTGTAGCTCACGTGTCTGCGGGACTTTGTCACAGTTGTGCTGCTGTGTGCTTACCGTACAATGCGATAGACAACAGACAATAACCAATCCCAAACGTGTATTGAACAAAAAAATACACTGCAGCAGATACCAATATTTACAATTATATTATATCCAGTATATTGCATGTGTCAGCCCTGACTGGTTTCAATGAATCAAAACGAGATCAGGATGATAGAAAATGGCTGTTCGGTAAAGCTGTCCCAATGTTGAATAATCCTAATTTCAGAAAGTCGAGACAATTCCAATGGGATAGAGTTTACAGACCAATACAGTTTTGAGGCAAAATGGCATCCATTCAAGCACGCAGTAAACACCATTTAGCATTGTCCCTTTAGAAGAAGAAGAATATTCAATTATTGTCACATGTACTTTTTACAGCACAGCGAAATTTCTTCTTCGCATATCCCAATTAGGAAACTGGGGTCAGAGCGCAGGGTCAGCCAGCTTACAGCGCCCCTGGAGCAGATAGGGTTAAGGGCCTTGCTCAAGGGCTCAACAGTGGCAACTTGCCGATGCTGGGGTTCGAACCCCCGACCATCCGATCAGTAACACAGAAACCCACAGCCTTAACCGATTGAGCCACCACTGCCCTAACGGGTTCTCTTTAAACAAGGTCAGCTGGCCCCGCTGCATCCTTGGGATTCCCCTCGAGATTTAAAGGCACACTCTTGCGAGAGTATAGTGCGGAACCAAAACAACAAACATCGTTTTTTTAAAGCTTTACACTGCATTCAGCATTTGTGTCAAAGGTGTAAGACTCACTTTGTTTGGACTTACAAACGAATCTGAGTTACAAACGATTACTGTACACTAGGGCTGCAACAACTAATCGATAAAATCGATAATTATCGATAATGAAATTCGTTGTCAATGAATGCCGTTATCGATTAGTTGGGCTGCTCACGTTACTGAGAAGCGCAACCACAAGATGCACAAATACACAAAGACACACACATGGAGGTTACAGAAGCGTGTGCAGAAAAAAGCGGGCGCCCCAAGTCCTCCCAGGTATGGGAGCAATTTACATTAAACGCATCTTATCGGGAGTTAAAATCAAGCGTTTTTTAATCGGGCGTTCGTAGTGTTCGGTGAGCCCGGATGAAGCGCTGAGGGTTTTCCACACATAGGAGTTAATGAGAGTGTTCACACAGGCTTTGGTGACATGCGTTTGTCCGGCTGCGCGGTTATACGGTGTCAAAAAAACGTTGCATGCAGCTTTTCCTTGCCGTTCAAATCACAACGAACGCAAGGAAAACACTTTGTGTGTTTTCTTCATGTTCATTTTACACTTCGGAGGACCAGATATATCCCATGATCCTACATGCTATACAGAGGGAAATGCAGAAAAAGGGCAAAATAAACAGAGTGAACCCAGTAGCGGCGTTTTTTTTTCTCTCCCTACGTCCCCGTATTACGAGAATGTCTAGTATAGCAAAATGGTCTATATATATATATATATTTATTGAGACAACAAAAAAAAAGGATAAAATACACAAGAAGATCGAAATAATGTATAAACTGTGAAAAGGATGTAGTAAGAGACACTTCAATGAAAAATAATATCATAATAATCTAGAAGTCTATTATTCTTCTTAAGTTGAGATTAAGTTAAGTTTATTTTATAATAAAATTAGTTTCGTCCAATTTTTCATTATAAAATTTTTTTTTAAATATAAATAAATATTTATTTGCACATTCATGACAAACCCCTGAAAAATAAATGTGTTACAAAATAAACACTATACAAGAATTTGTATTAATGGTCTTGATGGCTGTCTCGTGCCTAGGGTTTATTATAATAGTAATATCATTTCGTTCTAATAAACCTATGAATTTATGTTCTAATATAATATTAGATAGCGATACTTTTCTTTTCTCACGTGAGTCAGTCCGCGTCAGTCATGCTCTTTAACCAATCAGATGTGACCTCACCATTTCAACCAATCATAACCCGCCAGCAGCGCAGCCTTAATTCTGTTTACATGAAATAAACCTGCTCCCGGACATGTCGCTATGACAACAATTGCGAGAAGCGCATCGGAGAACGAAAAAATCCAAGATCAGGACAAATACACAACAATCAAATCCGGCTGAGTTAGCGACGTACGAAGAACGGACCCCTGATTAATTTGTTTTGTTGTTGTTGTTGTTTTACTTTACTGCAGTGATTCTGTTAGTATGCGCTCACATGAGCATAACTAGCGATGTTGCTTGCTAATTTTTAAACGTTTTTTAAAACTGTGTCTCCGTTAATGTGTGTGTGTATGTGTGTGTAATGTGCACACACACGCACACACACACACACACATTAACAGAGAGGCACTGTGTGTGTGTGTAATGTGCGTGCAGACACACACACAGAGCGCCTGCGTGCACAAACGGAAACACTTCCCAGATAGCACACACACGTCACGGAGACGTCTATGCGACGTCGTCTTTTTCATCTGGAAGATGTCTGGCAGAGGGCGTTTGCTCATCTGGCAGACGTGTATATGACTTTAGATCAAAACTCGGCAAAGTGAAAGAGCGCACTCGCGCGCCGCCGTTTCACGCGAACATTTTCCATTCACTAAAAGGCTTATTCACAACCACATTTCGGCCCCTCTCACACATGCATTGTGCTATGTTGTTTGTACACACTTTTACTTTTCCCCTTCTAATCTCCCCTTTGATCAAAATGCTCCCGATATGAGCCGACATGAGCAAGTTTGTTTCAGTCATGATATTCCTCTATCATAAAGAGAGGCGACATATACTTGCTGCTTAAACACTGCATTTTTTTTTTTTGGATTGGATTCCCCATAGCTAAAGCCGTAAGTTAAAATAAACTCTTACAATAATTTAATAAATATAAACCAGTCTTTTCCCAATTACACTTAATTAATGTCAGATATTTTTACTTCATGTAGTTCTTCTGAATAAACCTATATGGAAGTCCATTTCCGCTACTAAATAAAAAAAAATTATGATAATAATTCACATATTTCCACGTTTAAATCATTCAAGTCATAGCTGATGCTGCAGCTTCCGATCCACATACTAGCACATTTCTGATAATAAAGATACGTCGTATAGACGTAAAGATGATGTATCATTTAACTGCTCAAACAGGTGATCTACAGACGATCAAAATACGACTATAAAAAAACGAACGCGATGTTTACCAGATGATACGATCTTTAGCAGACATCTCCGCGACGTACCTGTGCTATCTGGGTTATCTGTCTGGATTTATTTTTATGTTTTTTTTTATGTAAAGTGCAGATTAATTTGTTTTATTTTTTTCTGTATATTTTGTGTTAATTATTTTTATGCATTTATTTTTTTGGGCTGTAGAATGAATAATTTGGGTTTCCATTATTTCCTACGTGAAAAATTAAATTTGGTTTACGAGTGTTTTGGAATACGAGCCCACTTCCGGAACGAATTATGCTCGTAATCCGAGGTTCCAGTGTACTTCATAGTCTTTCTCCAAACATGGATTGAACAAACATAAAGAATATCCAAAGTATGCAGTCTTTTTACTGATGGAAATAAACAGCTCAGTAGTTTAGTAGGCCCAAAACTGTACTCCTGTGTCCCAGCTCCAGTTACTCAAGAAAATAATGGGTGATCTGTAGGATGATATGTTACCATACAGTGGTGTGAAAAACTATTTGCCCCCTTCCTGATTTCTTATTCTTTTGCATGTTTGTCACACTTAAATGTTTCTGCTCATCAAAAACCGTTAACTATTAGTCAAAGATAACATAATTGAACACAAAATGCAGTTTTTAAATGAAGGTTTACGTTATTAAGCGAGAAAAAAAACTCCAAATCTACATGGCCCTGTGTGAAAAAGTGATTGCCCCCCTTGTTAAAAAATAACTTAACTGTGGTTTATCACACCTGAGCTCAATTTCTGTAGTCACCCCCAGGCCTGATTACTGCCACACCTGTTTCAATCAAGAAATCACTTAAATAGGAGCTACCTGACACAGAGAAGTAGACCAAAAGCACCTCAAAAGCTAGACATCATGCCAAGATCCAAAGAAATTCAGGAACAAATGAGAACAAAAGTAATTGAGATCTATCAGTCTGGTAAAGGTTATAAAGCCATTTCTAAAGCTTTGGGACTCCAGTGAACCACAGTGAGAGCCATTATCCACAAATGGCAAAAACATGGAACAGTGGTGAACCTTCCCAGGAGTGGCCGGCCGACCGAAATTACCCCAAGAGCGCAGAGACAACTTATCCGAGAGGCCACAAAAGACCCCAGGACAACATCTAAAGAACTGCAGGCCTCACTTGCCTCAATTAAGGTCAGTGTTCACGACTCCACCATAAGAAAGAGACTGGGCAAAAACGGCCTGCATGGCAGATTTCCAAGGCGCAAACCACTTTTAAGCAAAAAGAACATTAAGGCTCGTCTCAATTTTGCTAAAAAAACATCTCAATGATTGCCAAGACTTTTTGGGAAAATACCTTGTGGACCGACGAGACAAAAGTTGAACTTTTTGGAAGGTGCGTGTCCCGTTACATCTGGCGTAAAAGTAACACAGCATTTCAGAAAAAGAACATCATACCAACAGTAAAATATGGTGGTGGTAGTGTGATGGTCTGGGGTTGTTTTGCTGCTTCAGGACCTGGAAGGCTTGCTGTGATAGATGGAACCATGAATTCTACTGTCTACCAAAAAATCCTGAAGGAGAATGTCCGGCCATCTGTTCGTGAACTCAAGCTGAAGCGATCTTGGGTGCTGCAGCAGGACAATGACCCAAAACACACCAGCAAATCCACCTCTGAATGGCTGAAGAAAAACAAAATGAAGACTTTGGCGTGGCCTAGTCAAAGTCCTGACCTGAATCCTATTGAGATGTTGTGGCATGACCTTAAAAAGGCGGTTCATGCTAGAAAACCCTCAAATAAAGCTGAATTACAACAATTCTGCAAAGATAAGTGGGCCAAAATTCCTCCAGAGCGCTGTAAAAGACTCGTTGCAAGTTATCGCAAACGCTTGATTGCAGTTATTGCTGCTAAGGGTGGCCCAACCAGTTATTAGGTTCAGGGGGCAATTACTTTTTCACACAGGGCCATGTAGGTTTGGATTTTTTTTCTCCCTAAATAATAAAACCCCTCATTTAAAAACTGCATTTTGTGTTTACTTGTGTTATCTTTGACTAATAGTTAAATGTGTTTGATGATCAGAAACATTTTGTGTGACAAACATGCAAAAGAATAAGAAGTCAGGAGGGGGGCAAATAGTTTTTCACACCACTGTATATATATATATATATATATATATATATATATATATATATATATATATATATATACTGTATACTATATATATCGTATCTGTGGGCATAAGTGTGGGCATTAAAAATAAGCACATGTCAAATAGGCAGCACCAGCAATAATATAAATATGAAGTTCATTCATTCATTCATTCATTCATCTTCTATACCGCTTTATCCTGTGATCAGGGTCGCGGGGGGCCTGGAGCCTATCCCAGGAGGCTGTCGGGCACTAGGCGGGGTACACCCTGGACAATGGCCAATCCATCGCTGGGCACATACACATTCACCCATCCATTCACACACTACGGGCAATTTGGGAACGCCAATTAGCCTAACCTGCATATGTTTGGACTGTGGGAGGAAACCGGAGTACCAGGAGGAAAGCCACCAAGCACGGGGAGAACATGCACACAAAGACGGGAATCGAGCCTGGCCGGGGAATCGAACCCAGACCCTAACCACTACACCACCGTGTCGCCATTAAATATGAAGTTCACATAAGCAAATAAAAAAAATATTACACTGAAAGGCTGCCAATCAGGACTGAATATTCACAACCCTATAAAGCACCACTAAAATGTAAGCTTTTGATTAAAAATGAGAAAAAAAAATTATTGAACTTTAGTAAATATGATTGAACTTTGTGTAGTAAATAAATGATGGGAAACTGTCCATGGTGCTATGAGTAGCATTCTCTATTCCCTTTGGTCAAAAAGCTATTGAATTTTAAAATAATAAAAAAAAAGGAATAATCTCTAATATTAAAAAGGTGTAGTAAGTAGATGAGGGGGTGCAGTTTATGGTGGTCTGAGTGGCATCTGCACAGGCCCTTTATTAAAGAAGCTATTAATTTTTTCTTTTGTTTATGAAAAATTAGAAAACAAAATGAAATAAATAGACTCTAAAATTAAAGCGGTGCAGTATGTAGATGATGGGGGCAGTTTATGGTGGCATGAGTGGCTTTTGTCCATATCCGCTGGTTAAGAATATACTGTGCATATATAGCAGAAGGAAATATTCTTAGTGTATATACTGTACAAGTGGCATCTTTACAGCTATTCTGTATATATAAAGATTATTATATAGAGATAACAGTGAAGTGTGCTTATATTCACATTGCACAAGTTTTGAATAATAAGATTGGATTCCTCATAGCTGAAACCGTAAGTTAAAAGAAACTCTTACAAGAAATTAATAAATATAAACCAGTCTTTTCCCAATTACACTTAATTAAGGTCAGATATTTTTTCTTTATGTAGTTCTTCTTAATAAACCTATATGGAAGTCTGTTTCCGCCACTAAATAAAAATAAAAATAATAATTCACGTATTTGGGATTTACATTTCTGATATTTATTATTAATTATTTTAAATATTGCATAAGTTCATATTCTACTTTACTCAAACTCCAAAGCATTGTTATACTGCGCATGCGCGAACATTTACATAAGCGCAAGTCATTAGGTGTGTTCGAGCTCATACTGCGGCTGCGCAGACCGATCGGCGAGATTAGCCGAAAGCAGTCGGGGAGGAGCTGAAAACGGAGCCGTCAAGTCGGACACGTTGGGGATCTCGTTGCTTCCTCAAACATGGCAGATCACGTGGCGTTTGGCTACTTTATTGCAGATGAACTGGAAGCTGTAGAAATACCTTTTTTGTTGGAAGAAATGCAGCAGAATGAACAACGATGGTAAGTTTATAAACAGTATATCTGCATGTGTAAATCATTTCATTTTAAAGTAACTGAACAAATACTGTTTTACAAATCAAGCTTATACTTAATCAAATGGTGTTTTGTTTACTGGTGTTATGTTAGGCTTCTGTAAACAATAAATAATTTGCTGTAATTGCTGTTGGAGAGTAAGCTACTTGTTTTGTGTTTATAGTACAAATACAAATAAGTTTTTATATTTCATGTTCAACAGTCGTGTAAACCTTAATTGTTGGAATCTATCCCAGTTCTACAAAAAACACTGAATGACAAAACTTTTGAATTACAATACATGTGTATATAATAAGTACAATAATAATAATAAGTACATGTTTTTATTGTATAGATTAGTTCCAAAAGTACTACAATTTGTGGAGGAGGTCGTCCCCCTATACAGTCCCTCAGAATTTCGCAGTCATTTCAGGCTTTCCAAAGAACAAGTGGCGGTGCGAACTACATAACTTAACTACAATTTGGTATATTCTCCTGAACCCTTATGTTCTACCTATACAGGATGTCATTACTACCCTTGGTCCTGTTTATTAGCTTTCAGATAATTACAAAGATATTTGGAACCATGTGATCCTCCACAGACTTCCATAATACACTCTAAAAAATAAAACTGTGCTGTACTCAATTTTTTTGGTGAAACATTTTTACACTTAAAAATATCAATATCAATCTAAAAATTGAAAAAATCATGTAAAATATACTTCATGAATTGAGTACAAGTCAGTAAAAAAATTAAGTAGACCTGAATAACATTTTTTAGTACAATAATGTACAAAATTGAGTAAATGTAATGAAAATCATAAGTTAATGCAATGGTTACCCTAAGTGGAAATGAGTAAAATAATTGAGTAGATATGATTGAAATGGAAGGTAGAAGAAACTGAAAATTAGACTATTATTTAACAAACAAATGTGCTACATTTACTTATTTTAAATTAATTTAATTCATACTGGGCGGCACGGTGGTGTAGTGGTTAGCACCGTCGCCTTGCACCTCCAGGGTCTGGGTTCGATTCCCCGGCCAGGCTCGATTCCCGTCTCTGTGTGCATGGAGTTTGCATGTTCTCCCCGTGCTTGGTGGGTTTCCTCCGGGTACTCCGGTTTCCTCCCACAGTCCAAAGATATGCAGGTTAGGCTAATTGGCGTTCCCAAATTGACCGTAGTGTGTGAGTGTGTGTATGTGTGTGTGCCCTGCGATGGATTGGCACCCTGTCCAGGGTGTACCCCGCCTAGTGCCCGAAGTCTCCTGGGATAGGCTCCAGGTCCCCCGCGACCCTGAATAGAGGATAAAGCGGTACAGAAGATGAATGAATGAATAATTCATACTGGTCTATCACAGAATTAATATCTTACACTATTTTTTAATACTGTATATTTAGCTTTTAATCAAGTTTTTTTTCAATTTAGGTCAATGTATCTAATGACATATCTAATTATAAACAAAGACACAATACACACATTACCATTTTAATTAAACATTTATTTGCCAAATTTGACAAGACATGACGTCTAAACCCAATCTGGTTTACTTTGCAAATGACATGTAACATGATCATAAACAATCAGCTGAATTGATCTCATTAGTAAACAGTCTCACAAACAATACTTCTGTGGCAGAAGTTGTGGCAAGTATTATACAGTTCATATGTGGAAACTAGACTTTTGTATTAGAATAGAATCACAGTCACATTTTGCATCTGAAAGATTGCAGACCTTCATACTTCAGTTTCCTGCAAACTGTGGGATCCATACAAATGTGTGTGCAGACATTCTCAGGTCTTAAAGAAGCAATAACAGTCTAAATGAAGACAGGACACTGAATATCATTGATCAACAATACCATGCTTCACTCCGTAATGATCGAAATTCCTTTTGATGATGCGACACATGTGCAGAGCTTACACCGCCATCCCATAAGCTGGCACCTAAAAAAGGAATGATAGTATACAAGTAAGTACAAGTGTGACTGTTACTATATGCATCATCACACTGATCTATAAGTGGATCTATAATTTGATTTTACAGAGCCCATTGCTGGTAAAATTCCGGTGAACATTTCAGTGGAATGCTTTTACAAAAAACAGACTGCTTTGATCACCAAAGGCGTTTTGCTCTTGCAGAACAATGCACAACCTCATATATAGAGACAGAAATAAAGGGAGCTTTTACTCTAATAAGTGTGTTCTGTTACATTTAGGCATTTGGCAGACGCTCTTATCCAGAGCGACTTACATTTTTATCTCATTACACATCTGAGCAGTTAAGGGTTAAGGGCCTTGCTCAAGGGCCCAACAGTGGCAACTTGGTGGTTGTGGGGTTTGAACCTGGGATCTTCTGAACCAATGCCTTAACCACTGAGCTACCCCTGGCCCGCACAATTAAAAGTCCCGCTTTGACTTGAATGTCTCTTGTATAAAAATGATACCCAACTTTATTTACGAAATTACTATCAACTATATAATTTTTTTTACTTTAGTTAGTGGAAAATCTTGTATATTCTAGTGGATTCAATATATTCTGGATTAAAAATAGGTGAAGTGAAATATTTCCAGCCTTGTTTCAATTTCTTGGATTCAATGGTTACACATTTAATACTTCTGAAACATTTAAAAAGTTGACATTTACCTCCTGTTTTATCTCCATTCAACTTCTCTTCTTTAGTGGTGTTGGTGCTGTGAAAGAGAGATTGAAAATATATAACGTTTCACGAAAATGATTTAAAAATACTTACATATCACAATATACATAACATATTTCACTTCAATATTTTAATTTTATATTATTTCTCCCAATTATAATTCTGAGGGAAATGTTGTACTTTTACTTAGAACATTTATTTCATCAACAGCCATTTTAATAATGTTTATGTACACGGTTATGTTTGTGAAGTACTTGTAGTACTTTTGTACTTCAAATACATTAGACGTTTAAAACGGCTTGTACTTATGATTTTAACTTGAGTAAAAGGTTTGAAGTTCTATTGTTTTAAACAAAGCTATACACCATTATACTGCTAATCAAACTGTCTGTCTGTAGTGCTGTACATCATGAAACTGGAGCTGTGCTGGACTCAGAGCTGTTGCTCTCCCGGTGTGTAAACAGTGCCAGAGTCCGGACACTTCACCTCATTTCTGCTGTTTAAATCTGGTTTGTTCTGCGTTTCCTCCTTAAAGTGTCGGAGTGACCCGAGCAGACTCGCGGTTCAGTGTGTGAGGTGGACCCGGTACACACGCGGTAATTATTTGAACACGCTAGTTTTATATCATCGCCACAGTGACGGTTGGCTGCGCAAAATCACCGCATTCGGCGGGAGAAATTCAAATATTGCGGCACAACCGCGGCCGGTTACACCGAGAAACCCGGACATGCACGCGCACGCGGCTCGGTGTTAAATCTCTCCTTTTACACCAGATTTTAAGTGTCTGTATTAACGCCGCTTTACCTGAGCAGTTCGGTGGTTGGAACAAAAATGACAATGAACACCAGGACTGACGTGTTGCTAGCTATCGTTAGCTATGTAGCTCGGCTGTGACAGGATTCAGAAGAGTAACTTACACACTATAAAGTTGTGTATACAGACAGACAGAGGCATTATTTCAGTAACTTGTGTTAGCTGTTTACTCACCAGGATTTATAAGGAATGTTCCAGAATGTTCCAGGTGCTTCATGTCCATTCTCACATCCTCACAGCCTTCTGGTCTCTGATGTTACACCAGATTTCCCATGAGCACTTGCGCAGGGCAATTTACTCAATTATTTAAGTTTTTCTTGTTAAACATAAAGAATATTGAGTTGGAATGAGTGATAATTGTAGTTCTTGAAACTAATCAGCATTAATTACTCAATTACCAAATATTTTGATTGAAATGTATCAGAAATATTAAGTGCCTGATAAAAATATAATTCAGTTACTCAAATACTAATTTCTATTTGTGAAATAAACTTAAATTATAGTGTAAATTTAAGACAAACAGAACAGTAGTTTTTTTAGGCATTTATTTTGATTTGTCTAACTCAAACAATCATGTATGTGACTTTTAGAGATTTTCTTAAGGTAACACAACCTGTTTATTACTGTGAAATTTACAAGGCCACAGAATCATTTTTTAGAGTGTATTTCTTTTCAGTACTATTGCAGTGAGTGGGGGTGAGATATTTAGTTTTTCAATGACCTTTCCTTTGAAACAGATTATCACTTCTGTAGCTTAGAAAAAACATAAATTGCATGTTACCGTACCAACATGCAATCATTTCAGTGAAAGTTAAAAATTGTAGACAGTTAATATAATTTAGTCTGTAAGACTTACTAGTAAAATTGTATGAAAGTGCAACAAATGCAAGGCAAGAGCTCTGAAGTGTCACCTCAAAGTGCATTTTGAAATTGTAACTGAAAATAAGAGGCAATTTATAACATTGGAAAGATGACAAATGTACATAGACATTTGATTGAAACAGAATAAGCTTTATTTGCCATGTTTTCAAGAAGGTTTTAGTAACTGTATAATTTGCTCTTGTTGTCTTCCGATTTTCTTTAGCTCCTCCACAACAGTTCCCAAACTGGTCAACATCTTTTTTCCAAAAGATCGTCTGCACCTCTCTTTCAGTTGACGCCATCTCTCCAGGTCCGGCCTTACAAGAGATTCAAGCACAGCTGTTCTTCGTTCTGCATGCGCTTCATATGCCTCAAAACATTGTGAGGGTTGTGAGGATCTCTGGTGGTAGTCGGTAGGTCCTGGCTAATGGGTGTCTGTTGCACAGGGCACTGGCTGGTTGGTGGTTTCACAAAACTGAGATTTAGGGGTACAGGTGACTCAGTGGAGGTAGAGGGACATGGAGAAGGAGGTTGGGGAAACACTGCAGCACAAGCTAGATCACTGATAGGAGCTGTTTAGAGAGAAAGCTGAAAATTTAGTTGTCACTTATGTGTCCAGTATGTGTTTGTTCATCACAAGTGTTTACCTTGTTTTGTGTCAACGGCTGTAACTTTTGCCATGACACCAGAGAGGAACTTTGCATCTGAGGAAATACTCAAAACTATCACACAAATCATTGTTAACTTGTATTTATTCCAGTTCTTCCATTTACCTACCTGTTTTCATTCTTTCTGCAATTTCCTTGGAAACCTTAAGAGTAAAGGTTCTTCCTTTGCTGTCCTTTACATTCATTGTTCTATTATTCATTTAGTTTTTTCTTGCACTTGGTAATGCATGGTCTTTATAAATTATATGCGAAGTGAGAGACCATGGGACTATACTCAAGGTGTGTGACTCGTTATGTCTAATAAAAACTAATAAGTGTTTGTAAGTGCCATATCGCACTTGTTATGAATTTGTTGTTGTGTTTATTTTATTTGCTGTTATTTCATTTATTCTACCTTGTTCTATTCATTAGTAAAGCATTAAGCATTAAGTTTGTTACATAAGCCATAAGCTTTATATTTCTTAGTCATACATCATAAGTTGACAATCGTAAGTTGGTCTGTGATGTCATTCTACTATTACATGCATTTGTGTGACTGTCATATGAAAGAGAGTTCAGTCTAGATGCGGAAGGCTTAGGAAACACAAGCTTTTGACCGTCAGCTAACGTAAGCCCGGTAAGCTAAGAATGTGAGATACAGCAACTAGGTTGTTGTAACCGTAAGCTCCCGTAAGTGGATATATACAGCAAGAGTGTTGTTATATTCGTAAGCTAAGACTGTAATTTACAAGATACAGCAAACAGGTTGTTGTAAAAGTCAAAGATTTGCAAGGTGCAGCAACTGGTGTCTGTAATCACAGTGGATTTACTCAAGACGACTGTATGAAGTGTTGATTCTTTGATGCTGACAAAATAAACTACAAGAGACAAAGAGATTGGACTTCTGTTGTGTGAGTGAAACTTTAAGACAAAGCTACGCGTCAATACTAGTGAAATAATATGACCGCATCTACAGTGTTATTGCATTAAACAGATTTCAATTTGTCTGATTTAAGTGGTTGTCTGTTCGTAATCTTTGTGGTTAGGATGTATGTGATATTTCTGGCATAAACAAGTTTTAGTAAACTAAAAACATTGAACATGAATGACCTGCACATTATAAGGAATTAGGCTGTGTTTTTTGTAGTTTGATTTAGATTGTAGTTATGTAGTATAATTTTGTAGTTATGTTGTGTTTTGTGGTATGTATTTATTTATTTATTTTTACATTTAACTCTTACCTTCAGTTAGCTAAGGGCAGGTTAGACAAACCACTGAGAAAAATCATAGATGCACAAGCACAATGTATTTGTCTTTCTTATAATTTATACCAGTGTATAAAAGTGATCTGAACGTTGTATTTTTCAATTGACAATACACACTAGCACAATGCAGCACATGCACGTGGAGCAGCAACTACAGATTTCAGCATCAATCAATGTTGACCACATTACATTAAATGTCTGTGACATTTTAGTTATTCCATAAAAAATATTACTTAAATATGCAGCTAAATACTATAAGTGGTCTGTATGGAAAAAGTACAATAATAAACTTGTGCACAAATCCAACATAATTAAGAGAAAATTTTTTACTGCAGTCAAAAGAATTTACGAAATGGCATGCAAATTGATTTGTTATGCAATTATATGGATTGAAGCACGAAACACTCGTGATCATCGTCATGTGGTGAATGTGGCCAATCATGAGAAGCTGTGACGTCATCACAGCCTGGTGCAGTCGCTCCTGAAATGCTGCGCTGGCTGAGCAAGCCGGCTGTTCTCGAAACGCTCTCGCGTCAATTTGATGCCACATGTGAACGTCACGTGGCGTCGGTTCAAGTCGGACAAAATTTCTAACCGGCATGCACTACTTCAAAGTCAGCCGCCGATCGGTCTGTGCAGCGCCGCATGAATTCGAACGCACCTTATGTGTTATAGCAGTACTGAACTTCCTGTTAGTGACGTAGCTTCCTGTCTTTGTATCGTTGCCGCGAAAGTTTCGCGTTTGTACCAGCGTTTAAATTACATCGCTTTATACAATAACAATATTAATAGCAACTAGCTTTTACATCTCCATACTATTCGGCTTCGCCTTTTTTCTGCGATTTTTGGAGAACGCGCGAGTTTCCTCGTCTAAGAACAACAAACGGAATTCAGTTCCAAACAACTAAAACTCCGACACAGAGGTACGTTATCATGTCTACCGTTCAGCTCGTTCAGTGTGTGGAGTGCAGGATGTTTAGACATTCTTCCTCAGTCATTAGTGATAACTTTATTTGTGATAGGTGTGTGTTAGTGAGCACTCTGACGGAGAACATATTAGGTTTAGAGGAGCGCGTCCAGACTTTAGAGAGTGTGAGAGCAGCGTTATCCCCCTAGCGGACAGTCTGGGTGCCGCAGGCGGAGATAAACAGCCCTGTCGATTTTTGCTGCCTTGTCGAAAAATGCTACAGTAGCACAAATCGATTGCAGAGCCTGTCGATTTATGCTACCGCATCACTACAACTACACTGTGGACGTTAAATCTTATTAGAAGAGTTGATTGTATTTATTAGCATTATCATAAATTAAATCAAATACGCATGTCATCATGTGCGTAAGCATTTCTGTATGAACCACACATATGATGACCAAGATATTCAAATATACAAAAAGATGTAAACGTAGGTGTTTAAATTTGAGACACTGAACCAGTTTCAAGATTTTATTTTCCTCAACTTTAAGACTCATTCAAGACAATTTATGCAGAAACTGAAATGTTTCAGTCAAATTAAGCAAAGGAAAACGGTTTAAACCCACCGCCAACCGAAGTCTCGGCACCAAGGTAGTATGGATTTATGGGCGTAGAAACAGTGTGCAAACTTGTGGGACTGCGCATGCGCAGATCCGATAGTTAGCAAAACTCGATGGGTAGCATTTTTTCGATTGAACACCTTAGAGCCCTCACAGCGGGGCGAGTGGGTGACGACTCGCCTGCATACTCGTTCAGCCAAAGCTAACGCTAAGGCTAACCCACCGGAGCACACCTCCTCTGCACTTCACGTGTCCAACAGGTTTGCTCTCCTCAGTGATGCACCCACTGAGAAACCTGAAAGAGCTCTGGGGTCCGTTCATCATACGTCGCTAACTCAGTTAGCTGGATTTGATTGTTGTGGATTTGTCCTGATCTTGGATTGTTTCGTTCTTCGATGCGCTTCTCGCATTTGCTGTTATAACAACATGTCCGTAAGCTTGAACCTGCTCGGTAGCAGCTTTATTTCATGTAAACAGGATTTAGGCTGCACTCCTGCCGGGTTATGATTGGTTGAAATGGAGAGGTCACATCTGATTACTTAAAGAGCACGACTGACGTGGACTGACTCACGTGGGAAAAGAAAAGTATCTTGCATATATATATGTCCACTGCGCAATGAGACGTCCTAGTGACGTCTTTTCCATGTCATTTTGGACGTCCAATTTCCGTCCATTGATGGGGTTGTTTTGTATCGCCAGGCGACGTCTTTTTTTCGACGTCTACTGCACGTCTAATGTTGACGTCGGTGGGAGTCAAAATTTTATGTTGAAAAGATGTCCACAAACGACCACGTTTGGACTATAATCCAAAGTGGTCCAAACGTGGTTGTTTGTGGACACCTTTTCAACATAAAATTTTGACTTAACACATCACTTTTTATACAACTTCTATGTAGTCCTATGTTTCAAGAGGGTGGATGACATGTTTTCTATATCGTGTATTCATTTTCCTGTAGCTTTGTTTGGCTCAGCAGTTTGAACTGGAAATGCATTACATCATGCTTATCACCTGCTGCTGAGACAATCAAATGGAGTTTGGAAATGATCTTGAACAGTATGCCACCTTATGAAATACAGTGGTGTGAAAAACTATTTGCCCCCCTCCTGATTTCTTATTCTTTTGCATGTTTGTCACAATTAAATGTTTCTGATCATCAAACACATTTAACTATTAGTCAAAGATAACACAAGTAAACACAAAATGCAGTTTTTAAATGAGGGGGTTTTATTATTTAGGGAGAAAAAAAATCCAAACCTACATGGCCCTGTGTGAAAAAGTAATTGCCCCCTGAACCTAATAACTGGTTGGGCCACCCTTAGCAGCAATAACTGCAATCAAGCGTTTGCGATAACTTGCAACGAGTCTTTTACAGCGCTCTGGAGGAATTTTGGCCCACTCATCTTTGCAGAATTGTTGTAATTCAGCTTTATTTGAGGGTTTTCTAGCATGAACCGCCTTTTTAAGGTCATGCCACAACATCTCAATAGGATTCAGGTCAGGACTTTGACTAGGCCACTCCAAAGTCTTCATTTTGTTTTTCTTCAGCCATTCAGAGGTGGATTTGCTGGTGTGTTTTGGGTCATTGTCCTGCTGCAGCACCCAAGATCGCTTCAGCTTGAGTTGACGAACAGATGGCCGGACATTCTCCTTCAGGATTTTTTGGTAGACAGTAGAATCCATGGTTCCATCTATCACAGCAAGCCTTCCAGGTCCTGAAGCAGCAAAACAACCCCAGACCATCACACTACCACCACCATATTTTACTGTTGGTATGATGTTCTTTTTCTGAAATGCTGTGTTACTTTTACGCCAGATGTAACGGGACACGTACCTTCCAAAAAGTTCAACGGTCCACAAGGTATTTCCCCAAAAGTCTTGGCAATCATTGAGATGTTTTTTAGCAAAATTGAGACGAGCCTTAATGTTCTTTTTGCTTAAAAGTGGTTTGCGCCTTGGAAATCTGCTATGCAGGCCGTTTTTGCCCAGTCTCTTTCTTATGGTGGAGTCGTGAACACTGACCTTAATTGAGGCAAGTGAGGCCTGCAGTTCTTTAGATGTTGTCCTGGGGTCTTTTGTGGCCTCTCGGATGAGTTGTCTCTGCGCTCTTGGGGTAATTTTGGTCGGCCGGCCACTCCTGGGAAGGTTCACCACTGTTCCATGTTTTTGCCATTTGTGGATAATGGCTCTCACTGTGGTTTGCTGGAGTCCCAAAGCTTTAGAAATGGCTTTATAACCTTTACCAGACTGATAGATCTCAATTACTTTTGTTCTCATTTGTTCCTGAATTTCTCTGGATCTTGGCATGATGTCTAGCTTTTGAGGTGCTTTTGGTCTACTTCTCTGTGTCAGGTAGCTCCTAATATAAGTGATTTCTTGATTGAAACAGGTGTGGCAGTAATCAGGCCTGGGGGTGACTACAGAAATTGAACTCTGGTGTGATAAACCACAGTTAAGTTATTTTTTAACAAGGGGGGCAATCACTTTTTCACACAGGGCCATGTAGATTTGGAGTTTTTTTTCTTCCTTAATAATGTAAACCTTCATTTAAAAACTGCATTTTGTGTTCAATTATGTTATCTTTGACTAATAGTTAACGGTTTTTGATGAGCAGAAATATTTAAGTGTGACAAACATGCAAAAGAATAAGAAATCAGGAAGGGGGCAAATAGTTTTTCACACCACTGTAGGACTAGATCATTTTCCAAAAACTCCATTTGATTGTCTCAGCAGCAGGTGATAACTTGAGAGGCATACAAAGGTGTAATGCATTTCCAGTTCAAACTAGCTGCTGAGTCAAACTAAGCTACAGGAAATTTAACTGGCACAGAAAACATGTGCTCCACCCTCTGGGAAACATGGGACTACATACATACAACAGTATAGTTATACACATTCAAATAAATCACAATTCAATAATCGCTTTTTCAAACTTTATTAAAAATAAAAAATGCCCTGAATGGCATCAAACAAAGACAATTCATTGGAACTATTTTAATTCTCATCACTTTGCGTTTGCGAATCCTCCACCTCCTATTCTCTGTGGCGCATGCTTGAGGTGCTCAGACACGTTCCCCTTGATGAACTCCTCAGTGGCTGCACTATCGAATTGCATGATCCCCCTGCACAAGCAGAAATAGACAAATGACTTCAATATATTCAAAGGCAATCTGCAGTCATACACTCAAGTCCACTACCAATACTGGATTAATGCAAAGCCATCTCCCACAAGTGTTAACTGTAACAATTAGGCTGTCTACAAGACTAAGCAGACTGCACTTTTTGAGAAAGCTTACATTGTTTAATGTGTGCATTAGAATGTTGACCAGTAAAAGATGGTAAATAGTTGTTGTGCTTAGTGCAATTTACAAAAGCTGGTTCTGTGCTTGGAAACACATTGGACTCCATAGAAATTATTATTGAGAAGTTTTGCACAAAAAGTTTTTAATATTCTGGATAATACAACACACCCACTACATGTTCTACTTGTCAGAGAGCAGAGTGTTCAGTCGGAGGCTGCTTCAGCTTCAATGTAATGACTCACCTTTGTACCATGAGAGGAGAATAATATTTTGAGAATTGTGACCATTAACCATCTTTTACTTTCAACTTTGCTTTTGTTTCTTTCTTAATGCTGTAACACCTCTTGTGGAAATAGTCTATCAAGATGAAGGATATACAGTGCTGTGCATAAGTTTAGACACCCATGCTAAAGTTTCCTAAAATGATGAAAAACAAAAATCTATTGGAAATTGATCTTAATGCCTTAATTTAAAAAAGAAAAAAAAAAAGGAAATGTCCAACCTTTTAAGGATTTTAATTTTTAAAGGCAGTTATTTCATGGATCCAGGTTAGTCTGCATCCTGCTAAAATTCCCTTGGCCTTTGGAATTAAAATCGCTCCACATTATCACATAGCCTTCACCATACCTAGAGATTGGCATCTCTACCTTTTAAAAATAAAAATCTGCCTGTGTCTCTATGGGAATTTAACACAGGGGTGTCCTGACTTATGCACCCTGTATTTTAAGGAAGAACATTTCTTTATTTACGATACATATTCATTCACAAAGAAAAATTGTGTCCTTAAAAGGTTGGAGTTTTCCTCTTTTTTAATTAAGGCATTAAGCTAAATTTTCAAAAGATGTTGCTTTTTTTTATTCCTCTTTTTAGACAACTTTAGCATGGGTGTCTAAACTTAGGCATAACACTGTATGTAGGAACAGCATTTCACATGCAATTAACCCTTTACACTACTTGATCAGTGTCCCCTAGGGTGGTCCTCCTTTCATGGCAATGGCGGATGTCGACCAGTAGGCTCAGGACCTTTTTCTGGAACACTGAAATAAATAAACACATTTGTTGATGATTACAATGCTCCAATTAGAATAGCAAGGTTAGCTAGCTCACAATTGTTTTTGTAAACTTCAAAAGCTTCAGTGTTTGTTATTCGTACAGCAGTGTTGGAGAAAGAAACAAAAGTCCAAACAAATGTAATCATCTGACATGATAGAAACCAAACCACGGCTATAATTGAAAAGCAGTTTCTGTGTACAGAAAGAACAGTGCAGGGGGGTATTCTTCGTACGTCGCTTGAAACATCCGGGATGAATTGACACATCTAAGATGAGATCATTGTGCTAATTACACTCTGGCTAAATCGGTTCTTCGAGCACACCTGTTGTTGATGATTAGTATGGCTGGATTGAGTTGTCTAGGATTATTGCGCGTTCGTGCGTTGGTTTAAAAGGCGATATGCATCGACAGTAGAAACACTGATCACAAGCCCTTTGATTGGTTGACGAAATGACAAAAGAACATGCTCAATTGTTTTGAAACACCTGTTATGCGCTGAAATGCCCCCCCCCCCCACGTGTTATGCGCTGAAATGCTTCCCTGCCATGGATCCCCCCCCACCACCACCACACACATAATCGCTATCAAACATTATATTAGAACATAATATGCACATATGTCTTACAAATTACATGAGACAATAAAATAAGAAATATGAAAATAAATATGTTGTATATGGAAAAATAAATATGAATATTTTTTTCAAAAACATGTATACTTTTATATGTATACTTTATAATAAAATTAGTTTTGTCCAATTTTTCATTAGAATTTTTTTATTATATATTTGCATATTCATAACGAACCCCTGAAATAAATATTACAAAATAAACAATGGTCTTGAGTAGGGCTGGACGATTTGGCCTAAAATCAAAATCTCGATTAATTGAACATTTTAACTCGATTTCGATTAATAAACGATAATTTTTTTTTGCCCTCATAGTTCACTGACAAGTTTTGTACAGTAAATATGCTCACAAGTGAGAGATTTTTGAATGAAGGGTGCATTACTTGATTGATTAATTGAAGGCAACACACACTATCTACTATCTATGATTATTTATTGAACATCAATGTTGAACAACTTAAATTAAACTGAAGCCACAAAAATTAAAGGGTTCATTAAATTACATTTTAAAGTATAGTTTATTAACAAAAACAGATGACAGATTTGGCCTTAAAAATTAAGATATTACTATAGGCACATGCTCAGAATCTTTATAAGACAAAGATTTTTATTAAAAAAAAATACTTGTTTGTGATGATAAAAAGTATCTTGTGATGATATATTAATGTTTTGAGATTTTTAAACAATAATGAGAAACAACATTTAGACCATACACACACTAGGGCTGTCTTTTAATCCCACAATTCAGAGTTAAATGAAGGCTATTTCACACGGCCCCAATAAACTGACATAATGGCTTAAGCATGCAATGACAACAAAAATGGAATGAATTATGCAGCTATCAATCTGGACCAGGACAATTTCACTTTTACTATATAGTCGGGTACCTGGTAGGTGTTGTATAGTTCATATTTGCCTGGCCAGAATGGTTTAAGCCACCAAAATAACGTTTTATTGATAAACTGCGCAGCATTCGGCAACGTGAACACGCCCGTTAGTAACGAGGCGAATAAGGAGCTAAACTTCAGCCACAGAATGAGGCGCTGCGCAATAAGGAGCCAAACGAATCGGAAGCTGCGAATAAGGAGCTAACTTTAGCCTCGTGTGTTTGGGGGCATCATATCTTTCGCTAGAAAGTTAGAAACAGCCCTGGTTATATCCTTGCTCCTTTTGGACACCTTTCATAAGGTGTAATGGCCACGAAAGACGACACGATGGATATCTGCTTTGGTACAGCCCCACTGCTAGCGCTGCTAGTTGACGGAGTAGCATCGGCTCACATTTTCATGCTCTCAGTGTGGTCGTGTGGGTGATGCGTTCATATAACGGACTTCGTGCTACCTTTTTTGTCGACAATTTCAACATCTTTGGATAATAACTCGAGGTTAGATTCACTTTCGTTGCTGCTTCCACTCGTCGTCCTGGTGTCAAGTTTGCTTCGCAAAGTTCGGCAGGAAATTAACTTTGACCTGCACGGCACGCGCAAGCTGCATGCTGATTGGTTGTTGTCGTGTTGTTCTGCTGTGTGATTGGCTCTTAGATTAATCCATATCGAGCAAAAATGTCTAGAGCTTTTCATCGTTTTTAAAATCAAATAAATCGCGATTCGATATGATATCGTTTATCGGCCCAGCCCTAGTCTTGAGGCTGTATCGTGCCTAGAATTTATTATAATAATAAAAAACCTATGAATTTATGTTCTAATATAATATTTAATATCAATTTTTTATATATATATATATATATATATATATATATATATATATATATATATTATGGCAAGCCGTGTAATATATATATATATATATACACACACAGGTACGGCTTCTATTATGGCAAGCCGTACCTGTGTGTGTGTATATATATATATATATATATATATATATATATATATGAGCGGTGTGAAAAACTATTTGCCCCCCTCCTGATTTCTTATTCTTTTGCATGTTTGTCACACAAAATGTTTCTGATTATCAAACACATTTAACTATTAGTCAAAGATAACACAAGTAAACACAAAATGCAGTTTTTAAATGAGGGGTTTTATTATTTAGGGAGAAAAAAAATCCAAACCTACATGGCCCTGTGTGAAAAATTAATTGGCCCCTGAACCTAATAACTGGTTGGGCCACCCTTAGCAGCAATAACTGCAATCAAGCGTTTGCGATAACTTGCAACCAGTCTTTTACAGCGCTCTGGAGGAATTTTGGCCCACTCATCTTTGCACAATTGTTGTAATTCAGCTTTATTTGAGGGTTTTCTAGCATGAACCGCCTTTTTAAGGTCATGCCACAACATCTCAATAGGATTCAGGTCAGGACTTTGACTAGGCCACTCCAAAGTCTTCATTTTGTTTTTCTTCAGCCATTCAGAGGTGGATTTGCTGGTGTGTTTTGGGTCATTGTCCTGCTGCAGCACCCAAGATCGCTTCAGCTTGAGTTGACGAACAGATGGCCGGACATTCTCCTTCAGGATTTTTTGGTAGACAGTAGAATTTATGGTTCCATCTACCACAGCAAGCCTTCCAGGTCCTTAAGCAGCAAAACAACCCCAGACCATCACACTACCACCACCATATTTTACTGTTGGTATGATGTTCTTTTTCTGAAATGCTGTGTTACTTTTACGCCAGATGTAACGGGACACGCACCTTCCAAAAAGTTCAACTTTTGTCTCGTCGGTCCACAAGGTATTTTCCCAAAAGTCTTGGCAAACATTGAGATGTTTTTTAGCAAAATTGAGACGAGCCTTAATGCTCTTTTTGCTTAAAAGTGGTTTGCGCCTTGGAAATCTGCCATGCAGGCCGTTTTTGCCCAGTCTCTTTCTTATGGTGGAGTCGTGAACACTGACCTTAATTGAGGCAAGTGAGGCCTGCAGTTCTGTTGTCCTGGGGTCTTTTGTGGCCTCTCGGATGAGTTGTCTCTGCGCTCTTGGGGTAATTTTGGTCGGCCGGCTACTCCTGGGAAGGTTCACCACTGTTCCATATTTTTGCCATTTGTGGATAATGGCTCTCACTGTGGTTCGCTGGAGTCCCAAAGCTTTGGAAATGGCTTTATAACCTTTACCAGACTGATAGATCTCAATTACTTTTGTTCTCATTTGTTCCTGAATTTCTTTGGATCTTGGCATGATGATTTTTAGCTTTTGAGGTTCCTTTGGTCTACTTCTCTGTGTCAGGTAGCTCCTATTTAAGTGATTTCTTGATTGAAACAGGTGTGGCACTAATCGGGCCTGGGGGTGACTACAGAAATTGAACTCAGGTGTGATAAACCACAGTTAAGTTATTTTTTAACAAGGGGGGCAATCACTTTTTCACACAGGGCCATGTAGATTTGGAGTTTTTTTTTCTCCCTTAACGTAAACCTTCATTTACAAACTGCATTTTGTGTTCAATTATGTTATCTTTGACTAATAGTTAACGGTTTTTGATGAGCAGAAACATTTAAGTGTGACAAACATGCAAAAGAATAAGAAATCAGGAAGGGGGCAAATAGTTTTTCACACCTATATATATATATATATATATATATATATATATATATATATATATATATATATATATATTTATATATATATAATGTAATTGCAATCAAATATTATATTAGAACATAAATTCATAGGTTTTTTTATTATTATAATAAACTCTAGGCACGAGACAGCCCTCAAGACTAGGGTTGGGTATCGTTTGGGTATTTTTTCGATACCGGTGCCAAATCGATACTTTGAAAACGGTACCGGTGCCAAAACGGTGCCTGAACCGATACTTTTAAGCCACAAAATTATAGTGGATGACTCAAGAATGAATTTTTATTGAACAAAAAATTTTATGCTTAAAATTTAACAATATATTAAAAGTTTAAAGTATATATGAATATGTAAGCTTCAAATTTTAGCAATTCTTTTGCAGTAATTTCACCATATTTGCCTTTTCTGTCAAAATACGACTCCTTTCCTGACTTATTGCCCTGCACAGGACATGTATAGCCTTCTTTACAATGGTAAATGGGGTCACTGTTGTAGTGCTACTAGTACAGGCTGGAAAGCCATAATTATAAACAGAATCCATGTTGCATTAGTTTTTTTACAAATCGTTTGACTATTTGTTAGCATGAATGCAAGATTTGCATTTTGCTATTAACATTACATTATCCTACTACTAACCTGCGGACAGTCTGCTGACGTCATCATAATCAGTGACTCCTTTTTGCTACAGTTGGTGTGACTGGGACTGAGGCCGTCCACACCGATAGCGCCAGCTGTTGTCCACAAGCTGTTAAACACAGCGCCTCCCTCTGCTTTTAACTTTATTCCGTCTGCCCTCGAATGTTTCATTAGATTTGATGTGTTTCCGCCTTTACACGCACCTGCTGTAAAACATTTGCTGCACGTCGCGGTGCCGGAATCCTTTCTTGTGAAATGCAGCCACACTTTCGACCGTTTAGTTTTAGGCATTTTAATGAGAGTTGTTTAATTTAGCATGCTAAGCTATCGGTAGACCGCCTGCTGCCGTCAGAGCGAGTGTAACGTTAGTTACTGCATTCACGCGCATCTCAGATGGTCTCTCATTTCCGGATGATTTGTGCTTTTAATTTTTTTATTTAATCTAATAAACGATTAATCTACAAAAATATATGAATCTAGAGAACAAATATTTCAATCGACAGTTCAGGCATTTAAGTGGCACCGAAATGAGGCACCGAAATTCTCATTCTGTTTCGGTCCGGTACATACCGGTTCTATAGGTACCGGTGCCGTATTGGCACCGGGTTTCGGTACACAACCCTACTCAAGACCATATATATATATATATATATATATATATATATATATATATATATATATATATATATATATACACACATGCAAGATAAGATACTTCTCTTTCCCCACGTGAGTCAGTCCACGTCAGCGCTCTTTAACCAATCAGATGTGACCTCACCATTTCAACCAATCATAACGCGGCAGGAGCGCAGCCTTAATCCTGTTTACATGAAATAAACCTGCTACCGCCAGGTTCAAGCTTACGGACATGTTGTTATGACAGCAAATGCGAGATGAGCATCGAAGAACGAAACAATCCAAGATCAGGACAAATCCACAACAATCAAATCCAGCTAACTGAGTTAGCGACGTACGAAGAACACCCCCCAGGAAGAGAGAAGGTGGTCAATACTTACAACCGCAAGGCAATGGAAAGGCCCATCTCCCAGTCTCAGTCACTGCATCTGCACCACAAAAAATAGTTTTAGAATTGATCAAATAATGAAACTTAACAGATTTGTTTGAAGAGAAATAAATCTGCAATATTATAATGATTAGAGGAACTTCTATAAAACTTGCTGAACAGCAAAGTACTTAGATGAAAACTGCTTCCTTAATTGTAAGGAAAAAAGAAAAGAAAAATCAAAGCAATATGTGCACTGTAACAGACAGCCAGGGTGATAGGATCACCACCTGAATAGCAAAATAATCATAATTGTGCACAGTATAAACACAGCTGACAACTAACCTAGCCTGTCATGGGGGGGGGGGGGGGGGGAGATCACTGCGCTGTGCTCTTTTATCATGTCTGGACCTGGCCGGGGGACTGGGGGCATTGCTACGGGATCGATCATGTCCTGACCTCTGCTGTGACTCATCATGTCTGGACCTGACTGTACAATATAGATTTATTAGCCACATACAGTTATGTGCAATATACTAAGTAATATAGCAGTGATATGAAGACTGTGTGACTCACACCATCACTGTGCCTGGACCCATCATCTCTGGACCTGAAGGTCGGCCTCTCAAAATCACTGTGCTTGGACCTTATGGTGGATCCACTGCTGGACCTAGTAACATTTAAATTGAATCACTTGGCCATACATCTATAACTGACAATAACATGCCATGTTTTAACACGGATACAGACAAACCCCTACTGGTTGACCAAAAATAAGGACTAGAAGCCAGCCACTACTGACGCTGTGTCCTGTCCTGCTTCTTTACCTGGAGCGATAGCTATCCCTCGAATGGCGAGATCCTGAAAAACACAGAATATTCTTATATTTCACATGGCCTGATAAAATACAAAAGTGACTGTTTAAAGTGTGATGCAATGAATACTCACTGGGTGTCGACAGGTCTCTGCTTTGAAGTGCTGTGCTTGCATCTTGAGAGCAAAGAAAACAAAGAATATTCAAAGATGTACAATTATCGAAATGAAACAAAAAAGGTACGAAATTTGGCACACTCTGCTCCTCTAAGCCAGACAAATCTGAAAAATGTCATTAAGCCTATAAATGAAATCATTACCAAACTTGTTTCTTAAGCGGGGAGTAACACTTTGTCCTGAATAGACTTTTGGTTGGTGCAATGGATGAAGTACTCACTGGACATTTCCTTGCGCCGAGATCTGGCAGCGTATTTCTCCGAGCCAGAGCATTCTTCCACAAGGCCATCCAAGGTTTGACTTACAGAGTCTGAAACACATGAGTCAGCCTATTTAGTATGGTCATATTGCATATACTAAATTAATAATGAAACACTTGAGTCATTACTATGCTTAATTAAAAAGCAGTGAGGAAACTACTCGATGGTTGGTGCGAGCGGGAAAGTAAATACTCACTAGGACTGGACACTTGACTGCCCCGGGGACTGTCCGCACGCTCCACTGGGCCAGACATGGCTCCATCTTCATGGGCTGAAACGCATGAATGATCCTGTGACTCATGTTGTACACAACACATTATCATGCTTCTTAATTTGTCATCAGTACTCAAGTGTTGTGCAACATGTTGGTGTCTTCAATGGCATGCAGCTTCCGTGGTGCAGTAGGGAAGGGGGGTAGCTTGACGCATATACAGGGGTAATTATGTATAACTAAGCATATCCGTCTCCAAAAATATCTAATCTTAAATAATTTGATTCATTTTGAAACTGGAATTATAAATTCATTAAGAGAAACCCATTACCCCTGACACTCTCATCCGAATCCGTTAATTCTGCACACACAAAAAAAAAAATCATACAAATTGATGTCTCAAATTTCAGGCCCAATGTTTATCAACCAATTTTATTTCAAATGTATCAAGTATTGGAGAATGAGAAACATACCATTTCTAACAAAACCCTCCGGAATTCCTTTTTTAGTGCGCTTCCGTGTTGATGTAATCACCTCATCGTCCTCTTCTGCCTGGCTGGTCAGGTTGTAGGCGTCACATTCACGACGCTTATCTAGAAATTATAATTAGTTTCAAATTCACCTTAAAAATATATATATATTTTGATATGGTAATGTATAAAATTTTCTATTAATCTAGGCAAAACTTGCCTGAAGTCATTTTTATCTTGATTAATGAGAGTGTCATCCTGGGGGTTAATTTTGTCCTTTATAGCTTTTTCTGTTTTTTGTGACACTCATTTTACTTGGCCATCTGACGGTTTTCATTTCTCTGTCAATCCAACTGTCAGGAACTACACCCTCCTCCTCTTGGGTACCCTCCCTCCAAACTGCCCTCGTGTACATGACCTGGAAAGGATAAGTTTTTAACATTTTAGTTTAAATTTTAGAGGTTGAGAGGGTTTGGACATGGGCTATGAGGGTAACATTGTGAGTAGGATATTGTGGCAAGAGGACAGAGAGAGGCCCGGTGAGTTTTATGAATGCATTAAGAAAGGAAATGCAGGAGTCACCGAGGAAGATACAGAAAACAAACAGATCTGATGATCCCTGATGGAATCTAGCAAAAAGAAAAAAAAATTATCTTAATGTGTGTCTTCCAGACCATGGCGAAGGGGTATGAGGACAAAATCACCAGCTTTTTGTGGGAGGCAGGCCGCCTTCCGGAACAGATCCCTTTCTCGCAGTAGTGCATTTTTCATCCTGACACGACCATTTCCTATGTACACTATGTTCAGAAGTCCAGAGCTACACAGTTGTTGAAATAATGGTGAAGTGTGACGCTGGAGCAGAATTTCACAAGCTAAAGTCCCATCTGCATTTTTCTGTCGAACAAAAGCAAAGCTGTTGTCCCTCAAAAGAAAACAACTGTCCTTTTCTTTATCAGAGACAAACACTTTAGGGTATCTTTAGCTACTGTCCACTTCTGATTGCTCGATTTCAGACAAACACCTAGTCACTTGTTCCAAGGGACTTCTCCCACTCCTCACATGTTTTTTGACTTGTAGGTAGTTTTCAAATGGAAAACAGGAAATCTCATTTAAGGAACAGTTGAAATGGCTGGCATCTTCTTGGAGATGAATTAGTGCATGTACATTATACACAGCAAAGGTCTTGCCATACAGGTCAGCACAGCACATGACAAAATGTTTGATTAGTTCCTGAGAATATTGGAGATGGGCATTTCGATTCCGCTCATCTGATTCAAGCATTATTGACATGGATATTGCCAATGACAAGAAATGTTGGTATTTTTCGGGGGACAACAGTTTTCAAAACCACACTACCTGTGTACAGTAAAAACTGCCTCAGTTCAGTGGCTTTCCACCTATCAATTTCATGCAAACCCTGTGGTTGTCGAGCAAATTCACTTGGCATCTTCCCTCTCAGTGCAATTAGTTTCTCAGAAATTGCATCCTTTTGCCTCACAGATAAACGACAGACCTTTGGGCCACGAGTCAAGTAAATTAACAGCCGCCTAACTACTCTCAAGCAGACGACATGCATATAATCTAGGACAAAGGAGCTGACGCAAGGAATTCCTGCTGCAATGAAGGGGCTGATACCAGTTTGGTGATTACTGTACTCCACTCTGGAGAAAGTCATCTTTTCGAGAAGTGCATTCCTTTTCACTGAGAACTATTCTTCTCTCAACACAAGTACCTCTGATTATGCATCGTTCACAACTCTCATAGGCAGTATGACCCTTAATACATTTCAGATATGCCCTTGCTGGGACATCACATATCAGGACATCAATATTGACCGTGTAAGTCTGGCCTTTAAAAACTATTCCATTGTCCTTGAGATGTTTGTATTCAGTCAAAGTCTTTTAAATACTCCTCAAGAGGACTTGGCTTACTTTGTCCACTGAACATGGCTACAATGAATGGATCAAAATGGCCACACTTCGCCAGTATTGGCCAGAATTGGACACCACTACTTTTGAAAAGTGGGACGTTTATGCTGAGGTGCACATCATTAGTCTCCATCTGACTTAAATAACGACAGATACCCTTTTCTAAGCCGTAGTACTTGTACTGGCCATCACATTTCGACTCTGTTGTGTTATGCTGTGGTGTACCAAGAAGTGTCCGGCAATCCACAGGCAATAAGTGCCCTTGGTTTCTTAATATGGGCAATAGACCATTGAGTGCTCTGTGTGTCAATCTGTGCTCTGAGGCCCACTGTCTCAGTTCGTCCTCAAAGCTGGTCACTTCAGCTTCATTTGGTTCCTGTTCTGAGTCAGTAGAGGAATAGTCCAAATCAGTGTCAAAATCTTCTGATGCCCCAAGATCACGGTCACTCAAACTATCTGGGGTCCTAGGCACACCGTCACTGCTACAACTACTTGTCCCAGGCACATTGTTGGAATTTTTTTCAATGCCCTCTTCATCACTGTCAGAATAACAGAGAGCAGTTGATCCAGTTCTCTTTTGCGTTTTCTCAACTGTCTTACTCTCAAAGTCATCTGTAAACACAGTCGTTAATCAAAATTTAAGTTTAACTGTTTATTTGACTGGGGCCTGTACAAAAGAAAAGAGGATGAGATCACATGTACCTTGTTTAGGTGGTTTATCTCCTAACAGGATCGAAGGACACCTCACTCGTTAGAGCACATGAAAGACAAATAAATGGGTTACACACCTTAGTTTTCATTCTCCATCACCCAAAAGTTAAAGGATTAGTTCAATATCAAGAAAAAAACATACTAAGTTATAACATAACGTTATACAACATTAGGAGTTTTTTTTTCATAATGTCTGACAATATTAGAAATGTGAATGTTATGGAAAAAGCCCCTAAAACAGCCAAAACGAGTTAGCTTGATTTAAAGGTAGCAGCCGGACAACGTGTAACATTAACCTATTGTTCATTTCTGTGCCAGAGACAAAACACCTTTAGTTAACTAATCACTTCAGGAAATGTACCTCTAGTTTAATTAAATACAATATAACATATAATGTTAATTTCATGAACGATTAAAGTGACTAAGAGACGGTATAACATCAACCAACCTTGCATCATCTGTAAACCACGTAGCTAGCAGCTAGACGCCGTTACGGTAGCAAAAAGCTAACGTTAGTCAGTTAGAACTCCATGCTGCTATCGGTAACGTATATACGTGCAGTTTAGTGTCCCAATAAATTGTTCAAATAGCTTTGACCTTGACCATTCGCAGCTTTATTGTAAGACAATACCGCCAAAGACTATACACATGGACATTGAAATAAATGCTGACCGAACTTGCCTTCAATTTCGAGGAAACAGGTTTACCAGCGATCTGAATAGCTGTGCCGTCCAGAACACTACGGCTCTGACTCGCGTCAAGCCAAATTCAATTCAGTTTTATTTGTATAGTGCTTTTAACAATTGACATTGTCTCAAAACAGCTTTACACAATCAAAAGAATTATTTGTTTGTATGGAATGTGAATGTGTATGAATCAAAATGTTCAGATAGTCCCTGGTGAGCAAGCCAAGGGCGACAGTGGCAAGGATAAACTCCCTGAGATGGTAATAGGAAGAAACCTTGAGAGGAACCAGACTCGACAGAGAACCCATCCTCATCTGGGTGAAACAGATAGCAGGAAATTATCTGGATTTATACAGTGTTAAGTGTTAGGTTCAGCTATAATAGTTGATGTTAATTGATGTTATAATAGTTGATGTAAAATGGAGTCCAGTAGTTATTGGAGACTCAGACAGACTTGTAGAAAGTTCCAGTCCTGAACTATCGAATTGTCAAGTCCTCAGAGAAACAGCTGCTAACACCAGTCGAGGCCAGAACCATCTTCTAAGTAGAGAGAATCATCCCCAGATACCAGACGCATCCCAAAGAGACACACGGGGCATCCATGCGACGAGACCTCCAACCAGAAACGCGGCACCAGGATGGATCAGACAGGTCCGGAGGGCAGAGGGAGTCTGGATCACTGGCAGCTCAGGAATGACGTGTAGCTCGACAGAGAGAGAGAGAGAGAGAGTGAAAGGGGGAGACGGGGAGAGAGGAATGAGAAAGAGGGGGAGAAAGAGAAGAGGAGGAGAGATTGCAATTAGGTATAGTCACAGTCACAATGTATAATGTGAATGTATATTTACTGTAGATTGCAAGCAGGGACTCCGGCAGGACTAACTATGACAGCATAACTAAAAGGGAGAGCCAGAAGGAAACACAAACATGCTGGCTCCCTGAGATGTAAAGCAAACAATCACCTCACCGTCAACAAACCTGAGTGATCAAATGAGACTGAGGAAGACAGCATCTAAACACACCAGTTCACCATAATACTCTACGTCCATGAGTCCCCCAGATCTGCTCCTTTACCTTATGGCAAATCTATTTATAAAAATGCTTGGCTAAATAAATAGGTTTTTAGCCTAGACTTAAACACTGAGACTGTGTCTGAGTCCCGAACACTATTTGGAAGACTATTCCATAATTTTGGGGCTTTGTAAGAAAAAGCTCTGCCCCCAGCTGTAGTTTTCATAATACGCGGTACTGACAAGCAGCCTGCAGTACTTTGACCGAAGTAGGCATGGCGAATCGTAAGACACTAGCAGTTCGCTCAGATACTGCGGCGCGAGACCATTTAATGCTTTATATGTCAAGAGTAGTATTTTAAAATCAATGCGAAATTTCACAGGGAGCCAATGTAGTGAAGATAGGATAGGGGTGATGTGCTCATATCTTCTGGTTCTAGTGAGGACTCTCGCTGCTGCATTCTAGCTGAAGCTTGTTTATGCACCTAACTGAACAACCAGACAGTAAGGCATTACAATAGTCCAACCTAGAAGTGATAAAAGCATGAACTAGTTTTTCTGCATCGTTTAGCGACAATATATTTATCTTGGCAATATTTCTGAAGTGAAAGAATGCTATCCTGGTGATATTATCTACATGAGCTTCAAATGAAAGGCTGGAATCTATAATCGCGCCGAGGTCTTTTACTGTTGCACTTGATGGAACAGAAAGGCCATCTAAAGTTACGGTGTGATCTAAGATTTTACTTCTAGGTGTATGCGGTCCTAGGACTAGAACTTCTGTCTTATCCGGATTAAGCAGAAGGAAGTTAATTAGCATCCAATTTCTTATGTCCTGCACACATTGCTCAACTTTAGTAAGATGGTTTTTCTCATCAGGTTTTGTTGAGACGTATAGCTGTGTGTCTTCAGCATAACAATGAAAACTGCATGTAAAGGGAAAAAAGCAGTGGGCCTAAAACTGAACCCTGCGGAACACCAAACTCCACTAGAGAACATGCAGAATAATCACCATTTAAGTCTACATACTGATAACGATCGGTCAAATAGGATCTGAGCCAGGAGAGGGCTGTACCCTTAATTCCTACTACATTTTCTAATCTGTGAAGAAGAATAGCATGATCAATAGTGTCAAAAGCTGCACTGAGGTCGAGTAATACAAGCATAGTTACACAACCCTGATCAGAGGCCAATAGGAGGTCATTTACTACTTTAACGAGTGCTGTTTCTGTGCTGTGATGAGGCCTAAATCCTGACTGATACAGTTCATGTATGCCATTTCTATGTAGATATGAGCATAGCTGCTCCGCTACTATCTTTTCCAGAATCTTAGAGATAAAGGGGAGGTTTGATATTGGCCTGTAATTGGACAGCTGACAGGGGTCGAGGTCAGGTTTCTTAATTATTGGTTTGATAACTGCTACTTTAAAAGATTTTGGAACATAACCAATGCTGAGTGAGGAATTAATTATTCTCAACAGCGCTTCTGTTATTACTCGTACTATCTGTTTAAGAAAATGTGTCGGTATAGGATCTAATATACAGGTTGATGAATTTGCAGAAGAGATGAGTGAAATTAGTTCATTCTCTTCAAGAGGAGTAAAGCATTCTAGGTTTGAATCTGACATGGCTAGGTTAACATCTGTATCAATTACATTGTTTGGTTTCAAAGCCTCAATTTTATGCCTGATATTTACAATTTTATTATTAAAAAAGTTCATGGAGTCCTCACTATTGCATGATGTTGTTGTGGAGATTTCTGTAGTGGTCTTATTTCTGGTTAATTTGGCTACGGTATTAAATAAAAATCTAGGATTTTTTTTTTCTTCTATAAGAGTGGAGAGGTACGTTGATCTAGCTACACTAAGAGCTTTCCTATAGTTCAGGATGCTCTCTTTCCATGCTATTTGAAATACCAACAATTTAGTTTGACGCCATTCACGCTCTAATTTCCGAGCAGTCTGTTTTAAAGTGCGCGTGTGATCGTTATACCAGGGAGCGAGTTTCTTATCTCTAATAATTTTCCTTTTAGCTGGAGCTACATTATCGAAGGTACAACGAAATGACGAGTCTAAATATTCAGTCGCCTGATCGAGTTCTGTGGGATCAGACGGTGACCTAATCGAAGTTGGTAACTCTGGGAGATTACTGATAAAACTCTGTGTGGTAGTTGATGTGACTGTACGTTTAATAAGGTAGCGCGGTGCTGTGCGTACATTATCACTGTCACACACTTGAATGGAGACAAGATAGTGATCTGAGATAATTTCAGACAGTGGACTTGTGAATACATTTCTTATAATTAAGCCGAAAAATATTATTAAGTCTAAAGTGTGACCTGCTTTATGAGTGGGTCCTACTACACACTGATTTACGCCTACGGAGTCCAGTATGGACATAAATGCTGTTCTCAGAGGGTCTTCTGGATTCTCAAAATGAATGTTAAAATCTCCAGCAATTAACGCTTTGTCTACAGAAATGACCAGGTCTGAGATGAAATCTGCAAATTCACTAAGAAATTCAGAATACGGCCCTGGAGGTCTGTAAATTATAATTAGTGGAATCGACTGAGCTGACTTAATATACTTAAGTACACTTATGTTACTATTAAGAATTTCAAATGAGTTAAATTTGTGTCTGTGTTTTTGTACAATAGACAGATTATCATTATGAATAACTGCGACGCCTCCTCTACCAGTTAACCGAGGCTGGTGTATGTAGCTGTATCCAGGAGGACTAGCTTCATTTAGAGTTACATACTCATCCTGTTTAACCCATGTTTCAGTTAAACAGAGTATATCAAACGCCTGATCTGTGATAATTTCATTAACAATAACCGCTTTTGATGCGAGAGATCTAATATTTAACAATCCTAGCTTCAGATCAGAGGTGCCGGCTGCGCATTCAGTGTGATCTGAGTTTGTGGTCTTTATGTTACTTAGATTATTAAAACAGACTTTCTGAGTCTTTCTACATTTTTGCTTAGATCGGGGAACAGACACAGTCTCAATATGGTGAACCCTGAGTGACGACTCTATGCAGCTAGCAGACCGTTGGTTTAGCCTGTCTGTCTGCTCCCTGGCCTGGGCTCTGGATTGTCACCGATTAACTAGACCTCTACTGAGACTATGAGCTATACTACAGGAAATGAGAGCAGCACCTTCCCGAGTGGAATGGACACCGTCCCGCCCTAACAGGCCAGCTTTGCCCTCAAAGGTCTTCCAATTATCTATAAAGCCCACATTATTTTTGGAGCACCACCTGGACATCCAGCGGTTCAGCGACCATAACCTGCTGTAAGCTATGTCACCACGTCTCATTGGGATGGGACCAGAGCATATTACTTCATCGGACATCGCCTTCGCTAATTTAAACACCTCTGTAAAGTTACTCTTACTAACCTCTGACTGACGAAGGCGTATATCGTTAGCTCCAGCATGTACCACTATCTTAGAGAACCTGTGCTGTCCTAGAGCCCTAAGATTACCTGCTATGTCCGGTGCTCTGGCTCCCGGGATACACCTAACCACTGCCGTTGGCGCCCCTAAAGGTCTGACTAATGTCACGTGCCTCAGTATAGAGTCTCCTATAACCAGAGCTCTTTCAGGTTTCTCAGCGGGTGCATCACTGAGGAGAGCAAACCTGTTGGACAAGTGAGGCGCAGAGGAGGTGTGCTCCGGTGGGCTAGCCTTAGCGTTAGCTTTGGCTGAACGAGTATGCCGCCGAGTCGTCACCCACTCGCCCCGCTGTGAGGGCTCTAATGCTGGAGTCGGGGGCTGTTTATCTCCGCCTGTGGCACCCAGACTGTCGGCTACGGGAATAACGCTGCTCTCACACTCTCTAAAGTCTGGATGCGCTCCTCTAATGCTGATATCTTCTCCGTCAGAGTGCTCACTAACACACACCTATCACAAATAAAATTATCACTAATGACGGAGGAAGAATGTCTAAACATCCTGCACTCTACACACTGAACAAGCTGAACGGTAGACATGATAACGTACCTCTGTGTCGGAGTTTTAGTTGTTTGGAAATGAATTCCGTTTGTTGTTCTTAGACGAGGAAACTCGCGCGTTCTCCAAAAATTGCAGAAAAAAGGCAAAGCCGAATAGTATGGAGATGTAAAAGGTAGTTGCTATTAATATTGTTATTGTATAAAGCGATGTAATTTAAACGCTGATACAAATGTCACAAATGCCTTGTGTTGCCTCAGCCAATCAGAGTGACGTTTATGATGATGTGTTCGTTTCAGCCAATCAGAGTGATGCTGACTGGTTTTTGAAAATCCTCCTTGAAGAACTTGTATTGTCTTATACTCTTTGCCTAGCTTGATGGAGAATGAACATCAAAATGACGTCCAAGTTGAGTCATGGTTGGACGTCCAAATAGTGGATCTAGTTTGGACGTCGAATAGACGTCCAGAATTGGTCATGGACTGACGGACCCAATATAGACATGATCTGCACGTCTATCCGACGACCAATGTTTAGTCGGATATATATACATATACACACACACACACACACACATAATCGCTATCAAATATTATATTAGAACATAAATTCATAGGTTTATTATTATCAAATGATATTACTATTATAATGAAGCCTAGGCACGAGACAGCCGTCAAGACCATTAATACAAATTCTTGTATAATGTTTATTTTGTAACACATTTCTTTTTTAGGGGTTCGTCATGAATGTGCAAATAAATATTTATATAGAATAAAAATTTATATTTTTTTATAATGAAAAATTGGACAAAACAAATTTTATTTAAAATATTAACAATATAAAAGTATACATGTTTTTGAAAAAAATATTTCAGTTTTTTCATATACAACATATTTTTCATATTGCTTATTTTATTGTCTCATGTAATTTGTAATTTCTAGACCATATGCGCAAGGAATGCGCATTAGAGCTGTAATCGGGCCTTAAAGGTTAGGCCCGACAGGGCCCGAGCCCGACAGATTTCGGCCCGAGCTCGACAAGTACATTTTGATTGACAGCCTTTTAAAAGCCAGAACCCGACTTTACAGCCCGACATTATTCAAGATTGCGCAAACACACAGCGCTTTTGCCTTTGGTCAAGAATGAGTCATTTATACTTGTTTTAACAATTTATTTATGACTGACGAATTAACTACAGACAACTTGGAAGTTGGAACAAAAAATAAACAAGCCCTCTCAGCACTCAAATAAGTCCAGGCAGACACTTACCCTATGAATAGGCCAACAATAGTCCCATAAAAATAAGTATTTCTTTACAAATTAAAATAAGATAAAATCAAAATTAAGATGTGTTTTTCATTTGCACCAGTTGCACCAGCAACCAAAACGTAATCGCCAGTGGCAAGCCTCTGTTTAACCTCCTCAGCATCCATTTTCGCATTTCTCTCGCGCTAATCAAAGCGCATCACATGACCACGCAAGCCCGGCCCGAGCCCGTGTAAATTTATATTAATTAAGCCCGAACCCGTCGGGTTCGAGCTAAGATCTTCAGCTCTAATGCGCATATGTTCTAATATAATATTTGATAGCGATTATGTGTGTGTGGTGGCGGGATCCATGGCAGGGGGCATTTCAGCGCATAACAGGTGTTACAAAAAATTTTTTGCCACTCTTTTGTCATTTGATCAACCAATCAAAGGGGTTGTGATCAGTGTTTCTACTGTCGATGCATATCGCCTTTTAAACCAACACACAAACGCGCAACAATCCTAGACAACTCAATCCAGCTTCACTAATCAACAACAGGTGTGCTCGAAGAACCAACTTAGCCGGATTGTAATTAGCACGATGATCTCATCTTAGATGTGTCAAGCGACGTACGACGAACGGACCCCAGGTTATAGAAGACTCTATACTGAGGCACGTGAAATTAGCTAGACCTTTAGTCAGTGGTTAGGTGTATCCCGGGAGCCAGAGCACCGGACATACAGTAGCAGGTAATCTTAGGGCTCTAGGACAGCACAGGTTCTCTAAAATAGTGGTACATGCTGGAGCTAATACGCCTTCGTCAGTCAGAGGTTAGTAAGAGTAACTTTACCAGGGCGTAAATTTCATTTAACAGTAGCGGGGGACAATAAATATTAAATTTCTCATGAGCAATTTTTGAAGGGGACACAAATAATACCGTCAAATTGTATTTTAGTACAAATTGTAAAGTTTTTCTAAGGTTCAATGACAAAGCAGATTTTTCTTAAACTATTACATTGTTGTTTACAGTCAAGCCATCAACATACAATAAAATGTAAACATGACATCTAAACTAAAAACTATGCTCCCTGTGCTGGTGCTGGCTGCTGTCTCTCCGGCTCTCTCCCTGGTTCTGAATCTGCTCCTTCCTCTACTCTCACTGTCTCAGAACAGACTGACTCCTGAAGCAGAAATGCAGGAAAAGATGTTTTCCATACTCATAATAACTAACTTGTTTACATTACATTTGTTAAATTGAAAGATCATACTGTAAATTGGTGAGCCTGTGATGTTCATCTACTGAACAGCCACAACTCCGAAAACATTAAAGAAATTGTTCGCCCCCCCACCCAAAAAAAATCTGTCAATATCCCTTCAATAAAAGCACCACACTTGTGTGACACTGTACATCTGATTGACCCTGGTCTACCTTGGTCCCTGAATAATTTCTGTCTCCTTTGCCTGTGATTGATATTGTGACATTAGTATTTTCATAAGCACCCATTCTTAAACAATATGTTGTTAATTGTAGCCGTTAATGTTAACATTATGCCAAGTCGTCACAAATAAAACACTGCATGGGAAACGACATTTGTCGTTTTAGTTGCAGTGCACTATGTAACAAGCTATTGTAAACAAGCTAACGTTATCTAGATAAGTAATAAATGAATCGCTAATATAGCAGATTCATGGAAAATTACATCGGTAATCAGCATTTTTGCCGCAACTAATTCATGAATGAGTCTGCATCAACTACATGAAAGAGAATCGCTTTATTTAAAGTGAATAAAATACCCAACTTACTGGAGTTCAACAATTGAGCCGCAGCCACAAACCTGACCTGAACTGGGAAAGCAGGCAGTGGGCCACTGTGAGGAACCGGAAGGGGAGGGGGAACTCAACTGGTTCTAAATGCAGCTTTTGCGGGGTGTTTTTTTCTACTTACACAATTATCTTAACATCAAACATATATTTTTCACAATAGAGTGTGCAAATTTTTATATATATGTATATATATTTACGCTGGAATTTACGCCCATGAACTTTACAGAGGTGTTTAAATTTGCGAAGGCAATGTCCGATGAAGTAGTATGCTCTGGTCCCATCCCAATGAGACGTGGCGACATAGCTTACAGCAGGTTATGGTCGCTGAACCGCTGGATGTCCAGGTGGTGCTCCGAAAATAATGTGGGCTTTATAGATAATTGGAAGACCTTTGAGGGCAAAGCTGGCCTGTTACAGCGGGACGGTGTCCATCCCACTCGGGAAGGTGCTGCTCTCATTTCCTGTAGTATAGCTCATAGTCTCAGTAGAGGTCCAGTTAATCTGTGACAATCCAGAGCCCAGGCCAGGGAGCAGACAGACAGGTGTGGTGGAAATTCTGAAACCAATATAAAGACAAGTAATTCATACACTGGGTAAGAGCAAAGTAACAAAGGTTTTATTTTAAACTTCTGCAGAAGGACCAGTCTCATACAGCAAACAGTTGCAGCATAGAGAAAGGTGATCTCTTTCTCTAGCTGACCTATTTTATACACAAACATCTCTGTTAACATAATCAACGCCCCGTACATGAAGTTCCTACATTCAAACTCATGACTCTTTATCTGCCCCAGACCAGATGTCCATACCTTATCATTCATTCAGGGACAACTACAATCAGGTTGTTTCTATTCTGTTCTCGGCCTTGTGTCTCTAAGCCTCGACAACCAAGTTCAAACTTCTAACGTCTACGTTACACACTTACTACAAGGATCAGAATTAATACATAATTAAAATATGATTTTTCCATTACAATTTCCCCCTTTTGTCATTCTATGACAACCTAAATATTTTCATTCTACAATTCAAGACAATACTAATAAGCTATGTATTAGGTAAATTTCATCAGATATTGTCTCTCCCACCTGGGTTTTTAATCATCATCACTAGCACTCTAATGCACACAGAGGACACTACAGCTGTTTTTATGGGGACAGACCCCTGACACAAAAGCATAAAAAAATTTGCAACCTACTTAAATATAAATGCTTTATATTTCTCTAAAGATTTACATTATGTCTTCTTCCATATCATGTGAAATGAAACAACGTTCCTCCAGGACCAAGGTGCTACATGCAACATAAATTTCAACATAAATTAACAGAAACACTAAACACTCTAACTAAAGAGGCCTTGTTAGCTGGCTAGCAGAGACGAGACAGATAGACCTAACATAAATTACAACATAAATTTACAAAAACTAACTAGCTAAATAAGACATGTGCAAACAAAAGCAACAACAAAGTGACAGTGCAGCCAACACGACATACTGTAACATAACAGAGTACTATGGTGTTGAGGTAGTGAAAAACTGTAAACATTCCTTAATATAGCAGCAAGAATTGAGGAATTCGTGCAAAAAGTAGTCCAGTAATGATTATTGTGCAAAAGAGATAAACAGTGAAGCATTTACAGATTGGTGTATATGATAGTTTGGTAGTGTAGGTCAGTGTGTCTACGCTTGTGTTGATTTGTCTGTCCAGTCCCAATATATTGAGGTAGTTGAGTTAAGCTGTGTGTGTGTGTGTGTGTGTGTTTATCAGTCCAGTCCCTTTTTGTTGAGGAGACGGATGGCTTGTGGAAAAAATTAACAATTATCTCTTAACATTTAAGGTGCAAAATTAAAAGAAAATGTAAGTAATGCTTAATAAAGTGTAATAAAATAGTGCACTGCGTTTATTATATCAGATGCCTTTAGAGAAAACTACAACAAAAATGTATTGTTGTAATATATTTGAGTTTGATGGTAATTCACTGGCGGGCTGTATACTATGTGTCGTGTGCACTGAATGCAGTAAAAGAAGAATACAGTTTTTCTTCATGCCTCTAGCTCTGATTTCTTCCGACAGAGAATAAAAAATATCGAACGTTCTATTGAACACATTTTTTTATTGATATCGATAACGTGTCTATCGCGAAACATATCGTTATCATTTTATCGCCCAGGCCTATGATGAGCACTTCAAACGAGTTAAACCTGTGCCTAATTTTCAGAGTAACAGTGAATACATCATTGTAGATAGTGCCGACACCACCACCGCGACCAATTAGACGGGGCTCGTGCTTATAGAAATATCCTGACGGAGTAGACTCATTCAGACCAAAATATTCATTTGGTTTAAGCCAGGTTTCAGTGAGGTAGAGTACGTCAAGGCAATAATCTGAGATAATTTCATTAACAAGTGCTTTAGGCGCAAGGGATCTAATGTTGAGAAGTCCAAACTTTAGAGGTGGATTTTGACTATTTATTTGGCATTTTTCTTGTTTTTGTGGTTATCAAATTGTTTCGGGTGAATTTAACAAATTTATTCTTTTTTCTCACTATTCGGGGAACAGACACAGTTTCTATAGGACAAGCTATGTGTGTGCGTCTATCACTATGGTGAGTTGTGATGTGGCTAATATGTTTGGAATCTACGGTATGACTTACCGCCAGTCAGATGGTTCGTAATGTCCTGGAGATGTTGTCAGAGAGGTCCGCTGCTCCAGCTCTGCTAGGGTGCAGACCATCAGTGTGGTAGAGCCTAGGACGCTCCCAGAAAACATTCCAGTTATCACCAAGGGTAATTTCTGTTGTCGACACCAAGATTGTAACCATTCATTAAAGGCAAATAATCTACTGAACTTCTCGATTCCTCGCTGAAAAGTGGAAAGCGGTCCAGATATGACTATCCTTGTCGTGGGGGATGTGCTGCGGACCTTCTCGACCAGGCTCCTGAAGTCCTTCTTTAGGGTCTCCGTCTGCCTCAGCCTGGTGTCATTCATGCCAGCATGAAGGACCACAGCTGCAATGTTCTTCCTCAGGGCAGCAGGCACCTGTGCAGCAACATCAAGAACACGTGCACCAGGTAAACAGCGAGTGTGCACCTTACCTTTAGCACGCACGTGCCGAACGATGGAGTCTCCGATGACCAGCGCGTCGTGTGCCGTCTCACGGAGAGGATCGAAGCGGTTTCGGCTCGAGATCTCGAAGGCGGGTGGTCGTGGAGGGGAAGAGGTCCTCGCCCGGGGCTTGGCTAGCGCCTTCTGCTGCTGCTGTATCCAGGCTCCGTGGTATCCCGGCGCCGGGGTGAAGGAAACCTGGGCGGGCTGCGTCCTTGATGTGTTGGACCTGGGCAGAGAAACACGCGGGGTTGAGGTTGTCAGAGAATTCTCTCGCCGAGAATTTACCTGGGACAGGCGAGCGTCGGTCCGTGACGATTCCAGCGTGGCTGCTGTAGCCGGTCCAGCTTCACCTGTAGCTCGCGGATCAGCTTCTCCACAGCCTCCAGCTCCAGTGTCTCCTCACCTGCACTCAGAGGCAGAGTCACAACCGACATGGTGTCTAAAAACAAAAATAATCGGTGTGAAGAAGCGTAAACAAACTTGTCACCGTAAAAAAGGTCAGTTTTAGATGCGGAACTTGTGGAGAACACAAGCTTTTGACCGTAAGCTACAGTAATCCAAGTAAGATAGTAAGATACAACAAACATTTTGTTGTAAACGAACTTATAGATAGTGGCCTACAGATACAGCGATTGGGTTGTTGTAACTACAGTGAATTTACTGAAGACAACTGTAAGAAGTGTTGAATCTTTGATGCTGGAAAAATAAACATGAGTCAACGAAATCATCTGACTACCGGGTTTGTGTGAGTAAATAATCAAACCAAAGATATGCATCAAAACGTGTAATAATACGTTTAATATGTAATAATATGACCGCAACACTCAAATCAAGTCTGGCTGAACTATATCCTTTTTTTTTTTTTCAATCTAATGTCCACTATATTTGGCCCTGGATTTCCTGGCACACAGCAGCCTATCACAGCCCACATCACAATACATTGGGTCATATTTATAAGACAAAGAAACAAAGAACATTAAGACAAACATTATAAAACTATAAAGATGATATTTTAGCTGGTCGGAGGATCATCTTGATGCGGTGTAAGATACACCACTCATCAGTGTAAGCTGCAAGTGCAACACCTCTTCCCTTCTCTACCTGAGCCGAGTAAAAAGGATGGCAATCAAACTGAACAGGGAAGCTGGAACAAAATCAGCAGCATAAACACGTGCTAGTAATTATTATGGTAGTCAATATTCAATTCAATTCAATTGCATTAATTAGGAATTTTCTGCAGGTTATATCATTTACATTAAGGCTTCAGAGTATCTCTCACAAAGTTCATAGCCTGCTTTACATCTTTAAAACTCCACCTCACTTCATCTTTTGTGGCGACTCTCAGCTCGGCAGGATAGAGCAGAGCATGTTATTGTGTTTTTTTATTTGTGCCTGCCTGGTCCATCACATCTCCGAACTCTTTTCTCAGTTGCTCGTATTGCAGCTTTATCTCAGCAGTCTGGGCCTCAGCTTTTTCATCCATTTTGAATAGTAACTCTGTTCTTAGAATTCATATCTCACAGAGAATGATCTTGATTAGTTTCCTTTGTCTTTTCCTCTGTTTTTGCCATCTTATCTAGTTTGCTGCATGTACCGGGCATATTGAATAAACCTTGAAATTGAGCAAATGTTTATAAAAATCTTTATTTAGAACATTTTATTCTCCCTTAGTTATACGAAATGCTCTTTGGGCTGATCGAGAATGCGATTGTGTTTTTAAAAATATGTCCAGTTCAGTATGGAGACCAGTCAAACACTTCTTTATATGTTGCCGTCCATGCCGGAAGCCAAAAATAAATTAATTAAACAGGATCTTTGAGAATAATGTATAATTATTGTTTTGTATGTTTTATGTTACTGAGTTTTATCTTCATCTCTCCATAGATAAATAAAAAAGACGATGGTGACAAGAGGGTCCGGAAGGCAGAAGAAAGATGACCAGTGTGGGAGGAGGTTTTCTCGTCAGGCTTCTATAAAACAACACCAGCGCACTCACACTGGAGAGAAGCCTTATAAGTACTCACAATGTGGAAAGAGTTCTGCCCATCAGAATTCACTAAAAAGTCACGAGCGCATCCACACTGGAGAGAAGACTTATAACTGCTCACAGTGTGGAATAGATTTTCATCGTCTGAATCGTCTCAAACAACACCAGCGCATTCACACTGGAGAGAAGCCTTATAAGTGCTCACAATGTGGACAGAGTTTTGCCCATCATAGTTCACTAAAACAACACCAGCACATTCACACTGGAGAGAAGCCTTATAAGTGCTCACAGTGTGGAATAGATTTTCATCGTCTGAATCGTCTCAAACAACACCAGCGCATTCACACTGGAGAGAAGCCTTATAAGTGCTCACAATGTGGACAGAGTTTTGCCCATCATAGTTCACTAAAACAACACCAGCGCATTCACACTGGAGAGAAGCCTTATAAGTGCTCACAATGTGGACAGAGTTTTGCCCATCGTAGTTCACTAAAACAACACCAGCACATTCACACTGGAGAGAAGCCTTATAAGTGCTCACAGTGTGGAAAGAGTTTTGCCCGTCATAGTTCACTAAAAAGTCACGAGCACATTCACACTGGAGAGAAGCCTTTTATCTGCTCACAGTGTGGAAAGAATTTTATCAATCAGAGTTCACTAAATAGACACGAGCGCATCCACACTGGCGAGAAGCCTTTTATCTGCTCACAGTGTGGAAAGAGTTTTGCCCAGCAGAGTTCACTAATTATACACGAGCGCACTCACACTGGAGAGAAGCCTTATATCTGCTCACAGTGTGGAAAGCGTTTTGCCCGGCAGTGTTCACTAATTATACACGAGCGCACTCACACTGGAGAGAAGCCTTATATCTGCTCACAGTGTGTAAAGAGTTTTGCCCGGCAGTGTTCACTAATTATACACGAGCGCACTCACACTGGAGAATAGCCTTATAACTGCTCACAGTCTGGGAAGTTCAGCACATTCATAATAGAGACAAACTTTAGTGAACTTTGGGGTCAAGTGTGATCTAGCCTTGTCCCCCCCCCCCAATAGCTTCACTGATGCGTGGATTTCTTAAATATACATTTGTTTATTCCTTGAGTTCTTTGTTTTATGTGGATGTCGGTGAAAATGCTCTTATTTTCATTATTAAACATTCTTATTTTTTTTCTCTCTCTTTTTAGTTCTTAACACAATTTAAGTAATTTTAGCAATCTCCTTAGTTGTTTTCTTTGCTTGATGCCGGACAATAATTTACCCTTCTGAAACAGGAACATTATTGCCATGACCACTGAACATCTCGTCTGATATGTCTTCTTGTTGTTAAAGAAATTATAAGATGCTTCCTGCATCAGTTTGTGTTAAATACTGTAACTTGTTGCTGCTGAATCATATTAACCAATAAATATCAAATGGAAAGTAAATAATTTTGTGGAATATTACATATTTTATTCATTAAAAGAAAAATACTCCTTTAGTAGTGTAAAGGAATGTTTCGTTCATAATGGTTTCTGAGGTCTTCTATATAAATAAAGGTTTTGTCTGTACCTTGGCCAGAACTTGATCTTTCAATTAGTTAATTTTTCAATTTTATTTGTATAGCGCTTTTAACAATTGACATTGTCTCAAAACAGCTTTACGCAATGAAAAGAATTAAGTTTGTATGGAATGTGAATGTGTATAAATCAAAATGGTCAGATAGTCCCTGGTGAGCAAGTCGAGGGCGACAGTGGCAAGGAAAAACTCCCTGACACGGTAATAGGAAGAAACCTTGAGAGGAACCAGACTCAACAGGGAACCCATCTTCATCTGGGTGAAACAGATAGCAGGAAATGATCTGCATTTATACAGTGTGTTAGGTGGCAGGCAGTTCAGGTATAATAGTTGATGTTAAAATGGAGTCCAGGTAATTATTGGAGACTCAGTTAGACTTGTAGGAAGTTCCAGTCCTGAACTATCGAATTGTCAAGTCCTCAGAGAAACAGCTGCTAACACCAGTCGAGGCAAGAACCATCTTCTAAGTAGAGAGAATCATCCCCAGACACCAGACACATCCCAAAGAGACACACGGGGCATCCATGCGACGAGACCTCCAACCAGAAACGGGGCACCAGGATGGATCAGACAGGTCCAGAGGGCAGAGGGAGTCTGGATCACTGGCAGCTCAGGGATGACGTGTAGCTCGACAGAGAGAGAGAAAGAGTGAAAGGGGGAGACAGTGGGAGAGAGGAAAGAGAAGAAGAGGAGAGATGGCAGTTAGGTATGGTCACAGTCACACTGTATTATGTGAATGTATATTTATTGTAGAGTGCAAGCAGGGACTCCGGCAGGACTAACTATGACAGCATAACTAAAAGGGAGAGCCAGAAGGAAACACAAACATGAGGGCTCCCTGAGATGTAAAGCAAACAATCACCTCACCGTCAACAAACCTGAGTGATCAAATGAGGGAGAGGAAGACAGCATCTAAACATACCAGTTCACCATAATACTCTACGTCCATGAGACCCCAGATCTGCTCCTTTACCTAAGGCAAATCTATTCATCCAAAATGCTTGGCTAACTAAATAGGTTTTTAGCCTAGACTTAAACACTGAGACTGTGTCTGAGTCCCGAACACTATTTGGAAGACTATTCCATAATTTTGGGGCTTTGTAAGAAAAAGCTCTGCCCCCAGCTGTAGTTTTCATAATACGCGGTACGGACAAGCAGCCTGCATCCTTTGATCGAAGTAGGCGTGGCGGATCGTAAGACATTAGCAGTTCGCTCAGATACTGTGGCGTGAGACCATTTAATGCTTTATATGTCAAGAGTAGTATTTTAAAATCAATGCGAAATTTCACAGGGAGCCAATGAAGTGAAGATAGGATAGGGGTGATGTGCTCATATCTTCTGGTTCTAGTGAGGACTCTCGCTGCTGCATTCTGGACTAGCTGAAGCTTGTTTATGCACCTAACAGAACAACCAGACAGTAAAGCATTACAATAGTCCAACCTAGAAGTGATAAAAGCATGAACTAGTTTTTCTGCATCGTTTAGCGACAATATATTTCTTATCTTGGCAATATTTCTGAGGTGAAAGAATGCTATCCTGGTGATATTATCTACATGAGCTTCAAATGAAAGGCTGGAATCTATAATCACGCCGAGGGCTTTTACCGTTGCACTTGATGGAACAGAAAGGCCATCTAAAGTTACGGTGTGATCTAAAATTTTACTCCTAGCTGTATGCGGTCCTATGACTAGAACTTCTGTCTTATCCGGATTAAGCAGAAGGAAGTTAATTAGCATCCAATTTCTTATGGCATGCACACATTGCTCAACTTTAGTAAGCTGGTTTTTCTCATATAACTGTGTGTCGTTAGCATAACGTTGAAAAGTAATACCATGCTTATGGATTATGTTGCCCAGAGGAAGCATGTAAAGGGGAAAAAGCAGTGGGCCTAAAACTGAACCCTGCGGAACGCCAAACTCCACTAGAGAACATGCAGAATAATCACCATTTAAGTCTACATACTGATAACGATCGGTCAAATAGGATCTGAGCCAGGAGAGGGCTGTACCCTTAATTCCTACTACATTTTCTAATCTGTGAAGAAGAATAGCATGATCAATGGTGTCAAAAGCTGCACTGAGGTCGAGTAATACAAGCATAGTTACACGACCCTGATCAGAGGCCATGTCCTGTCTCCCTCTCTCCATGTCCTGTCTCTACATCTCCACATCCTGTCTCTACACCTCCATGTCCTGTCTCTACACCTCCATGTCCTGTCTCTACATCTCCATGTCCTATCTCTACACCTCCATGTCCTGTCTCTACACCTCCATGTCCTGTCTCTACATCTCCATGTCCTGTCTCTACACCTCAATGTTCTGTCTCTCTCTCTCTCAATGTCCTGTCTCTACATCTCCACACCTCCATGTCCTGTCTCTACACCTCAATGTTCTGTCTCTCTCTCTCAATGTCCTGTCTCTACATCTCCACAGCTCCATGACCTGTCTCTACATATCAACATCCTGTTTCTACACCTCCATGTCCTGTCTCTACATCTCCATGTCCTGTCTCTACATATCAACATCCTGTCTCTACACCTCCATGTCCTGTCTCTACACCTCCATGTCCTGTCTCTACATCTCCATGTCCTGTCTCTACACCTCCATGTCCTGTCTCTACATCTCCATGTCCTACAGTATCTCTACACCTCCATGTCCTGTCTCTACATCTCCATGTCCTGTCTCTATATATCAACATCCTGTCTCTACACCTCTATGTCCTGTCTCTACATCTTCATGTCCTGTCTCTACATATCCACATCCTGTCTCTACATATCCACATCCTGTCTCTACACCTCAATGTCCTGTCTCTTCATCTCCATGTCCTGTTTCTACATATCCATATCCTGTCTCTACACCTCCATGTCCTGTCTCTCCACCTCCATGTCTTGTCTCTACACCTCCATGTCCTGTTTCTCCATCTCCTGTCTCTCCATCTCCATGTCCTGTCTCTACGTCTCCACATCCTGTCTCTACACCTCCATGTCCTGTCTCTACATCTCCATGTCCTGTCTCTACACCTCCATGTCCTGTCTCTACATCTCCATGTCCTGTCTCTACACCTCAATGTCCTGTCTCTCCATCTCCATGTCCTGTCTCTACATATCCACATCCTGTCTCTACACCTCAATGTCCTGTCTCTACATCTCCATGTCCTGTCTCTACATATCCACATCCTGTCTCTACACCTCCATGTCCTGTCTCTACATCTCCATGTCCTTTCTCTACACCTCCATGTCCTGTCTCTACACCTCCATGTCCTGTCTCTCCATCTCCATGTCCTGTCTCTCCATCTCCATGTCCTGTCTCTACATATCCACATCCTGTCTCTACACCTCAATGTTCTGTCTCTCTCTCTCTCCATGTCCTGTCTCTACATCTCTATTCCTAACTCTACATCTCCATGTCCTGTCTCTCTCTCTCTCTCTCTCCTGTTTATTTCGCTCCATTTCATGTTACTGTTTGCATGCATATGCTAAAAAGATGAGATATTAATAAGTTTGCATTACATTACTGGATTGTATTAAATCTACACTGGTTACAACTTTGTTACATCATTATTTAGTCTTCATGTTACATTTTACATGTTTACACATTGTCGTGGGGGATGTGCTGCGGACCTTCTCGACCAGGCTCCTGAAGTCCTTCTTTAGGGTCTCCGTCTGCCTCAGCCTGGTGTCATTCATGCCAGCATGAAGGACCACAGCTGCAATGTTCTTCCTCAGGGCAGCAGGCACCTGTGCAGCAACATCAAGAACACGTGCACCAGGTAAACAGCGAGTGTGCACCTTACCTTTAGCACGCACGTGCCGAACGATGGAGTCTCCGATGACCAGCGCGTCGTGTGCCGTCTCACGGAGAGGATCGAAGCGGTTTCGGCTCGAGATCTCGAAGGCGGGTGGTCGTGGAGGGGAAGAGGTCCTCGCCCGGGGCTTGGCTAGCGCCTTCTGCTGCTGCTGTATCCAGGCTCCGTGGTATCCCGGCGCCGGGGTGAAGGAAACCTGGGCGGGCTGCGTCCTTGATGTGTTGGACCTGGGCAGAGAAACACGCGGGGTTGAGGTTGTCAGAGAATTCTCTCGCCGAGAATTTACCTGGGACAGGCGAGCGTCGGTCCGTGACGATTCCAGCGTGGCTGCTGTAGCCGGTCCAGCTTCACCTGTAGCTCGCGGATCAGCTTCTCCACAGCCTCCAGCTCCAGTGTCTCCTCACCTGCACTCAGAGGCAGAGTCACAACCGACATGGTGTCTAAAAACAAAAATAATCGGTGTGAAGAAGCGTAAACAAACTTGTCACCGTAAAAAAGGTCAGTTTTAGATGCGGAACTTGTGGAGAACACAAGCTTTTGACCGTAAGCTACAGTAATCCAAGTAAGATAGTAAGATACAACAAACATTTTGTTGTAAACGAACTTATAGATAGTGGCCTACAGATACAGCGATTGGGTTGTTGTAACTACAGTGAATTTACTGAAGACAACTGTAAGAAGTGTTGAATCTTTGATGCTGGAAAAATAAACATGAGTCAACGAAATCATCTGACTACCGGGTTTGTGTGAGTAAATAATCAAACCAAAGATACGCATCAAAACGTGTAATAATACGTTTAATATGTAATAATATGACCGCAACACTCAAATCAAGTCTGGCTGAACTATATCCTTTTTTTTTTTTTCAATCTAATGTCCACTATATTTGGCCCTGGATTTCCTGGCACACAGCAGCCTATCACAGCCCACATCACAATACATTGGGTCATATTTATAAGACAAAGAAACAAAGAACATTAAGACAAACATTATAAAACTATAAAGATGATATTTTAGCTGGTCGGAGGATCATCTTGATGCGGTGTAAGATACACCACTCATCAGTGTAAGCTGCAAGTGCAACACCTCTTCCCTTCTCTACCTGAGCCGAGTAAAAAGGATGGCAATCAAACTGAACAGGGAAGCTGGAACAAAATCAGCAGCATAAACACGTGCTAGTAATTATTATGGTAGTCAATATTCAATTCAATTCAATTGCATTAATTAGGAATTTTCTGCAGGTTATATCATTTACATTAAGGCTTCAGAGTATCTCTCACAAAGTTCATAGCCTGCTTTACATCTTTAAAACTCCACCTCACTTCATCTTTTGTGGCGACTCTCAGCTCGGCAGGATAGAGCAGAGCATGTTATTGTGTTTTTTTATTTGTGCCTGCCTGGTCCATCACATCTCCGAACTCTTTTCTCAGTTGCTCGTATTGCAGCTTTATCTCAGCAGTCTGGGCCTCAGCTTTTTCATCCATTTTGAATAGTAACTCTGTTCTTAGAATTCATATCTCACAGAGAATGATCTTGATTAGTTTCCTTTGTCTTTTCCTCTGTTTTTGCCATCTTATCTAGTTTGCTGCATGTACCGGGCATATTGAATAAACCTTGAAATTGAGCAAATGTTTATAAAAATCTTTATTTAGAACATTTTATTCTCCCTTAGTTATACGAAATGCTCTTTGGGCTGATCGAGAATGCGATTGTGTTTTTAAAAATATGTCCAGTTCAGTATGGAGACCAGTCAAACACTTCTTTATATGTTGCCGTCCATGCCGGAAGCCAAAAATAAATTAATTAAACAGGATCTTTGAGAATAATGTATAATTATTGTTTTGTATGTTTTATGTTACTGAGTTTTATCTTCATCTCTCCATAGATAAATAAAAAAGACGATGGTGACAAGAGGGTCCGGAAGGCAGAAGAAAGATGACCAGTGTGGGAGGAGGTTTTCTCGTCAGGCTTCTATAAAACAACACCAGCGCACTCACACTGGAGAGAAGCCTTATAAGTACTCACAATGTGGAAAGAGTTCTGCCCATCAGAATTCACTAAAAAGTCACGAGCGCATCCACACTGGAGAGAAGACTTATAACTGCTCACAGTGTGGAATAGATTTTCATCGTCTGAATCGTCTCAAACAACACCAGCGCATTCACACTGGAGAGAAGCCTTATAAGTGCTCACAATGTGGACAGAGTTTTGCCCATCATAGTTCACTAAAACAACACCAGCACATTCACACTGGAGAGAAGCCTTATAAGTGCTCACAGTGTGGAATAGATTTTCATCGTCTGAATCGTCTCAAACAACACCAGCGCATTCACACTGGAGAGAAGCCTTATAAGTGCTCACAATGTGGACAGAGTTTTGCCCATCATAGTTCACTAAAACAACACCAGCGCATTCACACTGGAGAGAAGCCTTATAAGTGCTCACAATGTGGACAGAGTTTTGCCCATCGTAGTTCACTAAAACAACACCAGCACATTCACACTGGAGAGAAGCCTTATAAGTGCTCACAGTGTGGAAAGAGTTTTGCCCGTCATAGTTCACTAAAAAGTCACGAGCACATTCACACTGGAGAGAAGCCTTTTATCTGCTCACAGTGTGGAAAGAATTTTATCAATCAGAGTTCACTAAATAGACACGAGCGCATCCACACTGGCGAGAAGCCTTTTATCTGCTCACAGTGTGGAAAGAGTTTTGCCCAGCAGAGTTCACTAATTATACACGAGCGCACTCACACTGGAGAGAAGCCTTATATCTGCTCACAGTGTGGAAAGCGTTTTGCCCGGCAGTGTTCACTAATTATACACGAGCGCACTCACACTGGAGAGAAGCCTTATATCTGCTCACAGTGTGTAAAGAGTTTTGCCCGGCAGTGTTCACTAATTATACACGAGCGCACTCACACTGGAGAGTAGCCTTATAACTGCTCACAGTCTGGGAAGTTCAGCACATTCATAATAGAGACAAACTTTAGTGAACTTTGGGGTCAAGTGTGATCTAGCCTTGTCCCCCCCCCCCCAATAGCTTCACTCATGCGTGGATTTCTTAAATATACATTTGTTTATTCCTTGAGTTCTTTGTTTTATGTGGATGTCGGTGAAAATGCTCTTATTTTCATTATTAAACATTCTTATTTTTTTTCTCTCTCTCTCTTTTTAGTTCTTAACACAATTTAAGTAATTTTAGCAATCTCCTTAGTTGTTTTCTTTGCTTGATGCAGGACAATAATTTACCCTTCTGAAACAGGAACATTATTGCCATGACCACTGAACATCTCGTCTGATATGTCTTCTTGTTGTTAAAGAAATTATAAGATGCTTCCTGCATCAGTTTGTGTTAAATACTGTAACTTGTTGCTGCTGAATCATATTAACCAATAAATATCAAATGGAAAGTAAATAATTTTGTGGAATATTACATATTTTATTCATTAAAAGAAAAATACTCCTTTAGTAGTGTAAAGGAATGTTTCGTTCATAATGGTTTCTGAGGTCTTCTATATAAATAAAGGTTTTGTCTGTACCTTGGCCAGAACTTGATCTTTCAATTAGTTAATTTTTCAATTTTATTTGTATAGCGCTTTTAACAATTGACATTGTCTCAAAACAGCTTTACGCAATGAAAAGAATTAAGTTTGTATGGAATGTGAATGTGTATAAATCAAAATGGTCAGATAGTCCCTGGTGAGCAAGTCGAGGGCGACAGTGGCAAGGAAAAACTCCCTGACACGGTAATAGGAAGAAACCTTGAGAGGAACCAGACTCAACAGGGAACCCATCTTCATCTGGGTGAAACAGATAGCAGGAAATGATCTGCATTTATACAGTGTGTTAGGTGGCAGGCAGTTCAGGTATAATAGTTGATGTTAAAATGGAGTCCAGGTAATTATTGGAGACTCAGTTAGACTTGTAGGAAGTTCCAGTCCTGAACTATCGAATTGTCAAGTCCTCAGAGAAACAGCTGCTAACACCAGTCGAGGCAAGAACCATCTTCTAAGTAGAGAGAATCATCCCCAGACACCAGACACATCCCAAAGAGACACACGGGGCATCCATGCGACGAGACCTCCAACCAGAAACGGGGCACCAGGATGGATCAGACAGGTCCAGAGGGCAGAGGGAGTCTGGATCACTGGCAGCTCAGGGATGACGTGTAGCTCGACAGAGAGAGAGAAAGAGTGAAAGGGGGAGACAGTGGGAGAGAGGAAAGAGAAGAAGAGGAGAGATGGCAGTTAGGTATGGTCACAGTCACACTGTATTATGTGAATGTATATTTATTGTAGAGTGCAAGCAGGGACTCCGGCAGGACTAACTATGACAGCATAACTAAAAGGGAGAGCCAGAAGGAAACACAAACATGAGGGCTCCCTGAGATGTAAAGCAAACAATCACCTCACCGTCAACAAACCTGAGTGATCAAATGAGGGAGAGGAAGACAGCATCTAAACATACCAGTTCACCATAATACTCTACGTCCATGAGACCCCAGATCTGCTCCTTTACCTAAGGCAAATCTATTCATCCAAAATGCTTGGCTAACTAAATAGGTTTTTAGCCTAGACTTAAACACTGAGACTGTGTCTGAGTCCCGAACACTATTTGGAAGACTATTCCATAATTTTGGGGCTTTGTAAGAAAAAGCTCTGCCCCCAGCTGTAGTTTTCATAATACGCGGTACGGACAAGCAGCCTGCATCCTTTGATCGAAGTAGGCGTGGCGGATCGTAAGACATTAGCAGTTCGCTCAGATACTGTGGCGTGAGACCATTTAATGCTTTATATGTCAAGAGTAGTATTTTAAAATCAATGCGAAATTTCACAGGGAGCCAATGAAGTGAAGATAGGATAGGGGTGATGTGCTCATATCTTCTGGTTCTAGTGAGGACTCTCGCTGCTGCATTCTGGACTAGCTGAAGCTTGTTTATGCACCTAACAGAACAACCAGACAGTAAAGCATTACAATAGTCCAACCTAGAAGTGATAAAAGCATGAACTAGTTTTTCTGCATCGTTTAGCGACAATATATTTCTTATCTTGGCAATATTTCTGAGGTGAAAGAATGCTATCCTGGTGATATTATCTACATGAGCTTCAAATGAAAGGCTGGAATCTATAATCACGCCGAGGGCTTTTACCGTTGCACTTGATGGAACAGAAAGGCCATCTAAAGTTACGGTGTGATCTAAAATTTTACTCCTAGCTGTATGCGGTCCTATGACTAGAACTTCTGTCTTATCCGGATTAAGCAGAAGGAAGTTAATTAGCATCCAATTTCTTATGGCATGCACACATTGCTCAACTTTAGTAAGCTGGTTTTTCTCATATAACTGTGTGTCGTTAGCATAACGTTGAAAAGTAATACCATGCTTATGGATTATGTTGCCCAGAGGAAGCATGTAAAGGGGAAAAAGCAGTGGGCCTAAAACTGAACCCTGCGGAACGCCAAACTCCACTAGAGAACATGCAGAATAATCACCATTTAAGTCTACATACTGATAACGATCGGTCAAATAGGATCTGAGCCAGGAGAGGGCTGTACCCTTAATTCCTACTACATTTTCTAATCTGTGAAGAAGAATAGCATGATCAATGGTGTCAAAAGCTGCACTGAGGTCGAGTAATACAAGCATAGTTACACGACCCTGATCAGAGGCCATGTCCTGTCTCCCTCTCTCCATGTCCTGTCTCTACATCTCCACATCCTGTCTCTACACCTCCATGTCCTGTCTCTACACCTCCATGTCCTGTCTCTACATCTCCATGTCCTATCTCTACACCTCCATGTCCTGTCTCTACACCTCCATGTCCTGTCTCTACATCTCCATGTCCTGTCTCTACACCTCAATGTTCTGTCTCTCTCTCTCTCAATGTCCTGTCTCTACATCTCCACACCTCCATGTCCTGTCTCTACACCTCAATGTTCTGTCTCTCTCTCTCAATGTCCTGTCTCTACATCTCCACAGCTCCATGACCTGTCTCTACATATCAACATCCTGTTTCTACACCTCCATGTCCTGTCTCTACATCTCCATGTCCTGTCTCTACATATCAACATCCTGTCTCTACACCTCCATGTCCTGTCTCTACACCTCCATGTCCTGTCTCTACATCTCCATGTCCTGTCTCTACACCTCCATGTCCTGTCTCTACATCTCCATGTCCTACAGTATCTCTACACCTCCATGTCCTGTCTCTACATCTCCATGTCCTGTCTCTATATATCAACATCCTGTCTCTACACCTCTATGTCCTGTCTCTACATCTTCATGTCCTGTCTCTACATATCCACATCCTGTCTCTACATATCCACATCCTGTCTCTACACCTCAATGTCCTGTCTCTTCATCTCCATGTCCTGTTTCTACATATCCATATCCTGTCTCTACACCTCCATGTCCTGTCTCTCCACCTCCATGTCTTGTCTCTACACCTCCATGTCCTGTTTCTCCATCTCCTGTCTCTCCATCTCCATGTCCTGTCTCTACGTCTCCACATCCTGTCTCTACACCTCCATGTCCTGTCTCTACATCTCCATGTCCTGTCTCTACACCTCCATGTCCTGTCTCTACATCTCCATGTCCTGTCTCTACACCTCAATGTCCTGTCTCTCCATCTCCATGTCCTGTCTCTACATATCCACATCCTGTCTCTACACCTCAATGTCCTGTCTCTACATCTCCATGTCCTGTCTCTACATATCCACATCCTGTCTCTACACCTCCATGTCCTGTCTCTACATCTCCATGTCCTTTCTCTACACCTCCATGTCCTGTCTCTACACCTCCATGTCCTGTCTCTCCATCTCCATGTCCTGTCTCTCCATCTCCATGTCCTGTCTCTACATATCCACATCCTGTCTCTACACCTCAATGTTCTGTCTCTCTCTCTCTCCATGTCCTGTCTCTACATCTCTATTCCTAACTCTACATCTCCATGTCCTGTCTCTCTCTCTCTCTCTCTCCTGTTTATTTCGCTCCATTTCATGTTACTGTTTGCATGCATATGCTAAAAAGATGAGATATTAATAAGTTTGCATTACATTACTGGATTGTATTAAATCTACACTGGTTACAACTTTGTTACATCATTATTTAGTCTTCATGTTACATTTGTGTTTCCGAGCAGCAGATTCACTCTTCCTGTCTAAAGCTACATTTTTTCACAATTTCTGAAACACACTACCTGATTAGAAAGCACTAGGTGGCAGTATACGCACATACTGTACACAAACGTTGTTAAAAATAAGTGTTGACAATTAAATGATGTTATAAAAATAAAGTCATAATTTGTGTGTCTAATCTCATTACCTCAGCACCACTCGTACACACGTCTGTTATCTGGAGATCATGGGATGGTATTTATTCAATTCAATTCAATTCAATTTTATTTATATAGCGCTTTTAACAATGGTCATTGTCTCAAAGCAGCTTCACAAAAATTAAAGAAATTTAACAAAATAAATAAATAAATTAATTAATAATAATAATAATCATAATAATAATTATAGAAAAGAAAATAATTGGAAGTGTGGATGTGTGAGAAAAATGTGCAGATAATAATAATGAGACGAATGAATGAAATTTCTCTGATGAGCAAGCCAAGGGTGACGGCGATGGTGGCAAGGAAAAACTCCCTGAGATGGCATTAGGAAGAAACCTTGAGAGGAACCAGACTCAACAGGGAACCCATCCTCATTTGGGCGATAACAGATAGAAATGATATAACATCTTGTGTGTTGTGCAGGTGAAAATTCAATATGACAGAAATTATTTAAATTGACATGAAGACCAGTTCAGCACAGGGACGAGCCAGTCGGTGCAGAGGGCAGATGAGGTCTGGATCACTGGAAGCACAGGAGCAGCATGTGTAGCTCCAACCATCATAAAGCTGAATCCAGCTGGAGCTGGTCCTTCTCTCTGGATGCCTCAGGAACCTCGCAGGGTCGGCCTTTGTCTACTGAAGCTGGCAAAATCTCCCGATGCCTCGGGATGGGTAGAGAAATACAGAACAGATGGGGAGAATTAGCGTAGTTGCCATTCGGGATAGGTGTACTGGAGTATGAGATTATGGGATGAGTTATGTGTATGCCAGATTAAAAAGATGCGTCTTGAGTCTACTTTTGAACTGAGAAACCATGTCTGCTCCCCGAACACTGTCTGGAAGGCTATTCCAAAGCTTTGGAGCTAAATATGAAAAAGCCCTACCCCCTTTTGTAGATTTTGAAATTCTGGGAACTACCAGAAGTCCGGAGCTTTGTGATCTTAAGGCGCGTGGTGGATTGTAGCGCATCAGAAGACTGGTTAGGTATGTGGGAGCTAAACCATTTAAGGCCTTGTATGTAAGTAATACTATTTTGTCATTTATTCTAAACTGAATAGGTAGCCAGTGCAGGGATGATAATATTGGGGTTATATGATCATATTTTCTGGATCTAGTGAGAACCCTGGCAGCTGCATTTTGGATTAACTGAAGCTTGTTTATTGAGGATGCAGGACAACCACCTAGTAATGCATTACAATAGTCCAGTCTGGAGGTCATGAATGCATGAACTAGTTTTTCTGCATCACATACGGATAAGATGTTCCTAAGTTTAGCAATATTTCGAAGATGGAAAAAGGCTGTTTTTGTGATATTTGAAATGTGATTTTCAAAAGACAAGTTACTGTCTCATATTACGCCCAGGTCTTTTACTGCTGAGCTGGTAGTAACAGTACATCCTTCTAAGCGCAGGCTGAATTGTGAAAGCTGTTGTGTGCTGGTTTTTGGGCCAATAAGTAATATCTCTGTCTTATCTGAATTTAATAAAAGAAAGTTATTGGTCATCCAATCTTTTATGTCCTGGACACATTCAGTTAATCTAGACAACTTAGGTATTTCGTCTGGTTTAGTTGAGATATATAATTGGGTATCATCAGCATAACAATGGAAACTAATCCCATGTCTTCTAATGATGTTACCCAAGGGAAGCATGTATATTGAGAACAACAGAGGTCCTAAAACTGACCCTTGTGGGACCCCATATTTCACTGGCATTACACCAGACGGTTCTCCATTCAGATCTACAAAATGGTAGCGATCAGACAGGTAAGATCGAAACCATTTTAATGCCTGTCCCTGAATACCTATATAATTTTGTAAGCGATCTATGAGAATATTATGATCTACAGTATAGTGTCGAATGCAGCACTAAGATCGAGCAGGACTAGCAATGAGATACAGCCTTGGTCTGAAGCTAAAAACAAGTCGTTTGTAATCTTAACTAGTGCAGTTTCTGTGCTATGATGGGGCCTGAAACCTGACTGAAATTCTTCAAGGATGTTGTTATCCTGCAAGAATGTGCATATTTGAGCTGATACTACTTTTTCTAGTATTTTTGATATGAACGGAAGGTTTGAAATCGGTCTGTAATTTGTTATTTCATTCGCGTCCAAATTAGAGTTTTTAAGAAGCGGCTTAATAACTGCTCACTTGAAAGGTTTAGGGACGTGACCTATATGTACTGAAGAATTAATAATGTTTAGAAGTGGCTCTCCAACCGTAAGCATCACTTCTTTTAAAAATCTGGTTGGGATTGGGTCTAACAGGCACGTTGTTGATTTAGCCGAGGTGATGAGTTTATACAGCTCTTCCTGTCCTATACCTGTAAAGCAGTGAAAATCTAAATGTGAAGCTACAGTATAGGCTGAATTGGATCGTGAGATACTATTAGAGGTTGAACCTCCATTATTTTCTTCCTGATATTATTGATTTTTTCATTTAAAGCCTTGACTTTCATCCGTGTTGCAGATACGTACTGTAATAAAGTGTTGTGTGCAGCCATTGCATTTGTATTTTACACAAACTGTCAATTCAGTTCCATTCAAATTTATTCACATAGCGTTTTTTAACAATGGACATTGTCTCAAAGCAGCTTCACAAAAAAAAAAAAAAAAAATGTGTGAGAAAAATGTGTCTAGATAATAATGAGATGAATGAATGAATTGATGAATGAAATGTCTCTGATGAGCAAGCCAAGGGTGACGGCTGTCGTGTTCTGCTTACCAATAAAAGAAGGCCAACACTCATTGGTAACTCACTATAACTTTTTATTTATCTTAACAGTCCACCGTAGCTCTATACTCCCCCCCCCCCCCCCTTCAGGCAACAACAATCCCTGGAATATTACAAATAACTTTCACAAATACCACAACGGCGACGGTGGCAAGGAAAAACTCCCTGAGATGGCATTAGGAAGAAACCTTGAGAGGAAACAGACTCAACAGGGAACCCATCCTCATCTGGGTGATAACAGATAGAAATGATATAACATCATGTGTTATGCAGCTGAAAGTTCAATATAACAGAAGTTCTTTAACACTAGAAGCGCCGAGCGCTGGCCATTTTGACCGCAAAGGGGGAAAAAATACTTCCAGAGGTGGAAAGAGTAATAAAATAAAGTATGGTTACTTTAGTGAACTTTTACTGAAGTACAAGTTACCCTTATGTTATGGAAATCCAAAGTGTTCAAAATGAAATAAATAAATAGGACATTATGAAATAAATAACTCTATGAATAAATAAGACACATATATGTAATATGAGAATGATATTGTGAAATAATGGAACATATTTTGAAAAAAAACTTATTATTGTGAAATATATTTACTTGTTATTATGAAATAATATTTCATGGTCATTATTTTTCCCAATAACAGAGATTATTGCAGAGGCATTTTATTTATTCGTGCAGTTTTTATTTCAAAATTAAATTTTTTCAAAGTCAGTTTTTATTTCAAAATCCCCTTTTTCACGACGGCCTATTTATTCCATAATGCGGCTTTTCAGCAGAATGAGTCGTTCTGTCAATCAGCGCCAGTGGGTTGGACCTGCGCGCCTATTGGCTGATCCTTTAACATCGATTAGTTTCCCTGGATACCTGCTCTGCGGACCGCCGCTACAGCTAGCAATAACGTGCTACAGTATATATATATAAATAATGGTATAAATGTAGTATTTTATAGGCTTCGTCAATGTTAGATTAATCAGCTCATCAAATATATTAAATCATGATCAGTTTCCATGGATCTAGCTAGAATAAAGCAGATTTGTTCTAGTTTATTTTAGTGAAATAGATGTATCTTTTTTTGGATGAAGCACTTTAATATAGATGATAAATTGTATTAAATTGGTTACTGAGGGGAAAAAAATCTCTCCTGAAATTCCTGTATTTAGGGATTGTTAACCTTCTAAACTAGACACTTCTGAATGCTGAGAGCTGCAGTGGACATGGACCGTAGATACAGAAACACAGGGCAGTGATACTCGATGCTCTGTTAACCTTTTAATGTCACCCCACAGCAGCAGTGCCAGTATTTAAGTCTAATCTAGCTAGGACTAGAGATACGGGCATAAATGTGAGTTTCACTGCGAGAAATGGACTTTAACCAGAATAATTTATTAATCATGCTTTTCCACTTGATTTCCGCCCCACACTTGGCAGTAAATAAAAGGATGATTGTTTTTGGTGATGTACAAAATATGCTGGACAATTGTATTTTTAATTCATGCACGCTAGCTGAAGTAAAAGATTAACTACAATTAAGTGAATGTGTCCAACACAAAAATAACATTTGACATATCAGGCAAGTGTATATTTTAAATGCTGTAACTAAAGCTTAACTCCAAACGTCTTGTTTTACCAGCAAAAAACACAAATACTTATATTTAAACGTTAGCTTTCTGTAATTAAAGTTATTTCTAGTTTTTTCGGTAACTTTATCAGTCAGTAGACTTTGGCTAAGGCAGTCACTAGCTAGCTATAAGAGTTGCCTATCTTACTAGCCAATGTTTCAGTGACTTAAAACAGATTGTGCTTTATTACTTTTCAGGCACAAGTCAATATTATAGTCCCGGTAAAACGCTTGAAATCACGTTTTTTTTACATACCACTAATACCTAACTAATGTGGGAAAATACCTTTTCTCCTGTACATTAACATTAGCTAAGCTAGCTTATGACAAGTGTTTGCCTAAAGAAAGCTACAAATGTGAACTCCTGGTTGAACATAGAACAGTGACCACAAACCTTATGAGAGATGAGAATAAATGTTTCCCTTTGCTTTCATGATATGATAAATAGACGGCATGTTACAAAGATCTCTTACATTTAGCCCAGAAGCATGACAAATGAACATCTGCCTCAAATAGCTCATGCTTACAACAGAGCCAATGTTTTGGGGCATATATTACAATGTTTTTTAGGTTGTAGTTATTACTATAAATAATTAGGTAGTGTGGGTGAATTTTACTCATTATTATATAATTAAACTTGCTGACTAAAATAATAGGTAAATGGTAGACTATTTGCAAGGGTAGTATTTACCACCAACCAAAATCATTTTTACAGTCCTCTTATACCCTTTTAAATGACACATTCTGTATAATTTATAGATTTGATTTATTTCTATATTTGAATTGTTATCATTTTATTGTAACTATAAAACTGGGAATTTGTGTTTTACATTATTTTCATCATGTAAATTCACATTATTTTCTTAGTGCAATTTTTCTGTACTCATATATCAGAATATATTTGTATTGTTTCTTTCCTTTTTAGGTCATTTAAGCATTTCACTGCATATCATTATCATAATGCATATCATGGAGTTTTGTCTGACCCTAGAAAGAAAGGGTAATACTGGGTAAAGTGACATCCATGGTACCAAATATCACATCAAGCATCAAAAGCCAGAGTCTGTTGTTTGAGGACTATATGTCAGAGATGAACTAACCTGAGGTGACCAGAAGACGTAGCTTTAGCGGTTAGCCCAATGTAGCGTGGATGGTAAACCCAAACGCGGAGTAACGGCGAGTAGGCAGGATAACCACGCGATTTACTTTAAGGACTCTCACAAAAGTGGAGCAAGGGAAAAACACAAATTTAACCCGCGTCCTATAAATACACACACAACGGCAAGAAGCGATAACCAAAACACAGTGAGTACTCACGGTTTGAAGAAAGCCAACGTTAACCGACATGGGCCGAACTCAATGACTGAGCGGTAAGCCACCGTTTGTTTACTCCTCTTATACTTCCTGGTAGGCGGCCGACTTACTTCCGGGTCCTAGTGCCGGCCGCAGATTGTGTGTGCATGACAGTACCCCCCTGTCCAGGACCGACTCCCGACGGTCCTGGGGTGGAGGATACCCTACGACGGTAGTCTTGGATTAGTTCGGGGTCGAGAATGAACCGGGCCGGAATCCAAGACCGCTCCTCGGGACCGTAACCCTCCCAATCAACCAGGTACTGCGTACCTCTGCCCCGAGGGCGCGAATCGAGGATCCGGCGCACGGTGTAGGCGAGACCACCGTCGATGATCCGGGGAGGAGGAGCAGGGGGGGAGGGTGGAATCATGGGTGATGTGATGAAGGGCTTTAATTGTGAGATGTGGAAGACTGGGTGGATCCGGAGCGCCGCAGGCAGCTGGAGCCGGTAGGTGACAGGGTTTATCCGGTGGGTGATGCGGTATGGGCCGATGAATCTAGGTGACAGTTTCTTTGACTCAGTGTGGAGGTGAAGATTTTGGGTGGAAAGCCATACCTTGTCACCTACGTGGAACAATCGTCCCGGGGGGTGTCGACGGCGATGTTGAATGGTGTAGCGGGCGTTGGCCTGTTGGATGGCTCGGTTGGCTTGTGTCCACAGCCGTCGACACCTGCGGACCAACTGTTGGGCTGACGGCACATCAACCTCCGGTTCCTGATGGTTGAACATCGAGGGTTGGAAGCCGTGGCATACCTCAAATGGGCTTAGCTTCGTGGCTGATGAGACATGGAGGTTATGGGAAAGTTCTGCCCAGATGAGGTAGCGAGCCCAGGAGCGCTGACGATCGGTAATAAAGCATCTCAAGTAGCGCTCCAGTTGTTGGTTGGTCCGCTCCGTCTGACCGTTAGTCTGTGGGTGGTATCCAGATGAGAGACTGCAGGTTGAATTGATCAGACGGCAGAAGGCTTTCCAGAACCTGGCTGTGAACTGGGGCCCTCTGTCCGAGACGATGTCCTTGGGGAACCCATGCAGACGGACTACGTGCTCTAATATCAGCTCTGCTGTTTCCTTGGCTGACGGGAGTCCGGCAAGGGCTACCAAGTGCACGGCCTTAGAGAACCGATCTACGATGGTCATGATGGTGTTCTTTCCGTCCGAGGCCGGCAGGCCCACGACAAAGTCGACGGCAATGTGCGTCCAGGGCCGACGAGGAACCGGGAGAGGTTGAAGATCTCCGGAGGGGGGCTGGTTGAGGTTCTTGGCCCGGGCGCACACTGGACACGCCTGAACGAACTCTTTGACGTTCTTCGCCATTGATGGCCACCAGAAGTCCCGTTGGAGGAACCGTAGGGTGCGCTGTGTGCCTTGGTGTCCTGCGATGGTGGACGAATGGCCCCACTGAAGAACCTCGGACTTCATGGCGTTGGGCACATAGAGTCGTCCAGGCGGCACACCTGCCGGCTCGGTCTCTAAGGTCTGCGCCTGGCGGACCCTTGTTTCCAGATCCAGGTGAAGTGGTGCGATGATTCTGGAGGAGGGTAGGACAGGCGCGGGGTCCGCCCGGGGTGGCTCCATCTCGAGTTGTCGTGAGAGGGCATCTGCCTTGGTGTTTTTTGACCCCGGGCGGTATGAAAGGTGGAAGTTATAATGTTCGAAGAACAATGCCCATCGCGCCTGTCTGGGGTTGAGCTGTTTCAAACTTCTGATGGTGATGAGGTTTTGATGATCCGTCCAGATGATGAATGGCTCCCTGGCGCCCTGGAGCCAGTGACGCCATTCCTCCAAAGCCCACTTTATGGCCAGCAGCTCGCGGTCCCCTACCCCGTATCGCTGCTGAGTGGTGTCAAATTTTTTGGAGAAGAAACTACATGGGTGTAGTTTCTGATCTGGACCTCGTTGAGAGAGAACGGCTCCAGCGCCCACATCTGAAGCGTCCACCTCAACAACGAATGGTTTACTGGTGTCAGGATGGAGGAGGATGGGAGCGGTGGTAAAGCGGTCACAGAGTCTGTTGAAGGCGGAGATGGCAGTAGAGTTGAGGCGGAAAGGGAGAGAGGAGGGACGAGTCAGAGCGGTTAGGGGAGCGGCAACTGTACTGTAGTCCCGGATAAAGCGACGGTAGAAATTCGCAAACCCGAGAAACCGTTGAAGTTGCTTGAGGGTCTTGGGTAGGGGCCAATGACGCACAACTTCCAGCTTCTGCGGGTCCATGGCCACACCCTGGGGCGAGATGACAAAACCCAGGAACGTGGTGGAGCGCTCGTGAAAAGCGCACTTTTCCAACTTACAGTACAGCTGATGGGCGAGTAATCTCTTTAGAACCGCCCTGACATGCTGGGTATGTTCCTCAGCGGTACGGGAGTAAATGAGGATGTCATCCAGATACGCAAACGCCCACCGCCCTAGCATGTCTCGAAGAACATCATTTATCAGGTGTTGGAAGGCGGCGGGGGCGTTGCACAGTCCAAAGGGGATTACGAGGCTTTCGTAATGTCCAGTCGGGGTGATGAAGGCCGTCTTCCACTCATCGCCCTCTCTAATGCGCACCAAGTTGTAGGCGCTCCGGAGGTCCAACTTAGTAAAGATGGTGGCACCAGAGAGGGCGTCCAGGGCAGAGTTGGTAAGAGGCAGAGGGTGTCGGTTTTTTATAGTGATGTTGTTGAGCCCCCGATAGTAGACACATGGGCGAAGTTCACCCCCTCTCTTCTTTACGAAGAAGAACCCCGCGGCAGCAGGTGAGGAGGAGGGCCTGATGGTCCCCTGGCGGAGGGCGTTGGTTATATATTCCTCCATCGCCTGCGTCTCTGTTGATGTTAAAGAGTAGAGGTGGCCGCGGGGTGGGACCGCGCCTGGTTGTAGATCGATGGCGAGGTCATAAGGGCGGTGTGGAGGAAGATGGATGGCCCGCCGCTTGCAAAAAACTTCTGCCAGGTCCCTATAGGACTCGGGAATGGCGTTGGTGTCGACGTCGGGGGCCTCGGACTCCCTAGAGCACGTCCCAGCCGGCGCCCCTAGGCATAGTTCGGTGCAGGTCGCGCCCCATTGTAGAATCCTGTGTTGTGTCCAGGAAATGAGAGGATCGTGTTGCAGGAGCCACGGGTGTCCCAGGATGATAGGAGGAGATGAGATGGAGGTGACGTGAAATCTGATCTGTTCGTGGTGTTGATCGATGAGGAGGGTGATGGGTTGAGTCTGGGTGGTGATTGGGCTGGTAGATAGGGGGCGACCGTCGACGGAGGTGATCCGAACGGGCTGGGATAACGCCTCAAATTTTACCCCCAATTTTTTGGCATAAGAAGAGTCAATGAAGTTACCTGCTGCCCCGGAGTCGATGAACGCAGTACTTCGGACTCGTTTGTGGCCAATCTGGAGGGATACCTGAACCGTAAGGCGAGATGAGGTGGCGTCGGTAGTGGTGGAGATCAGGAGTGGGCCCGGTGAGTCTCTCCCTCCGCTCACCGGGGATGGGCGTTTCCCGGGCGCAGTGGACAGGTCGCCCGATGATGTTCTGCAGACCCACAATACGCGCACAGGCCCTCTCTAAACCGGCGTGTACGTTCGGCTACGGTCAGGGAGGCGCGCCCTAATTGCATGGGTTCCCCGGCTCCGGTGTCAACCACGGCAGGAGGTGGAGATCCGACAGTTCCAGTATTGGGGTTGGTGAAGGTTGCTGATGGTCGTGGGGTGGTGTAGGAGAAGACGGGTGCAGGCGGCAGGGTTCTCGGGGCTGGCTTCGGGCGAGACAAAAGGCGCTGATCGATCCGCAGGGCCAGTTGGATCAGCCCCTCGAGTGTGGCGGGAAGTTCTCGCCCGGCGAGCTCGTCTTTAATGCGGGAAGCCAGTCCCTCGTAGAAGGACGTCCGGAGCGCGGCGTCTCCCCAGTTTGTCTGCACGGCGAGGGTCCGGAATTCCGCTGTGTACCGGCTCACGGACGATCCTCCCTGCCGCAGGTGGTATAGTTTAGTGTCGGTCTCCACCTCGCCCGCTGGGTGTTCGAAAGTCAATCTGAGTTGGCGGGTGAATTCATTGTAAGAATGGGCGGTATCAGAATCGGATTTAAGCACTGCCGTGGCCCACTCAGCTGCCTGCCCTGTTAGCAACGAGACCAGGAGAGCGATGCGTAGCCGATCGGTGGAGTACTTGGTGGCATTGAACTCGAACACCAGATCAAGCGCTGTCAAAAACACATCACATCTCCCGTCCGTGCCATTCCATTTTTCTGGAAGTGCAAGAAAAACATCAGGAGGGGGGGGGGGGGGGGGGGGGGTTGGTGCGGCGCCGCGGCTGCTGCGACGGGAGGCCTGCTAGCCGCGCCCTCAACGGCCGCCCGCAGATCCGCGTTCTCCCGCCTGAGCTCCGCAACCTCGCGGCGCAAGGCCGCGATGTCTTGGACACTCTGGCGCAGAGTAGCGAGCTCCGCGGTTAGACCGTTAATGAGCACGGCATGCTGATCTACCACGCCGCATAGACGCGCATGCTCCGCTGGGTTTACCGCTTGAGGCTCAGTCATTCTGTCAGAGATGAACTAACCTGAGGTGACCAGAAGACGTAGCTTTAGCGGTTAGCCCAATGTAGCGTGGATGGTAAACCCAAACACGGAGTAACGGCGAGTAGGCAGGATAACCACGCGATTTACTTTAAGGACTCTCACAAAAGTGGAGCAAGGGAAAAACACAAATTTAACCCGCGTCCTATAAATACACACACAACGGCAAGAAGCGATAACCAAAACACAGTGAGTACTCACGGTTTGAAGAAAGCCAACGTTAACCGACATGGGCCGAACTCAATGACTGAGCGGTAAGCCACCGTTTGTTTACTCCTCTTATACTTCCTGGTAGGCGGCCAACTTACTTCCGGGTCCTAGTGCCGGCCGCAGATTGTGTGTGCATGACACTATATTGGCGATGATGGTCAGGATATTGTCGTAGGAGGGTAAAGGGTGTGGACAACTGTCCTCTGGTCAGTGACCTGTCTTAGTAAGGTCATATTACCCAGTCCCTTAGTAAGTTTACTCAACTTATTTAAGGTTCTAAGTCCTGTAACAACAGCTGATTAAAAACGAATAAACAGAAGTATAAGCAGTTAATGAATCACTAATATCAGCTACAAAATTTTGCTTTAGAAAATAGAAAAAAAAAATTTCTCTCCAAAAATACAACTAATTTAGTCCTCCATTTTAGCTTTAATAATACCCTTCACTCCTCTGGAAAGGCTTTACATTAGATTTTGGAGTGTGGCTTCAAAAGAGATGAGCACAATAGTGAGGTCAGGCACACATGATTGGAGAGGAGACCCGAGGTGCAGTCAGCATTCCTGGTCATCCTAAATGTCCAGTGAAGTTGAGATCAGGGCTTTGTACGGGACACTTCTGCTCCAGCGTTGACAAACCATGTCTACTGTACATGAAGCTCGCTTTGTGGACAGGAGCAATGTCAAGCTGGAATCAGTATGGGCCTCTTAGTTCTGAAGGGAAATTGAAAATCTACAGCTATCCTGAGCTACTCCTATACTCCTATATTTTCATCTGATTATACTCATAATCAGCTATTACAGACAAATTAATTTTTTTTTACATCAAGTAGTGAGCTGTGTTGGAGGATTTGCAGGTCCTTCCTGAGAGATCCTATAAAAATGCAGTGTTGTCATGAAAATGTGTTGTAAGACAAAATAAGAACTGTGCTGTAGTCAGAAGCGTTAAGTTCTTTTATTTTTATACTGTAGTAATACAATGTATATTTAATAGTCTACATACTTTTTATAAGATTCCTTTTTCTTATACCATGTTTTCACAGCACCTGTTCAGTCATTTCTTTCACTTCAGTTCTTAATTTTGTTACATTCTTACAGCGTGTATCATTAAATAAAACACAGAATTCTATTCTTGTTCTTTTGACTTGGCTAAATAAAACTCCTCTCACAGTAACATCCCTGTAACGATTCAAATATATCACATGCATAATTTGCTTAATTTGTTTATACAGTTTAGAGTATTTTTATACAGTTTAGAGTATTTTGCCTTGAGAAGAATAAATAATCTTATAATAATAAAAAATTATCTTATAATCATATGTTATAATCTTAATGGCAGAGCAGCATTTTCTATATATACTATATATACATTATATATATATATATATATATATATATATATATATATATATATATATATATATATATATTGTTAGTCACGAGCCTTGCTCATCCCTTTTAAACTTGTCAAAAGGACTGGCAACACTGATTCCCATCTCTGTTTACTTAAAAACTGTCAGTTACATGTCACACGTAGATTTATGTGTAAATGGCCGTGTTTACAGTTAAAGTGTCTCCCAGGGAATAGAAGGAGACCGGACTCACTGTAAGTTCACGCCATTCAGCTGGGAACTGAGTGGTGTTCAGCTGGGTGCGGCTGTTCTAAGTGGCTACAGGCTTCTACTGGACACGAGTTCATCTGTAACTGCTGTGTGAGCAAAAATGGAGGACTCACTTGGGACTTGCACGAAAGTAAAGCGGCATGCAGTGATTCGTGATTTGTGTGAGATGGGATTTCACATAAAAAAAATAAAAATAATAAAATAATATATATATATATATATATATATATATATATATATATATATATATATACTCCTCGACTTCGACTCAGCTCCACGGTCACGGCGCGTCTATATATATATATATATATATATATATATTTTTTTTTTTTTTTTTTTTTTTTTTTTAAGAGAATCATTACAGGAGCTGAGACATAGATTCATCACTACGAGCCTGAGAGTAAACAGAGTATGGGCCAGAAATATCCTCAGTGTCCGACCAAGAACAAGTTACAACTCAACCATCAGCTGGGAATTTGATATTTACAGTTTTCTGGGATTCTCAAGGGCCAGTATTGAAACGTTATTAGGAAAAAGGTTCTACAAATCAACAGTGCTCGTTACAGTGAGAAACTTATTGAAGCCTAAACTTTAGATTAAACACAGAGTACGGCTATCTAAGAGTGTTGTGATCTCGCATAACAATGCATGTCCACACACTTCTGTCACACTTCTACACTACTATCTTGCTCCATCGGTCCTAAAAAGTAAGCAGATTATGGCGAAAATTTAATTAAATTAATTCTACATCTAGAGAGCATATATATTTTGACTCACCTTCATATATACTCAGCAAAAAAAAGAAACGTCCTCTGACTTTCAACTGATTTTACTTTCAGTAAACTTAATGTGTAAATATTTGTATGAACACTAAAAGAGTCAACACCATAAGACATAAACTATAAATGTTTCCCAATGTCTCCCTGAATGAAGGGAGACTCAAAATCAGTCAGTACCAGTCAGTATCTGGTGGCCACCAGCTGCTTGAAGTACTGCAGTGCATCTCCTCCTCATGGACTGGACCAGATTTGTCAGTTCTTGCTGTGAGATGGAGGGATTGTGTGTTCTTGGTGTGACTCGGGCAGCTGTTGTGGCCATCCTGTACCTGTCATGCAGGTGTGATATTCGGATGTACCCATCCTGTGCAGGTGTTGTTACACGTGGTCTTCCACTGCGAGGATGATCAGCTGTCCTTCCTGTCTCCCTGTAGCGCCGTCTTCGGCGTCTCACAGTGCGGACATGGCGATTTATTGCCCTATAGCCACATCAGCAGTCCTCATGCCTCCCTGCAGCATGCCTAATGCACGTTCACGCAGATGAGCAGGGACCCTGGGCATCTTTCTTTGGGTGTTTTTCACAGTCGGTAGACAAGTCTCTTTAGTGTCCTGCGTTTTTACAACTGTGACCTTAAATGCCTACTTTCTGTAAGCTGTTAAGGTCTTAACGACCATTCCACAGGTGCATGTTAATTAATTGATTATGGTCAATTGAACATGCATGGAAAACATTGTCTAAACCCTTTACAATGAAGATCTGTAAAGTTATTTGGATTTTTACAACATTTCAGGAAATACACAGTCCTGAAAAAGGGACGTTTCTTTTTTGCTGAGTATACAGTGGCTTGCAAAAGTATTCGGCCCCCTTGAACTTTTCCACATTTTGTCACATTACAGCCACAAACATGAATAAATTTTATTGGAATTCCACGTGAAAAGACCAATACAAAGTGGTGTACACGTGAGAAGTGGAACGAAAATCATACATGATTCCAAACATTTTTTTTTAAATAAATAACTGAAAAGTGGGGTGTGCGTAATTATTCAGCCCCCTTTGGTCTGAGTGCAGTCAGTTGCCCATAGACATTGCCTGATGAGTGCTAATGACTAAATAGAGTGCACCTGTGTGTAATCTACTGTCAGTACAAATACAGCTGCTCTGTGACGGCCTCAGAGGATGTCTAAGAGAATATTGGGAGCAACAACACCATGAAGTCCAAAGAACACACCAGACAGGTCAGGGATAAAGTTATTGAGAAATTTAAAGCAGGCTTAGGCTACAAAAAGATTTCCAAAGCCTTGAACATCCCACGGAGCCACTGTTCAAGCCATCATTCAGAAATGGAAGGGGTATGGCACAACTGTAAACCTACCAAGACAAGGCCGTCCACCTAAACTCACAGGCCGAACAAGGAGAGCGCTGATCAGAAATGCAGCCAAGAGGCCCATGGTGACTCTGGACGAGCTGCAGAGATCTACAGCTCAGGTGGGGGAATCTGTCCATAGGACAACTATTAGCCGTGCACTGCACAAAGTTGGCCTTTCTGGAAGAGTGGCAAGAAGAAAGCCATTGTTAACAGAAAACCATAAGAAGTCCCAATTGCACAGCAAGCATGTGGAAGAAGGTGCTCTGGTCAGATGAGACCAAAATGGAACTTTTTGGCCAAAATGCCAAATGCTATGTGTGTTAGTTTTCCACCACACACAGCGCACATCACTCTGAACACACCATCCCCACTGTCAAATATGGTGGTGGCAGCATTATGCTCTGGGGGTGCTTCTCTTCAGCAGGGACAGGGAAGCTGGTCAGAGTTGATGGGAAGATGGATGGAGCCAAATACAGGGCAATCTTGGAAGAAAACCAACCTTGGAGTCTGCAAAAGACTTGAGACTGGGGCGGAGATTCACCTTCCAGCAGGACAACGACCCTAACAATGGAATGGTTTAAAACAAAACATATCCATGTGTTAGAATGGCCCAGTCAAAGTCCAGATCTAAATCCAATCGAGAATCTGTGGCAAGATCTGAAAACTGCTGTTCACAAACACTGTCCATCTAATCTGACTGAACTGGAGAAGAATGGGCAAGGATTTCAGTCTCTAGATGTGCAAAGCTGGTAGAGACATACCCTAAAAGACTGGCAGCTGTAATTGCAGCAAAAGGTGGTTCTACAAAGTATTGACTCAGGGGGCTGAATAACTACGCACACCCCACTTTTCAGTTATTTATTTGTAAAAAATGTTTGTAATCATGTATGATTTTCGTTCCACTTCTCACGTGTACACCACTTTGTATTGATCTTTCACATGGAATTCCAATAAAATTGATTCATGTTTGTGGCTGGAATGTGACAAAATGTGGAAAAGTTCAAGGGGGCCAAATACTTTTGCAAGCCACTGTATATATATATATATATATATATATATATATATATATATATATATATATATTTATATATGCAAGATACTTTTCTTTTCCCACGAGAGTCAGTCCGCATCAGTCATGCTCTTTAACCAATCAGATGTGACGTCGTCATTTCAACCAATCATAACCCACCAGGAGCGCAACCTTAATCCTGTTTCTTAATCCTGCATTTCCAAATACAGTTAGTCCCCACCTTACAGACATTCGAGTTACAAATTGTCACAGATTCGAGCTGACCTCCCATTACAAAATAGTAGCTCACGTGTCTGCTGGACTTTGTCACAGTTGTGCTGCTGTGTGCTTACCGTACAATGCGATAGACAACAGACAATAACCAATCCCAAACGTGTATTGAACAAAAAATACACTGCAGCAGATACCAATATTTACAATTATATTATATCCAGTATATTGTATGTGTCAGCCCTGACTGGTTTCAATGAATCAAAACGAGATCAGGTTGTTCGAAAATGGCTGTTCGGTAAAGCTGTCCCAATGTTGAATAATCCTAATTTCAGACAATTCCAATGCGATAGAGTTTACAGACCAATACAGCTTTGAGGCAAAATGGCATCCATTCAAGCACGCAGTAAACACTATGTAGTATTGTCCCTTTAACGGGTTCTCTTTAAACAAGGTCAGCTGGCCCCGCTGCGTCCTCGGGATTCCCCTCGAAATTTAAAGGCACACTCTTGCGAGAGTATAGTGCGGAACCAAAACAACAAACCTGTGTGTATCGTTTTTTTAAAGCTTTACACTGCATTCAGCATTTGTGTCAAAGGTGTAAGACTCACTTTGTTTGGACTTACAAACGAATCTGAGTTACAAACGATTACTGTACACTAGGGCTGCAACAATTAATCGATAAAATCGATAATTATCGATAATGAAATTCGTTGTCAACGAATGCCGTTATCGATTAGTTGGGCTGCTCAAGTTACTGAGAAGCGCAACCACAAGATGCACAAATATACAAAGACACACACATGGAGGTTACAGAAGCGTTTGCAGAAAAAAGCGGGCGCCCCAAGTCCTCCCAGGTATGGGAGCAATTTACATTAAATGCATCTTATCGGGCGTTAAAATCAAGCGTTTTTTAATCGGCGTTCGTAGTGTCCGGTGAGCCCGGATGAAGCGCTGAGGGTTTTCCACACGTAGGAGTTAATGAGAGTGTTCACACGGGTTTTGGTGACATGCGTTTGTCCGGCTGCGCGGTTATACGGTGTCAAAAACACGTTGCATGCAGCTTTTCCTTGCCGTTCAAATCACAACGAATGCAAGGAAAACACTACTAGTGTGTTTTCTTCATGTTCATTTTACACTTCGGAGGAAGTATATATATATATATATATATATATATATATATATATATATATATATATATATTTTTTTTTTTTTATTGAGACAACAAAAAGAAGGATAAAATACACAAGAGGATCGAAATAATGTATAAACTGTGAAAAGGATGTAGTAAGAGACACTTCAATTAAAAATAATATCATAATAATCTAGAAGTCTATTATTCTTCTTAAGTTGAGTTTAAGTTAAGTTTATTTTATAATAAAATTAGTTTCGTCCAACTTTTCATTATACATTTTTTTTTATTATGTATAAATATTTATTTGCACATTCATGACAAACCCCTGAAAAATGAATGTGTTACAAAATAAACACTATTCAAGAATTTGTATTAATGGTCTTGACGGCTGTCTCGTGCCTAGGGTTTATTATAATAGTAATATCATTTCGTTCTAATAAACCTATGAATTTATGTTCTAATATAATATTAGATAGCGATACTTTTCTTTTCTCACGTGAGTCAGTCCGCGTCAGTCATGCTCTTTAACCAATCAGATGTGACCTTACCATGTCAACCAATCATAACCCACCAGGAGCGCAGCCTTAATCCTGTTTACATGAAATAAACCTGCTCCCGGACATGTCGCTATGACAACAATTGTGAGAAGCGCATCGGAGAACGAAAAAATCCAAGATCAGGACAAATACACAACAATCAAATCCGGCTAACTGAGTTAGCGACGTACGAAGAACGGACCCCTGATTAATTTGTTTTGTTGTTGTTGTTGTTTAACTTTACTGCAGTGATTCTGTTAGTATGCGCTCACATGAGCGTAACTAGCGATGTTGCTTGCTAATTTTTAAACGTTTTTTAAAACTGTGTCTCCGTTAATGTGTGTGTGTATGTGTGTGTAATGTGCACACACACGCACACACACACACATTAACAGAGAGACTCTGTGTGTGTGTGTAATGTGCGTGCAGACACACACACAGAGCGCCTGCGTGCACAAATGGAAACACTTCCCAGATAGCACACACACGTCACGGAGACGTCTATGCGACGTCGTCTTTTTCATCTGGAAGATGTCTGGCAGAGGGCGTTTGCTCATCTGGCAGACGTGTATATGACTTTAGATCAAAACTCGGCAAAGTGAAAGAGCGCACTCGCGCGCCGCCGTTTCATGCGAACATTTTACATTCACTAAAAGGCTTATTCACAACCACATTTCGGCCCCTCTCACACATGCATTGTGCTATGTTGTTTGTACACACTTTTACTTTTCCCCTTCTAATCTCCCCTTTGATCAAAATGCTCCCGATATGAGCCGACATGAGCAGGTTTGTTTCAGTCATAATATTCCTCTATCATAAAGAGAGGCGACATATACTTGTTGCTTAAACATTGCATTTTTTTTTTAAAAGTGAAAGCGCGCGCGATGTGAGTAGCTTTAATTATTGATAATTAAATGATTATTAAATGGTGGACATGAACAGCAAAAAGAACAATATTATTTTACTTTTGCATGCATGCATAACAAATAGCAAAAAATTACATCCCCGCTGGGGCCAAGCGAAGGAAATCTTTGATGAATTTTTCAGCCGATTCTGTCGGAGACTGAAGGATTGGATTCCCCATAGCTAAAGCCGTAAGTTAAAATAAACTCTTACAATAATTTAATAAATATAAACCAGTCTTTTCCCAATTACACTTAATTAATGTCAGACATTTTTTCTTCATGTAGTTCTTCTGAATAAACCTATATGGAAGTCCATTTCCGCCACTAAATAAAATAAATAATGATAATAATTCACATATTTCCACATATTTAAATCATTCAAGTCATAGCTGATGCTGCAGCTTCCCGTCCACATACTAGCAAATTTCTGATAATAAAGATACGTCGTATAGACATAAAAAGATGATGTATCATTTAACAGCTCAAACAGGTGATCTACAGACGATCAAAATACGACTATAAAAAAACGAACGCGATGTTTACCAGATGATATGATCTTTAGCAGACGTCTCCGCGACATACCTGTGCTATCTGGGTTATCTGTCTGGATTTATTTTTATGTTTCTTTTATGTAAAGTGCAGGTTAATTTGTTTTATTTTTACTGTATATTTTGTGTTAATTATTTTTATGCATTTATTTTTTGGGGCTGTAGAACGAATAATTTGGGTTTCCATTATTTCGTATGGGAAAATTACATTTGGTTTACGAGTGTTTTGGAATACGAGCCCACTTCCGTAACGAATTATGCTCGTAATCCGAGGTTCCACTGTACTTCATAGTCTTTCTCCAAACATGGATTGAACAAACATAAAGAATATCCAAAGTATGCAGTCTTTTTACTGATGGAAATAAACAGCTCAGTAGTTTAGTAGGCCCAAAACTGTACTCCTGTGTCCCAGCTCCAGTTACTCGAGAAAATAATGGGTGATCTGTTACCATATCTTCATGATATATATATTTTGTATCTGTGGGCATAAGTGTGGCCAGTAAAAATAAGCACATGTCAAATAGGCAACACCAGCAAAAATATAAATATGAAGTTCACATAAGCAAATGAAAAAAAATATTACACTGAAAGGCTGGCAATCAGGACTGAATATTCACAAACCTATAAAGCACCAGTAAAATGTAAGCTTTTGATTAAAAATGAAAAAAAAAAAATTATTGAACTTTATGTAGTAAATAAATGAGGGGAAACTGTCCATGGTGCTATGAGTAGCAGCATTCTCTATTCCCTTTGGTCAAAAAGCTATTGAATTTAAAAAAAAAAAAGTGAAAAAAAGGAATAATCTCTAATATAAAAAGGGTGTAGTAAGTAGATGAGGGGGTGCAGTTTATGGTGGCCTGAGTGGCATCTGCACATGCCCTTTGTTAAAGAAGCTATTAATTTTTTCTTTTGTTTATGAAAAATTAGAAAACAAAATGAAATAAATAGACTCTAAAATTAAAGCGGTGCAGTATGTAGATGATGGGGGCAGTTTATGGTGGCATGAGTGGCATTTGTCCATATCCGCTGGTTAAGAATATACTGTGCATATATAGCAGAAGGAAATATACTTAGTGTATATACAAGTGGCATCTTTACAGCTATTCTGTATATATATATATATATATATATATATATATATATATATATATATATAAAGATTACTATATAGAGATAACAGTGAAGGGTGCTTATATTCACATTGCACAAGTTTTGAATAATAAGATTGGATTCCTGATAGCTGAAACCGTAAGTTAAAAGAAACTCTTACAAGAAATTAATAAATATAAACCAGTCTTTTCCCAATTACACTTAATTAAGGTCAGATATTTTTTCTTCATGTAGTTCTTCTTAATAAACCTATATGGAAGTCTGTTTCCGCCACTAAATAAAAATAATAACTCACGTATTTGGGATTTACATTTCTGATATTTAAATTATTTTAAATATTGCATAAGTTCATATTCTACTTTACTCAAACTCCAAAGCATTGTTATACTGCGCATGCGCGAACATTTACATAAGCGCAAGTCATTGTTTACAGAAGCTGGTAAGAGCGTGTGTTATAGCAGTACTGAACTTCCTGTTGGTGACGTAGCTTCCTGTCTTTGTATCGTTGCCGCGAAAGTTTCGCGTTTGTACCAGCGTTTAAATTACATAGCTTTTTCATTTAATACAACAATAATATTAATAGCAACTAGCTTTTACATCTCCATACTATTCGGCTTCGCCTTTTTTTCTGCGATTTTTGGAGAACGCGCGAGTTTCCTCGTCTAAGAACAACAAACGGAATTCAGCTCCAAACAACTAAAACTCCGACACAGGTACGTTATCATGTCTACCGTTCAGTGTGTGGAGTGCAGGATGTTTAGACATTCTTCCTCTGTCATTAGTGATAACTTTATTTGTGATAGGTGTGTGTTAGTGAGCACTCTGACGGAGAAGATATTAGGTTTAGAGGAGCGCGTCCAGACTTTAGAGAGTGTGAGAGCAGCGTTATCCCCCTAGCGGACAGTCTGGGTGCCGCAGGCGGAGATAAACAGCCTTGTCGATTTTTGCTGCCTTGTCGAAAAATGCTACCGTAGCACAAATCGATAGCAGAGCCTGTCGATTTATGCTACCGCATCACTACAACTACACTGTGGACGTTAGATCTTATTAGAAGAGTTGATTGTATTTATTAGCATTATCGTAAATTAAATAAAATACGCATGTCATCATGTGCGTAAGCATTTCTGTATGAACCACACATATGATGACCACAAGATATTCAAGTATACAAAAAGATGTAAACGTAGGTGTTTAAATTTGAGACACTGAACCAGTTTCAGGATTTTATTTTCCTCAATCTTTAGACTCATTCACGACAATTTATGCAGAAACCCAAATGTTTCGGTCAAATTCAGCAAAGGAAAACGGTTTAGACCCACCGCCAACCGAAGTCTCAGCACCAAGGTAGTATGGATTTATGGGCGTGGAAACAGTGTGCAAACTTGTGGGACTGCGCATGCGCAGATCCGATAGTTAGCAAAACTCGATGGGTAGCATTTTTTCGATTGAACACCTTAGAGCCCTCACAGCGGGGCGAGTGGGTGACGACTCGCCTGCATACTCGTTCAGCCAAAGCTAACGCTAAGGCTAACCCACCGGAGCACACCTCCTCTGCACTTCACATGTCCAACAGGTTTGCTCTCCTCAGTGATGCACCCACTGAGAAACCTGAAAGAGCTCTGGGGTCCGTTCATCATACGTCGCTAACTCAGTTAGCTGGATTTGATTGTTGTGGATTTGTCCTGATCTTGGATTGTTTCGTTCTTCGATGCGCTTCTCGCATTTGCTGTTATAGTAACATGTCCGTAAGCTTGAACCTGCTCGGTAGCAGGTTTATTTCATGTAAACAGGATTTAGGCTGCGCTCCTGCCGGATTATGATTGGTTGAAATGGAGAGGTCACATCTGATTAGTTAAAGAGCACGACTGACGCGGACTGACTCACGTGGGAAAAGAAAAGTATCTTGCATTATATATATACTGCGCAATGAGACGTCGTAGTGATGTCTTTTCCATGTCATTTTGGACGTCCAATTTCCGTCCATTGATGGAGTTGTTTTGTATCGCCAGGCGACGTCTTTTTTTCGACGTCTACTGCACGTCTAATGTTGACGTCGGTGGGAGTCAAAATTTTATGTTGAAAAGATGTCCACAAACGACCACGTTTGGACTATAATCCAAAGTGGTCCAAACGTGGTCGTTTGTGGACATCTTTTCAACATAAAATTTTGACTTAACACATCACTTTTTATACAACTTCTATGTAGTCCTATGTTTCAAGAGGGTGGATGACATGTTTTCTATATCATGTATTCATTTTCCTGTAGCTTTGTTTGGCTCAGCAGTTTGAACTGGAAATGCATTACATCATCCTTATCACCTGCTGCTGAGACAATCAAATGGAGTTTTTGGAAATGATCTTGAACAGTATGCCACCTTGTGAAATAGGACTAGATAATTTTCCAAAAACTCCATTTGATTGTCTCAGCAGCAGGTGTTAACTTGAGACGCATACAAAGGTGTAATGCATTTCCAGTTCAAACTAGCTGCTGAGTCAAACTAAGCTACAGGAAAATTAACTGGCACAGAAAACATGTGCTCTACCCTCTGGGAAACATGGGACTACATACATGCAACAGTATAGTTATACACATTCAAATAAATAAAGTCAATTCATTGGAACTATTTTAATTCTCATCACTTTGCGTTTGCGAATCCTCCACCTCCTATTCTCTGTGGCGCATGCTTGAGGTGCTCAGACACATTCCCCTTGATGAACTCCTCAGTGGCTGCACTATCGAATTGCATGATCCCCCCCCCCCCCCCCCTGCACAAGCAGAAATAGACAAATGACTTCAATATATTCAAAGGCAATCTGCAGTCATACACTCAAGTCCACTACCAATACTGGATTAATGCAAAGCCATCTCCCACAAGTGTTAACTGTAACAATTAGGCTGTCTACAAGACTAAGCAGACTGTACTTTTTGAGAAAGCTTACATTGTTTAATGTGTGCATTAGAATGTTGACCAGTAAAACATGGTAAATAGTTGTTGTGCTTAATTCAATTTACAAAAGCTGGTTTTGTGCTTGGAAACACATTGGACTCCATAGAAATTATTATTGAGAAGTTTTGCACAAAAAGTTTTTAATATTCTGGATAATACAACACACCCACTACATGTTCTACTTGTCAGAGAGCAGAGTGTTCAGTCGGAGGCTGCTTCAGCTTCAATGTAATGACTCACCTTTGTACCATGAGAGGAGAATAATATTTTGAGAATTGTGACCATTAACCATCTTTTACTTTCAACTTTGCTTTTGTTTCTTTCTTAATGCTGTAACACCTCTTGTGGATGAATAGTCTATCAAGATGAAGGATATACAGTGCTATGCATGAGTTTAGACACCCATGCTAAAGTTTCCTAAAAAGATGAGAAACAAAAATCTATTGGAAATTGATCTTAATGCCTTAATTAAAAAAAAAAAAAAAAAAAAAGGAAATGTCCAACCTTTTAAGGATTGTAATATTTAAAGGCAGTTATTTCATGGATCCAGGATAGTCTGCATCCTGCTAAAGTTCCCTTGGCCTTTGGAATTAAAATCGCTCCACATTATCACATAGCCTTCACCATACCTAGAGATTGGCATCTCTACCTTTAAAAATAAAAATCTGCCTGTGTCTCTATGGGAATTTAACACAGGGGCGTCCTGACTTATGCACCCTGTATTTTAAGGAAGAACATTTCTTTATTTACGATACATATTCATTCACAAAGAAAAATTGTGTCCTTAAAAGGTTGGAGTTTTCCTCTTTTTTAATTAAGGCATTAAGCTCAATTTCCAAAAGATGTTGCTTTTTTTTATTCCTCTTTTTAGACAACTTTAGCATGGGTGTCTAAACTTAGGCATAACACTGTATGTAGGAACAGCATTTCACATGCAATTAACCCTTTACACTACTTGATCAGTGTCCCCTAGGGTGGTCCTCCTTTCATGGCGATGGCGGATGTCGACCAGTAGGCTCAGGACCTTTTTCTGGAACACTGAAATAAATAAACACATTTGTTGATGATTACAATGCTCCAATTAGAATAGCAAGGTTAGCTAGCTCACAATTGTTTTTGTAAACTTCAAAAGCTTCAGTGTTTGTTATTCGTACAGCAGTGTTGGAGAAAGAAACAAAAGTCCAAACAAATGTAATCATCTGACATGATAGAAACCAAACCACGGCTATAATTGAAAAGCAGTTTCTGTGGACAGAAAGAACAGTGCAGGAAGAGAGAAGGTGGTCAATACTTACAACTGCAAGTCAATGGAAAGGCCCATCTCCCAGTCTGTCACTGCATCTGCACCACAACAAATAGTTTTAGAATTGATCAAATAATGAAACTTAACAGATTTGTTTGAAGAGAAATAAATCTGCAATATTATAATGATTAGAGGAACTTCTATAAAACTTGCTGAACAGCAAAGTACTTAGATGAAAACTGCTTCCTTAATTGTAAGAAAAAAAGAAAAGAAAAATCAAAGCAATATGTGCACTGTAACAGGCAGCCAGGGTGATGGGATCACCACCTGAATAGCAAAATAATCATAATTGTGCACAGTATAAACATAGCTGACAACTAACCTAGCCTGTCATGGGGGGGCGGGGGGGGGGGGGGGGGAGATCACTGCGCTGTGCTCTTTTATCATGTCTGGACTTGGCCGGGGGACTGGGGGCATTGCTACGGGATCAATCATGTGCTGATCTCTGCTGTGACCCATCATGTCTGGACCTGACTGTACAATATAGATTTATTAGCCACATACAGTTATGTGCAATATACTAAGTAATATAGCAGTGATATGAAGACTGTGTGACTCACACCATCACTGTGCCTGACCCATCATCTCTGGACCTGAAGGTCGGCCTCTCAAAATCACTGTGCTTGGACCTTATGGTGGATCCACTGCTGGACCTAGTAACATTTAAATTGAATCACTTGGCCATACATCTATAACTGACAATAACATGCCATGTTTTAACACGGATACAGACAAACCCCTACTGGTTGATCAAAAATAAGGACTAGAAGCCAGCCACTACTGACGCTGTGTCCTGTCCTGCTTCTTTACCTGGAGCGATAGCTATCCCTCGAATGGCGAGATCCTGAAAAACACAGAATATTCTTATATTTCACATGGCCTGATAAAATACAAAAGTGACTGTTTAAAGTGTGATGCAATGAATACTCACTGGGTGTCGACAGGTCTCTGCTTTGAAGTGCTGTGCTTGCATCTTGAGAGCAAAGAAAACAAAGAATATTCAAAGATGTACAATTATCGAAATGAAACAAAAAAGGTACGAAATTTGGCACACTCTGCTCCTCTAAGCCAGACAAATCTGAAAAATGTCATTAAGCCTATAAATGAAATCATTACCAAACTTGTTTCTTAAGCGGGGAGTAACACTTTGTCCTGAATAGACTTTTGGTTGGTGCAATGGATGAAGTACTCACTGGACATTTCCTTGCGCCGAGATCTGGCAGCGTATTTCTCCGAGCCAGAGCATTCTTCCACAAGGCCATCCAAGGTTTGACTTACAGAGTCTGAAACACATGAGTCAGCCTATTTAGTACGGTCATATTGCATATACTAAATTAATAATGAAACACTTGAGTCATTACTATGCTTAATTAAAAAGCAGTGAGGAAACTACTCGATGGTTGGTGCGAGGGGGAAAGTAAATACTCACTAGGAGTGGACACTTCACTGCCCCGGGGACTGTCCGCATGCTCCACTGGGCCAGACATGGCTCCATCTTCATGGGCTGAAACGCATGAATGATCCTGTGACTCATGTTGTACACAACACTAGGGCTGCAACTAACGATTATTTTGATAATCGATTAGTTGGCCGATTATTGTTTCGATTAATCGGATACCGTTAAGCGCTTCTTTTATTTGATGTTTTGCTTATAATTATATATAAAACCATACCAACATTTGTTTTGTTTTTAACAATAATTGCAGATGGCAAGTTGACTGTTATATTTATATATATAAATAAAACACTGTCAACTTGCCATCTGTATGCATACATACAGTACATACATACATTATATGTATATCGATTAAATTGGATAAAAGCTAGACGCTTTAATTTGATGTTTTGCTTAACTATATAAAACCATAAATCAGGGTATTATTTATGTATAAAAGTAAACTTTAAAAAATGCAATAGCCACATAGTTTAATTATCTTTAATTTTGACATTTAAACCTTATTTTATGTAAATCAACATTTTTGTTTTTAACAATAATTGCAGATAGCAAGTTTACAGTGTGTATGTGTGTGTATATAAACAAAAATACATTCAGTTGTTAAGAATGACTTAAATTCTCTTAAATTAATTCAACTTAATAATAATAAGAATAGATTTCTAGATTGATATTATTTTTAATTGAAGTGTCTACTACATCCTTTTCACGGTTTATACATTATTTCGATCCTCTCGTGTATTTTATTCTCTTTTTTTTTTCTCAATAAAAAAAAAAAAATAAATAAATAAATACTAGATATTCTCGTAATACGGTGACGTAGGGAGAAAAAAAACTCGCCGCTACTGGATTCACTCTGTTTATTTTGCCCTTTTCCCCTCTGTATAGCCTGTAGGATGATGGGATATATTCGGTCCTCCGAAGTGTAAAATGAACGTGAAGAAAACGCACTAGAAGTGTTTTCCTCGCGTTCGTTGGTATTTGAACGCAAAGAAAAAGCTGCATGCAACGGTTTTTTTTATTTTTTTTATTACCCCGTATAACCGCGCAGCCGGTGAGAGTGTTCACACGGGCTTTGGTGACGTCACCGAAGCCCGTGTGAACTCTCTCACTGACTCCTATGTATGTGTAGAAAACCCTCGGCACTTCATCCGCGCTCACCGGACACTACGACCGGCAGAAAAACGGTCGATTTTAACACCCGATAAGAGGCTTTTAATGTAAATTGCTCCCATACCTTGGAGGACTTGGGGCGCGCGCTTTTTCCTGCAAACGCTTCTGTAAACTCCATTGCTAGTGTTAGTGTGTATCTGTGTGTGTATTTGTGCATCTTGTGGTCGCGCGCCTCAATAACGTGAGCAGCCCAACTAATCGATAACGGCATTCGTTGACAACGAATTTCATTATCGATAATTATCGATTTTATCGATTAGTTGTTGCAGCCCTACACAACACATTATCATACTTCTTAATTTGTCATCAGTACTCAAGTGTTGTGCAACATGTTGGTGTCTTCAATGGCATGCAGCTTCCGTGGTGCAGTAGGGAAGGGGGGTAGCTTGACGCATATACAGGGGTAATTATGTATAACTAAGCATATCCATCTCCAAAAATATCTAATCTTAAATAATTTGATTCATTTTGAAACTGGAATTATAAATTCATTAAGAGAAACCCATTACCCCTGACACTCTCATCCGAATCCGTTAATTCTGCGCACACACAAAAAGAAAAAATCATACAAATTGATGTCTCAAATTTCAGGCCCAATGTTTATCAACCAATTTTATTTCAAATGTATCAAGTATTTGAGAATGAGAAACATACCATTTCTAACAAAACCCTCCGGAATTCCTTTTTTAGTGCGCTTCCGTGTTGATGTAATCACCTCATCGTCCTCTTCTGCCTGGCTGGTCAGGTTGTAGGCGTCACATTCACGACGCTTATCTAGAAATTATAATTAGTTTCAAATTCACCTTAAAAATATATATATATATATATATATTTTTTTTTTTTGACATGGTAATGTATAAAATTTTCTATTAGTCTAGGTAAAACTTGCCTGAAGTCATTTTTATCTTGATTAATGAGAATGTCATCCTGGGGGTTAATTTTGTCCTTTATAGCTTTTTCTGTTTTTTTGTGACACTCATTTTACTTGGCCATCTGACGGTTTTCATTTCTCTGTCAATCCAACTGTCAGGAACTACACCCTCCTCCTCTTGGGTACCCTCCCTCCAAACTGCCCTCGTGTACATGACCTGGAAAGGATAAGTTTTTAACATTTTAGTTTAAAGTTTAGAGGTTGAGAGGGTTTGGACATGGGCTATGAGGGTAACATTGGGAGTAGGATATTGTGGCAAGAGGACAGAGAGAGGCCCGGGGAGTTTTATGGATGCATTAAGAAAGGACATGCAGGAGTCACCGAGGAAGATACAGAAAACAAACGGATCTGATGATCCCTGATGGAACCTAGCAAAAAAATAAAATAACCTTGTTATTACAAGTTATTATTAAAATAATGTGTGTGTTCCAGACCATGGCGAAGGGGTATGAGGACAAAATCACCAACTTCGTGTGGGAGGCAGGCCGCCTTCCGGAACAGATCCCTTTCTCGCAGTAGTGCATTTGTACACTACGTTCAGAAGTCCAGAGCTACACAGTTGTTGAAATAATGAAGTGTGACGCTGGAGCAGAATTTCACAAGCTAAAGTCCCATCTGCATTTTTCTGTCAAACAAAAGCAAAGCTGTTGTCCCTCAGAAGAAAACAACTGTCCTTTTCTTTATCAGAGACAAACACTTTAGGGTATCTTTAGCTACTGTCCACTTCTGATTGCTCGATTTCAGACAAACACCTAGTCACTTGTTCCAAGGGACTTCTCCCACTCCTCACATGTTTTTTGACTTGTAGGTAGTTTTCAAATGGAAAACAGGAAATCTCATTTAAGGAACAGTTGAAGTGGCTGGCATCTTCTTGGAGATGAATTAGTGCATGTACATTATACACAGCAAAGGTCTTGCCATACAGGTCAGCACATGACAAAATTTTTGATTAGTTCCTGAGAATATTGGAGATGGGCATTTCGAGTCCGCTCATCTGATTCAAGCATTATTGACATGGATATTGCCAATGACAAGAAATGTTGGTATTTTTCGGGGGACAACAGTTTTCAAAACCACAGGACCTGTGTACAGTAAAAACTGCCTCAGTTCAGTGGCTTTCCACCTATCAATTTCATGCAAACCCTGTGGTTGTCGAGCAAATTCACTTGGCATCTTCCCTCTCAGTGCAATTAGTTTCTCAGAAATTGCATCCTTTTGCCTCACAGATAAACGACAGACCTTTGGGCCACGAGTCAAGTAAATTAACAGCCGCCTAACTACTCTCAAGCAGACGACATGCATATAATCTAGGACAAAGGAGCTGACGCAAGGAATTCCTGCTGCAATGAAGGGGCTGATACCAGTTTGGTGATTACTGTACTCCACTCTGGAGAAACATCTTTTCGAGAAGTGCATTCCTTTTCACTGAGAACTATTCTTCTCTCAACACAAGTACCTCTGATTATGCATCGTTCACAACTCTCATAGGCAGTATGACCCTTAATACATTTCAGATATGCCCTTGCTGGGGCATCACACATCAGGACATCAATATTGACCATGTAAGTCTGGCCTTTAAAAACTATTCCATTGTCCTTGAGATGTTTGTATTCAAAGTCTTTTAAATACTCCAAGAGGACTTGGCTTACTTTGTCCACTGAACATGGCTACAATGAATGGATCAAAATGGCCACACTTCGCCAGTATTGGCCAGAATTGGACACCACTACTTTTGAAAAGTGGGACGTTTATGCTGAGGTGCACATCATTAGTCTCCATTTGACTTAAATAACGACAGATACCCTTTTCTAAGCCGTAGTACTTGTACTGGCCACCACATTTTCACTCTGTTGTGTTATGCTGTGGTGTACCAAGAAGTGTCCGGCAATCCACAGGCAATAAGTGCCCTTGGTTTCTTAATATGGGCAATAGACCATTGAGTGCTCTGTGTGTCAATCTGTGCTCTGAGGCCCACTGTCTCAGTTCGTCCTCAAAGCTGGTCACTTCAACTTCATTTGGTTCCTTTTCTGAGTCAGTAGAGGAATAGTCCAAATCAGTGTCAAAGTCAAAATCTTCTGATGCCCCAAGATCACTGTCACACAAACTATCTGGGGTCCTAGGCACACGGTTACTGCTACAACTACTTGTCCCAGGCACATTGTTGGAATTATTTTCAATTCCCTCTTCATCACTGTCAGAATAACAGAGCAGTTGATCCAGTTCTCTTTTGCGTTTTCTCAACTGTCTTACTCACAAAGTCATCTGTAAACACAGTCGTTAATCAAAATTTGTTAAGTTTAACTGTTTATTTGACTGGGGCCTGTACAAAAGAAAAGAGGATGAGATCACATGTACCTTGTTTAGGTGGTTTATCTCCTAACAGGATCGAAGGACACCTCACTCGTTAGAGCACATGAAAGACAAATAAATGGGTTACACACCTTAGTTTTCATTCTCCATCACCCAAAAGTTAAAGGATTAGTTCAATATCAAGAAAAAAACATAGTGTTATACAACATTAGGAGTTTTTTTTTCATAATGTCTGACAATATTAGAAATGTGAATGTTATGGAAAAAGCCCCTAAAACAGCCAAAACGAGTTAGCTTGATTTAAAGGTAGCAGCCGGACAACGTGTAACATTAACCTATTGTTCGTTTCTGTGCCAGAGACAAAACACCTTTAGTTAACTAATCACTTCAGGAAATGTACCTCTAGTTTAATTAAATACAATATAACATATGTTCTTTTCATGAACGATGAAAGTTACTAAGAGACGGTATAAGATCAACCAACCTTGCATCATCTGTAAACCACGTAGCTAGCAGCTAGACGCCGTTACGGTAGCAAAAAGCTAACATTAGTCAGTTAGAACTCCATGCTGCTATCGGTAACGTATATACGTGCAGTTTAGTGTCCCAATAAGTTGTTCAAATAGCTTTGACCTTGACCATTCGCAGCTTTATTGTAAGACAATACCGCCAAAGACTATACACATGGACATTGAAATAAATGCTGACCGAACTTACCTTCAATTTCGAGGAAACAGGTTCACCAGCGATCTGAATAGCTGTGCCGTCCAGAACACTACGGCTCTGACTCGCGCCAAGCCAAATTCAATTCAGTTTTATTTGTATAGCGCTTTTAACAATTGACATTGTCTCAAAACAGCTTTACACAATCAAAAGAATTATTTAAGTTTGTATGGAATGTGAATGTGTATGAATCAAAATGTTCAGATAGTCCCTGGTGAGCAAGCAGAGGGCGACAGTGGCAAGGATAAACTCCCTGAGATGGTAATAGGAAGAAACCTTGAGAGGAACCAGACTCAACAGAGAACCCATCCTCATCTGGGTGAAACAGATAGCAGGAAATTATCTGGATTTATACAGTGTTAAGTGTTAGGTTCAGCTATAATAGTTGATGTTAATTGATGTTATAATAGTTGATGTAAAATGGAGTCCAGTAGTTATTGGAGACTCAGATAGACTTGTAGAAAGTTCCAGTCCTGAACTATCGAATTGTCAAGTCCTCAGAGAAACAGCTGACAACACCAGTCGAGGCCAGAACCATCTTCTAAGTAGATAGAATCATCCCCAGACACCAGACGCATCCCAAAGAGACACACGGGGTATCCATGCGACGAGACCTCCAACCAGAAACCGGGCACCAGGATGGATCAGACAGGTCCGGAGGGCAGAGGGAGTCTGGACAGAGACTCGACAGAGAGAGAGAAAGAGTGAAAGGGGGAGACAGGGGGAGAGAGGAATGAGAAAGAGGGGGAGAAAGAGAAGAGGAGGAGAGATTGAAATTAGATATAGTCACAGTCACAATGTATAATGTGAATGTATATTTACTGTAGAGTGCAAGCAGGGACTCCGGCAGGACTATGACAGCATAACTAAAAGGGAGAGCCAGAAGGAAACACAAACATGAGGGCTCCCTGAGATGTAAAGCAAACAATCACCTCACCGTCAACAAACCTGAGTGATGAAATGAGACTGAGGAAGACAGCATCTAAACATACCAGTTCACCATAATACTCTACGTCCATGAGTCCCCCAGATCTGCTCCTTTACCTTATGGCAAATCTATTCATTAAAATGCTTGGCTACATAAATAGGTGTTGAGCCTAGACTTAAACACTGAGACTGTGTCTGAGTCCCGAACACTATTTGGAAGACTATTCCATAATTTTGGGGCTTTGTAAGAAAAAGCTCTGCCCCCAGCTGTAGTTTTCATAATACGCGGTACTGACAAGCAGCCTGCATCCTTTGACCAAAGTAGGCGTGGCGGATCGTAAGACACTAGCAGTTCGCTCAGATACTGTGGCGCGAGACCATTTAATGCTTTATATGTCAAGAGTAGTATTTTAAAATCAATGCGAAATTTCACAGGGAGCCAATGTAGTGAAGATAGGATAGGGGTGATGTGCTCATATCTTCTGGTTCTAGTGAGGAATCTCGCTGCTGCATTCTGGACTAGCTGAAGCTTGTTTATGCACCTAACTGAACAACCAGACAGTAAGGCATTACAATAGTCCAACCTAGAAGTGATAAAAGCATGAACTAGTTTTTCTGCATCGTTTAGCGACAATATTTCTTATCTTGGCAATATTTCTGAGGTGAAAGAATGCTATCCTGGTGATATCTACATGAGCTTCAAATGAAAGGCTGGAATCTATAATCACGCCGAGGTCTTTTACTGTTGCACTTGATGGAACAGAAAGGCCATCTAAAGTTACGGTGTGATCTAAGATTTTACTTCTAGCTGTATGCGGTCCTAGGACTAGAACTTCTGTCTTATCCGGATTAAGCAGAAGGAAGTAATTAGCATCCAATTTCTTATGTCCTGCACACATTGCTCAACTTTAGTAAGATGGTTTTTCTCATCAGGTTTTGTTGAGACGTATAGCTGCGTGTCGTCAGCATAACAATGAAAACTAATACCATGCTTACGGATTATATTGCCCAGAGGAAGCATGTAAAGGGGAAAAAAGCAGTGGGCCTAAAACTGAACCCTGCGGAACGCCAAACTCCACTAGAGAACATGCAGAATAATCACCATTTAAGTCTACATACTGATAACGATCGGTCAAATAGGATCTGAGCCAGGAGAGGGCTGTACCCTTAATTCCTACTACATTTTCTAATCTGTGAAGAAGAATAGCATGATCAATAGTGTCAAAAGAGGTCGAGTAATACAAGCATAGTTACACAACCTTGATCAGCGGCCAATAGGAGGTCATTTACTACTTTAACGAGTGCTGTTTCTGTGCTGTGATGAGGCCTAAATCCTGACTGATACAGTTCATGTATGCCATTTCTATGTAGATATGAGCATAGCTGCTCCGCTACTATCTTTTCCAGAATCTTAGAGATAAAGGGGTGGTTTGATATTGGCCTGTAATTGGACAGCTGACAGGGGTCGAGGTCAGGTTTCTTAATTATTGGTTTGATAACTGCTAATTTAAAAGATTTTGGAACATAACCAATGCTGAGTGAGGAATTAATTATTCTCAACAGCGGTTCTGTTATTACTGGTACTATCTGTTTAAGAAAATGTGTCGGTATACGATCTAATATACAGGTTGATGAATTTGCAGAAGAGATGAGTGAAATTAGTTCATTCTCTTCAAGAGGGGTAAAGTATTCTAGGTTTGAATCTGACATGGCTAGGTTAACATCTGTATCAATTACATTGTTTGGTTTCAAAGCCTCAATTTTATGCCTGATATTTACAATTTTATTATTAAAAAAGTTCATGAAGTCCTCACTATTGCATCATGATGTTGTGGAGATTTCTGTAGTGGTCTTATTTCTGGTTAATTTGGCTACGGTATTAAATAAAAATCTAGGATTATTTTTATTTTCTTCTATAAGAGTGGAGAGATACGTTGATCTAGCTACACTAAGAGCTTTCCTATAGTTCAGGATGCTCTCTTTCCATGCTATTTGAAATACCAACAATTTAGTTTGACGCCATTTACGCTCTAATTTCTGAGCAGTCTGTTTTAAAGTGCGCGTGTGATCGTTATACCAGGGAGCGAATTTCTTATCTCTAATAATTTTTCTTTTAGCTGGAGCTACATTATCTAAGGTACAACGAAATGACGACTCTAAATATTCAGTCGCCTGATCGAGTTCTGTGGGGTCAGACGGTGGCCTAATCGAAGTTGGTAACTCTGGGAGATTACTGATAAAACTCTGTGTGGTAGTTGATGTGACTGTACGTTTAATAAGGTAGCGCATGCTATGCGTACATTATCACTGTGACACACTTGAATGGAGACAAGAGAGTGATCTGAGATAATTTCAGACAGTGGACTTGTGAATACATTTCTTATAATTAATCCGAAAAATATTAAGTCTAAAGTGTGACCTGCTTTATGAGTGGGTCCTACTACAGACTGATTTACGCCTACGGAGTCCAGTATGGACATAAATGCTGTTCTCAGAGGGTCTTCTGGATTCTCAAAATGAATGTTAAAATCTCCAGCAATTAACGGTTTGTCTACAGAAACGACCAGGTCTGAGATGAAATCTGCAAATTCACTAAGAAATTCAGAATACGGCCCTGGAGGTCTGTAAATTATAATTAGTGGAATCGACTGAGCTGACTTAATATACTTAAGTACACTTATGTTACTATTAAGAATTTCAAATGAGTTAAATTTGTGTCTGTGTTTTTGTACGATAGACAGATTATCATTATGAATAACTGCGACGCCTCCTCCTCTACCAGTTAACCGAGGCTGGTGTATGTAGCTGTATCCAGGAGGACTAGCTTCATTTAGAGTTACATACTCGTCCTGTTTAACCCATGTTTCAGTTAAACAGAGTATATCAAACGCCTGATCTGTGATAATTTCATTAACAATAACCGCTTTTGATGCGAGAGATCTAATATTTAACAATCCTAGCTTCAGATCAGGGGTGCCGGCTGCGCATTCAGTGTGATCTGAGTTTGTGGTCTTTATGTTAATTCGATTATTAAAACAGACTTTCTGAGTCTTTCTCAGAATGTGCAAATTTTTATATATATGTATACATGTTTACGCTGGAATTTACGCCCATGAACTTTACAGAGGTGTTTAAATTCGCGAAGGCAATGTCCGATGAAGTAGTATGCTCTGGTCCCATCCCAATGAGACGTGGCGACATAGCTTACAGCAGGTTATGGTCGCTGAACCGCTGGATGTCCAGGTGGTGCTCCGAAAATAATGTGGGCTTTATAGATAATTGGAAGACCTTTGAGGGCAAAGCTGGCCTGTTACAGCCCACTCGGGAAGGTGCTGCTCTCATTTCCTGTAGTATAGCTCATAGTCTCAGTAGAGGTCTAGTTAATCGGTGACAATCCAGAGCCCAGGCCAGGGAGCAGACAGACAGGTGTGGTGGAAATTCTGAAACCAATATAAAGACAAGTAATTCATACACTGGGTAAGAGCAAAGTAACAAAGGTTTTATTTTAAACTTCTGCAGAAGGACCAGTCTCATACAGCAAACAGTTGCAGCATAGAGAAAGGTGATCTCTTTCTCTAGCTGACCTATTTTATACACAAACATCTCTGTTAACGTAATCAACGTACATGAAGTTCCTACATTCAAACTCATGACTCTTTATCTGCCCCAGACCAGATGTCCATACCTTATCATTTATTCAGGGACAACTACAATCAGGTTGTTTCTATTCTGTTCTCAGCCTTGTGTCTCTAAGCCTCGACAACCAAGTTCAAACTTCTAACGTCTACGTTACACACTTACTACAAGGATCAGAATTAATACATAATTAAAATATGATTTTTCCATTACAATTTACAATTCAAGACAATACTAATAAGCTATGTATTAGGTAAATTTCATCAGATATTGTCTCTCCCACCTGGGTTTTTAATCATCATCACTAGCACTCTAATGCACACAGAGGACACTACAGCTGTTTTTATGGGGACAGACCCCTGACACAAAAGCATTAAAAAATTTGCAACCTACTTAAATATAAATGCTTTATATTTCTCTAAAGATTTACATTGTCTTCTTCCATATCATGATCTAAACATTCAAAATGATAGTCACCGGAATTTTGAACTCTGTCAGAAGTCGGGTCGTCCCAGTCCGGTTTCCGTTTTATGTTGTCAGTCTGTCTTAACATTTGATATTTTACTGTGTTCAGAACTAGTCCCTGTATACATCTGCAAATACAGGGTGTTATACAGAGGCCTAACAAGATTATAATCCTAATTGGTAAAACACTATAAACCAGCCAATAACCCCAGCCTCCCGATAATTGTGTTAACCACGAGATCCAAGACTCTACTTGGGGAGGTGGTTGCAAAGCCTTCTTCATGTGGTTTATGATGTTGCTGATATTCTGATGATCGTCAGGTACATAAAAACAACAAGAGGTGTTTAGAACTTTACACACTCCACCTCTCTCGGCCAGTAAAATATCCAGAGCCATTCTATTTTGAATCGTGATCCCTCTAACCTGCTTAAGTTCATCATTTACTAACTGCAAGGCAGTCGCGGTGTCATTTTTTAGTATCAGTAACATGCTAAACCATTTACCTTGTTTAGGGCTACAGCTGTTCCTCCGCCGAGGAAGAGTGACCATCCTACATTTACTCCTGGGCTAGTCCACGGGTTTCCTAAAGTGTAACCATGAAATTTAATAGGGACATCTTTTTTTCTTCTATTCTCTGACATCCGTGGCCCCCACGGATTTTCTGTGTGTACTCACACACTAGGGGTTACATATGCAGGTTACATATACTGTACATGAGCCTGTCCAATTGAAATACCTAGGTAAGGTCACATATGCGTTTAACCCACACACCCACATTACTGTGTTTGTTGACGATATTTCTATGAACGGGCAACTACCATCATTTGGAAAATAATTACCATCTATACTACATTTAGGTGACCTACCTTTTGAACGATTGGTTATACGAACGTAAGTGGTGCACTCAGACCATCCTAAGTCAGGTTCCCCATTTTCCCTTTGATCTTGCACAACGCAAGTGTCTCCTTTTTGCCATGGGACCATATAAGTAGAATTGTCTTCATATTTCTTAACAGGCAATGGGGAGCAATAGCTCCCTGGGGCATCAAAACATAGGTTATTGGAATAATTACACTCAGGGACTGCTGGGTTTGGCCTCCCTGTTTGTTTGTATTATGCTGATATCTGTAAGATGGCCATGGTGGTTATCGGTATAATACAAGACGTGTTGTCTGCATTTGCTTCTGCTGCTGTGACATTATTTAGGGGCAGTGCTACCCAGCACGAGGACATGACATGGCATACACAACACGAGAGGTTATGTATGTCTGTTATATTATCAGCAATGTCTAATGATAGAGCACATTCCCAATTCCCTGCGCATCCATTGAGATTAGCCTTATGCCTTTTTATCATGCTGTCTCTTCTCTTTATTCTAGTTAAATGCATGTGGCTTGAGTTTGTTGAATAGACTTTACCATGGCCATTTCTCTCAGTGTTCTCAATAAGTGGGCACGTCAGGGAAACCATAACTATTATTATTCCTAAAATTACCCAAATTGCTTTGGGGTGTTGTTTTCTCATTTGTAACCAAGGGTCCAGTCCAGCTAATTCAATGTCTATAGTGTGAATAATCTCAGTCACTAATATTCTCCGTCCTCTAAAACAGTCTTTTATCCTGTCAGTAGTTACAATACTTACTTTTAATTCTAATTACTTTTATATGTCACCAATGTTACTCAGTGCTACTGCTACTTTGACACCTTACAATTTATTCATGTGTTGTCCTCAAATGTAGTGTACTTATTGTTGTGATGAATTTGAGTGGAGAGTTGTGGTTCTGCGTTATTTCTGTCACTCTAGTTGGTTCTTCTGACCCATGCACTTTGCGTGCAGGTGAGGGTCTGTCGGGGTTTACAGGAGAGGTTACTAGCATGTCATTGCTCACCCTTGTTGACCTCTGTGTTGTTTTCTCTTAGGTTCTGGAACATGTTTGGGGTAGCTGGCGTGTACCCCCATCTCTGTTTCCACTACTTTGGCTTCTTTTTGTGGTGTTAGGAGCACTGTCAGTGGGCGTGTATTAAAAATAACACCTCAGAGTTTTGCACAATAACATAACATTTCATCTTCACAATGTCCTTTTACTTTTTGTGTGCTCTGGCTTCATCTTAATTCCTTTATCTACAGTACAGTATGTTATTAGCACATACTATCGATTATTCCCCCTTTTGACACATGGTCCTTACACGTGTGTCAACTTAGCATAAAAAGAAATAGCTTTATAGGTAGACATGGCTTGTGATTGGGATCGTACCAAACCCCTTCTGTCAAAACACATCCCGCTTTTCTCCAGACTGTTTCCTCTCCTGGAGTGACTGTAGCTCTGAAGCTCTTCAAGGTTAGCTGTGGGGGTGAGAGCATTAGACACACACATGTTATGGTTATAGGAAAGGGGAAGTTTGGCCACGGCCTTCGCTGCTGCATCTGTTTTTCTGAAATAGAATCTAATTTGTTAGTTTGAGCATTACATTTACACTATTTAAATTAGGGCTGCAACAACTAATCGATAAAATCGATAATTATCGATAATGAAATTCGTTGTCAACGAATGCCATTATCGATTAGTTGGGCTGCTCACGTTATTGAGGCGCGCGACCACAAGATGCACAAATACACACACGGATACACACTAACACTAGCAATGGAGTTTACAGAAGCGTTTGCAGGAAAAAGCGCGCGCCCCAAGTCCTCCAAGGTATGGGAGCAATTTACATTAAAAGCCTCTTATCGGGTGTTAAAATCGACCGTTTTTCTGCCGGTCGTAGTGTCCGGTGAGCGCGGATGAAGTGCCGAGGGTTTTCTACACATACATAGGAGTCAGTGAGAGAGTTCACACGGGCTTCGGTGACGTCACCAAAGCCCGTGTGAACACTCTCACCGGCTGCGCGGTTATACGGGGTAATAAAAAAAATAAAAAAAACGTTGCATGCAGCTTTTTCTTTGCGTTCAAATACCAACGAACGCGAGGAAAACACTTCTAGTGCGTTTTCTTCACGTTCATTTTACACTTCGGAGGACCGAATATATCCCATCATCCTACAGGCTATACAGAGGGGAAAAGGGCAAAATAAACAGAGTGAATCCAGTAGCGGCGAGTTTTTTTTCTCCCTACGTCACCGTATTACGAGAATATCTAGTATTTTTTTTAATTTTTTTTATTGAGACAAAAAAAAAAAAAGAGGATAAAATACACGAGAGGATCGAAATAATGTATAAACCGTGAAGAGGATGTAGTAGACACTTCAATTAAAAATAATATCAATCTAGAAATCTATTCTTATTATTATTAAGTTGAATTAATTTAAGAGAATTTAAGTCATTCTTAACAACTGAATGTATTTTTGTATTTTTGTTTATATACACACACATACACACACTGTAAACTTGCTATCTGCAATTATTGTTAAAAACAAAAATGTTGATTTACATAAAATAACGTTTAAATGTCAAAATTAAAGATAATTAAACTATGTGGCTATTGCATTTTTTAAAGTTTACTTTTATACATAAATAATACCCTGATTTATGGTTTTATATAGTTAAGCAAAACATCAAATTAAAGCGTCTAGCTTTTATCCAATTTAATCGATATACATATAATGTATGTATGTATGTATGTACTGTATGTATGCAGATGGCAAGTTGACAGTGTTTTATTTATATATATAAATATAACAGTCAACTTGCCATCTGCAATTATTGTTAAAAACAAAACAAATGTTGGTATGGTTTTATATATAATTATAAGCAAAACATCAAATAAAAGAAGCGCTTAATGGTATCCGATTAATCGATTAATCGAAACAATAATCGGCCAACTAATCGATTATCAAAATAATCGTTAGTTGCAGCCCTAATTTAAATTTCATGTGCTATCACCGTGACAAACTCCTGTTAACACCTATTTCTGTATCACAAAATATTGATCCATCCACGTTCATTTTATATCCGGATTCTGTAGTGGCGCTTACTGTGGATCAATCCTAGTGGAACAAAGTTGTTTAACAGTGAAAGAAAAGAGTTACAGGGTTATAACTATACATCTTTCCACATTGATATTTATAATTTAGTATTGTACTTTAACCACTCTGTTGCAAATAAGTGTGATTCTTCTCTGTATAAAAGATACTGAAACTTCATGAACTAGAAATGTCAAATTACTGTAGCCCACTATATATCTTTATTCTATACCTGCCTTCTCAGCTTCTGGTACTGGACATAAACACATGGGTGATGCTGCTGCTACAGGATCTGATTTGGCTGAGAAGTGAGATAAAGATCTCATAGTTTTTTTTCTCTCTCTCTTTTTTTTTCTGCAGCCAGTCTGACATCATGCAACAATTCTTTTCATCAACAGTTTTTGTAAAAGGCCTTTTAGAATTTGAAATGTCCAATATTAAAGTAGTTTATACTGCCAAATTTGATTAAATTAAAGATTGTTCTTGCTTCCGGAGTTCAACTAAGTGCACTGTGGGCCAGTAGACCCTTCCCATGAGTGTGTAGCTCACTGGGGCCTCAAGGATCGTATAGATCAAATTAACTTTTCTGCAATAAAACACTTTTACTTTTTACATTTCTACTTTGGCGTCAATTTTCTTATTTGTTTTAGAATATTTTGGACTACTACTGTACTTGGATCCAAAGTTTTATCTTGTCCCAAAACAGTTTGACCTAAGATATGACTTATGTGCGAATTGCAGCTTTTATATGGTTTGCTTTATGACCTTGTTCTGCTGGACAATAAGAAGTTGCTGATATTTACCATGACAACAGCTTTAAAATAAAGAATTAAACACTGGAATTATTTCAGTTAAAGACTCGGGTAGATACAGTATGAAGTTTGTAGGGCCTAAATTTTACTTTGGGGTGATCACCGCCAGTTCACTTCCCTTAATTAAACCTACATCATGCTTGCCATTAGCCCATACATTTTAGTGAGTAATGATAAACAAATTCTTTTTTAAAAAAGAAAAGAAAAAGCTCCGCATGCTGATAACTTAATTTTTTCTGCCTGGCCAGGTCTTGTGACTTGTAGGTACTGTAATATATACAGTTCTTTTATACTTTAACACATGATTTTTCAGCATTGCATCAGCATTTGTTTCTCTGTGGCTGTAATGTAATGTCAGATAAGACGTTCATTCTCAATCTCTCTCATTCATACCACATGTCACTCAAAGGCCCAATATATATATATATATTTTTTTTTTTTCCTCATCCTTATTACTTTTATCCAATAACACATTAGGGGTGTCCCTACTGTGATTAAGGTACATTACTGTGACACTTGTGCTACATTTTCTCATGTGCACACTGCTTATCTCTACATTAACTACACATCTGAGCTTAACTTTAAAAAAAAAATGAGATATGTGACACATAGTGTAATGTGTTTACTGGTATATATTTGTCTATCACCGTAGCATTTACTGAACTCAGAGTTGAAGTGCAGAGCTTCCATTCATACACATACAACAGGGGCAACGGATCACATTTCACAAGAGTGAAATCCTCAGGCTCAATACTGGTTTAGTCTCAAGAGTTTTATACCTAATTTACATATGAAATCTTCACCCCAATAAATTTACTGGGCAGCAATAAGAGCAAAAAATCTAAATTTATCATGTACACCTGGAAAAAGCCACACGCTTGGCTTTATGAGGCTCTTTTCAGCTGCATGTCCTGAAGTGCCCACAGAGTTCAGGAATCTGCCACTCTGTTCCACTAAACTGTCAAATTCACACACTTTAATGACTGAATGACCTGCATGGAATCTCCCAAAATGAATTTTGTTTGTCATGGAGCTGCAATTCCATTGTTGGCATTTTACTGATACTGATATACTTCAAGATCATACGTAGCATGTGTGGATGTTTCTAAGATACAAACGTGAATTGAATCATTGAAAAAGATAGCAAGCTTTTCTTCATTGCGATCAGAGCAAGAAGTGTTAGTAGGAAAAATTATTTTTTGACTCACCCTCTCCTTCGGGTCTGCTCCCCACGCCCCCGGCCTTTTTCTGTCAATTTCCACCCTGATCCTCACCTCTCCTAATCCATTCCTCTCCTCTGCTCCTTCTCGGACAGTCTCTAATCCAATGGTCTTCACTTCCGCATGCATAACAGCCATTTGTTCTCCCACGTCCTCTTCCACGTCTCCTGTACTATACATCCGCAGTTTGTCTTACCATCTGCAACACTGCCAGCTGTGCATTGTGACTCTGGTCTTCTCTCTTCTTGTTGCGCTTATCTTTTTCTTGTGATACCAGCTTTTCCGCGTGTATTGCATGTTGTTCAATGAGACTAAGTTTTCCAGTGTCCCATCCAACGCATGTGTTTTTCACCTTCTGAGCGATGTCCTCCTGTAATCCATTTATGAAACTGTTCCTCAAATGTACTTCATACGGTGAAATTGCTGCCACAGACATGTCTGCAGGCCTCTCCAACCCGCTGTTTGCATCATGTACCTCAGTGAGACGAGTGAGATAGTGTGACACGCTCTCTCCTGGTTGTTGTTTGCACATTGATATTTTAGTCATATCCATTTTTTGCTGGGAACGCTTCTTTACACGCTGCTGTAAGGCACACCACAAAACCGTTAAATGCTTGGTTTTCTTCATGATCAGCCTGAGCTCGCCGTGCGAAAACATTGTCCGTTGGCCAGGAATACTTAATCTTTGCAAAGTCCGCACCTAGTTTTCTCCCCAAAAGTCGTCGCATTTCATAAGATGTCAGGCGAAACTCTGAGCAAAATCTGCTCATTTCATCACCGAATTTCTGTCCTCCCGTCTCTCTCGGGTCTGGGAGCTGTCCATGTGCATTTTCGATATCCTTTATTGTCCATGGTCGGTGAACAAGCATCGCTGTGCCATCCGCCCCTGCTACTTCCATCATTGGAGCAGTGATTACTTGATGAACACTTCCTGTAGCTCCTAAGAGTTCCTCTCTCTCGTCCTCGCTGTCATCAGGTGGTGGTTGTCGATCAGCCTTTTCTCTTTTCAGCTGAGCCTTGGTTCGAGTATGTGACGAAATTGGAGACAGAGCTGTGCTTGCTGTGCTGGGGCCTGGGGCCTGCTGAGAAGTCTCTTGTCCATGCTGTCTTACTGGATCTGCTGAAGGGGCTATCTGTCTAAGAGCTGGGGGTCGCGGGGGGCAGCCGTCCAGGTCGGGATCTGAAACAGACTTAACACACTGAAAAGAATCAATGTTTTGTGCTTGCATTTTAGGTTGTATGCGTTTTTCTCTTCTGTTTCTGCTTCTGCCTTCCACATATTAAATCCTACCCAATTAATGTTTACTTTGTTTTTCTTTTTGTTATTGTAATTATCTATCTACACATGATTCACACATCCACAACTCAAAAGCAATCTCAGTAATTAATAATTCTACATTTCTCTTTTTTTTTTCTTTTGTTTTCCCTGGATTTCCACATTTCTCAAACATAATTTAGATGTTAGCTATACCAAGGAACGCCACAAGCGTAACAATCTTTTTTTTTTTTTTTTTTTTTTTTTTTGCTGTTACCCATGATTTTTACTTGTCAATTTACACGTGCCACTAACTCACAGTGCTCTCACAGTCCCCTTGACTGCTACCGGTGCAGCTTGCACTCTGCCGTAAAGTCCTCTTGACTTTTACCGGTGCACCTTACACTCTACCTTAATTTACCTCAACAGTCCCCTTGACTGTTTTTCCTTTTTCCCCGTAAAGTCCTCTTGACTTTTACGTGTGCACCTTGCAACCCTGCACTCTGACTTGCTTTACCTCCGGAGGTCCTCACACCGAGCACGTCTGCTGCGGGGCCAAGTTTTTGTAAACGAGGCGAAACCAGTACCATATCTCTCTCTCTTTTGTGCACCTTTGCACTTTTTTGGGTACTTTTCACGAATCCCAGACTCGTGTGATAGATCCAAGTTTAAATCTATCCCAAACACTATCTCACTATCCCAGTGAGAAAGCGCACTTCTTACTCAATTACAACTTAAAGACTTACAACTTAAAAAATTTCCTTACCACACTATTTTAGTTCTTTTAACTCCGGTGTTGAGGTGACATGGTGAATCCCCGGTCCTCTCACGCTCGATTGCCAATTAAGCGTTTGAGATGAAGTGAAAAGCCTTCAAGGCGTCAGCGCTTACGCCTCCCCGGTATTCTCTAATGCCTACCTCAAACACGGAGAACTGCCGACAACGCCAAGTTGTGGTGGAAATTCTGAAACCAATATAAAGACAAGTAATTCATACACTGGGTAAGAGCAAAGTAACAAAGGTTTTATTTTAAACTTCTGCAGAAGGACCAGTCTCATACAGCAAACAGTTGCAGCATAGAGAAAGGTGATCTCTTTCTCTAGCTGACCTATTTTATACACAAACATCTCTGTTAACATAATCAACGCCCCGTACGTGAAGTTCCTACATTCAAACTCATGACTCTTTATCTGCCCCAGACCAGATGTCCATACCTTATCATTTATTCAGGGACAACTACAATCAGGTTGTTTCTATTCTGTTCTCGGCCTTGTGTCTCTAAGCTTCGACAACCAAGTTCTAACGTCTACGTTTCACACTTACTTCAAGGATCAGAATTAATACATAATTAAAATATGATTTTTCCATTACACAAGCTAAACCAACCGTCTGCTAGCTGCATAGAGTCGTAACATAAAGACCACAAACTCCGATCATACTGAACGCGCAGCCGGCACCTCTGAGCTCTCCCCTCCGGATCTGTCTGCCCCATCCTGGTGCCCCACTTCGTCTGGTGCCCCGGATGCGTCTGCTGTCTGGGGATGACTCTCTCTACCTAGAAGACGGTTCTGACCTCGACTTCCTACAAGTCTACCTGAGTTTCCAATAACTACCTGGAGTCCATATTAACATCAATCAACCTAACACACAGTATTAATGCAGATCATTTCCTGTTATCTGTTTCACCCTGATGAGGATGGGTTCCCTGTTGAGTCTGGTTCCTCTCAACGTTTCTTCCTATTACCATCTCAGGGAGTTTTTCCTTGCTACTGTCGTCTGAACATTTGATTCATACACATTCACATTCCATACAAACTTAAATAATTCATTTGGTTGTGTGAAGCTGCTTTGAGACAATGAAGATTGTTAAAAGCGCTATACAAATAAAATTTAATTATTGTTAGATAATGAGTGAGGTTGTTTTACAAAAAACTGAATTTATTCAGTGAAATTATGCAAAACAATGCAAAGTGTGCAACATTTGTAACTCTTTTTCAGTCACATTAACACCACAATGCTTTGTTTTTAACTTTCTTAACTTTCTAATAAGATACCACAATGTCTTTATATGCCAATAATAATGTACAGTAACATAACTCAACATTTTTGTCCAACTGCCAAACAGTGCAGAAAAAAAATCTAAGTAAACATGTTTCAGTGTTTTTTTTTTCTTGTTCAGTGTGAGAAATCTAGCGTCTGTTGAGCTTTATACCCCCGAGATGCGGACTTAAGCACCGTGAGGCGCCGAGATTGCCCGCTGACGTTCTGCTGGCGCTCCGCGAAGTTTTGTAAGGACCGCAAGCATACGCGAGGGCCGGCAAAAAAATTCAACATGTTTAATTTTTCGCGTGGAAAGATGGAAACGTACTCACAGAACCAAAAACTCGCGGTGAATCATGATAAACCGTACTTATGGCCACTGCGCGAAACCGCGTAGGTGAGATGGGGGTATTCACAAGTGCATGAAAGTCAGGTTGAATGTTTTAGGTGGAGATGTGAAGCACATCTGTTATTTATGCAAAATTTTACAGATGGGGAGAATTAGCGTAGTTGCCATTCGGGATAGGTGTACTGGAGTATGAGGTTATGGGATGCATTAAGTGTATGCCAGATTAAAAAGATGCGTCTTGAGTCTACTTTTGAACTGGGAAACCGTGTCTGCTCCCCGAACACTGTCTGGAAGGCTATTCCAAAGCTTTGGAGCTAAATATGAAAATGCCCTACCCCCTTTTGTAGATTTTGAAATTCTGGGAACTACCAGAAGGCCGGAGCTTTGTGAACTAAACCATTTAAGGCCTTGTATGTAAGTAACACTATTTTGTAATTTATTCTAAACTGAATAGGTAGCCAGTGCAGGGATGATAATATTGGGGTTATATGATCATATTTTCTGGATCTAGTGAGAACCCTGGCGGCTGCATTTTGGACTAACTGTTGCTTGTTTATTGAAGATGCAGGACAACCACCTAGTAATGCATTACAATAGTCCAGTCTGGAGGTCATGAATGCATGAACTAACTTTTCTGCATCAGATACGGATAAGATGCTCCTATGTTTGGCAATATTTCTAAGATGGAAAAAGAAGTTTTTGTGATATTTGAAATGTGATTTTCAAAAGACAAGTTACTGTCTAATATTACGCCCAGGTCTTTTACTATCGAGCTGGTAGTAACAGTACATCCTTCTAAACGTAGGCTGAATTGTGAAAGCTGTTGTGTGCTGGTTTTTGGGCCGATGAGTAATATCTCTGTCTTATCTGAATTTAATGAAAGAAAGTTATTGGTCATCCAATCTTTTATGTCCTGGACACACTCAGGCTGAATCCCAATTCTATTTTCTTCCCCTACCCCTCGCCCCTTCCCTTTGTCCCTTGAAACGAAGTGGAAAGGGGAAGGGTTTAAATTTTCCCCCTAAGAAATGGGACACCACTACAACACTGTTATACATCATCATACATTGTCGCTACTTCCTAATGTTACGTCAGAGGACATGCACCGATGTTGATCACACATTCCAATAAGAGAGAGATTACTCACTCCCAAAGTTTTTTTTCGCCGTATTTCGATTTTTAAAAAAGTTGCTCATTTTCACCACGAACACGGATGAGTTTCCTCAGCCGTCCCTATACAGAATATAAATTACAAAACTTTGGTCACGTTGCAATAAGTAAGAATAGTTCTTACTTATTAAGAACTGAATAAGCACCGTTCATTTACATGTACACGTATGGCCGTAAGCAAAACAAACAATGCGTTATCAAATGCTCGGCAAACTGCCGTGCTACTGAACTTTCATATTTGTTTGTAGCATGCAGTAAAGTGTATGTGACATAAAAATATATATTTGTAATATTGTGCAATCTGTGCTATCCGCTAGCAAACCGTAGCGATTTTTTTTTGCAAACGTTTCTTTACAGGACATCACCATAAACACAAGACTAAAGGTAATATACATATAATGAAAACTTGTCATAAAAATCTTTATTAATGGCAAAAATTACTTAACATTTATGGGTCTGCTTGCTCGAGTGAGCAGCCATGTTGAAATTTTCGCTTAGCCCTTCGTTTGAAGTGAGGTCCCGAAAAATCTTCGTTTGGAGGGCTATCTGGCCCTTCTCCTTCCCCCTACTCCTCCAACCAAAAGAGAAATGAGACACCCCTACCCCTTCACATGAACGCGCCAAACGGAGGGGTAGGGCTATGTGTAGGGGTAAGGGGTAGAAATGGGATTCAGCCTTAATCTAGACAACTTTGGTATTTCGTCTGGTTTTGTTGAGCTATATAATTGGGTATCATCAGCATAACAATGGAAACTAATCCCATGTCTTCTAATGATGTTACCCAAGGGAATCATGTATATTGAGAACAGCAGAGGTCCTAAAACTGACCCTTGTGGGACCCCATATTTCACTGGCATTACACCAGACGGTTCTCCATTCAGATCTACAAAATGGTATTGATCAGACTGGTATGATCTAAACCATTTTAATGCCTGTCCCTGAATACCTATGTGATTTTCTAAGCGATCTATGAGGATATCATGATCTACAGTGTCGAATGCAGCACTAAGATCGAGCAGGACTAGCAATGAGATGCAGCCTTGGTCTGAAGCTAAAAACAAGTCGTTTGTAATCTTAACTAGTGCAGTTTCTGTGCTATGATGGGGCCTGAAACCTGACTGAAATTCTTCAAGGATGTTGTTATCCTGCACGAATGTGCATATTTGTGCTGATACTACTTTTTCTAGTATTTTTGATATGAGCGGAAGGTTTGAAATCGGTCTGTAATTTATTTCATTCGCGTCCAAATTAGATTTTTTAAGAAACGGCTTAATAACTGCTAACTTGAAAGGTTTAGGGACGTGGCCTAGATATAATGAAGAATTAATAATGTTTAGAAGTGGCTCTCCAACCATAAGCATCACTTCTTTTAAAAATCTGGTTGGGATTGGGTCTAACAGGCACATTGTTGATTTAGCCGAGGTAATACGTTTATACAGCTCTTCCTGTCCTATCCCTGTAAAGCAGTGAAAATCTAAATGTGAAGCTATAGGCTGAACTGGATCGTGAGTTACTATTAGAGGTTGAACCAGAGGTTATTTTCTTCTTGATATTATTGATTTTTTCATTAAAGAAGTCCATAAAGATAGTCCACTGTACTAAATAAGAACCTGGGATTGTTTTGGTTTCTTGCTATCAGTTGGCTAAGTTGCTCAGTCCTAGCAGTTTTTAGAGCCTGTCTATAGCTGCACATACTGTCTTTATACGCAATTCTAAAAACTTCTAATTTAGTTTTTCTCCATTTTCGCTCGAGGTTACGGGTTGCTCTCTTTAGGGCGCGAGTATGACTGTTGTACCACGGTGCAAGTGTTTTATCTCTGACTTTTTTTAATCTGATGGGAGCAACAGTGTCTAATGTACTGGTAAAAATAGTGCCCATGCTGCTAGTCACTTCATCTAGATCGTCTACATTTAGGGGTCTAATAAGGAAATGGGACAGATCCGGCAGATTACTTGTGAATCTGTCTTTAGTAGGTGGATTCATATTTCTAACAGATTGATAACGTGGGGAGACACAGCTAATCTGTTCTACGGGTAGAGTATATATCAGCAGGTGGTGATCTGTGATATCACTTTGAGGTATGATCTCTATATTGGAGACATCTATACCATGGGATATAATTAAATCTAGCGTATGATTTAAAGCAGTGAGTTGCTCCAATTATATTTTGTTTAACCCCAAAGAAATTTAGTAAATCCATAAATGTGAGTGTTAAAGCGTCGTTAGCATCATCTATATGAAAGTAGGAGACTTTAACGATCAACACTTTGTCAGAGTTAACCAATAGGTCTGATAGCACATGTCCAAATTCTTTAAGAAAATCGACATATGGCCCCGGGGGTCTGTACACGGTGGCCAGGGTAAAAAATAGCAAGGGTTTACTACGTATTTCATTGAGTGCAACATTAATGATGAGCTAGGGCTGGGCGATATGGGTGAAAACTGTATCACGATATCAATGTTTCATATCGGTCGATATCGATAATTATTGATATTTTTTATGACCCATTTAAAATAAGGACCAGGAGAATAATATATTATAAACTTAACCTTCCTATGATCATAGTCCCATCAGTTAAGACAGAAATGTCAACAACCATGGAAAAATCAAATAATTAAAATGTAAACATAAGTCTAAAATCACAATGAACTCTTAAGTTCAAGTTCAACGTTCAAAGGCTTTTATTGTCATTTCAACCATATACGGTTAGTACACAGTGAAATGAAACAACGTTCCTCCAGGACGAAGTTGCTACATGCAACATAAATTTCAACAAAAATTAACAGAAACACTAAACTAGCTAACTAAAGAGGCCTTGTTAGCTGGCTAGCAGAGACGAGACATATAGACTAACATAAATTACAACATAAATTTACAAAAACTAACTAGCTAAATAAGACATGTGCAAACAAAAGCAACAACAAAGTGACAGTGCAGCCAACACGACATACTGTAACATAACAGAGTACTATGGTGTTGAGGTAGTGAAAAACTGTAAACATTCCTTAATATAGCGGCAAGAATTGAGGAATTTGTGCAAAAAGTAGTCCAGTAATGATTATTGTGCAAAAGAGATAAACAGTGAAGCATTTACAGATTGGTGTATATGATAGTTTGGTAGTGTAGGTCAGTGTGTCTACGCTTGTGTTGATTTGTCTGTCCAGTCCCAATATATTGAGGTAGTTGAGTTACTGTAAGCTGTGTGTGTGTTTATCAGTCCAGTCCCTTTTTGTTGAGGAGACGGATGGCTTGTGGAAAAAATTAACAATTATCTCTTAACATTTAAGGTGCAAAATTAAAAGAAAATGTAAGTAATGCTTAATAAAGTGTAATAAAATAGTGCACTGCGTTTATTATATCAGATGCCTTTAGAGAAAACTACAACAAAAATGTATTGTTGTAATATATTTGAGTTTGATGGTAATTCACTGGCGGGCCACCAGGGGGCAATACCGCGCTGTATACTATGTGTCGTGTGCACTGAATGCAGTAAAAGAAGAATACAGTTTTTCTTCATGCCTCGAGCTCTGATTTCTTCCGACAGAGAATAAAAAATATCGAATGTTCTATTGAACACATTTTTTTATTGATATCGATAACGTGTCTATCGCGAAACATATCGTTATCATTTTATCGCCCAGGCCTATGATGAGCACTTCAAACGAGTTAAACCTGTGCCTAATTTTCAGAGTAACAGTGAATACATCATTGTAGATAGTGCCGACACCACCACCGCGACCAATTAGACGGGGCTCGTGCTTATAGAAATATCCTGACGGAGTAGACTCATTCAGACCAAAATATTCATTTGGTTTAAGCCAGGTTTCAGTGAGGTAGAGTACGTCAAGGCAATAATCTGAGATAATTTCATTAACAAGTGCTTTAGGCGCAAGGGATCTAATGTTGAGAAGTCCAAACTTTAGAGGTGGATTTTGACTATTTATTTGGCCTTTTTCTTGTTTTTGTGGTTATCAAATTGTTTCGGGTGAATTTAACAAATTTATTCTTTTTTCTCACTATTCGGGGAACAGACACAGTTTCTATAGGACAAGCTATGTGTGTGCGTCTATCACTATGGTGAGTTGTGATGTGGCTAATATGTTTGGAATCTACGGTATGACTTACCGCCAGTCAGATGGTTCGTAATGTCCTGGAGATGTTGTCAGAGAGGTCCGCTGCTCCAGCTCTGCTAGGGTGCAGACCATCAGTGTGGTAGAGCCTAGGACGCTCCCAGAAAACATTCCAGTTATCACCAAAGGGTAATTTCTGTTGTCGACACCAAGATTGTAACCATTCATTAAAGGCAAATAATCTACTGAACTTGTAACGCTTGGATTTATAAAACCGCTTGGTTACAAAAATACGGATTCGGGAATCGAAACAGGGGCTTGAAAACACTACTTCCGGTATTGCGCAACCGCAGCTGGACAAAACACGACGCGACACAAAACAATTATAACAAATTAAACCAAGTGTATTAAACAAGACAGACAGATAAATAAACAAACACGGTGCACCACAAACCAATATATACAAAATATATACAAATAGAAAAAGTGTGTGCGCGATGTATGCGGGTGTGAGTGTGTTTGTATGATTGTCCAGTGTCTGAAATATGGCAAAAGTTATGAATGGGGTGAGTTGGAGAGATGGATCGATCTCACCAAATGACGATGGTAGGTCTGGGAGATTGATAAACGGAATGAGCTGGGTACTGAATGAAATTAATCCACAATAATCCACAATCAGGCTCTCAGTCTCAAACAAAATGTAGCGCGCTGTCCTCATCTCTCCGTCCCGGCTTCTATGCCAGTTCCGGCTTTATGCCGGATCATGTGACCCACGTCACTTCCGGGTTCCCTTGCGACGCGATCGCGCATGCGCGGGAACTTGCCCGGTGACCAAACCACTGTCCATGGGGAAAAAGAAACCGCTAGGGCACACCTTCGGCCACAGGTGAGCAGCATTAGCTCCAAGACCAATTTCCTGTTGTTGAAGGCGTCCCTGTGCTACAAACTTCTCGATTCCTCGCTGAAAAGTGGAAAGCGGTCCAGATATGACTATCCTTGTCATGGGGGATGTGCTGCGGACCTTCTCGACCAGGCTCCTGAAGTCCTTCTTTAGGGTCTCCGTCTGCCTCAGCCTGGTGTCATTCATGCCAGCATGAAGGACCACAGCTGCAATGTTCTTCCTCAGGGCAACAGGCACCTGTGCAGCAACATCAAGAACACGTGCACCAAGTAAACAGCGAGTGTGCACCTTACCTTTAGCACGCACGTGCCGGACGATGGAGTCTCCGATGACCAGCGCGTCGTGTGCCGTCTCACGGAGAGGATCGAAGCGGTTTGGGCTCGAGATCTCGAAGACGGGTGGTGGTGGAGGGGAAGAGGTCCTCGTCTGGGGCTTGGCTAGCGCCTTCTGCTGCTGCTGTATCCAGGCTCCGTGGTATCCCGGCGCCGGGGTGAAGGAAACCTGGGCGGGCTGCGTCCTTGATGTGTTGGACCTGGGCAGAGAAACACGCGGGGTTGAGGTTGTCGGAGAATTCTCTCGCCGAGAATTTACCTGGGACAGGCGAGCGTCGGTCCGTGACGATTCCAGCGTGGCTGCTGTAGCCGGGCCAGCTTCACCTGTAGCTCGCGGATCAGCTTCTCCACGGCCTCCAGCTCCAGTGTCTCCTCACCTGCACTCAGAGGCAGAGTCACAACCGACATGGTGTCTAAAAACAAAAATAATCGGTGTGAAGAAGCGTAAACAAACTTGTCACCGTAAAAAAGGTCAGTTTTAGATGCGGAACTTGGGGAGAACACAAGCTTTTGACCGTAAGCTACAGTAATCCAAGTAAGATACAACAAACATTTTGTTGTAAACGAACTTATGGATAGTCACCTACAGCGATTGGGTTGTTGTAACTACAGTGAATTTACTGAAGACAACTGTAAGAACTGTTGATTTGTTTGTCTCTCGTTTATTTTTCCAGGATCAAAGATTCATCTGACTTCTGGGTTTGTGTGAGTAAATGATCAAACCAAAGATACGCGTCAAAACGTGTAATAATATGACCGCAACTCTCAAATCAAGTCTGGCTGAACTAGATCCTTTTTTTTTTCAATCTAATGTCCACTATATTTGGCCCTGGATTTCCTGGCACACAGCAGCCTATCACAGCCCACATCACAATACATTGGGTCATATTTATAAGACAAAGAAACAAAGAACATTAAGACAAACATTATAAAACTATAAAGATGATATTTTAGCTGGTCGGAGGATCATCTTGATGCGGTGTAAGATACACCACTCATCAGTGTAAGCTGCAAGTGCAACACCTCTTCCCTTCTCTACCTGAGCCGAGTAAAAAGGATGGCAATCAAACTGAACAGGGAAGCTGGAACAAAAATCAGCAGCATAAGCACGTGCTAGTAATTATTATGGTAGTCAATATTCAATTCAATTAAATTGCATTAATTAGGAATTTTCTGCAGGCTATATCATTTACATTAAGGCTTCAGAGTATCTCTCACAAAGTTCATAGCCTGCTTTAGATCTTTAAAACTCCGCCTCACTTCATCTTTTGTGGCGACTCTCAGCTCGGCAGGATAGAGCAGAGCATGTTATTGTGTTTTTTTATTTGTGCCTGCCTGATCCATCACATCTCCGAACTCTTTTCTCAGTTGCTCGTATTATACAGTAGCTTTATCTCAGCAGTCTGGGCCTCAGCTTTTTCATCCATTTTGAATAGTAACTCTGTTCTTAGAATTCATATCTCACAGAGAATGATCTTGATTAGTTTCCTTTGTCTTTTCCTCTGTTTTTGCCATCTTATCTAGTTTGCCGCATGTACCGGGCATATTGAATAAACCTTGAAATTGAGCGAATGTTTATAAAAATCTTTATTTAGAACATTTTATTCTCCCTTAGTTATACGAAATGCTCTTTGGGCTGATCGAGAATGCGATTGTGTTTTTTATAAATATGTCCAGTTCAGTATGGAGACCAGTCAAACACTTCTTTATATGTTGCCGTCCATGCCGGAAGCCGAAAATAAATTAATTAAACAGGATCTTTGAGAATAATGTATAATTATTGTTTTGTATGTTTTATGTTACTAAGTTTTATCTTCATCTCTCCATAGATAAATAAAAAAGACAATGGCGACAAGAGAGTCCGGAAGGCAGAAGAAAGATGACCAGTGTGGGAGGAGGTTTTCTCGTCAGGCTTCTATAAAACAACACCAGCTCACTCACACTGGAGAGAAGCCTTATAACTGCTCACAATGTGGAAAGAGTTTTGTCCATCAGAATTCACTAAAAAGTCACGAGCGCATCCACACTGGAGAGAAGCCTTATAACTGCTCACAGTGTGGACAGAGTTTTGCCCATCAGAGTTCACTAAAAAGTCACAAGCGCATTCACACTGGAGAGAAGCCTTATAAGTGCTCACAATGTGGACAGAGTTTTGCCCATCATAGTTCACTAAAAGATCACCAGCACATTCACACTGGAGAGAAGCCTTATAAGTGCTCACAGTGTGGAATAGATTTTCATCGTCTGAATCATCTCAAACAACACCAGCGCATTCACACTGGAGAGAAGCCTTATAAGTGCTCACAATGTGGACAGAGTTTTGCCCATCATAGTTCACTAAAACAACACCAGCGCATTCACACTGGAGAGAAGCCTTATAAGTGCTCACAATGTGGACAGAGTTTTGCCCATCATAGTTCACTAAAACAACACCAGCACATTCACACTGGAGAGAAGCCTTATAAGTGCTCACAGTGTGGAAAGAGTTTTGCCCGTCATAGTTCACTAAAAAGTCACGAGCACATTCACACTGGAGAGAACCCTTATAAGTGCTCACAATGTGGAAAGAGTTTTATCAGTCAGAGTTCACTAAATAGACACGAGCGCATCCACACTGGAGAGAAGCCTTATATCTGCTCACAGTGTGGAAAGAGTTTTGCCCGACAGAGTTCACTAATTATACACGTGCGGACTCACACTGGAGAGTAGCCTCATAACTGCTCACAGTCTGGGAAGTTCAGCACATTCATAATAGAGACAAACTTTAGTGAACTTTGGGGTCAAGTGTGATCTAGCCTTGTCCCCCCCCAATAGCTTCACTGATATGTGGATTTCTTAAATATACATTTGTTTATTCCTTGAGTTCTTTGTTTTATGTGGATGTGGGTGAAAATGCTCTTATTTTCATTATTAAACATTCTTATTTTTTCTCTCTCTCTTTTTAGTTCTTAACACAATTTAAGTAATTTTAGCAATCTCCTTAGTTGTTTTCTTTGCTTGATGCAGGACAATAATTTACCCTTCTGAAACAGGAACATTGTTGCCATGACCACTGAACATCTCGTCTGATATGTCTTGTTGTTGTTTAAGAAATGATAAGATACTTCCTGCATCACTTTGTGTTAAATACTGTAACTTGTTGCTGCTGAATCATATTAACCAATAAATATCCAATGGAAAGTAAATAATTTTGTGGAATATTACATATTTTATTCATTAAAAGAAAAATAGTCCTTTAGTAGTGTAAAGGAGGCCAGAACTTGATCTTTCAATTAGTTAATTTTTCAATTTTCAATTTTATTTGTATAGCGCTTTTAACAATTGACATTGTCTCAAAACAGCTTTACACAATGAAAAGAATTAAGTTTGTATGGAATGTGAATGTGTATAAATCAAAATGGTCAGATAGTCCCTAGTGAGCAAGCCGAGGGCGACAGTGGCAAGGAAAAACTCCCTGAGACGGTAATAGGAAGAAACCTTGAGAGGAACCAGACTCAACAGGGAACCCATCCTCATCTGGGTGAAACAGATAGCAGGAAATGATCTGCATTTATACAGTGTGTTAGGTGGCAGGCAGTTCAGGTATAATAGTTGATGTTAAAATGGAGTCGTCCAGGTAATTATTGGAGACTCAGTTAGACTTGTAGGAAGTTCCAGTCCTGAACTATCGAATTGTCAAGTCCTCAGAGAAACAGCTGCTAACACCAGTCGAGGCCAGAACCATCTTCTAAGTAGAGAGAATCATCCCCAGACACCAGACGCATCCCAAAGAGACACACGGGGCATCCATGCGACGAGACCTCCAACCAGAAACGGGGCACCAGGATGGATCAGACAGGTCCAGAGGGCAGAGGCAGTCTGGATCATTGGCAGGTCAGGGATGACGTGTAGCTCAACAGAGAGAGAGAAAGAGTGAAAGGGGGAGACAGTGGGAGAGAGGAAAGAGAAGAAGAGGAGAGATGGCAGTTAGGTATGGTCACAGTCACACTGTATTATGTGAATGTATATTCATTGTAGAGTGCAAGCAGGGACTCCGGCAGGATTAACTATGACAGCATAACTAAATGGGAGAGCCAGGAGGAAACACAAACATGAGGGCTCCCTGAGATGCAAAGCAAACAATCACCTCACCGTCAACAAACCTGAGTGATCAAATGAGAGAGAGGAAGACAGCATCTAAACATACCAGTTCACCATAATACTCTACGTCCATGAGTCCCCCAGATCTGCTCCTTTACCTAAGGCAAATCTATTCATCAAAAATTCTTGGCTAAATAAATAGGTTTTTAGCCTAGACTTAAACACTGAGACTGTGTCTGCGTCCCGAACACTATTTGGAAGACTATTCCATAATTTTGGGGCTTTGTAAGAAAAAGCTCTGCCCCCAGCTGTAGTTTTCATAATACGCGGTACTGACAAGCAGCCTGCATCCTTTGATCGAAGTAGGCGTGGCGGATCGTAAGACATTATCAGTTCGCTCAGATACTGTGGCGCGAGACCATTTAATGATTTATATGTTAAGAGTAGTATGTTAAAATCAATGCGAAATAACACAGGGAGCCAATGCAGTGAAAATAGGATAGGGGTGATGTGCTCATATCTTCTGGTTCTAGTGAGGACTCTCGATGCTGCATTCTGGACTAGCTGAAGCTTGTTTATGCACCTAACAGAACAACCAGACAGTAAGGCATTACAATAGTCCAACCTAGAAGTGATAAAAGCATGAACTAGTTTTTCTGCATCGTTTAGCGACAATATATTTCTTATCTTGGCAATATTTCTGAGGTGAAAGAATGCTATCCTGGTGATATTATCTACATGAGCTTCAAATGAAAGGCTGGAATCTATAATCACGCCGAGGGCTTTTACTGTTGCACTTGCTGGAACAGAAAGGCCATTTGAAGTTACGGTGTGATCTAAGATTTTACTCCTAGCTGTATGCGGTCCTATGACTAGAACTTCTGTCTTATCCGGATTAAGCAGAAGGAAGTTAATTAGCATCCAATTTCATGTCATGCACACATTGCTCAACTTTAGTAAGCTGGTTTTTCTCATCAGGTTTTGCTGAGACATATAACTGTGTCGTTAGCATAACATTGAAAAGTAATACCATGCTTACGGATTATGTTGCCCAGAGGAAGCATGTAAAGGGGAAAAAGCAGTGGCCCTAAAACTGAACCCTGCGGAACGCCAAACTCCACTAAAGAACATGCAGAATAATCACCATTTAAGTCTACATACTGATAACGATCGGTCAAATAGGATCTGAGCCAGGAGAGGGCTGTACCCTTAATTCCTACTACATTTTCTAATCTGTGAAGAAGAATAGCATGATCAATGGTGTCAAAAGCTGCACTGAGGTCGAGTAATACAAGCATAGTTACACGACCCTGATCAGAGGCCATGTCCTGTCTCCCTCTCTCGATGTCCTGTCTCTACATCTCCACATCCTGTCTCTACATCTCCACATCCTGTCTCTACACCTCCATGTCCTGTCTCTACACCTCCATGTCCTGTCTCTACACCTCAATGTCCTGTCTCTACACCTCAATGTTCTGTCTCTATATCTCCACACCTCCATGACCTGTCTCTACATAACATCCTGTCTCTACACCTCCATGTCCTGTCTCTACATCTCCATGTCCTGTCTCTACATATCAACATCCTGTCTCTACACCTCCATGTCCTGTCTCTACATCTCCATGTCCTGTCTCTACATATCCACATCCTGTCTCTACACCTCCATGTCCTGTCTCTACACCTCCATGTCCTGTCTCTACATCTCCATGTCCTGTCTCTACATCTCCATGTCCTGTCTCTACATCTCCATGTCCTGTCTCTACATATCCACGTCCTGTCTCTACACCTCAATGTCCTGTCTCTCCATCTCCATGTCCTGTTTCTACATATCCATATCCTGTCTCTACACCTCCATGTCCTGTCTCTCCACCTCCATGTCTTGTCTCTACACCTCTATGTCCTGTTTCTCCATCTCCTGTCTCTCCATCTCCATGTCCTGTCTCTACATATCAGGATCCTGTCTCTACACCTGCATGTCCTGTCTCTACATCTCCATGTCCTGTCTCTACATCTCCATGTCCTGTCTCTACATATCAACATCCTGTCTCTACACCTCCATGTCCTGTCTCTACATCTCCATGTCCTGTCTCTACACCTGCATGTCCTGTCTCTACACCTCAATGTCCTGTCTCTACATCTCCATGTCCTGTCTCTACATCTCCACATCCTGTCTCTACACCTCAATGTTCTGTCTCTCTCTCTCTCTCCATGTCCTGTCTCTACATCTCTATTCCCGACTCTACATCTCCATGTCCTGTCTCTACACCTCCATGTCCTGTCTCTACACCTCTACATCCTGTCTCTACACCTCCATGTCCTGTCTCTACACCTCCATGTCCTGTCTCTCGATCTCCATGTCCTGTCTCTCGATCTCCATGTCCTGTCTCACCATCTCCATGTCCTGTCTCTACATATCCACATCCTGTCTCTACACCTCAATGTTTTGTCTCTGTCTATCTCCATGTCCTGTCTCTACACCTCCATGTCCTGTCTCTATACCTCCATGTCCTGTCTCTACACCTCCATGTCCTGTCTCTACACCTCAATGTCCTGTCTACACCTCAATGTCCTGTCTCTCCATCTCCATGTCCTGTCTCTACATATCCACATCCTGTATCTACACCTCAACGTTCTGTCTACACCTCAATGTCCTGTCTCTCCCTCTCAATGTCCTGTCTCTACATCTCCACACATCCATGACCTGTCTCTACATATCAACATCCTGTCTCTACACCTCCATGTCCTGTCTCTACATCTCCATGTCCTGTCTCTACATATCAACATCCTGTCTCTACACCTCAATGTCCTGTCTCTCCATCTCCATATCCTGTCTCTACACCTCCATGTCTTGTCTCTCCACCTCCATGTCTTGTCTCTACACCTCCATGTCCTGTTTCTCCATCTCCTGTCTCTCCATCTCCATGTCCTGTCTCTACATATCAACATCCTGTCTCTACACCTCCATGTCCTGTCTCTACATCTCCATGTCCTGTCTCTACACCTCCATGTCCTGTCTCTACATCTCCATGTCCTGTCTCTACACCTCCATGTCCTGTCTCTACATCTCCATGTCCTGTCTCTACACCTCAATGTCCTGTCTCTCCATCTCCATGTCCTGTCTCTACATATCCACATCCTGTCTCTACACCTCAATGTTCTGTCTCTCTCTCTCTCTCCATGTCCTGTCTCTACATCTCTATTCCCGACTCTACATCTCCATGTCCTGTCTCTACATATCCACATCCTGTCTCTACACTTCCATGTCCTGTCTCTACATCTCCATGTCCTATCTCTACACCTCCATGTCCTGTCTCTACATCTCCATGTCCTGTCTCTACACCTCAATGTCCTGTCTCTCCATATCCACATCCTCTCTCTACACCTCAATGTTCTGTCTCTGTCTATCTCCATGTCCTGTCTCTACACCTCCATGTCCTGTCTCTATACGTCCATGTCCTGTCTCTACACCTCAATGTCCTGTCTCTACACCTCAATGTCCTGTCTCTACACCTCAATGTCCTGTCTCTCCATCTCCATGTCCTGTCTCTACATATCCACATCCTGTATCTACACCTCAATGTCCTGTCTCTACATCTCTATTCCCGACTATACATCTCCATGTCCTGTCTCTCTCTCTCAATGTCCTGTCTCTACATCTCCACACCTCCATGACCTGTCTCTACATATCAACATCCTGTCTCTACACGTCCATGTCCTGTCTCTACACCTCAATGTCCTGTCTCTACATCTCTATTCCCGACTCTACATCTCCACGTCCAGTCTCTCTCTCTCTCTCTCTCTCTCTCCTGTTTATTTCGCTCCATTTCATGTTACAGTTTGCATGCACATGCTAAAAAGATGAGATATTAATAAGTGTGCATTACATTACTGGATTGTATTAAATCTACACTGGTTACAACCTTGTTACATCATTATTTAGTCTTCATGTTACACTTGTGTTTACGAGCAGCAGATTCACTCTTCCTGTCTAAAGCTATATTTTTTTCACAATTTCTGAAACACACTACCTGATTAGAAAGCACTAGGTGGCAGTATACGCACATACTGTACACAAACGTTGTTAAAAATAAGTGTTGACAATTAAATGATGTTATAAAAATAAAGTCATAATTTGTGTGTCTAATCTCATTACCTCAGCACCACTCGTACACACGTCTGTTATCTGGAGATCATGGGATGGTATTTAAAGCCTTGACTTTCATCCGTGTTGCAGATACGTACTGTAATAAAGTGTTGTGTGCAGCCATTGCATTTGTATTTTACACAAACTGTCAATTCAGTTCCATTCAAATTTATTCATATAGCGTTTTTAACAATGGACATTGTCTCAAAGCAGCTTCACAAAAAAACAAAAATAAAAAAACAAATGTTTGAGAAAAATGTGTCTAGATAATAATGAGATGAATGAATGAATTGATGAATGAAATGTCTCTGATGAGCAAGCCAAGGGTGACGGCTGTCGTGTTCTGCTTACCAATAAAAGAAGGCCAACACTCATTGGTAACTCACTATAACTTTTTATTTATCTTAACAGTCCACCGTAGCTCTATACTCCCCCCCCCCCCCTTCAGGCAACAACAATCCCTGGAATATTACAAATAACTTTCACAAATACCACAACGGCGACGGTGGCAAGGAAAAACTCCCTGAGATGGCATTAGGAAGAAACCTTGAGAGGAACCAGACTCAACAGGGAACCCATCCTCATCTGGGTGATAACAGATAGAAATGATATATCATCATGTGTTATGCAGCTGAAAGTTCAATATAACAGAAGTTATTTAACACTAGAAGCGCCGATCGCTGGCCATTTTGACCGCAAAGGGGGAAAAAAATACTTCCAGAGGTGGAAAGAGTAGTAAAATAAAGTATGGTTACTTTAGTGAACTTTTACTGAAGTACAAGTAAAGTTACTCTTATGTTATGGAACTCCAAAGTGTTCAAAATGAAATAAATAAATGGGACATTATGAAATAAATAACTCTATGAATAAATAAGACACATATATGGAATATGAGAATGATATTGTGAAATAATGGAACATATTTTGAAAAAAAGCTTATTATTGTGAAATATATTTACTTGTTATTATGAAATAATATTTCATGGTCATTATTTTTTCCCAATAACAGAGATTATTGCAGAGGCATTTTATTTATTCGTGCTGTTTTTATTTCAAAATGTAATTTTTTCAAAGTCAGTTTTTATTTCAAAATCCCGTTTTTCACGATGGCCTATTTATTCCATAATGCGGCTTTTCAGCAGGATGAGTCGTTCTGTCAATCAGCGCCAGTGGGTTGGACCTGCGCGCCTATTGGCTGATCCTTTAACATCGATTAGTTTCCCTGGATACCTGCTCCGCGGACCGCCGCTACAGCTAGCAACAATGTGCTACAGTATATATATATATATATAAATAATGGTATAAATGTAGTATTTTATAGGCTTCGGCAATGTTAGATTAATCAGCTCATCAAATATATTAAATCATGATCAGTTTCCATGGATCTAGCTAGAATAAAGCAGATTTGTTCTAGTTTATTTTAGTGAAATAGATGTATCTTTTTTTGGATGAAGCACTTTAATATAGATGATAAATTGTATTAAATTGGTTACTGAGGGGGGAAAAAATCTCTCCTGAAATTCCTGTACTTAGGGATTGTTAACCTTCTAAACTAGACACTTCTGAATGCTGAGAGCTGCAGTGGACATGGACTGTAGATACAGAAACACAGGGCAGTGATACTCGATGCTCTGTTAACCTTTTAATGTCACCCCACAGCAGCAGTGCCAGTATTTAAGTCTAATCTGGCTAGGACTAGAGATACGGGCATAAATGTGAGTTTCACTGCGAGAAATGGACTTTACCCAGAATAATTTATTAATCATGCTTTTCCACTTGATTTTCGCCCCACACTTGGCAGTAAATAAAAGGATGATTGTTTTTGGTGATGTACAAAATATGCTGGACAATTGTATTTTTAATTCATGCACGCTAGCTGAAGTAAAAGATTAACTACAATTAAGTTCATGTGTAGGCGGCGCGGTGGTGTAGTGGTTAGCACTGTCGCCTTGCACCTCCAGGGTCTGGGTTCGATTCCCCGGCCAGGCTCGATTCCCGTCTCTGTGTGCATGGAGTTTGCATGTTCTCCCCGTGCTTGGTGGGTTTCCTCCGGGTACTCCGGTTTCCTCCCACAGTCCAAAAATATGCAGGTTAGGCTAATTGGCGTTCCTAAATTGCCCGTAGTGTGTGATTGGGTGTGTGTGTGTGTATGTGTGTGTGCCCTGCGATGGATTGGCACCCTGTCCAGGGTGTACCCCGCCTAGTGCCCGAAGTCTCCTGGGATAGGCTCCAGGTCCCCCGCGACCCTGAACACAGGATTAAGCGGTATAGAAAATGAATGAATGAATGAAGTTAATGTGTCCAACACAAAAATAACATTTGTTTGAGAAACATTTCTTGAACATAACTTTAATATCAGGCAAGTGTATATTTTAAATGCTGTAACTAAAGCTTAACTCCAAACGTCTTGTTTTACCAGCAAAAAACACACATACTTATATTTAAACGTTAGCTTTCTGTAATTAAAGTTATTTCTAGTTTTTTCGGTAACTTTATCAGTCAGTAGACTTTGGCTAAGGCAGTCACTAGCTAGCTATAAGAGTTGCCTATCTTACTAGCCAATGTTTCAGTGACTTAAAACAGATTGTGCTTTATTACTTTTCAGGCACGAGTCAATATTATAGTCCCGGTAAAACGCTTGAAATCACGTTTTTTTCCATACCACTAATACCTAACTGTAACACCCGCAACACCTGCACCGCCACGCTCCAGCCAGGTGAGGTCGGGGTCACCGGATTACTGAGCCGCAACCTTGTCGCCCCCTAGTGTGTCTACGTAGGTATGTCTCCCCATCACTAACAATGTGCACCTGTGTCATTCCCCTGTGTGTCATTATATAAGCCAGTCGAACCCGTAGAGTTTTGTCCGTTCACTGTTTGTCACCGTTTATGTTGCTGCACGAATGCTCCTCAACCTCTGTCTCCTTGTTCTCTTCTCCAGAGCTGATCTAGCCACCGTGGTCGGGATAAGGCCGGCAAAACCGGCACCTATGGTATAGACTGAACTAAGAGCGCGTGACGAGCTCTCCATGCAAATATAAAGACTTGAGTTATTTAGCTGAGAAAGCACCTGCTTGTGTGTGTGTACACATGTATGTGTTGATACGTGCCAGATCACGGAGAAGAGCCCTGAGAAGCAAGCCCTGAGTGCGAGCTGTGTTTTTTGTTTGTTTTCTTTGTTTTGACTCTTTTTTGACAAGAAATACTAAATACGAGACACAAATAAACTGTGTATCCACTTTCACTTTCAAACCTGCATTCTTTGCGTCGTTTCAACCCCCAGCAGACATGACACTAACTAATGCGGGAAAATACCTTTTCTCGCAAAAATATGGTGAATATGGTGAATCAAAATGTCATGGTGTCAACAAATCCCAAAAAAGTTGGGACAAGGCCATTTTCACCACTGTGTGGCATCTCCCCTTCTTCTTACAACACTCAACAGACGTCTGGGGACCGAGGAGACCAGTTTCTCAAGTTTAGAAATAGGAATGCTCTCCCATTCGTGTCTAATACAGGCCTCTAACTGTTCAATCGTCTTGGGCCTTCTTTGTCGCACCTTCCTCTTTATGATGCGCCAAATGTTCTCTATAGGGGAAAGATCTGGACTGCAGACTGGCCATTTCAGTACCCGGATCCTTCTCCTACGCAGCAATGATGTTGTGATTGATGCAGAATGTGGTCTGGCATTATCTTGTTGAAAAATGCAGGGTCTTCCCTGAAAGAGATGACGTCTGGATGGGAGCATATGTTGTTCTAGAACCTGAATATATTTTTCTGCATTGATGGTGCCTTTCCAGACATGCAAGCTGCCCATGCCACACGCACTCATGCAACCCCATACCATCAGAGATGCAGGCTTCTGAACTGAGCATTGATAACAACTTGGGTTGTCCTTGTCCTCTTTGGTCCGGATGACATGGCGTCCCACATTTCCAACAAGAACTTCGAATCGTGACTCGTCTCACCATAGAACAGTCTTCCATTTTGCCACACTCCATTTTAAATGATCCCTGGCCCAATGAAAACGCCTGTGCTTGTGGATCTTGCTTAGAAATGGCTTCTTCTTTGCACTGTAGAGTTTCAGCTGGCAACGGCGGATGGCACGGTGGATTGTGTTCACTGACGATGGTTTCTGGAAGTATTCCTGAGCCCATTCTGTGATTTCCTTTACAGTAGCATTCCTGTTTGTCGTGCAGTGTCGTTTAAGGGCCCGGACATCACGGGCATCCAGTATGGTTTTACGCCCTTGACCCTTACGCACAGAGATTGTTCCAGATTCTCTGAATCTTCAATCTCTTATTGCTACTTGTCCCAATTTTTTTGCGATTTGTTGACACCGTGAAATTTGGAATCAACATATTTTTCCTTTAAAATGATACATTTTCTCGGATTAAACTTTTGATCTGTCATCTATGTTCTATTCTGAATAAAATATTGACATTTGCCATCTCCACATCATTGCATTCAGTTTTTATTCACAATTTGTTTAGTGTCCCAACTTTTTTGGAATCCGGTTTGTACATTATATATATATTTTCTATATTTTCAGACCTCCAGACTGGACTATTGTAATGCATTACTAGGTGGTTGTCCTGCATCCTCAATAAACAAGCTTCAGTTAATCCAAAATGCAGCTGCCAGGGTTCTCACTAGATCCAGAAAATATGATCATATAACCCCAATATTATCATCCCTGCACTGGCTACCTGTTCAGTTTAGAATAAATTACAAAATAGTATTACTTACATACAAGGCCTTAAATGGTTTAGCTCCCACATACCTAACCAGTCTTCTGATGCGCTACAATCCACCACGCGCCTTAAGTTCACAAAGCTCCGGCCTTCTGGTAGTTCCCAGAATTTCAAAATCTACAAAAGGGGGCGGGGCATTTTCATATTTAGCTTCAAAGCTTTGGAATAGCCTTCCAGACAGTGTTCGGGGAGCAGACACGGTTTCTCAGTTCAAAAGTAGACTCAAGACGCATCTTTTTAATCTGGCATACACATAATTCATCCCATAATCTCATACTCCAGTACACCTATACCGAATGGCATCTACGCTAATTCTCCCCATCTGTTCTGTATTTCTCTACCCATCCCGAGGCATCGGGAGATTTTGCCAGCTTCAGTAGACAAAGGCCGACCCTGCGAGGTTCCTGAGGCATCCAGAGAAGGACCAGCTCCAGCTGGATTCAGCTTTATGATGGTTGGAGCTACACATGCTGCTCCTGTGCTTCCAGTGATCCAGACCTCATCTGCCCTCTGCACATACAGTGGGAGCCACGCCAAATAGCCGCGACAGTGTGGCTGAAGTGTGAATGGCGTGTGAATGGCCTTTGCACGCCGTAATCCCCCCTCCCTTTTCTGGCTGAAAGGCGTGTCAAGATTTCACAGTAAACACGCCCATTCAAGCCCAATTTATTCATTTACCTGGTGCCACCACTAGATGGCGCTTCGTTCTCAAGAACACGTTAAAACAAGCCAGCTGCGCTGAGTTGCAATCACGTGATTTTAACAACCCGCCTCCACCCCCGCCGAACTGACGCTACTAAACTACAGAGATGAAGATGGCGGCTTAACGGACTATTCGTGGTAAGTGATGTTTTATTTTATTAAATGTGTTTGGGGTAGTTTACAGTTTATTTCCCAGTTTAGTTTTTTATTGGCTGTTTTAAATATCACTGGCAGCACCAGCATCGGTCAGATGTGACTTTAGAGAACTTAATGATCTGTTTACCAAGTCTGGAGTTAATATTACAGCTTACTGTCAGTGTCACACACTCACAAAACATGCTCAAGCTTCGAAAATACTATTAATGTCCCTATTACAAGAGCTGCACTACCCGATGAAGAGTGTTTGTGTTCTCTGTAAATACTGAGAGAATCTCACCGCGTGTTGTCTGGATAAATTCAGCGCTTATTTATTCTCTGGTTAAGAGTTAATCTGCAGGTTATTTCTGTGACTGTAATATAATGTGATGCAGTTGATGAGGGACACAGACTGAGGGCAGCTGTACAGGAGCTAGTAACGCTCATAACCCGGTTTATATTTTACACACTTTGTTCGGGACTTTCCGCGGTAGCGCGAGCGCTTAGTTAAAGAACTGAACAACAACACTGAAGTGTTTATCAGTTAGGAGGAGGAGGAGGGGGGAGGTGTGTGTGTGTGTGTGAGGGGCTTCAGTAAGTTATAGTTTGGCTTCAGGGATGAACTAATGCTCATATACGAGTGTTAATATCACTTAACTTATTTGTATGAGAAGCGCATTAAGTAAATTCTTGGTTAATTTAATACAGACGATAATACAGACAGTCAGTGGTTAACACTAACACTGTTCACTGGTTAACACTAACACTGTTCACTGGTTAACACTAACACTGTTCACTGGTTAACACTAACACAGGCAGTTTATTTACATTACAGAATCCCCAAAACAGTATTTTACACACACTGTGGTAAATAGGTTTATTAATATATATTATTTTTATTAGAACTATATGTTCTGTGAAGTTTATTTATCTTTGTCTTGACTAAATTCTCCTGTTGTCTTTAAGCAGAGCTCCGCTGTGGAGGATTGGGGGGTCAGACGGCTGACGGCTGGACTTTTGGAGCTACAGGACTGGAGGAGCCTGAACAAGCTGTTGAGGGAGCTGTAGGAGGGATGACGTCACAGTCCGACAGCTTTAGAATGATGTTTGATCAGGTCTACTGTATATTCTGAACATAGAACTGCAAAATGTCTGATACAGTACTTTGGGGGAAACAAAGACTTAAACTGTTCCATGTTTAATAGTTTTGATATTTGAAAAATTAATATTTTAATGTAAAAGGACTACAGATAGAGACTTATAAGCAGCTGGTGTATCCGGGTAGTTTAATGAACTTTAAGCAAAAAGACAACATGTATTCATCTGTTTTATATAAATTACTGTTTTAACTTTGACTAGTTATGGAAGAATAAATTGAATTGTTAAAGTCATGTTTGCGTGTTTTAATTTTGGGGGATTGTTTGGGTATTTAAAAATTGTTTAGTTGAACCAACAACTTCAATGGGCAAAAAATGGGACACAACTTTGTTTTAAATAGTCAAAGAGTTGGGCTGAAAATAATAATAATTATTGATCATAGAAACAAATGAAACCAGTTAAACACTTGATTATATGTATTTGTGATTGTGACCCATAATAATTTTTTCTCAGTATAAATAAATGTTTTGGGTTTTAAGAACTCCAAAAGAGCAACGACAAACTTGGTATTCTCCATTGAGGTTTCTCACCTTCCACTCCTGAGTAGGACATGGTGTTAATTGCTCTGTGTGTGTGTGTGTTTTTGGCGGGGGGATGGGTGTGTGTGTTTTCGGCTGTTCAGCAGTTCTAAACACAAGCACAGTTTTTGTCCTTAACTAAAATACTTCAATACGTTAATAATGAATTTATTTTGTTGAATAAGGTAATAAGCGATGTTTAAACCAAACCAGTAAGTTAAGTAAGTGTTTCATACATTAAAGTACTGTGTATACCAAGTGCCCTAGCAAACACAGTTACAGTACAGTTTACAGTACAAACAGTGTGTGCGCTGGGGGGATTGGAAGGTGAGTGAGAATACTCATTTACAAGACAAAAGACGGTCAGAGGCAGGGCTGTTCTAGACCAGACAACACGGGGTGGGGGGAGGGGGGCATCATGTTCGAGCACTGTTTTTACCTGGCCTTACTGTATAGTAACAGTATTGTATTTGCTGAATTGTGTTGAGGCACGCAAACCCCCAGACCACAATAAGGTGGCAATCCCTCACACTGTAAAAAGCAATTGCTGAATCTACTTAAGAAAAGCTAGTAAATTTAACTAACTGTAGAAAATTTGTTGATTTAACTTGATTAGATTAGTAGTGTGAACTTTTTGGTGGATGCAGTGATTAAACTAAACAAATTTAGTACATAGTACTTAAGAGTGTTGAGTGTGTTGTACTGAAGACATTACACTGTTGCAAATATATGTTAATAAATAGTAAATACCCTAAGTTACGTAAAAAATAATTACATTTATAAATAATCTATCTATCTACAGTATCTATAATGTTTTTTATATGTGTATAAAATTATGTACATACGGGATATGTTCCAGCTTATGTTTTAAAATGTACATTTATTTCAGCCAAGTCTCTATTTTGCATAGAGACACATTTTATGCTCCCTTTTTTTTAAATATTTTTTTTTACCGTGTGTGTGCATGTGTGTTTGCGCATGGTAAAAGGAGTAGAGACACACATTTATGTTCCCTTTACCACGCGCTCGCGCACGCACACACGCACGCGTGTATTTATTCATTAATGTATTCATTTGTTTATGGGTTCTTTGTCTTTTCCCCATTTGCGCTATAAAATAACTGTGAAAGCAGTAAGATTTAAACTTATTGTCAAGTTCAGCTGCTGATCAGCTGCTGCTGCTTCTCTAACATACAGTATTAGTATGAACACAGCTTGATGTATTTACTGGCCTTTGGTTAAATATCAGCACAGCGCGAAACAACTCTTCGAATTTCTTAAACGCGCTTTCGCCTCGCGCATGCGCAGTACGACGGAACACAGGTGTTTGGAGACGACGTTGATGAGGAAAAACTTGAGCAGGTTGAACAGCGCGTTTTCTGGATGTGGTGGCACAAGAAGTAAGTTTACTCATGATGAGCTGTTTATAAACCCCACTGTCAATGTATTGCTCATTAAAAACTTAAATACAATTTTCATTTGCTATTTCTATTTGCTGTGAGGAAAGAGGAAAACACCTAAAAAGGCACATTGAAGTAGTTTTATGTGGAATGCGACCAATGGCTTACTAGCTACGTTGCAAAAATCAATTTTTATTGAACACTCGTTTTATTCACAGCTTATAAGCCATTTTAATCTGTTTTAAGTTCATTGTTTATCATTAATGATGTGTAAAACCCCGTGCGGCCTTCATGAACATTCCTTCTAGAACGTTCGATCCGCACGTGTCGTTCACATGGAAATGAACGGCCTGAATGAGAATATCTAAATTAACAAGCAAGTAACATATTTTGTGTTTTTTATTTAGTGTATGCTTAAATTCATGATGTGGAAGTGTAAGTTCTGCTTGTTTTCGTGTGAAAAGAGGGCTCGGCTGTTGAAACACTACAGATTAAAACATGGAAGCTACACTAGAAGTACTCCAATTCCATGTCTCTACACAGACTGTCTGTGCTCATTCAAATCATTTAATGCACTAAGGGTGCACTTAACAAAAAATCATTCATATTTTTTTTGTTTTGAGGAGCCCTGCACAGAGTCTATTTTTTTTCTCATTTGCGGCAGCATCTCAAAAATCATGAAACTGTGCAGTGTCCATACAACAACTGCAATTTTGAGAGCAATGTCTACTCTACATTTAATTCCCATAAATGTAGAGAGCATGGAGCATTTGATCAGAGGCAGTTGAAATCTGACAATCTTTTGTATGTTACTACACACAGTGTAGATAATGTGCAAGAAGAACAGCCTCTGACCACTGATCCTGTAGATGAACATTTGGAGGAAAATGATACAGAGAATGAAAACTTTGAATTGTATCATCAGTTGGAGCATAATTTAGCCTCACTCTTTCTCAAAATGCAGGCGATTTTGCATGTTTCAGATTTGGCTGCGCAGGAAATAATTCAACAAATAAATCAAATTTTACTTCTTTCAGAGCCCCTTGTCTACCATTCTGTTCAGCAAATTCTCAGTGAAAATGGACTGAATGACTGATTCATTAGTGAGAAAAATAGTGAATGCAGTAAAAGACAGTAACCCAATTTTGACGATGACCAGAGATGGTGAGCCTCTTTCCACAATAAGCAGAAGAGCATCATATTTTCAGAGTGAATTTCTGATTGTCATGCCAGTTGAATACAAGATTGATTCACAGTCAGTCTCTTATGTGCCAGTTCTACAAATGTTGCAGAAAATGCTAAACCGGGCTGACATTCTAAATAGGGTTCTTTGCAATGATCGATCAGTTAATGAATTTAAGACTTACAGAGATGGCACTCACTATCAAGAAAATAACTTTTTCAACACGGAGACCTTCAGAATTGTCCTGGGTCTTTATGTTGATGAATTTGAGCTGGCCAATCCCCTTGGCACTTCTCGAAAAAAAACACAAAATGTTTGCTCTCTATTGGGTTCTAGCCAACCTTCCTTCAAAAGATCGTTCATCACTTCAGTCTATTCAGCTAGCAATTTTATGCAGAGCTAGTGCAGTTAAACAGCATGGCTACACAGAAATATTGCGCCCACTTGTTCGGGACCTTGAAACTCTTGAAAAGCATGGTGTATACATTGAACAGTTAGGAGACAGTGTAAAAGGAAGTGTGTTTTTTGTTTCATCTGATAATCTTGGTGCACATTCTTTCGCAGGACTACAGGAGAGTTTCAATGTTGAGCACCCATGTCGGTTCTGTTTAGCAAAGAAGAGTGAAATCCAGGAGAAGGAGGTCTGTTCTGGAGCATTTGAACTGAGAACCAAGCAGGAGCATGACAGGCAAGTGGCTGAAGTGTTACACAATGAGAGTTTGGTAAAGAAGTATGGTGTGAAAGGGGGCTGTGTATTAAGTGAAAGGTTAGAACATTTTCACACAGTTGGTGGTTTTCCACCTGACATAATGCACGACCTTATGGAGGGGGTCATCCCTATTGAAATGTCCTTGTGCATTAATGATTTGGTCTCAAGTAAATTAATCTCTCTTGAATCCCTGAATCAAGCTATCAAGCAGTTTCCTTACAAATTCTCTGACAAAGTTGATCAGCCTCAGATCATCCCAGGCACATTTGCCTCAAAAGGTACTATTGGGGGTAATGCCCATGAGAATTGGGCACTTGTTAGACTTCTGCCCCTCATGGTGGGCCTTGATATCCCTGAAAATGATAAAACATGGGAAATTGTTTTGCTTCTGAAAGATATTTTAGAAATGACATTGGCATTCAAGTTCACTGAGGATTCTCTTGATTTTCTTGATGCAAAGATTGCAGAACACAGACATTTACTTTTAACAGTCTTTCCTCATTTCACATTGCGCCCTAAACACCACTACATTGAGCACTATCCACAACTCATAATGTATGGACCACTAAGAGATATGTGGACAATGCGATTTGAGGGAAAACACAAATTTTTCAAGCAGGTAATCCGTGACACCAAAAACTTCAAAAATGTTCCACAAACTTTAGCAGTTCGCCATCAAAGGCTGCTGGCTTACTACATTGACTCCCCCTCCTTTCTCAAGCCATCCATAGAGACAGAGAAGATGACTTGTACTTTGATTTCAACTTTCCCTGAGAACATTCAGGAATTCCTAAGAAAAACACATGCAGTTCAGAACACTGTCCTCACAGCATCATCTGTGAGCATTGATGGTATCAAGTATAATCCAGATATGGTTTTATCTGTTGGTACTTGTTCAGGTCTGCCTGATTTCAGACAGATTTTCAAAATTCTTGTCATCACCAGTGATGTTCTGTTTGTATGTAAAGATCTGACATGTTGGTACATTGAGCACCTCCGTTCTTTTGAACTTTGCAGTCATGTGCTATCACTGTCAATCACCAAACTTTCAGATCTGAATGACCCATTTCCTTTGCCAGCCTATAAACTTCGGGGCAGGACCTATGCTACACTCAAACATTATATCATATGCTGAATGAAGTTCAGGTTTAAAGGGAGTTTACAAACCTGGTTATTTACCCTCATTCATGTTTGGAAACGACTAAATACATTAGAGAGAAATGTCGTGGAAAACAGACATTGCTTCTCAAGCTTCAGGAGGACACAAAAGCACTATATAATTTCATTCAAGGACAATTGTTTGAATAGTTTATCAGTGGGTTTCTTGAGAAACAAACAAATGTAATTCTTTTTTTTTTATTATTGTTACATCCTGCATGCATCAAATGGAACAGCAGTTAAATTCTATTGTGTGAAGGTTTGTTCCAGTGAAATGGATTATATATTGAAGTTGATTTCTCAACAAACCCATTTATTTGCCTTAAATGCTCGGACTGTACGGCACAAGTTACATGAAATTATTAATGATTGTGTACTTTTTAAAGTACATTTAAACAAGGATGAGTCAAACTTTTCAAATTATTTTTTAAAGGATTGATTTAGAATGATGCAATTTATAAAAAAAATTGTTCTGTTAAAGCTATCACTTTAATTTACGAAAACTAACTCGATTCTTTAATCTTTGTAGAGAGATCAAATATGGAGACAAGGACTGTACTCAGAGTAATAATTTGTGAAAACAACATCAGAAAAATCGTACTTCCCTTGAAACCACAGACAGTTGTTTCCCTGATGGAGCAACTTGAAGAAAAGCTGGGACTTCAGTACAAGTTCACACTTCAGTATGAAGATCCAGACTTCAACAATTCTCTTGTGAATCTTACCGACATTGCTGACTTGCCAGATAAGCCCACACTGAAGATTGTTTCTCTTGTGACAACACCAACCCCTAGCACAGCTGACACTGAAGTCTTGTCTGTGGCTTCTGATGATCATTCACTTCATTGTCTACGGACTGCATGGCCAGAAACTTTTGAGATCCCTACTTTTCCTGTTGACGTTGAATACAGATTACGTCAGGGAAATCTACAGTACATGCGAGATCAAACATATCTACAAGTCTCAGGAGAGCTTAAGCATGAGATTCTTGATAAACTCTCAGAGACAATATACAGTTACAAAGCTTACCCAGATAAGGAAGATTTTGAGGATGTTGCTGCTGCTTTGATTAAAAAACATCCCTGCCTTACCCAGCCTGGCTCATCTAAGGGGTGGAATGGATGGTATGATAGCCTTAGATGGAAAATGGGTAACTACCGCTCAAAACTGCGTCGAGCTGGATGTTTGGAGGTATCCATAAATGGTGGGAAAAGAAGGGGACAGCAGCCTCAGAGAAACATCAAAAGACCCAAGAGGTTTGAAATAAATTTTTTACCAAACTTCCCCAGTGGTGAAGATGAAGCCAGCATGGAGTCCAAAAGGAAGGAGATGGTGGAAGACATGAAGAAACGTTGTGTTAATTCTGCACTGATAGCCCAGAACATGAATACTACATTTGCCTTGCGTAGAAAAGAACTGATCGAAAAGGAGCCTGCAGTGAAGAATACAGTGGAAAGGTGGCCAGCCCTTTTCACACAGAGTCAGGTGAGTAAATATTCTTGTCTGCATTGGTTTTATGATCATTAAAGAAATAGTTCACCCAAAAATTTTAATTCATTTACTTGGGTAGTTCCAAACCTGTATAAATGCCTTTGTTCTGCCAAACACAAAAGAAGGTATTTGTAAGAATTTCAGTAACCAAACAGATCTCATCCCCTATTTACTTCCTACTATGGTAGTAAATGGAGGATGAGATCTGTTTTGTTACTACTGTAGCAAACATCATGTTTTGTGTTCAGCAGAGCTAAGACATTTATACACTTTTGGAACTACCTGAGGGCAAGTAAATTATAATTTTTGGATAAATTATCCCTTTAACCACTTTTTAGATTTATATTTATACTTGCACATATCAGTGAAAAGTGATTGCTTAATGTCAGTTTGTCACAAATGTTTTTTTTTTTTTATTTTTTTTTTATAGATTCTTACGGAGTTTAGTCGCATATCTGGCAAAAACTTGGAATCAGAATTCTTTCAAGATCTGGACAAATTCACTCAACGTTTCATCGATATCTTCAGGACTAAAGGTGGAGACATTGGCGCAAAATTTAAGAAGATTCTGCACCAGATTGAAAATGATGTAAGCTCCTCAGACACACAAAATATATATATATATTAAAACAACTGTTTCTTTTGCTGTTGTTCTTTGCTCTGTTTTGTGTCATGAGCTCTATTAAGTAGAAATTTTTCATCATAACTTTGCAGAAATCCAACATCAACGTGAGACGAACCGCCATTCTTCATGGACTACCATTCCTTCTCGGGGAGGACCCCACAGATTTTTACAAAATAGGTTTTGTAAGTAGTTTTGTCTGTGATTTCTTATTTAACATCAAATTGTTCTTTAAACAGTTTTGAGATCTGAGCAGTCAGGAAACTGGGGTAGAGAAAAAGTTAAGATAAATTAAGAAACACAGGCCGTAAGAAGACATTATATAATAGTAAGAAGGACAATAGACAGGATATTTAGATGGGTAGGAAGAATAAAGGACGCAAGAGATTGTATGTAGAAAAGGTAAGAAAGTACAGTAAAATAAATATAAAATATAGAAAGCAGATTAGATTGAAAGACGGGAAAAATAGATTTGTTTGACGTTTATAGGTGATTTATTTATGTATTTATTTTAAATCAATCAATTCTTCTTCATAATCTTTATTTTTTGATAATTTTTTTGAATATCAAATGATTGGTTTTAGAATAGGTCTTAATTTACTGTATATAGTTGGCCTTTTTGATTTATCATCTTTTCATTCAGTGGTTTGAAAGTCTGTATTCTTTCCTGTATCCACTGATGTCCTGATTGAAAAGGCCTGTATATGTAAACATATTATGGTGTTATTAATTTAGTTTCACGTTTTAATGTGTATCTGCTCTTAAAGATCTTGTGTGGCTTACTTTGACCGCATTATTGCTATTTGCCCTGTTTTTAGGATTGTGACGACAATGAAGACATGTCCGACATTACAATTGGAATTCTGACGGTTATTCCCGAGCATTCTGCAACCGCAACACTACCCTACTCCCTGCATCTTGATGCCACAAAAACAGCTATCATTTTGGAAGGTACCATGGTTGTGGATAACGTGGAAAATCTTCCACAAGCAATGTGTCTGCTCTTTGGACTGATTTATGCTCTAAACTTAGAGTATCCTGCAGCTCTGAGGAGCACATTTGATTTCATTCAGAGAGTGATTTTGTCTCTTGGCCATAAGTCACTCAAACCTAAAATTCAATCACTAAAAAATCGCTTGATGCAGTAATGTCATTGCCATGATGTGAATTTTTTTTTCTGTGGTTAGTTATGGGTTCAATACTAAGTTGAGTTTGAGTGAATAAAATTCTTTAAGAGAACTCTGAAGCAAATTGTTCAATACTACACTGATAGTGTTTTCCAGTTGTTGAAAAGGAAATAGTTTCCTATTTAAAAGGATGTTAAAAAAAAAAAAAAGTCAACTTAATGTTTTAAAAGAGTTTTATTAGAAGACAATTTTGAAGAGAACTCTATTAGGAAAGCTTTTCTAAATGTACAAACTGTTCAGTGTTCGTACACTCTGCTTTTCACCACTTTGTAAAGATGTTTAAAAAAAAGAGAGAGAGAAGAATTTTATTGTCCTTTATTTTAAGTGCAATTTTTTTTTTTTTTTTTTTTTGTTTTTGGCAGCCCATGTTGACAGGCATGCCTTTAGTAATGTATGTATTTAGAATGTATTAATCTTGTTTTATAGAGCAAATAAAGATTCTAGTGTCGTGCCAAATCTGTGTCTTTGCATTCCTAGATCACCAGTACATTCTTAGGTGTGTACTTAGAACTTTGAGTACACCTTGCTTGAGAAATTTAAGGCAATCAGTTTCCAAAGATTCTTCTAGTAAAATGAACAAGCAGGCATGTTAAAGTAACTGTTTTGTTTGAGTTCTGCTTATAAAGCTCAACTTGAAACTGTAAGTTAGCTTAACTTTTGAAATTTAGTTACCGCTACTGAAGTTTTATGGTAACCCCTACAAATACGCAAGTTAACTCTACAAAGATGAGGTAAGTAGTATCAACTCAAAAAGTATGACCTAATTTGCTTGAGAATTTTGAGGCAATCAGTTTCCATGGCTTTTCTAAGTAAAGTCAACTTATTACTTTTTACAGTGCAGGGGGAAACTAAAAAAAAAATAAATAAATAAATAAATATATATATATATATATATATATATATATATATATATATATAATTATATAATATCCTTAATCCAGATTTTATCAATCAATGACATAACATTTATCTAAGCTGGATGGTCAAATTCTCAAAAACGTTTAACCTAAAGTGAGACTTAACACACTATAACTAAAATATTTACAAAACTGAAAGGTTGTCTTATGAATAATAAAAAATACAAACTAAATTAAAACAGATGGGCTGTTGAACAGATCATAATATGTTTTATGTTTTCTGATTATAAATGATATATGGGTTGATTTTAGAAAGGCTAAATGAAATAGCTAGTTTTTGGTCATGTCAGTCCAGTAACTATACTATGTAAAAGTAATTATAATATGAATTAATTAAGGGCAGGACCTAACCTAATGTTAATAATTTACACCATGATAACATTAGTATTCATGTTTTTGTATATATTTTTAAATGTTCAAATGAATGTTTCAGAGTATATAATTTGTCGTGTCATCTGTGATTGAGACCCATGAGTTAAATTGAAATATTTTTTATAGGTAGTAAGCCAGGTTTTAGTAACCTTGGACAAATCAGCATGAAAGCCCTCTCTCGCGCACGCGCTCTCACGCTGTCTCTCGCACTCACACACACATACACACTGTACACACACAGACACACACAAATAATACATGAAATCGCGTAAAACCAAATGAAACTAGGGTAAAAAATATGAGCAGTAAAATACAGTAGTATCCTGTAGGTGATTCCTGTCCTGTGATAACAGGCACTAACACTCTAGAACTGTTTACTTCTGTTAGTTTTGTTTTCAAGTGTGAATGTTTATGGGGATTAAATCTGTCTCTGCTGCTGCATCTATTCACCGTTGTGATAAGTGATTGATGTCCCATCAGATCTTTGATGTGGGACGTTATGCTGGTTAAATGACTAAAGACACACTGATCCGTATGGACAGATATTTGTTCCAGATATTATGCGCCATTAATCAATTTATGCCAATTTGACTTTCAGCGAAAACATCAAAAATATAACGAAAACAAACCCAAGCAGAAGTTAAATTTTAAGTTTTACTTTCAAATTAAAATTTTATTTTTCACATACACAGTGGTCACCCTTGGCTTGCTCATCAGAGAAATTTCATTAATTCGTCTCATTATTATTATCTGCACATTTTTCTCACACATCCACACTTCCAATTATTTTCTTTTCTATAATTATTATTATTATTATTATTATTATTATTTTTAATTAATTATTTATTTATTTTAATTAATTTATTATTATTATTATTATTATTATTATTTATTTTTTTTGTTAAATTTCTTAAATTTTTGTGAAGCTGCTTTGAGACAATGACCATTGTTAAAAGCGCTATATAAATAAAATTGAATTGAATTGAATATTGTTAGTCACGATCCTTGCTCATCCCTTTTAAACTTGTCAAAAGGACTGGCAACACTGATTCCCATCTCTGTTTACTTAAAAACTGTCAGTAACATGTCACACGTAGATTTATGTGTAAATGGCCGTGTTTACAGTTAAAGTGTCTCCCAGGGAATAGAAGGTGACCGGACTCACGGTAAGTTCACGCCATTCAGCTGGGAACTGAGTGGTGTTCAGCTGGGTGCGGCTGTTCTAAGTGGCTACAGTCTTCTACTGGACATGAGTTCATCTGTAACTGCTGTGTGGAGGACAATAATGGAGGACTCACTTGGGACTTGCACAAAAGTGATTCGTGATTTGTGTGAGATGGGATTTCACATAAAAAAAAATAAAAAAAAAAAAAAAAATATATATATATATATATATATATATATATATATATATATATATATATTTTTTTTTTTTTTTTTAAGAGAATCATTACAGGAGCTGAGATGTGGATTCATCACTACGAGCCTGAGAGTAAACAGAGTATGGGCCAGAAATATCCTCAGTGTCCGACCAAGAACAAGTTACAACTCAACCATCAGCTGGGAAATTGATATTTACAGTTTTCTGGGATTCTCAAGGGCCAGTATTGAAACGTTATCAGGAAAAAGGTTCTACAAATCAACAGTGCTCATTACAGTGCGAAACTTTAGATTAAACTTTAGATTAAACACAGAGTACGGCTATCTAAGAGTGTTGTGATCTCGCATAACAATGCATGTCCACACACTTCTGTCACACTTCTACACTACTATCTTGCTCCATCGGTCCTAAAAAGTAAGCAGATTATGGCGAAAATTTTATTAAATTAATTCTACATCCAGAGAGCATATATATTTTGACTCACCTTCATATATACTCAGCAAAAAAAAAGAAACGTCCTCTGACTTTCAACTGATTTTACTTTCAGTAAACTTAATGTGTAAATATTTGTATGAACACTAAAATGTGTTTCCCAATGTGTCCCTGAATGAAGGGAGACTCAAAATCAGTCAGTACCAGTCAGTATCTGGTGGCCACCAGCTGCTTGAAGTACTGCAGTGCATCTCCTCCTCATAGACTGGACCAGATTTGTCAGTTCTTGCTGTGAGATGGAGGGATTGTGTGTTCCTGGTGTGACTCGGGCAGTTGTTGTGGCCATCCTGTACCTGTCACGCAGGTGTGATATTCGGATGTACCCATCCTGTGCAGGTGTTGTTACACGTGGTCTTCCACTGCGAGGATGATCAGCTGTCCTTCCTGTCTCCCTGTAGCGCCGTCTTAGGCGTCTCACAGTGCGGACATGGCGATTTATTGCCCTATAGCCACATCAGCAGTCCTCATGCCTCCCTGCAGCATGCCTAATGCACGTTCACGCAGATGAGCAGGGACCCTGGGCATCTTTCTTTGGGTGTTTTTCACAGTCGGTAGACAATTCTCTTTAGTGTCCTGCGTTTTTACAACTGTGACCTTAAATGCCTACTTTCTGTAAGCTGTTAAGGTCTTAACGACCATTCCACATTCCACAGGTGCATGTTAATTAATTGATTATGGTCAATTGAACATGCATGGAAAACATTGTCTAAACCCTTTACAATGAAGATCTTTTTTACAACATTTCAGGAAATACACAGTCCTGAAAAAGGGACGTTTCTTTTTTGCTGAGTATACTGTGTGTATATATATATATATATATATATATATATATATATATATATATATATATATATGCAAGATACTTTTCTTTTCCCACGAGAGTCAGTCCGCGTGAGTCATGCTCTTTAACCAATCAGATGTGACGTCGTCATTTCAACCAATCATAACCCACCTGGAGCGCAGCCTTAATCCTGTTTCTTAATCCTGCATTTACAAATACAGTTAGTTCCCACCTTACGGACATTACAAGTTGTTACAGATTCGAGCTGACCTCCCATTACAAAATAGTAGCTCACGTGTCTGCTGGACTTTGTCACAGTTGTGCTGCTGTGTGCTTACCGTACAATGCGATAGACAACAGACAATAACCAATCCCAAACGTGTATTGAACAAAAAATACACTGCAGCAGATACCAATATTTACAATTATATTATATCCAGTATATTGTATGTGTCAGCCCTGACTGGTTTCAATGGATCAAAACGAGATCAGGATGATAGAAAATGGCTGTTCGGTAAAGCTGTCCCAATGTTGAATAAACCTAATTTCAGACAATTCCAATGCGATAGAGTTTACAGACCAATACAGCTTTGAGGCAAAATGGCATCCATTCAAGCACGCAGTAAACACCATGTAGCATTGTCCCTTTAACGAGTTCTCTTTAAACAAGGTCAGCTGGCCCCGCTGCGTCCTCGGGATTCCCCTCGAGATTTAAAGGCACACTCTTGCGGGAGTATAGTGCGGAACCAAAACAACAAACCTGTGTGTATTGTTTTTTTAAAGCTTTACACTGCATTCAGCATTTGTGTCAAAGGTGTAAGACTCACTTTGTTTGGACTTACAAACGAATCTGAGTTACAAATGATTACTGTACACTAGGGCTGCAACAACTAATCGATAAAATCGATAATTATCGATAATGAAATTCGTTGTCAACGAATGCCGTTATCGATTAGTTGGGCTGCTCAAGTTACTGAGAAGCGCAACCACAAGATGCACAAATACACAAAGACACACACATGGAGGTTACAGAAGCGTTTGCAGAAAAAAACGGGCGCCCTAAGTCCTCCCAGGTATGGGAGCAATTTACATTAAACGCATCTTATCGGGCATTAAAATCAAGCGTTTTTTAATCGGGCGTTCGTAGTGTCCGGTGAGCCCGGATGAAGCGCTGAGGGTTTTCCACACATAGGAGTTAATGAGAGTGTTCACATGGGTTTTGGTGACATGCGTTTGTCCGGCTGCGCGGTTATACGGTGTCAAAAACACGTTACATGCAGCTTTTCCTTGCCGTTCAAATCACAATGAACGCAAGGAAAACACTTCTAGTGTGTTTTCTTCATGTTCATTTTACACTTCGGAGGACCAGATATATCCCATGATCCTACATGCTATACAGAGGGAAATGCAGAAAAAGGGCAAAATAAACAGAGTGAACCCAGTAGCGGAGTTTTTTTTTTCTCTCCCTACGTCCCCGTATTACGAGAATGTCTAGTATAGCAAAATGGTCTATATATTTTTTTTTTTTATTGAGACAACAAAAAAAAGGATAAAATACACAAGAGGATCGAAATAATGTATAAACTGTGAAAAGGATGTAGTAAGAGACACTTCAATTAAAAATAATATCATAATAATCTAGAAGTCTATTATTCTTCTTAAGTTGAGTTTAAGTTAAGTTTATTTTATAATAAAATTAGTTTCGTCCAACTTTTCATTATACATTTTTTTTATTATATATAAATATTTATTTGCACATTCATGACAAACCCCTGAAAAATGAATGTGTTACAAAATAAACACTATACAAGAATTTGTATTAATGGTCTTGATGGCTGTCTCGTGCCTAGGGTTTATTATAATAGTAATATCATTTCGTTCTAATAAACCTATGAATTTATGTTCTAATATAATATTAGATAGCGATATTTTTTTTCTCTCACGTGAGTCAGTCCGCGTCAGTCATGCTCTTTAACCAATCAGATGTGACCTCACCATTTCAACCAATCATAACCCGCAAGGAGCGCAGCCTTAATCCTGTTTACATGAAATAAACCTGCTCCCGGACATGTCGCTATGACAACAATTGCGAGAAGCGCATCGGAGAGCGAAAAAATCCAAGATCAGGACAAATACACAACAATCAAATCCGGCTAACTGAGTTACCGACGTACGAAGAACGGACCCCTGATTAATTTGTTTTGTTGTTGTTGTTGTTTTACTTTACAGCAGTGATTCTGTTAGTATGCGCTCACATGAGCGTAACTAGCGATGTTGCTTGCTAATTTTTAAACGTTTTTTAAAACTGTGTCTCCGTTAATGTGTGTGTGTATGTGTGTGTAATGTGCACACACACGCGCACACACATTAACAGAGAGGCACTGTGTGTGTGTGTAATGTGCGTGCAGACACACACACAGAGCGCCTGCGTGCACAAATGGAAACACTTCCCAGATAGCACACACACGTCACGGAGACGTCTATGCGACGTCGTCTTTTTCATCTGGAAGATGTCTGGCAGAGGCTGTTTGCTCATCTGGCAGACGTGTATATGACTTTAGATCAAAACTCGGCAAAGTGAAAGAGCGCACTCGCGCGCCGCCGTTTCACGCGAACATTTTACATTCACTAAAAGGCTTATTCACAACCACATTTCGGCCCCTCTCACACATGCATTGTGCTATGTTGTTTGTACACACTTTTACTTTTCCCCTTCTAATCTCTCCTTTGATCAAAATGCTCCCGATATGAGCCGCCATGAGCAGGTTTGTTTCAGTCATAATATTCCTCTATCATAAAGAGAGGCGACATATACTTGTTGCTTAAACACTGCATTTTTTTTTTTAAAGTGAAAGCGCGCGCGATGTCAGTAGCTTTAATTATTGATAATTAAATGATTATTAAATGGTGGACATGAACAGCAAAAAGAACAATATTATTTTACTTTTTCATGCACGCATAACAAATAGCAAAAAATTACATCCCCGCTGGGGCCAAGCGAAGGAAATCTTTGATTAATTTTTCAGCCGATTCTGTCGGAGACTGAAGGATTGGATTCCCCATAGCTACTGTAAAGCCGTAAGTTAAAATAAACTCTTACGATAATTTAATAAATATAAACCAGTCTTTTCCCAATTACACTTAATTAATGTCAGACATTTTTTCTTCATGTAGTTCTTCTGAATAAACCTATATGGAAGTCCATTTCCGCCACTAAATAAAAAAAATAATGATAATAATTCACATATTTCCACATATTTAAATCATTCAAGTAATAGCTGATGCTGCAGCTTCCCGTCCACATACTAGCACATTTCTGATAATAAAGATACGTCGTATAGACGTAAAGATGATGTATCATTTAACAGCTCAAACAGGTGATCTACAGACGATCAAAATACGACTATATAAAAACGAACGCGATGTTTACCAGATGATATGATCTTTAGCAGACGTCTCCGCAACGTACCTGTGCTATCTGGGTTATCTGTCTGGATTTATTTTTATGTTTCTTTTGTGTAAAGTGCAGGTTAATTTGTTTTATTTTTACTGTATATTTTGTGTTAATTATTTTTATGCATTTATTTTTTGGGGCTGTAGAACGAATAATTTGGGTTTCCATTATTTCTTATGTGAAAATTACATTTGGTTTACGAGTGTTTTGGAATACGAGCCCACTTCCGGAACGAATTATGCTCGTAATCCGAGGTTCCACTGTACTTCATAGTCTTTCTCCAAACATGGATTGAACAAACATAAAGAATATCCAAAGTATGCAGTCTTTTTACTGATGGAAATAAACAGCTCAGTAGTTTAGTAGTCCCAAAACTGTACTCCTGTCTCCCAGCTCCAGTTACTCGAGAAAATAATGGGTGATCTGTTACCATATCTTCATGATATATATATTTTGTATCTGTGGGCATAAGTGTGGCCATTAAAAATAAGCACATGTCAAATAGGCAGCACCAGCAAAAATATAAATATGAAGTTCACATAAGCAAATAAAAAAAATATTACACTGAAAGGCTGGCAATCAGGACTGAATATTCAAAAAAAAAAAAAAAAAAAAAAAAAGAAATTATTGAACTTTCTGTAGTAAATAAATGAGGGGAAACTGTCCATTGTGCTATGAGTAGCAGCATTCTCTATTCCCTTTGGTCAAAAAGCTATTGAATTAAAAAAAAAAAAAGTGAAAAAAAGGAATAATCTCTAATATTAAAAAGGTGTAGCAAGTAGATGAGGGGGTGCAGTTTATGGTGGCCTGAGTGGCATCTGCACATGCCCTTTGTTAAAGAAGCTATTAATTTTTTCTTTTGTTTATGAAAAATTAGAAAACAAAATGAAATAAATAGACTCTAAAATTAAAGCGGTGCAGTATGTAGATGATGGGGGCAGTTTATGGTGGCATGAGTGGCATTTGTCCATATCCGCTGGTTAAGAATATACTGTGCATATATAGCAGAAGGAAATATACTTAGTGTATATACAAGTGGCATCTTTACAGCTATTCTGTATATATATATATATATATATATAGATTACTATATAGAGATAACAGTGAAGGGTGCTTATATTCACATTGCACAAGTTTTGAATAATAAGATTGGATTCCTCATAGCTGAAACCGTAAGTTAAAAGAAACTCTTAATTAATTAATTTTAAAAGAAATTAATAAATATAAACCAGTCTTTTCCCAATTACACTTAATTAAGGTCAGATATTTTTTCTTCATGTAGTTCTTCTTAATAAACCTATATGGAAGTCTGTTTCCGCCACTAAATAAAAATAAAAATAATAATTCACGTATTTGGGATTTACATTTCTGATATTTATTATTAATTATTTTAAATATTGCATAAGTTCATATTCTACTTTACTCAAACTCCAAAGCATTGTTATACTGCGCATGCGCGAACATTTACATAAGCGCAAGTCATTGTTTACAGAAGCTGGTAAGAGCGTGTGTTATAGCAGTACTGAACTTCCTGTTAGTGACGTAGCTTCCTGTCTTTGTATCGTTGCCGCGAAAGTTTCGCGTTTGTACCAGCGTTTAAATTACATCGCTTTATACAATAACAATATTAATAGCAACTAGTTTTTACATCTCCATACTATTCGGCTTCGCATTTTTTCTGCGATTTTTGGAGAACGCGCGAGTTTCCTCGTCTAAGAACAACAAACGGAATTCAGTTCCAAACAACTAAAACTCTGACACAGAGGTACGTTATCATGTCTACCGTTCAGCTCGTTCAGTGTGTGGAGTGCAGGATGTTTAGACATTCTTCCTCCGTCATTAGTGTTAACTTTATTTGTGATAGGTGTGTGTTAGTCAGCACTCTGACTGGGAAGATATTAGGTTTAGAGGAGCGCGTCCAGACTTCAGAGAGTGTGAGAGCAGCGTTATCCCCCTAGCGGACAGTCTGGGTGCCGCAGGCGGAGATAAACAGCCCTGTCGGTTTTTGCTGCCTTGTCGAAAAATGCTACCGTAGCACAAATCGATAGCAGAGCCTGTCGATTTATGCTACCGCATCACTACAACTACACTGTGGACGTTAGATCTTATTAGAAGAGTTGATTGTATTTATTAGCATTATCGTAAATTAAATAAAATACGCATGTCATCATGTGCGTAAGCATTTCTGTATGAACCACACATATGATGACCACAAGATATTCAAATATACAAAAACATGTAAACGTAGGTGTTTAAATTTGAGACACTGAACCAGTTTCAAGATTTTATTTTCCTCAATCTTTAGACTCATTCACGACAATTTATGCAGAAACTCAAATGTTTCGGTCAAATTAAGCAAAGGAAAACGGTTTAAACCCACCGCCAACCGAAGTCTCAGCACCAAGGTAGTATGGATTTATGGGCGTAGAAACAGTGTGCAAACTTGTGGGACTGCGCATGCGCAGATCCGATAGTTAGCAAAACTCGATGGGTAGCATTTTTTCGATTGAACACCTTAGAGCCCTCACAGCGGGGCGGGTGGGTGACGACTCGGCGGCATACTTGTTCAGCCAAAGCTAACGCTAAGGCTAACCCACCGGAGCACACCTCCTCTGCACTTCACGTGTCCAACAGGTTTGCTCTCCTCAGTGATGCACCCGCTGAGAAACCTGAAAGAGCTCTGGGGTCCGTTCATCATACGTCGCTAACTCAGTTAGCTGGATTTGATTGTTGTGGATTTGTCCTGATCTTGGATTGTTTCGTTCTTCGATGCGCATTTGCTGTTATAGTAACATGTCCGTAAGCTTGAACCTGCTCGGTAGCAGGTTTATTTCATGTAAACAGGATTTAGGCTGCGCTCCTGCCGGGTTATGATTGGTTGAAATGGAGAGGTCACATCTGATTAGTTAAAGAGCACGACTGACGCGGACTGACTCACGTGGGAAAAGAAAAGTATCTTGCATATATATATATATCCACTGCGCAATGAGACGTCGTAGTGACGTCTTTTCCATGTCATTTTGGACGTCCAATTTTCGTCCATTGATGGGGTTGTTTTATATCGCCAGGCGACGTCTTTTTTTTCGACGTCTACTGCACGTCTAATGTCGACGTCGGTGGGAGTCAAAATTTTATGTTGAAAAGATGTCCACAAACGACCACGTTTGGACTATAATCCAAAGTGGTCCAAACGTGGTCGTTTGTGGACATCTTTTCAACATAAAATTTTGACTTAACACGTCACTTTTTATACAACTTCTATGTAGTCCTATGTTTCAAGAGGGTGGATGACATGTTTTCTATATCGTGTATTCATTTTCCTGTAGCTTTGTTTGGCTCAGCAGTTTGAACTGGAAATACATTACATCATCCTTATCACCTGCTGCTGAGACAATCAAATGGAGTTTTTGGAAATGATCTTGAACAGTATGCCACCTTATGAAATAGGACTAGATAATTTTCCAAAAACTCCATTTGATTGTCTCAGCAGCAGGTGATAACTTGAGATGCATACAAAGGTGTAATGCATTTCCAGTTCAAACTAGCTGCTGAGTCAAACTAAGCTACAGGAAAATTAACTGGCACAGAAAACATGTCCTCCACCTTCTGGGAAACATGGGACTACATACATACAACAGTATAGTTATACACATTCAAATAAATCACAATTCAATAATCGCTTTTTGAAACTTTATTAAAAATAAAAAATGCCCTGAATGGCATCAAACAAAGACAATTCATTGGAACTATTTTAATTCTCATCACTTTGCGTTTGCGAATCCTCCACCTCCTATTCTCTGTGGCGCATGCTTGAGGTGCTCAGACACGTTCCCCTTGATGAACTCCTCAGTGGCTGCACTATCGAATTGCATGATCCCCCCCCCCCTGCACAAGCAGAAATAGACAAATGACTTCAATATATTCAAAGGCAATCTGCAGTCATACACTCAAGTCCACTACCAATACTGGATTAATGCAAAGCCATCTCCCACAAGTGTTAACTGTAACAATTAGGCTGTCTACAAGACTAAGCAGACTGTATTTTTTGAGAAAGCTTACATTGTTTAATGTGTGCATTAGAATGTTGACCAGTAAAAGATGGTAAATAGTTGTTGTGCTTAGTGCAATTTACAAAAGCTGGTTTTGTGCTTGGAAGCACATTGGACTCCATAGAAATTATTATTGAGAAGTTTTGCACAAAAAGTTTTTTATATTCTGGATAATACAACACACCCACTACATGTTCTACTTGTCAGAGAGCAGAGTGTTCAGTCGGAGGCTGCTTCAGCTTCAATGTAATGACTCACCTTTGTACCATGAGAGGAGAATAATATTTTGAGAATTGTGACCATTAACCATCTTTTACTTTCAACTTTGCTTTTGTTTCTTTCTTAATGCTGTAACACCTCTTGTGGATGAATAGTCTATCAAGATGAAGGATATACAGTGCTATGCATAAGTTTAGACACCCATGCTAATGTTTCCTAAAAAGATGAGAAACAAAAATCTATTGGAAATTGATCTTAATGCCTTAATTAAAAAAAAAAAAAAAAAGGAAATGTCCAACCTTTTAAGGATTTTAATTTTTAAAGGCAGTTATTTCATGGATCCAGGATAGTCTGCATCCTGCTAAAGTTCCCTTGGCCTTTGGAATTAAAATCGCTCCACATTATCACATAGCCTTCACCATACCTAGAGATTGGCATCTCTACCTTTAAAAATAAAAATCTGCCTGTGTCTCTATGGAAATTTAACACAGGGGTGTCCTGACTTATGCACCCTGTATTTTAAGGAAGAACATTTCTTTATTTACGATACATTTTCATTCACAAAGAAAAATTGTGTCCTTAATAGGTTGGAGTTTTCCTCTTTTTTAATTAAGGCATTAAGCTCAATTTCCAAACGATGTTGCTTTTTTTTATTCCTCTTTTTAGACAACTTTAGCATGGGTGTCTAAACTTAGGCATAACACTGTATGTAGGAACAGCATTTCACATGCAATTAACCCTTTACACTACTTGATCAGTGTCCCCTAGGGTGGTCCTCCTTTCATGGCGATGGCGGATGTCGACCAGTAGGCTCAGGCCCTTTTTCTGGAACACTGAAATAAATAAACACATTTGTTGATGATTACAATGCTCCAATTAGAATAGCAAGGTTAGCTAGCTCATAATTGTTTTTGTAAACTTCAAAAGCTTCAGTGTTTGTTATTCGTACAGCAGTGTTGGAGAAAGAAACAAAAGTCCAAACAAATGTAATCATCTGACATGATAGAAACCAAACCACGGCTATAATTGAAAAGCAGTTTCTGTGGACAGAAAGAACAGTGCAGGAAGAGAGAAGGTGGTCAATACTTACAACCGCAAGTCAATGGAAAGGCCCATCTCCCAGTCTCGGTCACTGCATCTGCACCACAAAAAATAGTTTTAGAATTGATCAAATAATGAAACTTAACAGATTTGTTTGAAGAGAAATAAATCTGCAATATTATAATGATTAGAGGAACTTCTATAAAACTTGCTGAACAGCAAAGTACTTAGATGAAAACTGCTTCCTTAATTGTAAGAAAAAAAGAAAAGAAAAATCAAAGCAATGTGTGCACTGTAACAGGCAGCCAGGGTGATAGGATCACCACCTGAATAGCAAAATAATCATAATTGTGCACAGTATAAACACAGCTGACAACTAACCTAGCCTGTCATGGGGGAGGAGGGGAGAGATCAGTGCGCTGTGCTCTTTTATCGTGTCTGGACCTGGCCGGGGGACTGGGGGCATTGCTACGGGATCGATCATGTCCTGACCTCTGCTGTGACCCATCATGTCTGGACCTGACTGTACAATATAGATTTATTAGCCACATACAGTTATGTGCAATATACTAAGTAATATAGCAGTGATATGAAGACTGTGTGACTCACACCATCACTGTGCCTGACCCATCATCTCTGGACCTGAAGGTCGGCCTCTCAAAATCACTGTGCTTGGACCTTATGGTGGATCCACTGCTGGACCTAGTAACATTTAAATTGAATCACTTGGCCATACATCTATAACTGACAATAACATGCCATGTTTTAACACGGATACAGACAAACCCCTACTGGTTGACCAAAAATAAGGACTAGAAGCCAGCCACTACTGACGCTGTGTCCTGTCCTGCTTCTTTACCTGGAGCGATAGCTATCCCTCGAATGGCGAGATCCTGAAAAACACAGAATATTCTTATATTTCACATGGCCTGATAAAATACAAAAGTGACTGTTTAAAGTGTGATGCAATGAATACTCACTGGGTGTCGACAGGTCTCTGCTTTGAAGTGCTGTGCTTGCATCTTGAGAGCAAAGAAAACAAAGAATATTCAAAGATGTACAATTATCGAAATGAAACAAAAAAGGTACGAAATTTGGCACACTCTGCTCCTCTAAGCCAGACAAATCTGAAAAATGTCATTAAGCCTATAAATGAAATCATTACCAAACTTGTTTCTTAAGCGGGGAGTAACACTTTGTCCTGAATAGACTTTTGGTTGGTGCAATGGATGAAGTACTCACTGGACATTTCCTTGCGCCGAGATCTGGCAGCGTATTTCTCCGAGCCAGAGCATTCTTCCACAAGGCCATCCAAGGTTTGACTTGCATAGTCTGAAACACATGAGTCAGCCTATTTAGTACGGTCATATTGCATATACTAAATGAATAATGAAACACTTGAGTCATTACTATGCTTAATTAAAAAGCAGTGAGGAAACTACTCGATGGTTGGTGCGAGGGGGGAAAGCAAATACTCGCTAGAGGCCTTTTCCACTGCTCTGGTTCCCGTGCCGGTTCCCAATTTTGGAACCAGTGCCGCGCTTTTCCACAGAATAAAAATTGGTGCCGGTGCCCTAAAATAAGCACCGAACCGGCCCCTAAACTCTGCTGGTCTAGAAGCGAGAACCCGTGACGTCACGAGCAGTGGGCGGAGTTATAGGGAGATTTTTCTAAAAATAAAATGGCGGCGACCCAAACGTGGAGTGCGGAGGAAGCTAAAGCGCTTTTAGCAATTTGGACATCCGCAGAGATACAGGAGAAATTGCAAAGTACTTTGAGGAAAAAAAAGTTGTATGAGGAAATACGAGAAGAACTGATAGTCGCAGGCTTCACAAGAACAACGGAGCAAATAGTTAATAAACTAAAAAAAATTAAGGAAGACTACAGGGACAAAAAGAAGGGGCTGTGTAAAAGTGGCAGCGGTGCAGGTGCAAAAGATTATTTTTATGATGTGATGGATTCGGTGCTGGGACACAGACCATCAAACCAACTTACTGGGGCATTAAATTCAGCAACAGCAATGCTCCAGGAAATCGTCACCCCTTCCACATCGGATCTCGGTAAGCTAAGTTATTACTTTTGTTAGTGTAAAAAAAAAAATCTCAGTTGCTACATACGTTTACGTGTGTGTGCAGCCATACTGTTATTATTAATATGATGCTTTAACTTGTTGCTCAATTATTCATTCTTGTATGTGTACAGTATGGATGGGTTTACTCACATTCTGTTGAAAGAAAAGCTATGCAAGATGTAAAACCTTGAAAGGAAGGCATTAATGCGTGGTTACTGTGTACAAAATTTAAAAGCAGAAAATATGAAACTGATGTTTTCACTACTGTTATTTAGATTCAAATACATCATGTGTGGGAAGCCATGAAGATCATGGAGAATGCAGTGCATCTTCAGCTTTAAGCGAAGCTTTCTCTTCTACAGAACCACGGAGGAAAGGTAAGAATTGTTTTGTCACCAGTTGCTCAGTAAAGACAAAATGTATTACAAATTCAATATAACTATCGTGTATTATATAATCAGGCAATTTGCTTATTGTAGTATTTGTGTGTCATTACACAGCTAAGAGAAAGACGAGAGAACGGGACAATGAGGAACTACTTTCTTATTTGGAGAGATCAGATGAGCAGTTTCTCCAGCACAGTAGAGAGATGAATGAGGCCATTCTTAATAAAATGGATGAGACCTCAGGTGCTATGCTGGGCCTTTTGGAAAGAATGGTTAATGTGATGGAGAAAAACCAGACAACACACAGTTAATGTTTTTTTTTTTTTTTTCAATTATTTTTATTTATTATTGATATTCTAAACACAGTTTAATTTCCAAAAGATGTTTGCACTTTACTCGTTGGCACTTTTTAATTTTTTTTACTTTGTTGCCTTTTGGCTAAATGTTCAATTGTTCACTGTTGCATTTCAATAAAACACTACAGATTTATTGGTCCTGTCTGGTGAAGTAGTCCATTAATGCCGCTCTTACATCATGTTCAGGTACTGCCTGAAGAGGAGGCTGTAGATTGACATGCATGGCACGAAGATCCTCACTAAAGTTGTCACCATGCTCTTCACATATATTGTGCAGAACACAGCAGGCCAACACCATCTTCTTTGTAAGGTCAAGTTGACAGTCATTCCTTTTCATCAGACATCGCCAACGTCCTTTTAACCTCCCGAAGCTCATTTCCACGACTGACCTTGCACTGCTTATACTATAATTATATTTTTGTTGTTGAATTGATAATCTGCCAGTGTCTGAAAATGGCTTCATCAGCCAGTTTTGCAGCGGGTAGGCAGGGTCACCGATTAAGTAATGACCGACATCACAGCCACAGATGTTAATTTTGTTTTGGCTTAGCAGGTCACCATCACTCAGCCTTTCCCATACATATGACTGTTTTAACACCCTTGCATCATGAACACTACCAGGAAATCCAACACAAATGTCCCAAAATTGTCCTTTTCCATTCACAACAGCTTGTAAAACAACTGAATGCCATCCTTTGCGGTTAAAGTAATCACCTGGGTACTCTTCCGGTGCAATTATTGGTATGTGACTTCCATCTATTGCCCCAACACACTGGCACTCCCCAGCGACTTTCAAAAAAATTTGCCATTTCCACCAACTTGGCTGGATCTGGAAATTTAATGTGTTGAGCAAGAAGTACTCTAATCACAGCATCACAAAAGTCCTGCACACAATTATGCAAGTCCTGCATACAGTGGATATGCCGACTCCAAAAAGGTGGCTCACTGTTCTGTACTCGCCGCCGGTTGCCAGCTTCCAAATGGCAATAGCAACTCGTTTTTTTAGCGGTACACACAGGCGATAGGTTGTTTCTTTTCCCCATTGTACTCAGCTGACAACAAATGTATTCAAATGACTCCTGAGAGACTCTGAAATTTTCCATGAACTGCGCCGGGCTGAAATCAGGAACAATGGTATCCCACCACTGCTGTGCTCGTGGCAATATCCACATCACGGGCGATTTACGGCGCACACGAAGTTTTGAGGCGATCTGAAAATTTTAATGTTAAATGTTATTTACTGCATAAATTACGTGTTGAAAAAGAAAAACAACAACAGTATAGTTAGATAGCATTACCATTAGCATTTGAGCTAATGCTAGTCTGGGTTAAAAAAAACACATTGTAAGTTAACGGGGTGTTAGAACTTACCAGTCGTCTTGCACATAATCGTTGTCTATGTCGCTCTGTTTCAGCGGTTATAACACGTCGAATAAGCTGCCTTTGGATAGTGAAATACATTTTAATAGTTTGGAGAATTTAACCAGTACACTGACTTCGGCCATGTTGGTTTCTGTGTAGTGGGCGTGGCCTGTGACGTATTATCATGCAGCTTCCGCTGAGCTCCTGTCTAGTGTAAATGTGGGCCGGTTCTCGGGTGGTTCCCAGTTCAGCACCGGCCGAGCACCGGGCACCAGCACCAGTGTAGTGGAAATGAGGCATAGGAGTGGACACTTCATTGCCCCGGGGACTGTCCGCATGCTCCACTGGGCCAGACATGGCTCCATCTTCATGGGCTGAAACGCATGAATGATCCTGTGACTCATGTTGTACACAACACATTATCATGCTTCTTAATTTGTCATCAGTACTCAAGTGTTGTGCAACATGTTGGTGTCTTCAATGGCATGCAGCTTCCGTGGTGCAGTAGGGAAGGGGGGTAGCTTGACGCATATACAGGGGTAATTATGTATAACTAAGCATATCCGTCTCCAAAAATATCTAATCTTAAATAATTTGATTTATTTTGAAACTGGAATTATAAATTCATTAAGAGAAACCCATTACCCCTGACACTCTCATCCGAATCCGTTAATTCTGCACACACAAAAAAAAAAAATCATACAAATTGATGTCTCAAATTTCAGGCCCAATGTTTATCAACCAATTTTATTTCAAATGTATCAAGTATTTGAGAATGAGAAACATACCATTTCTAACAAAACCCTCCGGAATTCCTTTTTTAGTGCGCTTCCGTGTTGATGTAATCACCTCATCGTCCTCTTCTGCCTGGTTGGTCAGGTTGTAGGCATCACATTCACGTCGCTTATCTAGAAATTATAATTAGTTTCAAATTCACCTTAAAAATATATATATATTTTGACATGGTAATGTATAAAATTTTCTATTAATCTAGGCAAAACTTGCCTGAAGTCATTTTATCTACCCTCCCTCCAAACTGCCCTCATGTACATGACCTGGAGAGGATAAGTTTTTAACATTTTAGTTTAAAGTTTAGAGGTTGAGAGGGTTTGGACATGAGCTATGAGGGTAACATTGGGAGTAGGATATTGTGGCAAGAGGACAGAGAGAGGCCCGGTGAGTTTTATGAATGCATTAAGAAAGGACATGCAGGAGTCACCGAGGAAGATACAGAAAACAAATGGATCTGATGATCCCTGATGGAATCTAGCAAAAAGAAAAAAAAAAAAACCTTAATGTGTGTCTTCCAGACCATGGCGAAGGGGTATGAGGACAAAATCACCAGCTTCGTGTGGGAGGCAGGCCGCCTTCCGGAACAGATCCCTTTCTCGCAGTAGTGCATTTTTCATCCTGACACGACCATTTCCTATGTACACTATGTTCAGAAGTCCAGAGCTACACGTTTGTTGAAATAATGGTGAAGTGTGACGCTGGAGCAGAATTTCACAAGCTAATGTCCCATCTGCATTTTTCTGTCGAACAAAAGCAAAGCTGTTGTCCCTCAAAAGAAAACAACTGTCCTTTTCTTTATCAGAGACAAACACTTTAGGGTATCTTTAGCTACTGTCCACTTCTGATTGCTCGATTTCAGACAAACGCCTCTAGTCACTTGTTCCAAGAGACTTCTCCCACTCCTCACATGTTTTTTGACTTGTAGGTAGTTTTCAAATGGAAAACAGGAAATCTCATTTAAGGAACAGTTGAAATGGCTGGCATCTTCTTGGAGATGAATTAGTGCATGTACATTATACACAGCAAAGGTCTTGCCATACAGGTCAGCACAGCACATGACAAAATGTTTGATTAGTTCCTGAGAATATTGGAGATGGGCATTTCGAGTCCGCTCATCTGATTCAAGCATTATTGACATGGATATTGCCAATGACAAGAAATGTTGGTATTTTTCGGGGGACAGCAGTTTTCAAAACCACAGGACCTGTGTACAGTAAAAACTGCCTCAGTTCAGTGGCTTTCCACCTATCAATTTCATGCAAACCCTGCGGTTGTCAAGCAAATTCACTTGGCATCTTCCCTCTCAGTGCAATTAGTTTCTCAGAAATTGCATCCATTTGCCTCACAGATAAACGACAGACCTTTGGGCCACGAGTCAAGTAAATTAACAGCCGCCTAACTACTCTCAAGCAGACGACATGCATATAATCTAGGACAAAGGAGCTGACGCAAGGAATTCCTGCTGCAATGAAGGGGCTGATACCAGTTTGGTGATTACTGTACTCCACTCTGGAGAAACAGTCATCTTTTCGAGAAGTGCATTCCTTTTCACTGAGAACTATTCTTCTCTCAACACAAGTACCTCTGATTATGCATCGTTCACAACTCTCATAGGCTGTATGACCCTTAATACATTTCAGATATGCCCTTGCTGGGGCATCACATATCAGGGCATCAATATTGACCGTGTAAGTCTGGCCTTTAAAAACTATTCCATTGTCCTTGAGATGTTTGTATTCAGTCAAAGGCTTTTAAATACTCCTCAAGAGGACTTGGCTTACTTTGTCCACTGAACATGGCTACAATGAATGGATCAAAATGGCCACACTTCGCCAGTATTGGCCAGAATTGGACACCACTACTTTTGAAAAGTGGGACGTTTATGCTGAGGTGCACATCATTAGTCTCCATCTGACTTAAATAACGACAGGTACCCTTTTCTAAGCCGTAGTACTTGTACTGGCCACCACATTTCGACTCGGTTGTGTTATGCTGTGGTGTACCAAGAAGTGTCCGGCACTCCACAGGCAATAAGTGCCCTTGGTTTCTTAATATGGGCAATAGACCATTGAGTGCTCTGTGTGTCAATCTGTGCTCTGAGGCCCACTGTCTCAGTTCGTCCTCAAAGCTGGTCACTTCAGCTTCATTTGGTTCCTGTTCCGAGTCAGTAGAGGAATAGTCCAAATCAGTGTCAAAGTCAAAATCTTCTGATGCCCCAAGATCACTGTCACTCAAACTATCTGGGGTCCTAGGCACACGGTTACTGCTACAACTACTTGTCCCAGGCACATTGTTGGAATTATTTTCAACGCCCTCATCATCACTGTCAGAATAACAGAGCAGTTGATCCAGTTCTCTTTTGCATTTTCTCAACTGTCTTACTCTCAAAGTCATCTGTAAACACAGTCGTTAATCAAAATTTAAGTTTAACTGTTTATTTGACTGGGGCCTGTACAAAAGAAAAGAGGATGAGATCACATGTACCTTGTTTAGGTGGTTTATCTCCTAACAGGATCGAAGGACACCTCACTCGTTAGAGCACATGAAAGACAAATAAATGGGTTACACACCTTAGTTTTCATTCTCCATCACCCAAAAGTTAAAGGATTAGTTCAATATCAAGAAAAAAACATAGTAAGTTATAACATAACGTTATACAACATTAGGGGTTTTTTTTCATAATGTCTGACAATATTAGAAATGTGAATGTTATGGAAAAAGCCCCTAAAACAGCCAAAACGAATTAGCTTGATTTAAAGGTAGCAGCCGGACAACGTGTAACATTAACCTATTGTTCGTTTCTGTGCCAGAGACAAAACACCTTTAGTTAACTAATCACTTCAGGAAATGTACCTCTAGTTTAATTAAATACAATGTAACATAATGTTAATTTCATGAACGATTAAAGTGACTAAGAGACGGTATAACATCAACCAACCTTGCATCATCTGTAAACCATGTAGCTAGCAGCTAGACGCCATTACGGTAGCAAAAAGCTAACGTTAGTCAGTTAGAACTCAGTCAGAACATGCTGCTATCGGTAACGTATATAGGTGCAGTTTAGTTTCCCAATAAATTGTTCAAATAGCTGTGACCTTTGACCATTCGCAGCTTTATTGTAAGACAATACCGCCAAAGACTATACACATGGACATTGAAATAAATGCTGACCGAACTTACCTTCAATTTCGACGAAACAGGTTCACCAGCGATCTGAATAGCTGTGCCGTCCAGAACACTACGGCTCTGACTCGCGCCAAGCCGCCAAATGCCTTGTGTTGCCTCAGCCAATCAGAGTGGCATTTATGATGATGTGTTCGTTTCAGCCAATCAGAGTGATGCTGACTGGTTTTTGAAAATCCTCCTTGAAGAACTTGTATTGTCTTATACTCTTTGCCTAGCTTGATGGAGAATGAACATCAAAATGACGTCCAAGTTGGGTCATGGTTGGACGTCCAAATAGTGGACCTAGTTTGGACGTCGAATAGACGTCCAGAATTGATCATGGACTGACGGACCCAATATAGACATGTTCTGCACACGGACCCAATATAGACATGTTCTGCACATCTATCCAACGTCCAATGTTTAGTGGGATATATATACACACACACACACACACACACACACACACACACACACACACACATACACAATCGCTATCAAATATTATATTAGAACATAAATTCATAGGTTTATTATTATCAAATATTACTATTATAATGAAGCCTAGGCACGAGACAGCCGTCAAGACCATTAATACAAATTCTTGTATAATGTTTATTTTGTAACACATTTCTTTTTTAGGGGTTAGTCATGAATGTGCAAATAAATATTTATATAGAATAAAATTTTTTATTTTTTTATAATGAAAAATTGGATGAAAAATTTTATTTAAAAAATTAACAATATAAAAGTATACATGTTTTTGAAAAAAATATTTAAGTTTTTTCATATACAACATATTTTTCATATTGCTTATTTTATTGTCTCATGTAATTTGTAATTTCTAGACCATATGCGCAAGGAATGCGCATTAGAGCTGTAATCGGGCCTTAAAATTTAGGCCCGACAGATTTCGGCCCGAGCTCAACAAGTACATTTTGATTGACAGCCTTTTAAAAGCCCGAAACCAACTTTACAGCCCGACATTATTCAAAATTGCGCAAACACACGGCGCTTTTGCCTTTGGTCAAGAATGAGTCATTTATACTTGTTTTAACAATTTATTTATGACTGACGAATAAACTACAGACAACTTGGAAGTTGGAACAAAAAATAAACAAGCCCTCTCAGCACTCAAATAAGTCCAGGCAGACACTTACCCTATAAATAGGCCAACAATAGTCCCATAAAAGTAAGTATTTCTTTACAAATTAAAATAAGATAAATTCTAAATTAAGATGTGTTTTTGGCGATAACGAAATTAAAATAAAGACTCCGCGGGGTTTGTTTCGCCACTTCCCTCCACAATCCGGCCTCAACGCGACGGTGAACTGCAGCTGAAAATTAATAAAAGAATAATGCCAACATTAGCCTACATGGTCAAAACTTTCCCACACCGCAGACTTTGCTTTAGTTGCACCAGCAACCAAAACGTAATCGCCAGTGGCAAGCCTCTGTTTAACCTCCTCAGCATTCATTTTCGCATTTCTCTCGCGCTAATCAAAACGCATCACATGACCACGCAAGCCCGGCCCGAGCCCGTGTAAAATTATATTAATTAAGCCCGAACCCATCGGGTCCCGTCGGGTTCGGGCTAAGATCCTCAGCGAGACTCGCGCTAATCAAAACGCATCACATGACCGCGCAAGCCTGAGCCCGGCCCGAGCACATGAAAAATTATATTAATTAAGCCCGAACCCGTCGGGTTCGAGCTAAGATCTTCAGCTCTAGTGCGCATATGTTCTAATATAATATTTGATAGCGATTATGTGTGTGTGGTGGCGGGATCCATGGCAGGGGGCTTTTCAATTTTTTTATTTATTTGTATAGCGCTTTTAACAATTGACATTGTCTCAAAACAGCTTTACACAATCAAAAGAATTATTTAAGTTTATATGGAATGTGAATGAATCAAAATGTTCAGATATTCCCTGGCGAGCAAGCCCGAGGGCGACAGTGGCAAGGAAAAACTCCCTGAGACGGTAATAGGAAGAAACCTTGAGAGGAACCAGACTCGACAGGGAACCCATCCTCATCTGGGTGAAACAGATAGCAGGAAATGATCTGCATTTATATAGTGTTAAGTGTTAGGTTCAGCTATAATAGTTGATGTTAATTGATGTTATAATACTTGATGTAAAATGGAGTCCAGTAGTTATTCGAGACTCAGATAGACTTGTAGAAAGTTCCAGTCCTGAACTATCGAATTGTCAAGTCCTCAGAGAAACAGCTGACCACACCAGTCGAGGCCAGAACCATCTTCTAAGTATAGAGAATCATCCCCAGACACCAGACGCATCCTAAAGAGACACACGGGGCATCCATGCGATGAGACCTCCAACCAGAAACCGGGCACCAGGATGGATCAGACAGGTCCGAAGGGCAGAGGGAGTCTGGATCACTGGCAGCTCAGGAACCACATGTGTAGCTCGACAGAGAGAGAGAGAGAAAGAGTGAAAGGGGGAGACAGGGGGAGAGAGGAAAGAGAAAGAGGGGGAGGAAGAGAAGAGGAGGAGAGATTGCAATTAGGTATGGTCACAGTCACAATGTCTAACGTGAATGTATATTTACTGTAGAGTGCAAGCAGGGACTCCGGCAGGACTAATTATGACAGCATAACTAAAAGGGAGAGCCAGAAGGAAACACAAACATGAGGGCTCCCTGAGATGTAAAGCAAACAATCACCTCACCGTCAACAAACCTGAGTGATCAAATGAGACTGAGGAAGACAGCATCTAAACATACCAGTTCACCATAATACTCTACGTCCATGAGTCCCCCAGATCTGCTCCTTTACCTTATGGCAAATCTATTTATAAAATGCTTGGTTAAATAAATAGGTTTTTAGCCTAGACTTAAACACTGAGACTGTGTCTGAGTCCCGAACACTATTTGGAAGACTATTCCATAATTTTGGGGCTTTGTAAGAAAAAGCTCTGCCCCCAGCTGTAGTTTTCATAATACGCGGTACTGATAAGCAGCCTGCATCCTTTGACCGAAGTAGGCGTGGCGGATCGTAAGACACTAGCAGTTCGCTCAGATACTGCGGCGCGAGACCATTTAATGCCTTATATGTCAAGAGTAGTATTTTAAAATCAATGCGAAATTTCACAGGGAGCCAATGCAGTGAAGATAGGATAGGGGTGATGTGCTCATATCTTCTGGTTCTAGTGAGGACTCTCGCTGCTGCATTTTGGACTAGCTGAAGCTTGTTTATGCACCTAACTGAACAACCAGACAGTAAGGCATTACAATAGTCCAACCTAGAAGTGATAAAAGCATGAACTAGTTTTCCTGCATCATTTAGCGACAATATATTTCTTATTTTGGCGATATTTCTAAGGTGAAAGAATGCTATCCTGGTGATATTATCTACATGAGCTTCAAATGAAAGGCTGGAATCTATAATCACGCCGAGGTCTTTTACTGTTGCACTTGGCGGAACGGAAAGGCCATCTAAAGTTACGGTGTGATCTAAGATTTTACTTCTAGCTGTATGCGGTCCTATGACTAGAACTTCTGTCTTATCCGGATTAAGCAGAAGGAAGTTAATTAGCATCCAATTTCTTATGTCCTGAACACATTGCTCAACTTTAGTAAGATGGTTTTTCTCATCAGGTTTTGTTGAGACGTATAGCTGTGTGTCGTCAGCATAACAATGAAAACTAATACCATGCTTACGGATTATGTTGCCCAGAGGAAGCATGTAAAGGGAAAAAAGCAGTGGGCCTAAAACTGAACCCTGCGGAACGCCAAACTCCACTAGAGAACATGCAGAATAATCACCATTTAAGTCTACATACTGATAACGATCGGTCAAATAGGATCTGAGCCAGGAGAGGGCTGTACCCTTAATTCCTACTAAATTTTCTAATCTGTGAAGAAGAATAGCATGATCAATGGTATCAAACGCTGCACTGAGGTCGAGTAATACAAGCATAGTTACACAACCCTGATCAGAGGCCAATAGGAGGTCATTTACTACTTTAATGAGTGCTGTTTCTGTGCTGTGATGAGGCCTAAATCCTGACTGATACAGTTCATGTATGCGATTTCTATGTAGATATGAGCATAGCTGCTCCGCTACTATCTTTTCCAGAATCTTAGAGATAAAGGGGAGGTTTGATATTGGCCTGTAATTGGACAGCTGACAGGGGTCAAGGTCAGGTTTCTTAATTATTGGTTTAATAACTGCTACTTTAAAAGATTTTGGAACATAACCAATGCTGAGTGAGGAATTAATTATTCTCAACATCGGTTCTGTTATTACTGGTACTATCTGTTTAAGAAAATGTGTCGGTATAGGATCTAATATACAGGTTGATGAATTTGCAGAAGAGATGAGTGAAATTAGTTCATTCTCTTCAAGAGGAGTAAAGTATTCTAGGTTTGAATCTGACATGGCTAGGTTAACATCAGTATCAATTACATTGTTTGGTTTCAAAGCCTCAATTTTATGCCTGATATTTACAATTTTATTATTAAAAAAGTTCATGAAGTCCTCACTATTGCATGATGTTGTTGTGGAGATTTCTGTAGTGGTCTTTTTTCTGGTTAATTTGGCTACGGTATTAAATAAAAATCTAGGATTATTTTTATTTTCTTCTATAAGAGTGGAGAGATACGTTGATCTAGCTACACTAAGAGCTTTCCTATAGTTCAGGATGCTCTCTTTCCATGCTATTTGAAATACCAACAATTTAGTTTGACGCCATTTACGCTCTAATTTCCGAGCAGTCTGTTTTAAAGTGCGCGTGTGATCGTTATACCAGGGAGCGAGTTTCTTATCTCTAATAATTTTTCTTTTAGCTGGAGCTACGTTATCTAAGGTACAACGAAGTGTCGACTCTAAATATTCAGTCGCCTGATCAAGTAAATTTTCAGCGCATCGCAGGTGTTACAAAAAAAATTTTGCCACTCTTTTGTCATTTCATCAACCAATCAAAGGGGTTGTGATCAGTGTTTCTACTGTCGATGCATATCGCCTTTTACACCAACACACAAACGCGCAACAATCCTAGACAACTCAATCCAGCTTCACTAATCATCAACAACAGGTGTGTTCGAAGAACCAACTTAGCCGGATTGTAACTAGCACCAATTATCTCATCTTAGATGTGTCAAGCGACGTACGACGAACGGACCCCAGGTTATAGGAGACTCTATACTGAGGCACGTGAAATTAGCTAGACCTTTAGGGGCGGCAGTGGTTGGGTGTATCCCGGGAGCCAGAGCACCGGACATAGCAGGTAATCTTAGGGCTCTAGGACAGCACAGGTTCTCTACAATAGTGGTACATGCTGGAGCTAATACGCCTTCGTCAGACAGAGGTTAATAAGAGTAACTTTACCAGGGCGTAAATTTCATTTAACAGTAGCGGGGGACAATAAATATAAAATTTCTCATGAGCAATTTTTGAAGGGGACACAAAATACAGTCAAATTGTACTTTTTGTACAAATTGTAAAGTTTTTCTAAGGTTCAATGACACAGCAGATTTTGACACAGCAACTATGACATTGTTGTTTACAGTCAAGCCATCAACATACAATAAAATGTAAACAAGACATCTAAACTAAAAACTATGCTCCCTGTGCTGGTGCTGGCTGCTGTCTCCGGCTCTCTCCCTGGTTCTGAATCTGCTCCTTCCTCTACTCTCACTGTCTCAGAACAGACTGACTCCTGAAGCAGAACAAAATGCAGGAAAAGATGTTTTCCATACTCATAATACTGTAACTAACTTGTTTACATTACATTTGTTAAATTGAAAGATCATACTGTAAATTGGTGAGCCTGTGATGTTCATCTACTGAACAGCCACAACTCCGAAAACATTAAAGACAAATAAATCACACCCCCCCCCCACCCACCCAAAAAAAATCTGTCATTTTCCCTTCAATAAAAGCATTACACTTGTGACACTGTACATCTGATTGACCCTGGTCTACCTGTCCCTCAATAATTTCTGTCTCCTTTGCCTGTGATTGATATTGTGACATTAGTATTTTCATAAGCACCCATTCTTAAAGCCAAATTTCCTTAATATGTGAACTTACTTGGGGTTTAGGTCACTGAAAAATTATCTTATGTCCATTTATCTATGACACTGCAAGGCAAGATTATTTATACTGTAGCACATTTCAGACACAATGGTCATTCAAATTGCTTTACATAAAGTAAAACTATCAAAAAGTAATCACAACAATAAAACAAGGAATTAAAAAAAAGGTTTAAAATTGTATTTAAAATTGAATTAATTTGAATATAATTTTAACAAAAATTAGACACGTAGAACAGAATGGATATTGATTATACAAAAAAAATACAATTCGGACTAGGCACAGTGCTCATTTAGTAAATGTACAGCTAAACAATATTTTGTTAATTGTGGCCGTTAATGTTAACTTAACATTATGCCAAGTCGTCACAAATAAAACACTGCATGGGAAACGGCATTTGTCGTTTTAGTTGCAGTGCACTATGTAACAAGCTATTGTAAACAAGCTAACGTTATCTAGATAAGTAATAAATTAATCGCTAATATAGCAGATTCATGGAAAATTACATTGGTAATCAGCATTTTTGCCGCAACTAATTCATGAATGAGTCTGCATCAACTACATGAAAGAGAATCGCTTTATTTAAAGTGAATAAAATACCCAAATTACTGGAGTTCAACAATTGAGCCGCAGCCACAAACCTGACCTGAACTGGGAAAGCAGGCAGTGTGAGGAAGCGGAAGGGGAGGGGGAACTCAACTGGTTCTAAATGCAGCTTTTGCGGGGTGTTTTTTTCTACTTACACAATTATCTTAACATCAAACATATATTTTTCACAATAGAGAGTGCAAATTTTTATATATATGTGTAGATATTTACGCTGGAATTTACGCCCATGAACTTTACAGAGGTGTTAAAATTTGCGAAGGCAATGCCCGATGAAGTAGTATGCTCTGGTCCCATCCCAATGAGACGTGGCGACATCTTACAGCAGATTATGGTCGCTGAACCGCTGGATGTCCAGGTGGTGCTCCAAAAATAATGTGGGCTTTATAGATAATTGGAAGACCTTTGAGGGCAAAGCTGGCCTGTTACGGCGGGACGGTGTCCATCCCACTCGGGAAGGTGCTGCTCTCATTTCCTGTAGTATAGCTCATAGTCTCAGTAGAGGTCCAGTTAATCTGTGACAATCCAGAGCCCAGGCCAGGGAGCAGACAGACAGGCTAAACCAACCGTCTGCTAGCTGCATAGAGTCGTAACATAAAGACCACAAACTCCGATCATACTGAACGCGCAGCCGGCACCTCTGAGCTCTCCCCTCCGGATCTGTCTGACCCATCCTGGTGCCCCACTTCGTCTGGTGCCCCGGATGCGTCTGCTGTCTGGGGATGACTCTCTCTGCCAAGAAGACGGTTCTGACCTCGACTTCCTACAAGTCTACCTGAGTCTCCAATAACTACCTGGAGTCCATATTAACATCAATCAACCTAACACACAGTATTAATGCAGATCATTTCCTGTTATCTGTTTCACCCTGATGAGGATGGGTTCCCTGTTGAGTCTGGTTCCTCTCAACGTTTCTTCCTATTACCATCTCAGGGAGTTTTTCCTTGCTACGGTCGTCTGAACATTTCATTCATGCACATTCACATTCCATACAAACTTAAATAATTCATTTGGTTGTGTGAAGCTGCTTTGAGACAATGAAGATTGTTAAAAGCGCTATACAAATTAAATTTAATTATTGTTAGATAATGAGTGAGGTTGTTTTACAAAAAACTGAATTCATTCAGTGAAATTATGCAAAACAATGCAAAGTGTGCAACATTTGTAACTCTTTTTCAGTCACATTAACACCACAATGCTTTGTTTTTAACTTTAACTTTCTAATAAGATACCACAATGTCTTTGTATGCCAATAATAATGTACAGTAACATAACATTTTTGTCCAACAAAAAAAAAAAAATCAAAGTAAACATGTTTCAGTGTTTTTTTCTTGTTCAGTGTGAGAAATCTAGCGTCTGTTGAGCTTGATACCCCCGAGATGCGGACTTAAGCACCGTGAGGCGCCGCGATTGCCCTCTGACGTTCTGCTGGCGCTCCGCGAAGTTTTGTAAGGACCGCAAGCTTACGCGAGCGCCGGCAAAAAAATTAAACATGTTTAATTTTTCGCGTGGAAAGATGGAAATGTACTCACAGCGCCAAAAACTCGCGGTGAATCATGATAAACCGTACTTATGGCCACTGCGCGAAACCGCGTAGGTGAGATGTTGAATGTTTTAGGTGGAGATGTGAAGCACATCTGTTATTTATGCAAAATTTTACAGATGGGGAGAATTAGCGTAGTTGCCATTCGGGATAGGTGTACTGGAGTATGAGGTTATGGGATGATTTATGTGTATGCCAGATTAAAAGGATGCGTCTTGAGTCTATTCCAAAGCTTTGGAGCTAAATATGAAAATGCCCTACCCCCTTTTGTAGATTTTGAAATTCTGGGAACTACCAGAAGTCCGGAGCTTTGTGATCTTAAGGCCCGTGGTGGATTGTAGCGTATCAGAAGACTGGTTAGGTATGTGGGAGCTAAACCATTTAAGGCCTTTTATGTAAGTAATAGTATTTTGTAATTTATTCTAAACTGAATAGGTAGCCAGTCCAGGGATGATAATATTGGGGTTATATGATCATATTTTCTGGATCTAGTGAGAACCCTGGCGGCTGCATTTTGGACTAACTGATGCTTGTTTATTGAAGATGCAGGACAACCACCTAGTAATGCATTACAATAGTCAAGTCTGGAGGTCGTGAATGCATGAACTAGCTTTTCTGCATCAGATACGGACAAGATGCTCCTAAGTTTGGCAATATTTCTAAGATGGAAAAAGACAGTTTTTTTGGTATTTGAAATGTGATTTTCAAAAGACAAGTTACTGTCTAATATTACGCCCAGGTCTTTTACTATCGAGCTGGTAGTAACAGTACATCCTTCTAAACGTAGGCTGAATTGTGAAAGCTGTTGTGTGCTGGTTTTTGGGCCGATGAGTAATATCTCTGTCTTATCTGAATTTAATAAAAGAAAGTTATTGGTCATCCAATCTTTTATGTTCTGGACACACTCAGCCTGAATCCCAATTCTATTTTCTTCCCCTTGTCCCTTGAAACGAAGTGGAAAGGGGAAGGGTTTAAATTTTCCCCCTAAGAAATGGGACACCACTACAACACTGTTATACGTCATCATACGTTGTCGCTACTTCCTAATGTTACGTCAGAGGACATGCGCCGATGTTTATCACACATTCCAATAAGAGAGAGATTACTCACTCCCAAAGGTTTTTTGCGCCATATTTCGATTTTTAAAAAAGTTGCTCATTTTCACCACGAACACGGATGAGTTTCCTCAGCCGTCCCTATACAGAATATAAGTTACAAAACTGTGGTCACGTTGCAATGAGGAAGAATAGTGTAAGCACCGTTCATTTACATGTACACATATGGCCGTAAGCAAAACAAACAATGCGTTATCAAATGCTCGGCAAACTGCCGTGCTACTGAACTTTCATATTTGTTTGTAGCATGCAGTAAAGTGTATGTGACATAAAAATATATATTTGTAATATTGTGCAATCTGTGCTATCCGCTAGCAAACTTTAGCGATTTTTTTTGCAAACGTTTCTTTACAGAACATCACCATGAACACAAGACTAAAGGTAATATACATATAATGAAAACTTGTCATAAAAATCTTTATTAATGGCAAAAATGACTTAACATTTATAGGTCTGCTTGCTCGAGTGAGCAGCCATGTTGAAATTTTCGCTTAGCCCTTCGTTTGAAGTGAGATCCCGAAAAATCTTCGTTTGGAGGGCTATCTGGCCCTTCCCCTTCCCCCTACCCCTCCAACCAAAAGAGAAATGAGACACCCCTACCCCTTCACGTGAACGCGCCAAACGGAGGGGTAGGGCTATGTGTAGGGGTAAGGGATAGAAATGGGATTCATCCTTAATCTAAACAACTTTGGTATTTCGTCTGGTTTTGTTGAGATATATAATTGGGTATCATCAGCATAACAATGGAAACTAATCCCATGTCTTCTAATGATGTTACCCAAGGGAATCATGTATATTGAGAACAGCAGAGGTCCTAAAACTGACCCTTGTTGGACTCCATATTTCACTGGCATTACACCGGACGGTTCTCCATTCAGATCTATAAAATGGTATTGATCAGACAGGTATGATCTAAACCATTTTAATGCCTGTCCCTGAATACCTATGTGATTTTGTAAGCGATCTATGAGGATATCATGATCTACAGTGTCGAATGCAGCACTAAGATCGAGCAGGACTAGCAATGAGATGCAGCCTTGGTCTGAAGCTAAAAACAAGTCGTTTGTAATCTTAACTAGTGCAGTTTCTGTGCTATGATGGGGCCTGAAACCTGACTGAAATTCTTCAAGGATGTTATCCTGCACGAATGTGCATATTTGAGCTGATACTACTTTTTCTAGTATTTTTTATATGAACGGAAGGTTTGAAATCGGTCTAATTTATTTAATTCGTGTCCAAATTAGATTTTTTTATGTAGTGGCTTAATAACTGCTAACTTGAAAGGTTTAGGGACGTGACCTAGATGTAATGAAGAATTAATAATGTTTATAAGTGGCTCTCCAACCATAAGGATCACTTCTTTTAAAAATCTGGTTGGGATTGGGTCTAACAGGTACGTTGTTGATTTAGCCGAGGTAATACGTTTATACAGCTCTTCCTGTCATATCCCTGTAAAGCAGTGAAAGTCTAAATGTGAAGCTATAGGCTGAACTGGATCGTGAGTTACTATTAGAGGTTGAACCTCCGTTATTTTCTTCTTGATATTATTGATTTTTTCATTAAAGAAGTCCATAAAGATAGTCCACTGTACTAAATAAGAACCTGGGATTGTTTTGGTTTCTTGCTATCAGTTGGCTAAGATGCTCAGTCCTAGCAGTTTTTAGAGCCTGTCTATAGCTGCACATACTGTCTTTATACGCAATTCTAAAAACTTCTAATTTAGTTTTTCTCCATTTTCGCTCGAGGTTACGTGTTGCTCTCTTTAGGGCGCGAGTATGACTGTTGTACCACGGTGCAAGTGTTTTATCTCTGACTTTTTTTAATCTGATGGGAGCAACAGTGTCTAATGTACTGGTAAAAATAGTGCCCATGCTGCTAGTCAATTCATCTAGATCGTCTACAATTTAGGGGTCTAATAAGAAAATGGGACAGATCCGGCAGATTACTTGTGAATCTGTCTTTAGTAGGTGGATTCATATTTCTAACAGATTGATAACGTGGGGAGACACAGCTAATCTGTTCTACAGGTAGAGTATATATCAGGAGGTGATCTGTGATATCATCACTTTGAGGTATGATCTCTCTATTGAAGACATCTATACCATGGGATATAATTAAATCTAACGTATGATTAAAGCAGTGAGTTGCTCCAATTATATTTTGTTTAACCCCAAAGAAATTTAGTAAATCCATAAATGTGAGTGTTAAAGCGTCGTTAGCATCATCTATATGAACGTTAAAGTCTCCTACTATCAACACTTTGTCAGAGTTAACCAATAGGTCTGATAGCAGATGACCAAATTCTTTAAGAAAATCGACATATGGTCTGTACACGGTGGCCAGGGTAAAATATAGCAAGGGTTTACTATGTATTTCATTGAGTGCAACATTAATGATGAGCTAGGGCTGGGCGATATGGCTGAAAACTGTATCACGATATCAGTGTTTCATATCGGTCGATATCGATAATTATTGATATTTTTTATGACCCATTTAAAATAAGGACCAGGAGAAGAATCTATTATATTTAAACATTTTTATTTTAAACTTAACCTTCCTATGATCATAGTCCCATCAGTTATTAAGACAGAAATGTCAACAACCATGGAAAAATCAAATAATTAAAATGTAAACATAAGTCTAAAATCACAATGAACACTTAAGTTCAAGTTCAACGTTCAAAGGCTTTTATTGTCATTTCAACCATATACAGTTAGTACACAGTGAAATGAAACAACGTTCCTCCAGGACCAAGGTGCTACATGCAACATAAATTTCAACATAAATTAACAGAAATACTAAACTAGCTACCTAAAGAGGCCTACTTAGCTGGCTAGCAGAGACGAGACAGATAGACCTAACATAAATTACAACATAAATTTACAAAAACTAACTAGCTAAATAAGACATGTGCGAACAAAAGCAACAACAAAGTGACAGTGCAGCCAACACGACATACTGTAACATAACAGAGTACTATGGTGTTGAGGTAGTGAAAAACTGTAAACATTCCTTAATATAGCAGCACGAATTGAGGAATTCGTGCAAAAAGTAGTCCAGTAATGATTATTGTGCAAAAGAGATGAACAGTGAAGCATTTACAGATTGGTGTATATGATAGTTTGGTAGTGTAGGTCAGAGTGTCTGCGCTTGTGTTGATTTGTCAGTCCAGTCCCAATATATTGAGGTAGTTGAGTTAAGCTGAGTGTGTGTGTGTGTTTATCAGTCCAGTCCCTTTTTGTTGAGGAGACTGATGGCTTGTGGAAAAAATTAACAATTATCTCTTAACATTTAAGGTGGAAAATTAAAAGAAAATGTAAGTAATGCTTAATGAAGTGTAATAAAATAGTGCACTGCGTTTATTATATCAGATGCCTTTAGAGAAAACTACAACAAAAATGTATTGTTGTAATATATTTGAGTTTGATGGTAATTCACTGGCGGGTCACCAGGGGGCAATACCGCGCTGTATACTATGTGTCGTGTGCACTGAATGCAGTAGAAGAATACAGTTTTTCTTCATGCCTCCGTTTCTTTTCCTTCCTCCTTCCAAACTAGCTCTGATTTCTTCCGACAGAGAATAAAAAATATTGAACGTTCTATCGAACAAACTTTTTTATTGATATGGATCACGTGTCTATCGCGAAACATATCGTTATCATTTTATCGCCCAGTCCTATGATGAGCACTTCAAATGAGTTAAACCTGTGCCTAATTTTCTGAGTAACAGTGAGTACATCATTGTAGATAGTGGCGACACCACCACCGCGACCAATTAGACGGGGCTGGTGCTTATAGAAATATCCTGACGGAGTAGACTCATTCAGACCAAAATATTCATTTGGTTTAAGCCAGGTTTCAGTGAGGTAGAGTACGTCAAGGCAATAATCTGAGATAATTTCATTAACAAGTGCTTTAGGCGCAAGGGATCTAATGTTGAGTAGTCCAAACTTTAGAGGTGGATTTTGACTACTTATTTGGCCTTTTTCTTGTTTTTGTGGTTATCAAATTGTTTCGGGTCAATTTAACAAATTTATTCTTTTTTCTCACTATTCGGGGAACAGACACAGTTTCTATAGGACAAGCTATGTGTGTGCGTCTATCAGTATGGTGAGTTGTGATGTGGCTAATATGTTTGGAATCTACGGTATGACTTACCGCCAGTCAGATGGTTCGTAGTGTCCTGGAGATGTTGTCAGAGAGGACCGCTGCTCCAGCTCTGCTAGGGTGCAGACCATCAGTGTGGTAGAGCCTAGGACGCTCCCAGAAAACATTCCGGTTATCAACAAAGGGTAATTTCTGTTGTCGACACCAAGATTGTAACCATTCATTAAAGGCAAATAATCTACTGAACTTCTCGATTCCTCGCTGAAATGTGGGAAGCGGTCCAGATATGACTATCCTTGTCGTGGGTGATGTGCTGCGGACCTTCTCGACCAGGCTCCTAAAGTCCTTCTTTAGGGTCTCCGTCTGCCTCAGCCTGGTGTCATTCGTGCCAGCATGAAGGACCACAGCTGCAATGTTCTTCCTCAGGGCAGCAGGCACCTGTGGAACAGCGAGTGTGCACCTTACCTTTAGCACGCACGTGCCGGACGATGGAGTCTCCGATGACCAGCGCATCGTGTGCCATCTCACGGAGAGGATCGAAGTGGTTTCGGGTCGAGATCTCGAAGACGGGTGGAGGGGGAGAGGTCCTCGCCCGGGGCTTGGCTAGCGCCTTCTGCTGCTGCTGTATCCAGGCTCCGTGGTATCCCGGCGCCGGGGTGAAGGAAACCTGGGCGGGCTGCGTCCTTGGTGTGTTGGACCTGGGCAGAGAAATACGCGGGGTTGAGGTTGTCGAGAATTCTCTCGCCGAGAATTTACCTGGGACAGTCGAGCGTCGGTCCGTGACGATTCCAGCGTGGCTGCTGTAGCCGGGCCAGCTTCACCTGTAGCACCCGGATCAGCTTCTCCACGGCCTTCAGCTCCAAATCCACAGAGTGCAGCTCCAATGTCTCTTCACCTGCACTCAGAGGCAGAGTCACAACCGACATGGTGTCTAAAAACAAAAATAATCGGTGTGAAGAAGCGTAAAAACAAACTTGTCTCACCGTAAAAAAGGTCAGTTTTAGATGCGGAACTTGTGGAGAACAGAAGCTTTTGACCTTAAGCTACAGTAATCCAAGTAAGATAGTAACATACAACAAACATTTTGTTGTAAACGAACTTTGAGATTGTGACCTACAGATACAACGATTGGGTTGTTGTAACTACAGTGAATTTACTGAAGACAACTGTAAGAAGTGTTGAATCTTTGATGCTGGAAAAATAAACGAAAGACAAAGAAATCTGACTTCCGGGTTTGTGTGAGTAAATAATCAAACCAAAGATACGCGTCAAAATGTGTAATAATATGACCGCAACACTCAAATCAAGTCTGGCTGAACTATATCCTTTATATCCTATATCCTATATATCATGTCCACTATACTTGGGCTACATGTCAATTAACTGCTATATTTGGCCTTGGATTTCCTGGCAAACAGCAGCCTATCACAGCCCACATCACAATACATTGGGTCATATTTATAAAACAAAGAACATTAAGACAAACATTATAAAACTATAAAGATGATATTTTAGCTGGTCGGAGGATCATCTTGATGCGGTGTAAGATACACCACTCACCAGTGTAAGCTGCAAGTGCAACACCTCTTCCCTTCTCTACCTGAGCCGAGTAAAAAGGATGGCAATCAAACTGAACAGGGAAGCTGGAACAAAATCAGCAGCATAAGCACGTGCTAGTAATTATTATGGTAGTCAATATTCAATCCAATTCAATTGCATTAATTAGGAATTTTCTGCAGGCTATATCATTTACATTGAGGCTTCAGAGTATCTCTCACAAAGTTCATAGCCTGCTTTAGATCTTTAAAACTCCGCCTCACTTCATCTTTTGTGGCGACTCTCAGCTCGGCAGGATAGAGCAGAGCATGTTATTGTGTTTTTTTATTTGTGCCTGCCTGGTCCATCACATCTCCGAACTCTTTTCTCAGTTGCTCGTATTGCAGCTTTATCTCAGCAGTCTGGGCCTCAGCTTTTTCATCCATTTTGAATAGTAACTCTGTTCTTAGAATTCATATCTCACAGAGAATGATCTTGATTAGTTTCCTTTGTCTTTTCCTCTGTTTTTGCCATCTTATCTAGTTTGCTGCATGTACCGGGCATATTGAATAAACCTTGAAATTGAGCGAATGGTTATAAAAATCTTTATTTAGAACATTTTATTCTCCCTTAGTTATACGAAATGCTCTTTGGGCTGATCGAGAATGCGATTGTGTTTTTAAAAATATGTCCAGTTCAGTATCGAGACCAGTCAAACACTTCTTTATATGTTGCCGTCCATGCCGGAAGCCAAAAATAAATGAATTAAACAGGATCTTTGAGAATAATGTATAATTACTGAGTTTTATCTTCATCTCTCCATAGATAAATAAAAAAGACGATGGCGACAAGAGAGTTCGGAAGGCAGAAGAAAGATGACCAGTGTGGGAGGAGGTTTTCTCGTCAGGCTTCTATAAAACAACACCAGCGCACTCACACTGGAGAGAAGCCTTATAAATGCTCACAGTGTGGAACAGATTTTTCTCAACTGAGTAGTCTCCAACGTCACCAGCGCATTCACACTGGAGAGAAGCCTTATAAATGCTCACAGTGTGGAATAGATTTTCATCGTCTGAATAATCTCAAACAACACCAGCACATTCACACTGGAGAGAAGCCTTATAAGTGCTCACAGTGTGGAATAGATTTTCATCGTCTGAATAATCTCAAACAACACCAGCGCATTCACACTGGAGAGAAGCCTTATAAGTGCTCACAATGTGGACAGAGTTTTGCCCATCATAGTTCACTAAAACAACACCAGCACATTCACACTGGAGAGAAGCCTTATAAGTGCTCACAGTGTGGAAAGACTTTTGCCCGTCATAGTTCACTAAAAAGTCACGAGCACTTTCACACTGGAGAGAAGCCTTATAAGTGCTCACAATGTGGAAAGAGTTTTATCAATCAGAGTTCACTAAATAGACACGAGCGCATCCACACTGGAGAGAAGACTTATATCTGCTCACAGTGTGTGAAGAGTTTTGCCCGGCAGAGTTCACTAATTGTACACGAGCGCACTCACACTGGAGAGAAGCCTTATATCTGCTCACAGTGTGGAAAGAGTTTTGCCCGGCAGAGTTCACTAATTATACACGAGCGCACTCACACTGGAGAGAAGCCTTATATCTGCTCACAGTGTGGAAAGAGTTTTACCCAGCAGAATTCACTAAATAGACACGAGCGCACTCACACTGGAGAGAAGCCTTATAACTGCTCACAGTCTGGGAAGTTCAGCACATTCATAATAGAGACAAACTTTAGTGAACTTTGGGGTCAAGTGTGATCTAGCCTTGTTAGCAGTTCGCTCAGATACTGTGACACGAGACCATTTAATGCTTTATATGTCAAGAGTAGTATTTTAAAATCAATGCGAAATTTCACAGGGAGCCAATGCAGTGAAGATAGGATAGGGGTGATGTGCTCATATCTTCTGGTTCTAGTGAGGACTCTCGCTGCTGCATTCTGGACTAGCTGAAGCTTGTTTATGCACCTAACAGAACAACCAGACAGTAAGGCATTACAATAGTCCAACCTAGAAGTGATAAAAGCATGAACTAGTTTTTCTGCATCGTTTAGCGACAATATATTTCTTATCTTGGCAATATTTCTGAAGTGAAAGAATGCTATCCTGGTGATATTATCTACCTGAGCTTCAAATGAAAGGCTGGAATCTATAATCACGCCGAGGGCTTTTACTGTTGCACTTGATGGAACAGAAAGGCCATCTAAAGTTACGGTGTGATCTAAAATTTTACTTCTAGCTGTATGCGGTCCTATGACTAGAACTTCTGTCTTATCAGGATTAAGCAGAAGGACGTTAATTAGCATCCAATTTCTTATGTCATGCACACATTGCTCAACTTTAGTAAGCTGGTTTTTCTCATCAGGTTTTGCTGAGACATATAACTGTGTGTCGTTAGCATAACATTGAAAAGTAATACCATGCTTACGGATTATGTTGCCCAGAGGGAGCATGTAAAGGGAAAAAAGCAGTGGGCCTAAAACTGAACCCTGCGGAATGCCAAACTCCACTAGAGAACATGCAGAATAATCACCATTTAAGTCTACATACTGATAACGATCGGTCAAATAGGATCTGAGCCAGAAGACGGCTGTACCCTTAATTCCTACTACATTTTCTAATCTGTGAAGAAGAATAGCATGATCAATGGTGTCAAAAGCTGCACTGAGGTCGAGTAATACAAGCATAGTTACACGACCCTGATCAGAGGCCATGTCCTGTCTCCCTCTCTCCATGTCCTGTCTCTATATCTCCACATCCTGTCTCTACACCTCCACATCCTGTCTCTACACCTCCATGTCCTGTCTCTACATCTCAATGTCCTGTCTCTACACCTCAATGTTCTGTCTCTCTCAATGTCCTGTCTCTACATCTCCACACCTCCATGTCCTGTCTCTACATATCAATATCCTGTCTCTACACCTCCATGTCCTATCTCCACACCTCCATGTCCTGTCTCTACATATCAACATCCTGTCTCTACATCTCCATGTCCTGTCTCTACATATCCACGTCTTGTCTCTACACCTCCATGTCCTGTCTCTACATCTCCATGTCCTGTCTCTACATATCAACATCCTGTCTCTACACCTCCATGTCCTGTCTCTACACCTCCATGTCCTGTCTCTACATCTCCATGTCCTGTCTCTACATCTCCATGTCCTGTCTCTACATCTCCATGTCCTGTCTCTACATCTCCATGTCCTGTCTCTACATCTCCATGTCCTGTCTCTACATATCCACATCCTGTCTCTCCACCTCAATGTCCTGTCTCTCCACCTCCATGTCCTGTCTCTCCACCTCCATGTCCTGTCTCTACACCTCAATGTCCTGTCTCTCCACCTCCATGTCCTGTCTCTCCACCTCCATGTCCTGTCTCTACACCTCCACGTCCTGTCTCTACACCTCCACGTCCTGTCTCTACACCTCCACGTCCTGTCTCTACACCTCCACGTCCTGTCTCTACACCTCCATGTCCTGTCTCTACATCTCCATGTCCTGTCTCTACATCTCCATGTCCTATCTCTACATCTCCATGTCCTGTCTCTACACTTCCATGTCCTGTCTATACATCTCCATGTCCTGTCTCTACACCTCAATGTCCTGTCTCTCCATCTCCATGTCCTGTCTCTACATATCCACGTCCTGTCTCTACACCTCTATGTTCTGTCTCTCTCTCTCCATGTCCTGTCTCTACATCTCTATTCCCGACTCTACATCTCCATGTCCTGTCTCTACAACTCCATGTCCTGTCTCTACACCTCCATGTCCTGTCTCTCCATCTCCATGTCCTGTCTCTCCATCTCCATGTCCTGTCTCTCCATCTCCATGTCCTGTCTCTCCATCTCCATGTCCTGTCTCTCCATCTCCATGTCCTGTCTCTACATATCCATATCCTGTCTCTACACCTCAATGTTCTGTCTCTCTCTCCATGTCCTGTCTCTACATCTCTATTCCCGACTCTGCATCTCCATGTTCTGTCTCTCTCTCTCTCTCACACTCTCTCTCTCCTGTTTATTTCGCTCCATTTCATGTTACAGTTTGCATGCATATGCTAAAAAGATGAGATATTAATAAGTTTGCATTACATTACTGGATTGTATTAAATCTACACTGGTTACAACCTTGTTACATCATTATTTACTCTTCATCTTACACTTGTGTTTACGAGGAGCAGATTCACTCTTCCTGTCTAAAGCTACATTTTTTCACAATTTCTGAAACACATTACCTGATTAGAAAGCACTAGGTGGCAGTATACGCACATACTGTACACAAACGTTGTTAAAAATAAGTGTTGACAATTAAATGATGTTATAAAAATATAGTCATAATTTGTGTGTCTAATCTCATTACCTCAGCACCACTCGTACACACGTCTGTTATCTGGAGATCATGGGATGCTATTTAAAGCCTTGACTTTCATCCGTGTTGCAGATATGTACTGTAATAAAGTGTTGTGTGCAGCCATTGCATTTGTATTTTACACAAACTGTCAATTCAGTTCCATTCAAATTTATTTATATAGCGTTTTTAACAATGGACATTGTCTCAAAGCAGCTTCACAAAAAAAAAAAAAAATGTGTGAGAAAAAAGTGTCTAGATAATAATGAGATGAATGAATGAATTGATGAATGAAATGTCTCTGATGAGCAAGCCAAGGGTGACGGCTGTCGTGTTCTGCTTACCAATAAAAGAAGGCCAACACTCTTTGGTAACTCACTTTAACTTTTTATTTATCTTAACAGTCCACTGGAATATTACAAATAACTTTCACAAATACCACAACGGCGACGGTGGCAAGGAAAAACTCCCTGAGATGGCATTAGGAAGAAACCTTGAGAGGAACCAGACTCAACAGGGAACCCATCCTCATCTGGGTGATAACAGATAGAAATGATATATCATCATGTGTTATGCAGCTGAAAGTTCAATATGACAGAAGTTCTTTAACACTAGAAGCGCCGAGCGCTGGCCATTTTGACCGCAAAGGGGGAAAAAATACCAGAGGTGGAAAGAGTAATAAAATAAAGTATGGTTACTTTAGTGAACTTTTACTGAAGTACAAGTAAAGTTACTCTTATGTTATGGAACTCCAAAGTGTTCAAAATGAAATGAATAAATGGGACATTATGAAATAAATAACTCTATGAATAAATAAGACACATATATGTAATATGAGAGTGATATTGTGAAATAATGGAACATATTTTGAAAAAAAGCTTATTATTGTGAAATATATTTACTTGTTATTATGAAATAATATTTCATGGTCATTATTTTTCCCAATAACAGAGATTATTGCAGAGGCATTTTATTTATTCGTGCTGTTTTTATTTCAAAATGTAATTTTTTCAAAGTCAGTTTTTATTTCAAAATCCCGTTTTTCACGATGGCCTATTTATTCCATAATGCGGCTTTTCAGCAGAATGAGTCGTTCTATCAATCAGCGCCAGTGGGTTGGACCTGCGTGCCTATTGGCTGATCAATTAGTTTCCCTGGATACCTGCTCCGTGGACCGCCGCTACAGCTAGCAATAACGTGCTATATACAGTGGTGTGAAAAACTATTTGCCCCTCTCCTGATTTCTTATTCTTTTGCATGTTTGTCACACAAAATGTTTCTGATCATCAAACACATTTAACTATTAGTCAAAGATAACACAAGTAAACACAAAATGCAGTTTTTAAATGAGGGGTTTTATTATTTAGGGAGAAAAAAAATCCAAACCTACATGGCCCTGTGTGAAAAAGTAATTGCCCCCTGAACCTAATAACTGGTTGGGCCACCCTTAGCAGCAATAACTGCAATCAAGCGTTTGCGATAACTTGCAACGAGTCTTTTACAGCGCTCTGGAGGAATTTTGGCCCACTCATCTTTGCAGAATTGTTGTAATTCAGCTTTATTTGAGGGTTTTCTAGCATGAACCGCCTTTTTAAGGTCATGCCACAACATCTCAATAGGATTCAGGTCAGGACTTTGACTAGGCCACTCCAAAGTCTTCATTTTGTTTTTCTTCAGCCATTCAGAGGTGGATTTGCTGGTGTGTTTTGGGTCATTGTCCTGCTGCAGCACCAAAGATCGCTTCAGCTTGAGTTGACGAACAGATGGCCGGACATTCTCCTTCAGGATTTTTTGGTAGATAGTAGAATTCATGGTTCCATCTATCACAGCAAGCCTTCCAGGTCCTGAAGCAGCAAAACAACCCCAGACCATCACACTACCACCACCATATTTTATTGTTGGTATGATGTTCTTTTTCTGAAATGCTGTGTTACTTTTACGCCAGATGTAACGATACACGCACCTTCCAAAAAGTTCAACTTGTGTCTCGTCGGTCCACACTGTATTTTCCCCAAAAGTCTTGGCAATCATTGAGATGTTTTTTAGCAAAATTGAGACGAGCCTTAACCCTCTGAGGTCCGGGGTGATTTTGGGGCCCTTGAGATGTTTGGACATGCTCTGATATTTGTGCTTTTTTCAGCTACTTATAATATATTATTGACCAACCTGTATTTTTCTTGTAATCAGTACAAACTGTTCTACAATAATACCTGACCAAAATGAATGTACGTGTTTGCATTTTTTAGGAAAAAAATATTATGCGTGGTTAGTAAGTTTTGTGAAAAAAAAAGTAGCTGAAATAAGGCCATGAAACTCATACAGACAATTTGTTCACAAGACATTGTTTCACAAGGGCTGGTGGACTAGTGTTTTTGCTTCAAAATGATGTGAAAATTATCTTGTTTACTTGTTCACAGAAAACAATATAGTGATTAACACTTTTTAAGTCACTTTTTGAGTGTAAAGGGTCTATGCGAGAAGGCGTGATCTATCATTACTAATGCAGTGATTCACACCTGAGAAGACAAAGGCCTGCATACTGATCTGCATAATGAGCCATCAAACAGGTATGTGACAGAGAGGAGAATTACAAGAAAGAATCTGAGGATAAAATAAGTTTATATATTTTCAGTGTTTAGGTTATTTGAGAATATATTTGACACACAAAAAAATCTTGAGATTCATTTGCGAGTTCAGTTAAACAGTTTATTAGGAACAATCAAAGTTGACTTTTTAGCAGCATTACTGCAATCACTATAACGGAAAATATAGCTAACAATAATATATAGATATATAAACACACACACACATATATATATATATATATATATATATATATATATATATATAGGCCTATATACTGTATATTATAATATAGAAAACAACAACAGCTCTTTGTAATTACCAGAACAAATGACTTTACCAACACTACTACATTTTTGCTACAATACACTACAGTTGACTCCTTCTTTGTCTTTCGGCTGTTCCCTTTCAGGGGTCGCCACAGCGAATCATCTGCCTCCATCTAACCCTATCCTCTGCATCCTCTTCTCTCACACCAACTAACTTCATGTCCTCTCTCACTGCATCCATAAATCTCCTCTTTGGTCTTCCTCTAGACCTCCTGCCTGGCAGTTCTAACCTCAGCATCCTTCTACCGATATATTCACCATCTCTCCTCTGAACATGTCCAAACCACCTCAATCTGGCCTCTCTGACTTTATCTCCAAAACATCTAACATGGGTTGTCCCTCTGATGAACTCATTCTTGATCCTATCCATCCTTGTCACTCCCAAAGAGAACCTCAACATCTTCAGCTCTGCTACCTCTAGCTCTGCCTCCTGTCTTTTCTTCAGTGCCACTGTCTCTAAGCCGTAGAGCATCGCTGGTCTCACCACTGTCCTGTAAACCTTTCCTTTCATTCTCGCTGATACTCTTTTATCGCACAACACACCTGACACTTTTCTCCACCCATTCCAACCTGCCTGTACTCGTCTCTTCACCTCCTTTGAACACTCTCCGTTGCTCTCGAACGTTGACCCTAAGTATTTAAAATCCTGCACCTTCTTTACCTCTGCTCCCTGTAGCCTCACTGTTCCTCTTGGGTCCCTCTCATTCACACACATGTATTCCGTCTTGCTGCGGCTAACCTTCATTCCTCTGCTTTCCAGAGCGTACCTCCACCTCTCCAAATTTTCCTCCACCTGTTCCCTGCTCTCGCTACAAAGCACAATGTCATCTGCAAACATCATAGTCCATGGAGACTCCTGTCTAACTTCATCTGTCATCCTGTCCATCACTAGAGCAAACAATAAGGGGCTTAGAGCCGATCCTTGATGCAGACCCACCTCCACCTTGAACTCTTCTGTCACACCTACAGCACATCTCACCACTGTCTTACAACTCTCATACATGTCCTGCACCACTCTAACATACTTCTCTGCCACTCCAGACTTCCTCACACAACACCACAGCTCCTCTCTCGGCACCCTGTCGTACGCTTTCTCTAAATCTACAAAGACACAATGCAACTCTTTATTACCTTCTCTGTACTTCTCCACCAGCATCCTCAAACCAAATACTGCATCTGATGTACTCTTTCTAGGCATAAAACCATATTGCTGCTCACAAATTCTCACCTCTGCCCTTAACCTAGCTTCCACTACTCTTTCCCACAGCTTCATTGTATGGCTCATTAGCTTTATACCTCTGTAATTGCCACAGCTCTGCACATCTCCCTTGTTCTTAAAAATTGGCACCAATGCACTTCTCCTCCATTCCTCTGGAATCCTCTCACTCTCCAAGATCCCGTTAAACAAACTAGTCAGAAACTCTACTGCCACCTCTCCTAAGCACTTCCATACCTCCACAGGTATGTCATCAGGACCAAGAGCCTTTCCACTCTTCATCCTCTTCAACGCCCTTCTCACCTCACTTTTACTAATATTTGCTACTTCCTGTGCCACAACAGTCACCTCTTCTACTCTTTGTTCTCTTTCGTTTTCCTCATTCATCAACTCCTCAAAGTACTCCTTCCATCTTCCCATCACCCTCCTGGCATCTGTCAGTACATTTCCATCTCTATCTTTAATCACTCTAACCTGCTGCACATCCTTCCCATCTCTATCTCTTTGCCTCGCCAACCTGTACAGATCCACCTCTCCCTCCTTACTGTCCAGCCTAGCATACAAGTCCTCATATGCTCTTTGTTTGGCCATTGCCACCTCTACCTTCACCTTACGCTGCATCTCTCTGTACTCCTGTCTACTCTCTTCAGTCCTGAGTCCCACTTCTTCTTATCTAGCCTCTTTCCCTGTATACACTCCTGGACTTCCTCATTCCACCACCAAGTCTCCTTGTCCCCTTTTCCCTTACCTGATGATACACCAAGTACCCTCTTACCTGTCTCCCTGATCACATTGGCTGTAGTTGTCCAGTCAACTGGAAGCATCTCCTGACCACCCATAGCTTGTCTCAACTCCTCCCTAAAGACTACACAACATTCTTCCTTTCTCAGCTTCCACCACTTTGTCCTCTGCTCTGCCTTTGTCCTCTTCACCTTCCTCACCACCAGGGTTATTTTACACACCACCATTCTGTGTTGTCTGGCTACACTCTCCCCTACCAACACCTTGCAGTCACTGATCTCTTTCAGATTACAACGTCGACACAAGATGTAGTCCACCTGAGTGCTTCTGCCTCCGCTCTTATATGTCACCCTATGTTCCTGCCTCTTCTGGAAGAAAGTATTTACAACTGCCATTTCCATCCTCTTTGCAAAGTCCACCACCATCTGTCCTTCTACATTCCTGTCCTGAAGACCAAACCTGCCCATCACATTTTCATCCCCTCTGTTCCCTTCCCCAACATGTCCATTGAAGTCTGCACCAATCACAACTCTCTCATCTCTGGGGATGCTCTGCATCACTTCATCTAACTCACTCCAGAATTTCTCCTTCTCTTCTAACACACATCCTACCTGTGGAGCATAACCACTAACAACATTGAACATCACACCATCAATTTCCAGCTTCAGACTCATCACCCTATCTGATACTCTCTTCACCTCTAGAACATTCCTAACAAACTCCTCTTTCAGGATAACTCCTACTCCATTTCTTTTCCTATCCACACCATGGTAAAACAACTTGAACCCTGATCCTAAGCTTCTAGCTTTGCTACCTTTCCACCTGGTCTCCTGGACACACAGTATATCCACCTTCCTTCTCTGCATCATATCAACTAACTCTCTTCCCTTCCCTGTCATGGTCCCAACATTCAAGGTCCCTACTTTCACTCCTAAACTCTTGCCTTTCCTCTTCTCTCTCTGCTTTCGCACACGCCTTCCTCCTCTCCTTCTTCGACCAACAGTAGCCCAATTTCCACCGGCACCCTGTAGGTCAACAGCACCAGTGGCGGTCGTTGTTAACCCGGGCCGCGACCGATCCGGTATGGAAATGACATTTCTGATTCGCATCATTGATTTGGCAAATGTTTTACGTCAGATGCCCTTCCTGACACAACCCTCTGCATTTATCCAGACTTGGGACTGGCACAAGAAGACACTGGATTGCGCCCCCCCATGGTTGCATTAATACACTACAGTTGACTATGATGAATATATTGTATTATATATTTATATAATATAGTTATATTTAACTAACATCTAGGATATACTGAATGTGCACTTACTCGTGGTTCTCCAGTGAACTCGAAACTGAACGACACTCACGTGACTTTCTTGTGCACGCGCCGGTGATGCAGCCACAGTCCTAAACAAAAACAAAAATTGAAACTTGAAGAATGGACGCGCATACAATCATACAACAGCTGGTGAACAATTTGACCATCTGAAACACGGTCAAAACAATACAAAACACGTATATATATATAAAATAATAAAACTTTAGACAGATCGTAATTAGATTTTATTGCGGGCCTGTAAGTAGCGTGCATATTTAATATTTTAACCAATTTTACTCTTGCTGGCATTTAGTATTTTCCAAATGTACATATAAAATATAGAGCAGTGATGGTGAGAATAAAAGACTTACTGGTCAGGAATTACATCCTCCGTTGAGTCCAGACGTTGTTCTAAATAAAGACGTTCCTCGTCTGAGTCTTGCTCTTCCTCTGATGAGAAAGTAAATTCTTCATCGCTGTCCATCTGAAGTGCTTCTTCACCCGTGTAGCGTGACATCATTCAAACGCAGAAACAGTAAGTAAGATGCAGCTTGTTGTTTTATGCCCTGGGGGTGTGTACTTGATTACCTGCCTCACCTCAGGTCATTTCCATAAGAACAGCGCGCGCGCAGGGAGGCGGGAGCACATTAGCTGTAATGAGCCGATACAGGAGAATCTGTACCACTCCTTACTTTCATACGGATTACATAAAAGCAGATTATTTGTTTTCACGGTGACCTGCATCATTTAAAAGTAGACCCTTTAAGCTTTCTATAGATATATTTCTCATGTCTGTGTGTGCAGTATTCGCGGAGTTTCAGTTCATTTTAGTGACGTGTTTCAAAAAGATTTTGGCGGAGACTGAGACGGCTGAAAGCGCACCCGGTTTATTTTATTTATTTTATTAATGCACAAAGTTTTCTTTTTAACATGTGTGCATACAAAAAAAAGTAGACACTTTACAGATTCGATTAATATATAGATCTTGTCTGTACGATCAAAACTGAAAGTGTAATTTAAGTTCTTATTGGCGTCATCAGGGGAAAACACCTCAAAACGCATATATGCGTTCGCGGACCTCAGAGGGTTAATGCTCTTTTTGCTTAAAAGTGGTTTGCGCCTTGGAAATCTGCCATGCAGGCCGTTTTTGCCCAGTCTCTTTCTTATGGTGGAGTCGTGAACACTGACCTTAATTCAGGCAAGTGAGGCCTGCAGTTCTTTAGATGTTGTCCTGGGGTCTTTTGTGGCCTCTCGGATGAGTTGTCTCTGCGCTCTTGTGGTAATTTTGGTCGGCCGGCCACTCCTGGGAAGGTTCACCACTGTTCCATGTTTTTGCCATTTGTGGATAATGGCTCTCACTGTGGTTCGCTGGAGTCCCAAAGCTTTAGAAATGGCTTTATAACCTTTACCAGACTGATAGATCTCAATTACTTTTGTTCTCATTTGTTCCTGAATTTCTTTGGATCTTGGCATGATGTCTAGCTTTTGAGGTGCTTTTGGTCTACTTCTCTGTGTCAGGTAGCTCCTATTTAAGTGATTTCTTGATTGAAACAGGTGTGGCAGTAATCAGGCCTGGGGGTGACTACAGAAATTGAACTCAGGTGTGATAAACCACAGTTCAGTTATTTTTTAACAAGGGGGGCAATCACTTTTTCACACAGGGCCATTTAGATTTGGAGTTTTTTTTCTCCCTTAATAACGTAAACCTTCATTTAAAAACTGCATTTTGTGTTCAATTATGTTATCTTTGACTAATAGTTAACGGTTTTTGATGAGCAGAAACATTTAAGTGTGACAAACATGCAAAAGAATAAGAAATCAGGAAGGGGGCAAATAGTTTTTCACATCACTGTATATATATATATAATGGTATAAATGTAGTATTTTATAGGCTTCGTCAATGTTAGATTAATCAGCTCATCAAATATATTAAATCATGATCAGTTTCCATGGATCTAGCTAGAATAAAGCAGATTTGTTCTAGTTTATTTTAGTGAAATAGATGTATCTTTTTTTGGATGAAGCACTTTAATATAGATGATAAATTGTATTAAATTGGTTACTGAGGGGGGAAAAAAGCTCTCCTGAAATTCCTGTACTTAGGGATTGTTAACCTTCTAAACTAGACACTTCTGAATGCTGAGAGCTGCAGTGGACATGGACCGTAGATACAGAAACACAGGGCAGTGATACTCGATGCTCTGTTAACCTTTTAATGTCACCCCACAGCAGCAGTGCCAGTATTTAAGTCTAATCTGGTTAGGACTAGAGATACGGGCATAAATGTGAGTTTCAGTGCGGGAAATGGACTTTAACCAGAATAATTTATTAATCATGCTTTTCCACTTGATTTCCGCCCCACACTTGGCAGTAAATAAAAGGATGATTGTTTTTGGTGATGTACAAAATATGCTGGACAATTGTATTTTTAATTCATGCACGCTAGCTGAAGTAAAAGATTAACTACAATTAAGTGAATGTGTCCAACACAAAAATAACATTTGACATATCAGGCAAGTGTATATTTTAAATGCTGTAACTAAAGCTTAACTCCAAACGTCTTGTTTTACCAGCAAAAAACACAAATACTTATATTTAAACGTTAGCTTTCTGTAATTAAAGTTATTTCTAGTTTTTTCGGTAACTTTATCAGTCAGTAGACTTTGGCTAAGGCAGTCACTAGCTAGCTATAAGAGTTGCCTATCTTACTAGCCAATGTTTCAGTGACTTAAAACGGATTGTGCTTTATTACTTTTCAGGCACGAGTCAATATTATAGTCCCGGTAAAACGCTTGAAATCACGTTTTTTTCTATACCACTAATACCTAACTAATGTGGGAAAATACCTTTTCTCCTGTACATTAACATTAGCTAAGCTAGCTTATGACAAGTGTTTGCCTAAAGAAAGCTACAAATGTGAACTCCTGGTTGAACATAGAACAGTGACCACAAACCTTATGAGAGATGAGAATAAATGTTACCCTTTGCTTTCATGATATGATAAATAGACGGCATGTTACAAAGATCTCTTACATTTAGTCCAGAAGCTTGACAAATGAACATCTGCCTCAAATAGCTCATGCTTACAACAGAGCCAATGTTTTGGGGCATATATTACAATGTTTTTAGGTTTCAGTTATTAATATAAATAATTAGGTAGTGTGGGTGAATTTTACTCATTATTATATAATTAAACTTGCTGACTAAAATAATAGGTAAATGGTAGACTATTTGCAAGGGTAGTATTTACCACCAACCAAAATCATTTTTACAGTGCTCTTATACCCTTTTAAATTGCACATTCTGTATAATTTATAGATTTGATTTATTTCTATATTTGAATTATCATTTTATTGTAACTATAAAACTGGGAATTTGTGTTTTACATTATTTTCATCATGTAAATTCACATTATTTTCTTAGTGCAATTTTTCTGTACTCATATATCAGAATATATTTGTATTGTTTCTTTCCTTTTTAGGTCATTTACGCATTTCACTGCATATCATTATCATAATGCATATCATGGAGTTTTGTCTGACCCTAGAAAGAAAGGGTAATACTGGATAAAGTGACATCCATGGTACCAAATATCACATCAAGCATCAAAAGCCAGAGTCTGTTGTTTGAGGACTATATTGGCGATGATGGTCAGGATATTGTCGTAGGAGGGTAAAGGGTGTGGACAACTGTCCTCTGGTCAGTGACCTGTCTTAGTAAGGTCATATTACCCAGTCCCTTAGTAAGTTTACTCAACTTATTTAAGGTTCTAAGTCCTGTAACAACAGCTGATTAAAGACGAATAAACAGAAGTATAAGCAGTTAATGAATCACTAATATCAGCTACAAAATTTTGCTTTAGAAAATAGAAAAAAAAAACTTTCTCTCCAAAAATACAACTAATTTAGTCCTCCATTTTAGCTTTAATAATACCCTTCACTCCTCTGGAAAGGCTTTATATTAGATTTTGGAGTGTGGCTTCAAAAGAGATGAGCACAATAGTGAGGTCAGGCACACATGATTGGAGAGGAGACCCGAGGTGCAGTCAGCATTCCTGGTCATCCTAAATGTCCAGTGAAGTTGAGATCAGGGCTTTGTACGGGACACTTCTGCTCCAGCGTTGACAAACCATGTCTACATGAAGCTCACTTTGTGGACAGGAGCAATGTCAAGCTGGAATCAGTATGGGCCTCTTAGTTCTGAAGGGAAATTGAAAATCTACAGCTATCCTGAGCTACTCCTATACTCCTATATTTTCATCTGATTATACTCATAATCAGCTATTACACACAAAAAAATTTTTTACATCAAGTAGTGAGCTGTGTTGGAGGATTTGCAGGTCCTTCCTGAGAGATCCTACAAAATGCAGTGTTGTCATGAAAATGTGTTGTAAGACAAAATAAGAACTGTGCTGTAGTCAGAAGCGTTAAGTTCTTTTATTTTTATACTGTAGTAATACAATGTATATTTATCAGTCTACATACTTTTTATAAGATTCCTTTTTCTTATACCATGTTTTCACAGCACCTGTTCAGTCATTTCTTTCACTTCAGTTCTTAATTTTGTTACATTCTTACAGCGTTTATCATTAAATAAAACACAGGATTCTATTCTTGTTCTTTTGACTTGGCTAAATAAAACTCCTCTCACTGTAACATCCCTGTAACGATTCAAATATATCACATGCATAATTTGCTTAATTTGTTTATACAGTTTAGAGTATTTTGCCTTGAGAAGAATAAATAATCTTATAATAATAAAAAATTATCTTATAATCATATGTTATAATCTTAATGGCAGAGCAGCATTTTCTATATATACTATATATACATTATATATATATTTTATATATATATATTGTTAGTCACGATCCTTGCTCATCCCTTTTAAACTTGTCAAAAGGACTGGCAACACTGATTCCCATCTCTGTTTACTTAAAAACTGTCAGTTACATGTCACACGTAGATTTATGTGTAAATGGCCGTGTTTACAGTTAAAGCGTCTCCCAGGGAATAGAAAGAGACCGGACTCACTGTAAGTTCACGCCATTCAGCTGGGAACTGAGTGGTGTTCAGCTGGGTGCGGCTGTTCTAAGTGGCTACAGGCTTCTACTGGACATGAGTTCATCTGTAACTGCTCTGTGACAAAAATGGAGGACTCACTTGGGACTTGCACGAAAGTAAAGCAGCATGCAGTGATTCGTGATTTGTGTGAGATGGGATTTCACATTTAAAATGTGTGTGTGTATATATATATATATATATATATATATATATATATATATATATTTATTTATTTATTTATTTATTATTATTATTTTTTTTTTAAAGAGAATCATTACAGGAGCTGAGACGTGGATTCATCACTACGAGCCTGAGAGTAAACAGAGTATGGGCCAGAAATATCCTCAGTGTCCGACCAAGAACAAGTTACAACTCAACCATCAGCTGGGAAATTGATATTTACAGTTTTCTGGGATTCTCAAGGGCCAGTATTGAAACGTTATCAGGAAAAAGGTTCTACAAATCAACAGTGCTCGTTACAGTGAGAAACTTATTGAAGCCTAAACTTTAGATTAAACACAGAGTACGGCTATCTAAGAGTGTTGTGATCTCGCATAACAATGCATGTCCACACACTTTTGTCACACTTCTACACTACTATCTTGCTCCATCGGTCCTAAAAAGTAAGCAGATTATGGCGAAAATTTTAATAAATTAATTCTACATCCAGAGAGCATATATATTTTCACTCACCTTCATATATACTCAGCAAAAAAAAGAAACGTCCTCTGACTTTCAACTGATTTTACTTTCAGTAAACTTAATGTGTAAATATTTGTATGAACACTAAAAGAGTCAACACCATAAGACATAAAGTTGCCTTGACGCACTCTGTCTCACCGAAACCTGGCTTAAACCAAATGAATATTTTGGTCTGAATGAGTCTACTCCGTCAGGATATTTCTATAAGCACGAGCCCCGTCTAATTGGTCGCGGTGGTTGTGTCGCCACTATCTACAATGATGTACTCACTGTTACCCAGAAAATAAGGCCCAGGTTTAATTCATTTGAAGTGCTTATCATTAATGTTGCACTAAATGAAATACGTAATAAACCCTTGCTATATTTTACCCTGGCCACCGTGTACAGACCCCCGGGGCCATATGGTGATTTTCTTAAAGAATTTGGACATCTGCTATCAGACCTATTGGTTAACTCTGACAAAGTGTTGATAGTAGGAGACTTTAACATTCATGTAGATGATGCTAATGACGCTTTAGCACTCACATTTATGGATTTACTAAATTCCTTTGGGGTTAAGCAAAATATAATTGGAGCAACTCACCGCTTTAATCATACGCTAGATTTAATTATATCCCATGGTATAGATGTCTCTAATATAGAGATCATACCTCAAAGTGATGATATCACAGATCATCACCTCCTGACATATACTCTACCCGTAGAACAGATTAGCTGTGTCTCCCCACGTTATCAATCTGTTAGAAATATGAATCCCACTACTAAAGACAGATTCACAAGTAATCTGCCGGATCTGTCCCAATTTCTTATTAGACCCCTAAATGCAGATGATCTAGATGAAGTGACTAGCAGCATGGGCACTATTCTTACCAGTACATTAGACACTGTTGCTCCCATCAGATTAAAAAAGTCAGAGATAAAACATTTGCACCGTGGTACAACAGTCATACTCGCGCCCTAAAGAGAGCAACCCGTAACCTAGAGCGAAAATGGAGGAAAACTAAATTAGAAGTTTTTCGAATTGCGTATAAAGACAGTATGTGCAGCTATAGACAGGCTCTAAAAACTGCTAGGACTGAGCATCTTAGCCAACTGATAGCAAGAAACCAAAACAATCCCAGGTTCTTATTTAGTACAGTGGCTCGCCTAACAAAACCTAAGATGCCCGCAGAGAGTATCCCATCACAGTTTAGAAGTGAAGACTTTATGGACTTCTTTAATGAAAAAAATCAATAATATCAAGAAGAAAATAATGGAGGTTCAACCTCTAATAGTATCTCACGATCCAGTTCAGCCTATAGCTTCACATTTAGATTTTCAGTGCTTTACAGGTATAGGACAGGAAGAGCTGTATAAACTCATCACCTCGGCTAAATCAACAACGTGCCTGTTAGACCCAATCCCAACCAGATTTTTAAAAGAAGTGATGCTTACGGTTGGAGAGCCACTTCTAAACATTATTAATTCTTCATTACATCTAGGTCACGTCCCTAAACCTTTCAAGTTAGCAGTTATTAAGCCGCTTCTTAAAAAAATCTAACTTGGACGCGAATGAAATAACAAATTACAGACCGATTTCAAACCTTCCGTTCATATCAAAAATACTAGAAAAAGTAGTATCAGCTCAAATTTGCACATTCTTGCAGGATAACAACATCCTTGAAGAATTTCAGTCAGGTTTCAGGCCCCATCATAGCACAGAAACTGCACTAGTTAAGATTACAAACGACTTTAGTTTTTAGCTTCAGACCAAGGCTGCATCTCATTGCTAGTCCTGCTCGATCTTAGTGCTGCATTCGACACTATAGATCATAATATTCTCATAGATCGCTTACAAAATTATATAGGTATTCAGGGACAGGCATTAAAATGGTTTAGATCTTACCTGTCTGATCGCTACCATTTTGTAGATCTAAATGGAGAACCGTCTGGTGTAATGCCAGTGAAATATGGGGTCCCACAAGGGTCAGTTTTAGGACCTCTGTTGTTCTCAATATACATGCTTCTCTTGGGTAACATCATAAGAAGACATGGGATTAGTTTCCATTGTTATGCTGATGATACCCAATTATATATCTCAACTAAACCAGACGAAATACCTAAGTTGTCTAGATTAACTGAGTGTGTCCAGGACATGAAAGATTGGATGACCAATAACTTTCTTTTATTAAATTCAGATAAGACAGAGATATTACTTATTGGCCCAAAAACCAGCACACAACAGCTTTCACAATTCAGCCTGCGCTTAGAAGGATGTACTGTTACTACCAGCTCAGCAGTAAAAGACCTGGGCGTAATATTAGACAGTAACTTGTATTTTGAAAATCACATTTCAAATATCACAAAAACAGCCTTTTTCCATCTTCGAAATATTGCTAAACTTAGGAACATCTTATCCGTATCTGATGCAGAAAAACTAGTTCATGCATTCATGACCTCCAGACTGGACTATTGTAATGCATTACTAGGTGGTTGTCCTGCATCCTCAATAAACAAGCTTCAGTTAATCCAAAATGCAGCTGCCAGGGTTCTCACTAGATCCAGAAAATATGATCATATAACCCCAATATTATCATCCCTGCACTGGCTACCTGTTCAGTTTAGAATAAATTACAAAATAGTATTACTTAGATACAAGGCCTTAAATGGTTTAGCTCCCACATACCTAACCAGTCTTCTGATGCGCTACAATCCACCACGCGCCTTAAGATCACAAAGCTCCGGACTTCTGGTAGTTCCCAGAATTTCAAAATCTACAAAAGGGGGTAGGGCTTTTTCATATTTAGCTCCAAAGCTTTGGAATAGCCTTCCAGACAGTGTTCGGGGAGCAGACACGGTTTCTCAGTTCAAAAGTAGACTCAAGACGCATCTTTTTAATCTGGCATACACATAACTCATGCCATAATCTCATACTCCAGTACACCTATACCGAATGGCAACTACGCTAATTCTCCCCATCTGTTCTGTATTTCTCTACCCATCCCGAGGCATCGGGAGATTTTGCCAGCCTCAGTAGACAAAGGCCGACCCTGCGAGGTTCCTGAGGCTTTATGATGGTTGGAGCTACACATGCTGCTCCTGTGCTTCCAGTGATCCAGACCTCATCTGCCCTCTGCACCTACTGACTCGTCCCTATGCTGAACTGGTCTTCATGTCAATTTAAATAATTTCTGTCATATTGAATTTTCACCTGCACAACACACAAGATGTTATATCATTTCTATCTGTTATCGCCCAAATGAGGATGGGTTCCCTGTTGAGTCTGGTTCCTCTCAAGGTTTCTTCCTAATGCCATCTCAGGGAGTTTTCCTTGCCACCGTCGCCGCCACCCTTGGCTTGCTCATCAGAGAAATTTCATTCATTCGTCTCATTATTATTATCTGCACATTTTTCTCACACATCCACACTTCCAATTATTTTCTTTTCTATAATTATTATTATTATTTTTTTTTATTATTATTATTATTGATTTATTTATTGATTTTTATTTTATTTCATTTTTTTTTTTATTATTTTTTTATTTATTTATTTATTTTTTTGTTAAATTTCTTAAATTTTTGTGAAGCTGCTTTGAGACAATGACCATTGTTAAAAGCGCTATATAAATAAAATTGAATTGAATTGAATAAAGTAAAAATGTTTCCCAATGTGTCCCTGAATGAAGGGAGGCTCAAAATCAGTCAGTACCAGTCAGTATCTGGTGGCCACCAGCTGCTTGAAGTACTGCAGTGCATCTCCTCCTCATGGACTGGACCAGATTTGTCAGTTCTTGCTGTGAGATGGAGGGATTGTGTGTTCCTGGTGTGACTCGGGCAGCTGTTGTGGCCATCCTGTACCTGTCACGCAGGTGTGATATTCGGATGTACCCATCCTGTGCAGGTGTTGTTACACGTGGTCTTCCACTGCGAGGATGATCAGCTGTCCTTCCTGTCTCCCTGTAGCGCCGTCTTAGGCGTCTCACAGTGCGGACATGGCGATTTATTGCCCTATAGCCACATCAGCAGTCCTCAGCCTCCCTGCAGCATGCCTAATGCACGTTCACGCAGATGAGCAGGGACCCTGAGCATCTTTCTTTTGGTGTTTTTCACAGCCGGTAGACAAGTCTCTTTAGTGTCCTGCGTTTTTACAACTGTGACCTTAAATGCCTACTTTCTGTAAGCTGTTAATCCACAGGTGCATGTTAATTAATTGATTATGGTTAATTGAACATGCATGGAAAACATTGTTTAAACCCTTTACAATGAAGATCTGTAAAGTTATTTGGATTTTTACAACATTTCAGGAAATACACAGTCCTGAAAAAGGGACGTTTCTTTTTTGCTGAGTATACAGTGGCTTGCAAAAGTATTCGGCCCCCTTGTACTTTTCCACATTTTGTCACATTACAGCCACAAACTGAATGACCGAAATGAATAAATTTTATTGGAATTCCACGTGAAAGACCAATACAAAGTGGTGTACATGTGAGAAGTGGAACGAAAATCATACATGATTCCAAACATTTTTTTTTACAAATAAATAACTGAAAAGTGGGGTGTGCGTAATTATTCAGCCCCCTTTGGTCTGAGTGCAGTCAGTTGCCCATAGACATTGCCTGATGTGAGCTAATGACTAAATAGAGTGCACCTGTGTGTAATCTAATGTCAGTACAAAAACAGCTGCTCTGTGACGGCCTCAGAGGTTGTCTAAGAGAATATTGGGAGCAACAACACCATGAAGAACACACCAGACAGGTCTGGGATAAAGTTATTGAGAAATTTAAAGCAGGCTTAGGCTACAAAAAGATTTCCAAAGCCTTGAACATCCCACGGAGCCACTGTTCAAGCGATCATTCAGAAATGGAAGGAGTATGGCACAACTGTAAAACTACCAAGACAAGGCCGTTCACCTAAACTCACAGGCTGAACAAGGAGAGCGCTGATCAGAAATGCAGCCAAGAGGCCCATGGTGACTCTGGACGAGCTGCAGAAATCTACAGCTCAGGTGGGGGAATCTGTCCATAGGACAACTAATAGCCGTGCACTGCACAAAGTTGGCCTTTATGGAAGAGTGGCAAGAAGAAAGCCATTGTTAACAGAAAACCATAAGAAGTCCCGTTTGCACAGCAAACATGTGGAAGAAGGTGCTCTGGTCAGATGAGACCAAAATGGAACTTTTTGGCCAAAATGCCAAACGCTATGTATGGCGGAAAACTAACACTGCACATCACTCTGAACACACCATCCCCACTGTCAAACATGGTGGTGGCAGCATCATGCTCTGGGGGTGCTTCTCTTCAGCAGGGACAGGGAAGCTGGTCAGAGTTGATGGGAAGATGGATGGAGCCAAATACAGGGCAATCTTGGAAGAAAACCTCTTGGAGTCTGCAAAAGACTTGAGACTGGGGCGGAGGTTCACCTTCCAGCAGGACAACGACCCTAAACATAAAGCCAAGGCAATAACGGAATGGTTTAAAACAAAACATATCCATGTGTTAGAATGGCCCAGTCAAAGTCCAGATCTAAATCCAATCGAGAATCTGTGGCAAGATCTGAAAACTGCTGTTCACAAAGGCTATCCATCTAATCTGACTGAACTGGAGAAGAATGGGCAAGGATTTCAGTCTCTAGATGTGCAAAGCTGGTAGAGACATACCCTAAAAGACTGGCAGCTTTAATTGCAGCAAAAGGTGGTTCTACAAAGTATTGACTCAGGGGGCTGAATAATTACGCACACCCCACTTTTCAGTTATTTATTTGTAAAAAATGTTTGGAATCATGTATGATTTTCGTTCCACGTCTCACGTGTACACCACTTTGTATTGGTCTTTGACGTGGAATTCCAATAAAATTGATTCATGTTTGTGGCTGTAATGTGACAAAATGTGGAAAAGTTCAAGGGGGCCAAATACTTTTGCAAGCCACTGTATATATATATTTATATATGCAAGATACTTTTCTTTTCCCACGAGAGTCAGTCCGCGTCAGTCATGCTCTTTAACCAATCAGATGTGACGTCGTCATTTCAACCAATCATAACCCACCAGGAGCGCAGCCTTAATCCTGTTTCTTAATCCTGCATTTCCAAATACAGTTAGTCCCCACCTTACGGACATTCGAGTTACAAATTGTCACAGATCCGAGCTGACCTCCCATTACAAAATAGTAGCTCAAGTGTCTGCTGGACTTTGTCACAGTTGTGCTGCTGTGTGCTTACCGTACAATGCGATAGACAACAGACAATAACCAATCCCAAACGTGTATTGAACAAAAAATACACTGCAGCAGATACCAATATTTACAATTATATTATATCCAGTATATTGTATGTGTCAGCCCTGACTGGTTTCAATGAATCAAAACGAGATCAGGATGATAGAAAATGGCTGTTCGGTAAAGCTGTCCCAATGTTGAATAAACCTAATTTCAGACAATTCCAATGCGATAGAGTTTACAGACCAATACAGCTTTGAGGCAAAATGGCATCCATTCAAGCACGCAGTAAACACCATGTAGCATTGTCCCTTTAACGGGTTCTCTTTAAACAAGGTCAGCTGGCCCCGCTGCATCCTCGGGATTCCCCTCGAGATTTAAAGGCACACTCTTGCAAGAGTATAGTGCGGAACGAAAACAACAAACCTGGTTGTGTATCGTTTTTTTAAAGCTTTACACTGCATTCAGCATTTGTGTCAAAGGTGTAAGACTCACTTTGTTTGGACTTACAAACGAATCTGAGTTACAAACGATTACTGTACACTAGGGCTGCAACAACTAATCAATAAAATCGATAATTATCGATAATGAAATTCGTTGTCAACGAATGCCGTTATCGATTAGTTGGGCTGCTCAAGTTACTGAGAAGCGCAACCACAAGATGCACAAATACACAAAGACACACACATGGATGTTACAGAAGCGTGTGCAGAAAAAAGCGGGCGCCCCAAGTCCTCCCAGGTATGGGAGCAATTTACATTAAACGCATCTTATCGGGCGTTAAAATCAAGCGTTTTTTAATCGGCCGTTCGTAGTGTCCGGTGAGCCCGGATGAAGCGCTGTGGGTTTTCCACACATAGGAGTTAATGAGAGTGTTCACACAGGCTTTGGTGACATGCGTTTGTCCGGCTGCGTGGTTATACGGTGTCAAAAAAACGTTGCATGCAGCTTTTCCTTGCCGTTCAAATCACAACGAACGCAAGGAAAACACTTCTAGTGTGTTTTCTTCATGTTCATTTTACACTTCGGAGGACCGGATATATCCCATGATCCTACATGCTATACAGAGGGAAATGCAGAAAAAGGGCAAAATAAACAGTAAACCCATTAGCGGCGTTTTTTTTTTCTCTCCCTACGTCCCCGTATTATGAGAATGTCTAGTATAGCAAAATGGTCTATATATATATATATATATATATATATATATATATATATATATATATATATATATATATATATATATATTTTTTTTTTTTTTTTTTATTGAGACAACAAAAAAAAGGATAAAATACACAAGAGGATCGAAATAATGTATAAACTGTGAAAAGGATGTAGTAAGAGACACTTCAATTAAAAATAATATCATAATAATCTAGAAGTCTATTATTCTTCTTAAGTTGAGATTAAGTTAAGTTTATTTTATAATAAAATTAGTTTCGTCCAATTTTTCATTATAAAATTTTTTTTTTTATTATATTTAAATATTTATTTGCACATTCATGACAAACCCCTGAAAAATAAATGTGTTACAAAATAAACACTATACAAGAATTTGCATTAATGGTCTTGACGGCTGTCTCGTGCCTAGGGTTTATTATCATAGTAATATAATTTCGTTATAATAAACCTATGAATTTATATTCTAATATAATATTAGATAGCGATACTTTTCTTTTCTCACGTGAGTCAGTCCGCGTCAGTCATGCTCTTTAACCAATCAGATGTGACCTCACCATTTCAACCAATCATGACCCGCCAGGAGCGCAGCCTTAATCCTGTTTACATGAAATAAACCTGCTCCCGGACATGTCGCTATGACAACAATTGCGAGAAGCGCATCGGAGAACGAAAAAATCCACGATCAGGACAAATACACAACAATCAAATCCGGCTAACGGAGTTAGCGACGTACGGAGTAATTTGTTTTGTTGTTGTTGTTGTTTTACTTTACAGCAGTGATTCTGTTAGTATGCGCTCACATGAGTGACTAACGATGTTGCTTGCTAATTTTTAAACGTTTTTTAAAACTGTGTCTCCGTTAATGTGTGTGTGTATGTGTGTGTAATGTGCACACACACACACTAACAGAGAGGCACTGTGTGTGTGTGTAATGTGCGTGCAGACACACACACAGAGCACCTGCGTGCACAAACGGAAACACTTCCCAGATAGCACACACACGTCACGGAGACGTCCGTCGTCTTTTTCATCTGGCAGATGTCTGGCAGAGGCTGTTTGCTCATCTGGCAGACGTGTATATGACTTTAGATCAAAACTCGGCAAAGTGAAAGAGCGCACTCGCGCGCCGCCGTTTCACGCGAACATTTTACATTCACTAAAAGGCTTATTCACAACCACATTTCGGCCCCTCTCACACATGCATTGGCTATGTTGTTTGTACACACTTTTACTTTTCCCCTTCTAATCTCCCCTTTGATCAAAATGCTCCCGATATGAGCCAACATGAGCAGGTTTGTTTCAGTCATAATATTCCTCTATCCTAAAGAGAGGCGACATATACTTGCTGCTTAAACACTGCATTTTTTTTTTAAAAGTGAAAGCGCGCGCGATGTCAGTAGCTTTAATTATTGATAATTAAATGATTATTAAATGGTGGACATAAACAGCAAAAAGAACAATATTATTTTACTTTTGCATGCATGCATAACAAATAGCAAAAAATTACATCCCCGCTGGGGCCAAGCGAAGGAAATCTTTGATGAATTTTTCAGTCGATTCTGTCGGAGACTGAAGGATTGGATTCCTCATAGCTGAAGCCGTAAGTTAAAATAAACTCTTACAATAATTTAATAAATATAAACCAGTCTTTTCCCAATTACACTTAATTAATGTCAGACATTTTTTCTTCATGTAGTTCTTCTGAATAAACCTATATGGAAGTCATTTCCGCCACTAAATAAAAAAAATAATGATAATAATTCACATATTTCCACATATTTAAATCATTCAGGTCATAGCTGATGCTGCAGCTTCCCGTCCACATACTAGCAAATTTCGGATAATAAAGATACGCCGTATAGATATAAAGACGATGTATCATTTAACAGCTCAAACAGGTGATCTACAGACGATCAAAATACGACTAGAAAAAAACGAACGCGATGTTCACCAGATGATATGATCTTTAGCAGACGTCTCCGCGATGTACCTGTGCTATCTGGGTTATCTGTCGGGATTTATTTTTTTATTTTTTTTATGTAAAGTGCAGGTTAATTTGTTTTATTTTTACTGTATATTTTGTGTTAATTATTTTTATGGATTTATTTTTTTGGGCTGTAGAACGAATAATTTGGGTTTCCATTATTTCCTATGGGAAAATTTTATTTGGTTTACGAGTGTTTTGGAATACGAGCCCACTTCTGGAACGAATTATGCTCCTAATCCGAGGTTCCACTGTATTTCATAGTCTTTCTCCAAACATGGATTGAACAAACATAAAGAATATCCAAAGTATGCAGTCTTTTTACTGATGGAAATAAACAGCTCAGTAGTTTAGTAGTCCCAAAACTGTACTCCTGTGTCCCAGCTCCAGTTACTCGAGAAAATAATGGGTGACCTGTAGGATGATCTGTTACCATATCTTCATGATATATATATATATATATACAGTGGTGTGAAAAACTATTTGCCCCCTTCCTGATTTCTTGTTCTTTTGCATGTTTGTCACACTTAAATATTTCTGCTCATCAAAAACCGTTAACTATTAGTCAAAGATAACATAATTGAACACAAAATGCAGTTTTTAAATGAAGGTTTACGTTATTAAGGGAGAAAAAAACTCAAAATCTACATGGCCCTGTGTGAAAAAGTGATTGCCCCCCTTGTTAAAAAATAACTTAACTGTGGTTTATCACACCTGAGTTCAATTTCTGTAGTCACCCCCAGGCCTGATTACTGCCACACCTCTTTCAATCAAGAAATCCCTTAAATAGGAGCTACCTGACACAGAGAAGTAGACCAAAAGCACCTCAAAAGCTAGACATCAAGCCAAGATCCAAAGAAATTCAGTAACAAATGAGAACAAAAGTAATTGAGATCTATCAGTCTGGTAAAGGTTATAAAGCCATTTCTAAAGCTTTGGGACTCCAGCGAACCACAGTGAGAGCCATTATCCACAAATGGCAAAAACATGGAACAGTGGTGAATAGGGTTGTTCCGATTCCGATACTAGTATCGGAAATGCTGCCGATACCACAAAAAAATCTGGCATCGGAATCGGCGAGTATGAGTCCACGTACCGATCCGATACCATTTTCCTAAACATAACCTATTTATGCCCGCTAGCTTTGCTAGCTTAGCTTTACTTGCAGAGTGTCACGGCGTGCGCCCAAATTGATATTGCTCCTCGCTCACTAGTTAGGCGGCCTCCCCACCCTTTAGGTATGTGAAGTAGCAGGGCCGCAGAATCAGGCAACGGCCCATGAGCTATCGGCGCTATTAAACACAGCGGGGAGTGTAGCTCGGGGTCTGACTGTTGGGAAGCTGGACTTTGCGACGCGGTGGATTTTATGAGAGACAGTGGCACAAGAGCGGGGCGATGTGATGCGCCCCAGAGACTTAAAACAGGGGGGGCGCCTTTGATCTCCGCGAGAGGCGCGCTGCACGAGCTGTGCGAGCTCCCGCGGCACCTTCACTTCCCCGTCGAGCCCGCCTTCGCATCCCTGCCGCCGAAGGGGAAAAGACTGCAGAGAGCCTTTAACCCTTTCCTTACCCATTTTTCTAAATAAATGACCCTTTTTCCTGTAAGACCGTGTTTCATGGTGTAGCCCGTGCACTTAGGGTCGAACCCGTTACACAGGGCTAGTAGTATTTTACTTAAAAAAAGAAATTATATATATATTTATTATGTGTGTGTGTATATATATATATATATATATATATATATATATACATATATATATATATATATATATATATATATATATATATACACACACACACAGTACAGATACACACCCAGGTATCGGATCGGTGCTCGGTATCGGCCGATACCCTGAGCCCAAGTATCGGAATCGGTATCGGGAGGGAAAAAATGGTATCGGAACATCTCTAGTGGTGAACCTTCCCAGGAGTGGCCGGCCGACCGAAATTACCGCAAGAGCGCAGAGACAACTCATCCGAGAGGCCACAAAAGACCCCAGGACAACATCTAAAGAATTGCAGCCCTCACTTGCCTCAATTAAGGTCAGTGTTCACGACTCCACCATAAGAAAGAGACTGGGCAAAAACGGCCTGCATGGCAGATTTCCAAGGCGCAAACCACTTTTAAGCAAAAAGAACATTAAGGCTCGTCTCAATTTTGCTAAAAAAACATCTCAATGATTGCCAAGACTTTTGGGAAAATACCTTGTGGACCGACGAGACAAAAGTTGAACTTTTTGGAAGGTGCGTGTCCCGTTACATCTGGCGTAAAAGTAACACAGCATTTCAGAAAAAGAACATCATACCAACAGTAAAATATGGTGGTGGTAGTCTGATGGTCTGGGGTTGTTTTGATGCTTCAGGACCTGGAAGGCTTGCTGTGATAGATGGAACCATGAATTCTACTGTCTACCATAAAATCCTGAAGGAGAATGTCCGGCCATCTGTTCGTCAACTCAAGCTGAAGCGATCTTGGGTGCTGCAGCAGGACAATGACCCAAAACACACCAGCAAATCCACCTCTGAATGGCTGAAGAAAAACAAAATGAAGACTTTGGAGTGGCCTAGTCAAAGTCCTGACCTGAATCCTATTGAGATATTGTGGCATGACCTTAAAAAGGCGGTTCATGCTAGAAAACCCTCAAATAAAGCTGAATTACAACAATTCTGCAAAGATGAGTGGGCCAAAATTCCTCCAGAGCACTGTAAAAGACTCGTTGCAAGTTATCGCAAACGCTTGATTGCAGTTATTGCTGCTAAGGGTGGCCCAACCAGTTATTAGGTTCAGGGGGCAATTACTTTTTCACACAGGGCCATGTAGGTTTGGATTTTTTTTTCTCCCTAAATAATAAAACCCCTCATTTAAAAACTGCATTTTGTGTTTACTTGTGTTATCTTTGACTAATAGTTAAATGTGTTTGATGATCAGAAACATTTTGTGTGACAAACATGCAAAAGAAAAAGAAATCAGGAGGGGGGCAAATAGTTTTTCACACCACTGTATCTGTGGGCATAACTGTGGGCATTAAAAATAAGCACATGTCAAATAGGCAGCACCAGCAAAAATATAAATATGAAGTTCACATAAGCAAATTAAAAAAAATATTACACTGAAAGGCTGGCAATCAGGACTGAATATTCACAAACCTATAAAGCACCACTAAAATGTTAGCTTTTGATTAAAAATTAAAAAAAAATTATTGAACTTCAGTAAATATGATTGAACTTTGTAAATAAATGAGGGGAAACTGTCCATGGTGCTATGAGTAGCAGCATTCTCTATTCCCTTGGGTCAAAAAGCTATTGAATTTAAAAATAATTTAAAAAATGTAAAAAAAAAAAAAGGAATAATCTCTAATATTAAAAAGGTGTAGTAAGTAGATGAGGGGGTGCAGTTTATGGTGGTCTGAGTGGCATCTGCACATGCCCTTTATTAAAGAAGCTATTAATTTTTTCTTTTGTTTATGAAAAATTAGAAAACAAAATGAAATAAATAGACTCTAAAATTAAAGCGGTGCAGTATGTAGATGATGGGGGCAGTTTATGGTGGCATGAGTGGCATTTGTCCATATCCGCTGGTTAAGAATATACTGTGCATATATAGCAGAAGGAAATATTCTTAGTGTATATACAAGTGGCATCTTTACAGCTATTCTATATATATAAAGATTATTATATAGAGATAACAGTGAAGGGTGCTTATATTCACATTGCACAAGTTTTGAATAATAAGATTGGATTCCTCATAGCTGAAACTATGTTAAGTTAAAAGAAACTCTTACAAGAAATTAATAAATATAAACCAGTCTTTTCCCAATTACACTTACAGTAATTAAGGTCAGATATTTTTTCTTCACGTAGTTCTTCTTAATAAACCTATATGGAAGTCTGTTTCTGCCACTAAATAAAAATAATAATAATAATTGACGTATTTGGGATTTACATTTCTGATATTTATTATTAATTCATTCATTCATTTTCTATACCGCTTAATCCTTCTATTCAGGGTCGCGGGGGGCCTGGAGCCTATCCCAGGAGACTTCGGGCACTAGGCAGGGTACACCCTGGACAGGGTGCCAATCCATCGCAGGGCACACACACATACACACACTCACACTTTATTATTAATTATTTTTACTAATTAACTCCAAAGCATTGTTATACTGCGCATGCGCGAACATTTACATAAGCGCAAGTCATTGTTTACAGAAGCTGGTAAGAGTGTGTGTTATAGCAGTACTGAACTTCCTGTTGGTGACGTAGCTTCCTGTCTTTGTATCGTTGTGCGAAAGTTTCGCGTTTGTACCAGCGTTTAAATTACATAGCGTTTTCATTTAATACAACAATAATATTCATAGCAACTAGTTTTTACATCTCCATACTATTCGGTTTCGCCTTTTTTTTGCGATTTTTGGAGAACGCGCGAGTTTCCTCGTCTAAGAACAACAAACGGAATTCAGCTCCAAACAACTAAAACTCCGACACAGAGGTACGTTATCATGTCTACCGTTCAGCTCGTTCAGTGTGTGGAGTGCAGGATGTTTAGACATTCTTCCTCCGTCATTAGTGATAACTTTATTTGTGATAGGTGTGTGTTAGTGAGCACTCTGACGGAGAAGATATTAAGTTTAGAGGAGCGCGTCCAGACTTTAGAGAGTGTGAGAGCAGCGTTATCCCCCTAGCGGACAGTCTGGGTGCCGCAGGCGGAGATAAACAGACCTGTCGATTTCTGCTGCCTTGTCGAAAAATCCTACCGTAGTACAAATCGATAGCAGAGCCTGTCGATTTATGCTACCGCATCACTACAACTACAGTATGGACGTTAGATCTTATTAGAAGAGTTGATTGTATTTATTAGCATTATCATAAATTAAATCAAATACGCATGTCATCATGTGTGTAATCATTTCTGTATGAACCACACATATGATGACCACAAGATATTCAAATATACAAAAAGATGTAAACGTAGGTGTTTAAACACTGAACCAATTTCAAGATTTTATTTTCCTCAATCTTTAGACTCATTCATGACAATTTATGCAGAAACTCAAATGTTTCGGTCAAATTAAGCAAAGGAAAACGGTTTAAACCCACCGCCAACCGAAGTCTCAGCACCAAGGTAGTATGGATTTATGGGCGTGGAAACAGTGTGCAAACTTGTGGGACTGCGCATGCACAGATCCGATAGTTAGCAAAACTCGATGGGTAGCATTTTTTCGATTGAACACCTTAGAGCCCTCACAGCGGGGCGGGTGGGTGACGACTCGGCGGCATACTTGTTCAGCCAAAGCTAACGCTAAGGCTAACCCACCGGAGCACACCTCCTCTGCGCTTCACGTGTCCAACAGGTTTGCTCTCCTCAGTGATGCACCCACTGAGAAACCTGAAAGAGCTCTGGGGTCCGTTCATCATACATCGCTAACTCAGTTAGCTGGATTTGATTGTTGTGTATTTGTCCTGATCTTGGATTGTTTCGTTCTTCGATGCGCTTCTCGCATTTGCTGTTATAGTAACATGTCCGTAAGCTTGAACCTGCTCGGTAGCAGGTTTATTTCATGTAAACAGGATTAAGGCTGCAGGTGATAACAAATCTGCAGGTGATAACTTGAGACGCATACAAAGGTGTAATGCATTTCCAGTTCAAACTAGCTGAGTCAAACTAAGCTACAGGAAAAATAACTGGCACAGAAAACATGTCCGCCACCCTCTGGAAAACATGGGACTACATACATACAACAGTATAGTTATACACATTCAAATAAATCACAATTCAATAATCGCTTTTTCAAACTTTATTAAAAATAAAAAATGCCCTGAATGGCATCAAACAAAGACAATTCATTGGAACTATTTTAATTCTCATCACTTTGCGTTTGCGAATCCTCCACCTCCTATTCTCTGTGGCGCATGCTTGAGGTGCTCAGACACGTTCCCCTTGATGAACTCCTCAGTGGCTGCACTATCGAATTGCATGATCCCCCTGCACAAGCAGAAATAGACAAATGACTTCAATATATTCAAAGGCAATCTGCAGTCATACACTCAAGTCCACTACCAATACTGGATTAATGCAAAGCCATCTCCCACAAGTGTTAACTGTAACAATTAGGCTGTCTACAAGACTAAGCAGACTGTACTTTTTGAGAAAGCTTACATTGTTTAATGTGTGCATTAGAATGTTGACCAGTAAAAGATGGTAAATAGTTGTTGTGCTTAGTGCAATTTACAAATTGCTGGTTCTGTGCTTGGAAACACATTGGACTCCATAGAAATTATTATTGAGAAGTTTTGCACAAAAGGTTTTTTATATTCTGGATAATACAACACACCCACTACATGTTCTACTTGTCAGAGAGCAGAGTGTTCAGTCGGAGGCTGCTTCAGCTTCAATGTAATGACTCACCTTTGTACCATGAGAGGAGAATAATATTTTGAGAATTGTGACCATTAACCATCTTTTACTTTCAACTTTGCTTTTGTTACTTTCTTAATGCTGTAACACACACGTGTGGATGAATAGTCTATCAAGATGAAGGATATACAATGTAGGGCTGCACGATATATCGAAAAAATATCGTTATCGCAATAATGGCATGCGCGATAACCATATCTCAAGAAGTTGCGATAAATACTTTATTTGCCAAGCATTTGTGTATCCAAATTTGAGCAATCAGATGGGCCCTTACTATGTTTATACCCGCTTATATATATATATATATATATATATATACTTCATTCTGTCGCGAACTAAGCCCAGATGATCAGAAGACTTAGCGATTAGCCATTAGCCGCGATTAGCCGTTAGCCCTTTATAGACGGTAAACCCAAACGCGGAAGAAAGCGAGTAGGCAGGATAACCACGCGAATTAGTTCAAGGACTCTCGCAGAAGGGGAGCAAGGGAAAAACACACATTTAACCCGTGTCCTATAAACACACACTCGAATCAGAAAGGAAACAATCTGGACCGACATGGTGAACACAGTGACTAAGCTGTATCCGGTGGTTTGTTGACTCCTCTTATACTTCCGGGTTCGCGCCCGCATTACTTCCGGGTCCTAGTGCCGGTCGCGGAGCGAGTGTGTGTGTGTGCGCGTGCGTGCGTGTGTGACAAATAGTATTTTTTAAATTTTATTTTTATAAAAAAAAAAACAGGCAAGCCAAAGAGAATATTTAGCTTAAAAGATGCTCTTGTTTTAAGACACTATTGATGAGTGTATGGTCACACGTAAATAAAAAGTAATGTTTGAAAGTAATTCATATTGTGTTGGCAGGTTTATAGTAACAGCAAACCAGAAGTCAGAATATCTGCTGAGGGTTTAAAGTCATTCATAGTGTTTTGAAGTCTAAATATTTGCAACTTCCTTGACATATAGTTTCTTTTTAGCCTGAATTAGATTTAATTACATCAGACGAATATCTATTACCTGTTTATTTTAGTATGATTATTACATATAAATAAATAATAATAAAAAATAGGCAGTAATAATAATAAAAAAAATGCTTTTCTCTAGGGAAATGTTATATCGCAAGAAATATCGTTATCGCAGTATTCAAAAACAATATCGCATATTTTCCTAATATCGTGCAGCCCTAATACAGTGCTATGCATAAGTTTAGACACCCATGCTAAAGTTTCCTAAAAAGGTGAAAAACAAAAATCTATTGGAAATTGATCTTAATGCCTTAATTAAAAAAAAAAATAAGGAAAAGTCCAACCTTTTAAGGATTTTTATTTTTAAAGGCAGTTATTTCATGGATCCAGGATAGTCTGCATCCTGCTAAAGTTCCCTTGGCCTTTGGAATTAAAATCGCTCCACATTATCACATAGCCTTCACCATACCTAGAGATTGGCATCTCTACCTTTAAAAATAAAAATCTGCCTGTGTCTCTATGGAAATGTAACACAGGGACTTATGCACCCTGTATTTTAAGGAAGAACGTTTTCTTTATTTACGATACATATTAAAATGTTATTTGTCACATACAGTCATACAGAGTATGATATGTAGTGAAATGCTTAAACGACTGCTAGTGACCTTAAAAATTATTTGGGCTGCAACTAACGATTATTTTGATAATCGATTAGTTCGTCGATTTCTTTTTCGATTAATCGGATAAAAAGTGACCTCTTTAATTTGCTGTTTTGCTTAACTATATAAAACCATAAATCAGGGTATTATTTATGTATAAAAGTAAACTTAAAAAAATGCAATAGCCACAGAGTATAATGATCTTTAATGTTGACATTTAAACCTTAAATTCTCTTAAATTAATTCAACTTAATAAGAAGAATAATAGACTTCTAGATTATTATGATATTACTTTTAATGAAAGTGTCTTTTGCTACATCCTTGTCACGGTTTATACATTATTTCGATCCTCTCGGGTATTTTATCCTTTTTTGTTGTCTCAATAAATAAAATAATTTTTATATATATATATATATATATATATATATATATATATATATATATAGACCATTTTGCTATACTAGACATTCTCGTAATACGGCGACGTAGGGAGAGAAAAAAATGGCCGCTTCTGGGTTCACTGTTTATTTTGCCCTTTTCCGCATTTCCCTCTGTACAGCCTGTAGGATCATGGGATATATCCGGTCCTCCGAGGTGTAAACTGAACGTGAAGAAAACGCACTAGAAGTGTTTTCCTTGCGTTCGTTGGGATTTGAACACCAAGAAAAAGCTGCATGCAACGTTTTTTATTTATTTATTTTTTTTACCCCGTATAACCGCGTAGCCGGACAAACCCACGTCACCAAAGCCCATGTGAACTCTTCTCACTGACTCCTTTTTTTTTTTTTTTTTTTTTAGTCGTGGCCAATTCCTCCCGGTCACTAGGGGCTCCCACATGTGTAGAAAACCCTCGGTGCTTCATCCGCGCTCACCGGACACTACGAACGGCAGAAAACCGCTCGCTTTTAACGCCGGATTAGAGGTGTTTAATGTAAATTGCTCCCATACCTTGGAGGACTTGGGGCGCGAGCTTTTTCCTGCAAACGTTTCTTCAACTGCCATTGCGCGAGCGACTGTGTATCTGTTTGTGTATTTGTGCATCTTGTGGTCGCGCTCCTCAATAACGTGGGCAGCCCAACTAATCGATAACCGCATTCGTTGACAATGAATTTCATTATCATTATCGATTTTATCGATTAGTTGTTGCAGCCCAAGTATCAACCAATTTTATTTCAAATGTATAAAGTATATGAGAATGAGAAACATACCATTTCTAACAAAACCCTCTGGAATTCCTTTTTTAGGGTGCTTTCACACCTATAGTTCGATTGCTTTAGTCCGCACCAGTCAGAAAAATGTTACAATGTAGTAAACAGACGTTGGTACGGTTTGCTTTCACATATGCAGAGTTCTAAACGAACCAAAATAGACCGCGAAGCCCATCGGCACCGGAAACACTATTTTTTACTATATATTTTCAGAAAATCATGCCACTTTCAATAATCATGGAGGAACAGTTTTGCTTTGCGCTCATGGTGCTGATCCTCGCGCACTGCATTGTACGTGCAAATCCTTATTTTCAGATAATTTCTAACACGATTCGCGGCTGCGATTCCAAACCAGCTTCCTGGTTTATTCATCTCGCCGATGGCGCATCGTGCGCTACTTCAGGGAGAGACGTGCCCTCCTCCTGAATGATTATTTTGTTATTAGCCAGCGATCTTCCTGCAGATCCATCAGGTAATCCGTTGGCCAATCGAAACAGCCCAGCCACACATTTTTTCATCTTTAATGTGAATACAGAGAGGCACTTAATTTCCTCGGCACTCCACGTTTCTCCGCAGTTTGATTTCATCGCGAGTCGAGCTTGAAAAATTTAATCGAGTTATCAGGAAGGGAAAATAATTTTACCCGCAACCCCAAAGTGCATTAAACTATACCATTTCATCAGATTTGGTTTGGTTGCTTTCACACCAGACGAACTGTACCAAAGTAGAGCGGATAAAGCGGTCCGAGACCACCCCTTCAGGCAGGTCTCGGATCGATTGATTTGGTGCGCACCAAAGTACCGAGATCAACACAATCACATCAACACAAACGAACTGAACCAAGGGACCAAACACGTCTGGTGCGCACCAAATGCTGTAAGTGTGAAAGCACCCTTAGTGCGCTTCCGTGTTGATGTAATCACCTCATCGTCCTCTTCTGCCTGGCTGGTCAGGTTGTAGGCGTCACATTCACGACGCTTATCTAGAAATTATAATTAGTTTCAAATTCACCTTAAAAAATATATATATTTTGACATGGTAATGTATAAAATTTTCTATTAATCTAGGCAAAACTTGCCTGAAGTCATTTTTATCTTGATTAATATGAGTGTCATCCTGGGGGTTAATTTTGTCCTTTATAGCTTTTTCTGTTTTTTGTGACACTCATTTTACTTGGCCATCTGACGGTTTTCATTTCTCTGTCGATCCAACTGTCAGGAACTACACCCTCCTCCTCTTGGGTACCCTCCCTCCAAACTGCCCTCGTGTACATGACCTGGAAAGGATAAGTTTTTAACATTTTAGTTTAAAGTTTAGTGGTTGAGAGGGTTTGGACATGGGCTATGAGGGTAACATTGGGGGTAGGATATTGTGGCAAGAGGACAACGGGGTGTTTTATGGATGCATTAAGAAAGGACATGCAGGTGTCACAGAGGAAGATATGGAAAACAAACGGATCTGATGATCCCTGATGGAATCTAGCAAAAAAAAAAAAAAAAAAAAACCTTAATGTGTGTGTTCCAGACCATGGCGAAGGGGTATGAGGACAAAACCACCAGCTTCGTGTGGGAGGCAGGCCGCCTTCCGGAACAGATCCCTTTCTCGCAGTAGTGCATTTTTCATCCTGACATGACCATTTCCTATGTACACTATGTTCAGAAGTCCAGAGCTACACGGTTGTTGAAATAATGAAGTGTGACGCTGGAGCAGAATTTCACAAGCTAAAGTCCCATCTGCATTTTTCTGTCGAACAAAAGCAAAGCTGTTGTCCCTCAAAAGAAAACTGTCCTTTTCTTTATCAGAGTCAAACACTTTAGGGTATCTTTGGCTACTGACCACTTAGACCAGTCTAAGACCACTTAGATTGCTTGATTTCAGACAAATGCCTCTAGTCACTTGTTCCAAGGGACTTCTCCCACTCCTCACGTGTTTTTTGACTTGTTGTAGGTAGTTTTCGAATGGAAAACAGGAAATCTCATTTAAGGAACAGTTGAAGTGGCTGGCATCTTCTTGGAGATGAATTAGTGCATGTACATTATACACAGCAAAGTTCTTGCCATACAGGTCAGCACAGCACATGACAAAATGTTTGATTAGTTCCTGAGAATATTGGAGATAGGCATTTCGCGTCCGCTCATCTGATTCAAGCATTATTGACATGGATATTGCCAATGACAAGAAATGTTGGTATTTTTTGGGGGACAACAGTTTCCAAAACCACAGGACCTGTGTACAGTAAAAACTGCCTCAGTTCAGTGTCTTTCCACCTATCAATTTCATGCAAACCCTGCGGTTGTCGAGCAAATTCACTTGGCATCTTCCCTCTCAGTGCAATTAGTTTCTCAGAAATTGCGTCCATTTGCCTCACAGATAAACGACAGACCTTTGGGCCACGAGTCAAGTAAATTAACAGCCGCCTAACTACTCTCAAGCAGACGACATGCATATAATCTAGGACAAAGGAGCTGACGCAAGGAATTCCTGCTGCAATGAAGGGGCTGATACCAGTTTGGTGATTACTGTACTCCACTCTGGAGAAACATCTTTTTGAGAAGTGCATTCCTTTTCACTGAGAACTATTCTTCTCTCAACACGAGTACCTCTGATTAAGCATCGTTCACAACTCTCATAGGCTGTATGACCCTTAATACATTTCAGATATGCCCTTGCTGGGCATCAATATTGACAGTGTAAGTCTGGCCTTTAAAAACTATTCCATTGTCCTTGAGATGTTTGTATTCTGTCAGAGTCTTTTAAATACTCCTCAAGAGGACTTGGCTTACTTTGTCCACTGAACATGGCTACAATGAATGGATCAAAATGGCCACACTTCGCCAGTATTGGCCAGAATTAGACACCACTACTTTTGAAAAGTGGGATGCCATCGACGTTTATGCTGAGGTACACATCATTAGTCTCCATCTGACTTAAATAACGACAGATACCCTTTTCTAAGCTGTAGTACTTGTACTGGCCACCACATTTCGACTCTGTTGTGTTATGCTGTGGTGTACCAAGAAGTGTCCGGCAATCCACAGGCAATAAGTGCCCTTGGTTTCTTAATATGGGCAATAGACCATTGAGTGCTCTGTGTGTCAATCTGTGCTCTGAGGCCCACTGTCTCAGTTCGTCCTCAAAGCTGGTCACTTCAGCTTCATTTGGTTCCTGTTCCGAGTCAGTAGAGGAATAGTCCAAATCAGTGTCAAAGTCAAAATCTTCTGATGCCGCAAGAACACTGTTACTCAAACTATCTGGGGTCCTAGGCACACGGTTACTGCTACAACTACTTGTCCCAGGCACATTGTTGGAATTATTTTCAATGCCCTCATCATCACTGTCAGAATAACAGAGCAGTTGATCCAGTTCTCTTTTGCGTTTTCTCAACTGTCTTACTCTCAAAGTCATCTGTAAACACAGTCGTTAATCAAAATTTAAGTTTAACTGTTTATTTGACTGGGGCCTGTACAAAAGAAAAGAGGATGAGATCACATGTACCTTGTTTAAGTGGTTTATCTCCTAACAGGATCGAAGGACACCTCACTCGTTAGACCACATGAAAGACAAAAAATGGGTTACACACCTTAGTTTTCATTCTCCATCACCCAGAAGTTAAAGGATTAGTTCAATATCAAGAAAAAACCTATGTTATAACATAACGTTATACAACATTAGGAGTTTTTTTTTCATAATGTCTGACAATATTAGAAATGTGAATGTTATTGAAAAAGCCCCTAAAACAGCCAAAACGAGTTAGCTTGATTTAAAGGTAGCAGCTAACTAGCAGCCAGACAACGTGTAACATTAACCTATTGTTCGTTTCTGTGCCAGAGACAAAACACCTTTAGTTAACTAATCACTTCAGGAAATGTACCTCTAGTTTAATTAAATACAATAAAACATATAATGTTAATTTCATGAACGATTAAACTGATTAGAGACGGTATAACATCAACCAACCTTGCACCATCTGTAAACCCCGTAGCTAGCAGCTAGACGCCATTACGGTAGCAAAAAGCTAACGTTAGTCAGTTAGAACTCAGTCAGAACATGCTGCTATCGGTAACGTATATAGGTGCAGTTTAGTGTCCCAATAAATTGTTCAAATAGCTGTGACCTTTGACCATTCGCAGCTTTATTGTAAGACAATACCGCCAAAGACTATACACATGGACATTGAAATAAATGCTGACCGAACTTACCTTCAATTTCGAGGAAACAGGTTCACCAGCGATCTGAATAGCTGTGCCGTCCAGAACACTACGGCTCTGACTCGCGCCAAGCCGCCAAATGCCTCGTGTTGCCTCAGCCAGTGAGAGTGGCATTTATGATGATGTGTTCGTTTCAGCCAATCAGAGTGATTCTGACTGGTTTTTGGAAATCCTCCTTGAAGAACTTGTATTGTCTTATACTCTTTGCCTAGCTTGATGGAGAATGAACGTCAAAATGACGTACAAGTTGGGTCATGGTTGGACGTCCAAATAGCGGACCTAGTTTGGACGTCGAATAGACGTCCAGAATTGGTCATGGACTGACGGACCCAATATAGACATGTTCTGCACATCTATCCAACGTCCAATGTTTAGTGGGATATATATACACACACACATAATCGCTATCAAATATTATATTAGAACATAAATTCATAGGTTTATTATTATCAAATGATATTACTATTATAATGAAACCTAGGCACGAGACAGGCGTCAAGACCATTAATACAAATTCTTGTATAATGTTTATTTTGTAGCACATTTATTTTTTAGGGGTTCGTCATGAATGTGCAAATAAATATTTATATAGAATAAAAACGTATATATTTTTTATAATGAAAAATTGGACGAAACTAATTTTATTATAAAAATTAACAATATAAAAGCATACATGTTTTTGTATATTATTTCTATTTTTTCATATACAACATATTTTTCATATTGCTTATTTTATTTTATTGCGCAAGGAATGCACATTAGAGCTGTAATCAGGCCTTAAAAGTTAGGCCCGATAGGGCCCGAGCCTGACAAGTAAATTTTGATTGACAGCCTTTTAATAGCCCGAACCCGACTTTACAGCCCGACGTTATTCAAAAGTGCTCAAACACACAGTAGAGCTGTAATCGGGCCTTAAAAGTTAGGCCCGACAGGGCCAGAGCCCGACAGATTTCGGCCCGAGCCCGACAAGTACATTTTGATTGACAGCCTTTTAAAAGCCCGAACCCGACTTTACAGCCCGACATTATTCAAAATTGCGCAAACACACGGCGCTTTTGCCTTTGGTCAAGAATGAGTAATTTATACATGTTTTAACATAATTTATTTATGACTAACGAACAACCAACAGGCAACTTGGAAGTTGGAACAAAAAATTAACAAGCCCTCTGTAACATCTCAGCACTCAAATAAGTCCAGGCAGACACTTACCCTATAAATAGGCCAACAATAGTCCCATAAAAATAAGTATTTCTTTACAAATTAAAATAAGGTAAATTCAAAATTAAAATGTGTTTTTGGCAATAACGAAATTACACAATCCGGCCTCAACGCGACGGTGGATTGCAGCTGAAATTATAATTATATGAAAGAATAATGGCAACATTAGCCTACATGGTCAAAACTTTCTCACACCGCATACTTTGCTTTACAAAACGTAATCGCCAGTGGCAAGCCTCTGTTTAACCTCCTCAGCATCCATTTTCGCATTTCTCTCGCGCTAATCAAAACGCATCACATGACCACGCAAGCCCGGCCCGAGCCCGAGTAAAATTTTATTAATTAAGCCCGAGCGCGACCGGTCCCGTCGGGTTCGGGCAAAAGATCTTCAGCTCTAATGCGCATATGTTCTATAATATTTGATAGCGATTATGTGTGTGTGGTGGCGGGATCCATGGCAGGGGGCATTTCAGCGCATAACAGGTGTTACAAAAAAAATTTCGCCACTCTTTTGTCATTTCGTCAACTAATCAAAGGGGTTGTGATCAGTGTTTCTACTGTCGATGCATATCGCCTTTTAAACCAACACACGAACGCGCAACAATCCTTGACAACTCAATCCAGCTATACTAATGATCAACAACAGGTGTGCTCGAAGAACCAACTTAGCCGGATTGTAATTAGCACGATGATCTCATCTTAGATGTGTCAGTTCATCTCGGATGTGTCAAGCGACGTACGACGAACGGACCCCAGGTTATAGGAGACTCTATACTGAGGCACGTGAAATTAGCTAGACCTTTAGGGGCGGCAGTGGTTAGGTGTATCCCGGGAGCCAGAGCACCGGACATAGCAGGTAATTTTAGGGCTCTAGGACAGCACAGTTTCTCTAAAATAGTGGTACATGCTGGAGCTAATGATATACGCCACTCAGAGGTTAGTAAGAGTAACTTTACCAGGGCGTAAATTTCATTTAACAGTAGCGGGGGACAATAAATATTAAATTTCTCATGAGCAATTTTTGAAGGGGAAACAAATAATACAGTCAAATTGTACTTTTTGTACAAATTGAAAAGTTTTTCTAAGGTTCAATGACAAAGCAGATTTTTCTTCAAAACTATTACCATGTTGTTTACAGTCAAGCCATCAACATACAATAAAATGTGAACATGAGATCTAAACTAAAAACTATGCTCCCTGGCAATATCATCTCTTTGTTCTGCTATCTCAAGCTCCCACCTTGGTTCTGAATCTGCCCGTTCCTCTACTCTCACTGTCTCAGAACAGACTCCAGAACAGTCTCAGAACAGACTCCAGTAGCAGAAATGCAGGAAAAGATGTTTTCCATACTCATAATAACTACAGTAACCTGTTTACATTATACTTGTTAAATTGAAAGATCATACTGTAAATTGGTGAACCTGTGATGTTCATCTACTGAACAGCCACAACTACGAAAACATTAAAGAAATTGTTCACCCCCCCCCACCCAAAAAAATTTAATTATCCCTCCAATAAAAGCACCACACTTGTGTGACACTGTACATCTGATTGGCCCTGGTCTACCTGTCCCTCAATAATTTCTGTCTCCTTTGCCTGTGACTGGTCTTCATGACAATTTAAATAATTTCTGTCATATTGAATTTTCACCTGCACAACACACAAGATGTTATATCATTTCTATCTGTTATCGCCCAAATGAGGATGGGTTCCCTGTTGAGTCTGGTTCCTCTCAAGGTTTCTTCCTAATGCCATCTCAGGGAGTTTTTCCTTGCCACCGTCGCCGTCACCCTTGGCTTGCTCATCAGAGACATTTCATTCATTCATCTCATTATTATCTGCACATTTCTCTCACACATCCACACTTCCAATTATTTTCTTTTCTATAATTATTATTTGTTTTTATTTATTTATTTTCTATTATAATTTTATTTATTTATTTATTACTTTATATATAATTATTCTATATATATATATAATATATAATATTTTTTTTTTTTTTTTTTTTTTGTTAAATTTCTAAAATTTTTGTGAAGCTGCTTTGAGACAATGACCATTGTTAAAAGCGCTATATAAATAAATTGAATTGAATTGAATTGATTAATATTGTGACATTAGTATTTTCATAAGCACCCATTCTTAAAGCCAAATTTCCTTAATATGTGAACTTACTTGGGGTTTAGGTCACTGAAAAATGATCTTATGTCCATTTATCTATGACACTGCAAGGCAAGATTATTTATACTGTAGCACATTTCATACACAATGGTAATTCAAATTGCTTTACATAAAGAAAGTAAAACTATCAAAAAATAATCAAAAATAAAACAAGGAATTAAAAAAAAGGTTTAAAATTGTATTTAATGTTAATTTTAGTTAAAATTAAATTTAAATTAATTAAGACACTTAGAACAGAATGGATATTGATTATACAAAAAAAATACAATTCGGACGTAGCACAGTGCTCATTTAGTAAATGTACAGCTAAACAATATGTTGTTAATTGTGGCCATTAATGTTAACACTATGCCAAGTCGTCACAAATAATTTGTTGTTAGTTGCAGTGCACTATGTAACAAGCTAAACAAGCTAACGTTATCTAGATAAGTAATAAATTAATCGCTAATACAGCAGATTCATGGAAAATTACAATCGGTATTTACGCCCATGAACTTTACAGAGGTGTTTAAATTAGCGAAGGCGATGTCCGATGAAGTAATATGCTCTGGTCCCATCCCAATGAGATTCAAGATTCAAAGAACTTTATTAATCCCAGAGGGAAATTGCTCTTGGTTATACAGTTGCTCAGATTAATCAGATTAATTTACTGGGAAGGAAGAAGAATTAAGTTGGCGGGGGGGGGGGGGGGGGGGGGTATATATTAGACAGGAAAATAAAATTAAAGAAACAGATAACGAACGAAAAATAACAATGAATAGAAGTAAAAATAGAATAGATTAGTAATTAGCTCTGGCACATAATTTAGTTACCTATTGCACTAAAACAAGTGTAAGTGAAAAGTATTGCACAAGTGTATTATTATCAGATATTGCACTTAGAATATTGAGTTGTGTGAACAAAAAATGGTAAAGTCATTGGTTATTAACCAGGAACTAATGACAGTCCCTGACCTGTAGTAAAAATGCTATAGAGAAGAGTTATATAATTTTATGGCCAAAGGGAGAAAAGATGATCTGTGGCGCTCTGTAGAACACCTGGTCATAATTAGTCTCTGGCTGAAGTTGCTCCTCTGGTCGGTGAGAACTCCGTATAGCGGGTGAGAAGGATTGTTCAAGATTGTTCGTATTTTGGACAGAATCCTCCTTTTTGCCACGACATCAAAAGAGTCCAGATCCAAACCCAGGACAGATCCGGCCCTTTTAATGACCTTGTCCAGTCTGTTTCTGTCTGCCGCTTTTATGTTACATCCCCAGCAGACCACGGTAAAGAAGACGACACTCGCCACCACAGATTCGTAAAACATCCGAAGAATGGTATTACAGATGTTGAAAGACCTGAGCCTTCTCAGAAAGTACAACCTGCTCTGTCCTTTCTTGTAAAGGGCCATTGTGTTAACTGACCAGTCCAGTTTATTATCCAAATGGACTCCTAGGTATTTGTACTCAGAGACCATGTCCACCGTCTCTCCCTGGACAGATATAGGAGTCACAGGGGTTCCACCTTTCCTAAAGTCGACCACCAGCTCCTTTGTTTTCTTGACATTAAGTTGAAGGTGGTTGCGCCCACACCAGAAAACAAAGACGTGGCGACATAGCTTACAGCAGGTTATGGTCGCTGAACCGCTGGATGTCCAGGTGGTGCTCCAAAAATAATGTGGGCTACATAGATAATTGGAAGACCTTTGAGGGCAAAGCTGGCCTGTTAGGGCGGGACTGTGTCCATCCCACTCGGGAAGGTACTGCTCTTATTTCCTGTAGACAGCAGACTTCTGAGACTTCCTGCTCATAGTCTCAGTAGAGGTCTAGTTAATCGGTGACAATCCAGAGCCCAGGCCAGGGAGCAGACAGACAGGCTAAACCAACCGTCTGCTAGCTGCATAGCGTTGTCACTCAGGGTTCACCATATTGAGACTGTCTGTTCCCTGATCTAAGCAAAAATGTAGAAAGACTCAGTCTGTTTCAATAATTTAATTAACATAAAGTCCACAAACTCTGATCATATTGAATGCGCAGCCGGCACCTCTGCTCTGAAGCTAGGACTGTTAAATATTAGATCTCTTGCATCAAAAGCAGTTATAGTTAATGAAATTATCACAGATCAGGCGTTTGATATACTCTGTTTAACTGAAACATGGGTTAAACAGGACGAGTATGTAGCTCTAAATGAAGCTAGTCCTCCTGGGTACAGCTACATACACCAGCCTCGGCTAACTGGTAGAGGAGGAGGTGTTGCAGTTATTCATAATGATAATCTGTCTATCGTACAAAAACACGGACACAAATTTAACTAATTTGAAATTCTTAATAGTAACATAAGTGTATTTAAGTATATTAAATCAGCTCAGTCGATTCCACTAATTATAATTTACAGACCTCCAGGGCCGTATTCTGTATTTCTTAGTGAATTTGCACATTAATGATGAGCACTTCAAATGAGTTAAACCTGGGCCAGTGAGTACATCATTGTGGATAGCGGCGACACCACCACCGCGACCAATTAGACGGGGCTCGTGCTTGTAGAAATATCCTGACGGAGTAGACTCATTCAAACCAAAATATTCATTTGGTTTAAGCCAGGTTTCGGTGAGACAGAGTGCGTCAAGGCAATAATCTGAGATAATTTCATTAACAATAAGTGCTTTAGGCGCAAGGGATCTAATGTTGAGTAGTCCAAACTTTAGAGGTGAATTTTGACTACTTATTTGGCCTTTTTCTGGTTTTATGGTTATCAGATTGTTTCGGGTGAATTTAACAAATTTATTCTTTTTTCTCACTATTCGGGGAACAGACCCAATTTCTATAGGACAGGCTATGTGTGTGCGTCTATCACTATGGTGAGTTGTGATGTGGCTAAGATGTGTGGAATCTACAGTATGACTTATCGCCAGTCAGATGGTTCGTAGTGTCCTTGAGATGTTGTCAGAGAGGACCGCTGCTCCAGCTCTGCTAGGGTGCAGGCCATGAGTGTGGTAGGACGTTCCCAGAAAACATTTCAGTTATCAACAAAGGGTAATTTTTGTTCTGTCAACACCAAGATTGTAACCATTCATTAAAGGCAAATAATCTACTGAACTTCTCGATTCCTCGCTGAAATGTGGGAAGCGGTCCAGATATGATGATCCTTGACGTGGGTGATGTCCCGCGGACCTTCTCGACCAGGCTCCTGAAGTTCTTCTTTAGGATCTCCGTCTGCCTCAGCCTGGTGTCGTTCGTGCCAGCATGAAGGACCACAGCTCGAATGTTCTTCCTCAGGGCAGCAGGCACCTGTGCAGCAACATCAAGAACACGTGCACCAGGTAAACAGCGAGTGTACGCCTTACCTTTAGCCGTGGTAGCATGCACTTGCCGAACGATGGAGTCGCCGATGACCAGCGCATCGTGTGCTGTCTCGCGGAGAGGAGCGAAGCAGTTTCGGGTCGAGATCTCGAAGACGGGTGGAGGGGGAGAGGTCCTCGCCCGGGGCCTGGCTCGCGCCTTCTGCTGCTGCTGTATACAGGCTCTGTGGTATCCCGGCGCCGGGGTGAAGGAAACCTGGGCGGGCTGCGTCCTTGGTGTGTTGGACCTGGGCAGAGAAACACGCGGGGTTGAGGTTGTCGGAGAATTCTCTCGTCGAGAATTTACCTGGGACAGGTGAGCGTCGGTCCGTGACTATTCCAGCGTGGCTTTCCGCTGCTGTAGCCGGGCCAGCTTCACCTGTAGCTTGCGGATCAGCTTCTCCACGACCTCCAGCTCCAAATCCACCAAGTGCAGCTCCAATGTCTCCTCACCTGCACTCAGAGGCAGAGTCACAACCGACATGGTATCTAAAAATGGAAATAATCGGTGTGAAGAAGAGTAAACAAACTTGTCACCGTAAAAAAGGTCAGTTTTAGATGCGGAACTTGTGGAGAACACAAGCTTTTGACCGTAAGCTACAGTAATCCAAGTAAGATAGTAAGATACAACAAACATTTTGTTGTAAATGAATTTATAGATAGTGACCTACAGATACAGCGATTGGGTTGTTGTAACTACAGTGAATTTACTGAAGACAACTGTAAGAAGTGTTGAATCTTTGATGCTTAACGAGAGACAAAGAAATCATCTGACTTCCGGGTTTGTGTGAGTAAATAATCAAACCAAAGATACGCGTCAAAACGTGTAGTATGACCGCAGCACTCAAATCAAGTCTGGCTGAACTATATCCTTTTTTTTTTTTTTTTTCTCAATCAAATGTCCACTATACTTGGGCTACATGTCAATTAACTGCTATATTTGGCCCAGGATTTCCTGGCACACAGCAGCCTATCACAGCCCACATCACAATACATTGGGTCATATTTATAAAACAAAGAACATTAAGACAAACATATAAAACTATAAAGATATTTTAGCTGGTCGGAGGATCTTGATGCGGTGTAAGATACACCACTCATCAGTGTAAGCTGCAAGTGCAACACCTCTTCCCTTCTCTACCTGAGCCGAGTAAAAAGGATGGCAATCAAACTGAACAGGGAAGCTGGAACAAAATCAGCAGCATAAGCACGTGCTAGTAATTATTATGGTAGTCAATATGAATTGAAATTAATGTTTCTCAATAAATAAAATGAGTACTGTATCTATTTTACTAGCGCAAGTTAACGCTGCTACTGGTTTTATTTCAGCTTCCCTGTTCAGTTCAATTGCCTTTCTTTTCACTTTTCATTACGCATCAGTTGTCTGTCTCAGTTATTGTGACAGCAGCTTACTAGCCTTTCTTGCTGTTTAGATCTCCTGTCTCTGTGATTAGTGTATCCAAGTCTGACTGTAATATTCCTCTCTCCTTGTATAAGGCCTCCATTGTCTCACAAAGATTTCAGTGAGACGTACCTGGCATGCGGTTGGTTTCAAAGGAATGTGATTAGACAGGAAATCAACAAATTTTTCATCTGCCAGTAATCTAGATTTAAATCTCCACATACCCTGAGATGCCATACTATTAGGAAAGCAGACAATGGTCAGACATTACTATACCTGTATATTCACATGACTTGATGGTGGTAACATTCTCTGGTGAAGTCAATCCTTGAATAAAGCTGATGAGCTGTAGAAAAAAAAAAAAAAAAGGAAGTTGGATGTTTATATTTTCATGCATCAGCCAAACCAAGAAACCCAGATGGTCCAGATTATGCTTTTTAACACTGGGTGGATTATACAGGAAAAATAACGTCTTAAAATCCAAGACTCTCCAGTTCTGGAAGGGTTGTAATGAAAGCTTTAAGAAAAGTTACATGTCTCAATTATCTCAGTCTCAAATATGTGTTAGCAAGCAGTATCTTAAGCAGTTTCCCTTGAACAATGATATAATAGCCCTCTTCATCACCTTATGGCGCTTTTCCACTGCATAGTACGGCACGACATGGTTCAGTTCAACTCACTTTTGGGGGGGGTTTTCCACTGGGAACAATACCTGGTCCTTTTTTTAGTACTACCTCAGCCGAGGTTCCAAGCGCGCCGAACCGTTACCAAAACGTGACGTGTAAACTCTGCTGGTCTCTGATTGGCCGGAGAAAATCGTCATCACTGCGTCACCGAACTTGCGACACGAGATACAACAGAACCGCTATATATTTAGAACAGCCAGCAAAGGATCGGAAGCACCTTTTTGTATTAACCAAACATTTTCTTTGGCTGCCATCAGCCTCTTTTGAAACAAACTCCTTCGTCTCGCTGTTAAAAACATCGACATGCCGAGAATGAAAAACACCATGCCGTCGATATGCTCCATTGTTGTGTGTTTGTTTGTGGCGCGTTTACGATGACGTCACGGCAGTAGCGGCGCCGCAACTAAACAACACGTGAATAATCCCGCCCGCTCTAAAGCGTTACTAATCTGCAGTGGAAGCGCAAACCGAAGTGAGTTGAACTGAACCGTGTTGTGCCGTACTATGCAGTGGAAAAGAGGCAATAGTTAACATTTCTCCTTAACTCACCTCACTGACTTAAAGTACTTATAGCTGCAGGGTATCCAATAAGCAGCAATCAAAGTCCTAGAAATATTGGTTTAAACAAAAAGTCTAACACACCTTGCATTAATTAGGAATTTTCTGCAGGTTATATCATTTACATTAAGGCTTCAGAGTATCTCTCTCAAAGTTCATAGCCTGCTTTAGATCTTTAAAACTCCGCCTCACTTCATCTTTTGTGGCGACTCTCAGCTCGGCAGGATAGAGCAGAGCATCCGAGTCTCATGTGGTGTTTTTTTTTTTTTATTTGTGCCTGCCTGGTCCATCATATCTCCGAACGCTTTTCTCAGTTGCTTGTATTGCAGCTTTATCTCAGCAGTCTGGGCCTCAGCTTTTTCATCCATTTTGAATAGTAACTCTGTTCTTAGAATTCATATCTCACAGAGAATGATCTTGATTAGTTTCCTTTGTCTTTTCCTCTGCTTCCACCACAGAGTTTTTGCCATCTCGGCTGAGGTGGTACTAAAAAAAGAACATGTCTATCTAGTTTGCTGCATGTACCGGGCATATTGAATAAACCTTGAAATTGAGCAAATGTTTATATAAACTTTATTTAGAACATTTTATTCTCCCTTAGTTATACGAAATGCTTTTTGGGCTGATCGAGAATGCGATTGTGTTTTTAAAAAGATGTCCAGTTCAGTATGGAGACCAGTCAAACACTTCTTTATATGTTGCCGTCCATGCCGGAAGCCAAAAATAAATGAATTAAACAGGATCTTTGAGGATAATGTAAAATTTTTGTTTTGTATGTTTTGTTACTGAGTTTTATCTTCATCTCTCCATAGATAAATAAAAAAAGACGATGACGACAAGAGACTCCGGAAGGCAGAAGAAAGATGACCAGTGTGGGAGGAGGTTTTCTCGTCAGGCTTCTATAAAACAACACCAGTGCACTCACACTGGAGAGAAGCCTTATAACTGCTCACAGTGTGGAAAGAGTTTTGCCCATCAGAATTCACTAAAACGTCACGAGCGCATCCACACTGGAGAGAAGCCTTATAACTGCTCACAGTGTGGAAAGAGTTTTGCCCATCAGAATTCACTAAAAAGTCACGAGCGCATCCACACTGGAGAGAAGCCTTATAACTGCTCACAGTGTGGAACAGATTTTTATCGTCTGAATAATCTCCAACAACACCAGCGCATTCACACTGGAGAGAAGCCTTATAAGTGCTCACAATGTGGGAAGAGTTTTGCCCATCAGAATTCACTAAAAAGTCACGAGCGCATCCACACTGGAGAGAAGCCTTATAACTGCTCACAGTGTGGAACAGATTTTTCTCAACTGAGTAGTCTCCAACGTCACCAGCGCATTCACACTGGAGAGAAGCCTTATAAATGCTCACAATGTGGAATAGATTTTCGTCGTCTGAATAATCTCCAAAAACACCAGCGCATTCACACTGGAGAGAAGCCTTATAAGTGCTCACAATGTGGACAGAGTTTTGCCCATCATAGTTCACTAAAACAACACCTGCACATTCACACTGGAGAGAAGCCTTATAAGTGCTCACAGTGTGGAAAGAGTTTTGCCCGTCATAGTTCACTAAAAAGTCACGAGCACATTCACACTGGAGAGAAGCCTTATAAGTGCTCACAATGTGGAAAGAGTTTTATCAGTCAGAGTTCACTAAATAGACACAAGCACATTCACACTGGAGAGAAGACTTATAAGTGCTCACAGTGTGGAAAGAGTTTTACCCAGCAGAGTTCACTAATTATACACGAGCGCACTCACACTGGAGAGAAGCCTTATATCTGCTCACAGTGTGGAAAGAGTTTTGCCCGGCAGAGTTCACTAATTATACACGTGCGCACTCACACTGGAGAGAAGCCTTATATCTGCTCACAGTGTGGAAAGAGTTTTACCCAGCAGAGTTCACTAAATAGACACGAGCGCACTCACACTGGAGAGAAGCCTTATAACTGCTCACAGTCTGGGAAGTTCAGCACATTCATAATAGAGACAAACTTTAGTGAACTTTGGGGTCAAGTGTGATCTAGCCTTGTCTCCCCCCCCCCCCCCCCCCCCCCCAATAGCTTCACTGATACGTGGATTTCTTAAATATACATTTGTTTATTCCTTGAGTTCTTTGTTTTATGTGGATGTGGGTGAAAATGCTCTTATTTTCATTATTAAACATTCTTAATTTTTCTCTCTCTCTTTTTAGTTCTTAAAACAATTTAAGTAATTTTAGCAATCTCCTTAGGTTTCTTTGCTTGATGCAGGACAATAATTTACCCTTCTGAAACAGAGGAACATTATTGCCATGACCACTGAACATCTCGTCTGATATGTCTTGTTGTTGTTTAAGAAATGATAAGATACTTCCTGCATCAGTTTGTGTTAAATACTGTAACTTGTTGCTGCTGAATCATATTAACCAATAAATATCCAATGGAAAGTAAATAATTTTGTGGAATATTACATTTTATTCATTAAAAGAAAAATACTCCTTTAGTAGTGTAAAGGAATGTTTCGTTCATAATGGTTTCTGAGGTCTTCTATATAAATAAAAAATATATAGAATATAAAATATAAAAATATATATATATATATATATATTTTTTTTTTTTTATATAAAAAATATAGTTCTGTACCATGGCCAGAACTTAATCTTTCAATTACAGTTGATTTTTAAATTTTATTTCTATAGCGCTTTTAACAAATGACAGTCTCAAAACAGCTTTACACAATCAAAACAATTATTTAAGTTTGTATGGAATGTGAATGTGTATGAATCAAAATGTTCAGATAGTCCCTGGTGAGCAAGCCGAGGGCGGCAGTGGCAAGGAAAAACTCCCTGAGATGGTAATAGGAAGAAACCTTGAGAGGAACCAGACTCAACAAGGAACCCATCCTCATCTGGGTGAAACAGATGGCAGGAAATTATCTGCATTTATACAGTGTGTTAGGTGGCAGGCAGTTCAGCTATAATAGTTAATGTTAAAATGGAGTCCAGGTAGTTATTGGAGACTCAGATAGACTTGTAGAAAGTTCCAGTCCTGAACTATCGAATTGTCAAGTCCTCAGAGAAACAGCTGCTAACACCAGTCGAGACCAGAACCGTCTTCTAAGTAGAGAGAATCACCCCAGACACCAGACGCATCCCAAAGACACACACGGGGCATCCATGCGACGAGACCTCCAACCAGGAGCGGGGCACCAGGATGGGTCAGACAGGTCTGGAGGGCAGAGGGAGTCTGGATCACTGGCAGCTCAGGAACGACATGTGTAGCTCGACAGAGAGAGAAAGAGTGACGGGGAGAGAGGAAAGAGAAATAGAAGAAGAGAGATGGCAGTTAGGTATGGTCACAGCCACATAATGTGAATGTATATTTATTGTAGAGTGCAAGCAGGGACTCCGGCAGGACTAACTATGACAGCATAACTGAAAGGGAGAGCCAGAAGGAAACACAAACATGAGGGGGAACTAAGATGTAAAGCAATCACCTCACCGTCAACAAACCTGAGTGATCAAATGAGAGTGAGGAAGACAGCATCTAAACATACCAATTCACCATAATACTCTACGTCCATGAGTCCCCCAGATCTGTTACCTAAGGCAAATCTATTCATAAAAATGCTTGGCTAACTAAATAGGTTTTTAGCCTAGACTTAAACACTGAGACTGTGTCTGAGTCCCGAACACTATTTGGAAGACTATTCCATAATTTTGGGGCTTTGTAAGAAAAAGCTCTGCCCCCAGCTGTAGTTTTCATAATACGCGGTACTGACAAGCAGCCTGCATCCTTTGACCGAAGTAGGCGTGGCGGATCATAAGACACTAGCAGTTCGCTCAGATACTGCGGCGCGAGACCATTTAATGCTTTATATGTCGAGTAGTATTTTAAAATCAATGCGAAATTTCACAGGGAGCCAATGTAGTGAAGATAGGATAGGGGTGATGTGCTCATATCTTCTGGTTCTAGTGAGGACTCTCGCTGCTGCATTCTGGACTACCTGAAGCTTCTTTATGCACCTAACTGAACAACCAGACAGTAAGGCATTACAATAGTCCAACCTAGAGGTGATAAAAGCATGAACTAGTTTTTCTGCATCGTTTAGCGACAATATACAGTGGTGTGAAAAACTATTTGCCCCCTTCCTGATTTCTTATTCTTTTGCATGTTTGTCACACTTAAATGTTTCTGATCATCAAACACATTTAACTATTAGTCAAAGATAACACAAGTAAACACAAAATGCAGTTTTTAAATGAGGGGTTTTATCATTTAGGGAGAAAAAAAAATCCAAACCTACATGGCCCTGTGTGAAAAAGTAATTGCCCCCCTTGTTAAAAAATAACTTAACTGTGGTTTATCACACCTGAGTTCACTTTCTGTAGTCACCCCCAGGCCTGATTACTGCCACACCTGTTTCAATCAAGAAATCACTTAAATAGGAGCTACCTGACACAGAGAAGTAGACCAAAAACACCTCAAAATCTAGACATCATGCCAAGATCCAAAGAAATTCAGGAACAAATGAGAACAAAAGTAATTGAGATCTATCAGTCTGGTAAAGGGTATAAAGCCATTTCCAAAGCTTTGGGACTCCAGCGAACCACAGTGAGAGCCATTATCCACAAATGGCAAAAACATGGAACAGTGGTGAACCTTCCCAGGAGTGGCCGGCCGAACAAAATTACCCCAAGAGCGCAGAGACAACTCATCCGAGAGGCCACAAAAGACCCCAGGACAACATCTAAAGAACTGCAGGCCTCACTTGCCTCAATTAAGGTCAGTGTTCAAGACTCCACCATAAGAAGGAGACTGGGCAAAAACGGCCTGCATGGCAGATTTCCAAGGCGCAAAGCACTTTTAAGCAAAAAGAACATTAAGGCTCGTCTCAATTTTGCTAAAAAACATAAAAGCTCCATGCACACAGACATGAGGTGGGAATCAAACCTTTGACCCTGGAGACGTGAGGCCACAGTGTTAACGACGACGCCACCATCTAGTGTGGTCATGAAATCCCATAATACAGTGTATTAGTGAGCATACTGGTTGAAGGGAATATATGGAGTAAAGGAAATTTTCAGACACTCAAATATATATAAAGCATAATTTAATTAAATTTCTTTCTGTCTCAATAATAAATTACTAAATCAATAACAAAACCTGAAAAAATTCCAAGTCTCTTCCCCTTAGTTACGGTTTATCCATTAATAACTTATACAGTTCCTCATTGTTGTATTTGTCTGGCTTATTGAAAACAGCTTACAGGGAAGCATGTTTGGGGCCAAGAGTTAGTGTGGCAAGATATAAAAACTAAATATGCTTTTAACTACTTTTAGCTTTAAAAACCTCCAAATGATTCCTATATCTGATTCCTGATATCTGAATCTTCGAACTGCTTCAGAAATGGGGTAAAATTTAATCTATTTTTGGAGACAAATAAACTGTTCCCTAGCAAGGCTACACTCGATGCTGCGTGAAAACGCTATGGGAACCAGTTTGTCGCGTTGCCGGTCGTTGAAGCATGCTGTGAAAACACGCCAAAGTTTTTGGCTATACATAACCTCGACAGGTGACGTCATCTGATTAGATGTAGGTGGAGGTTATAAAAACAGGTGAGCCGGCAACGACCTCAGATCATTTGTCTTCAGCCTTGTTGTGAAGCGTGCTTGTGATAAACCAGCAAAATAATAAGGTGTTTAACTCACCAATTTGACGAGTTTAAATCCCTCCGTGTGTGATAATCCATATCGGAGTGCGATCTCTACACTGCTTCGACTAGTGCTGCGCGCGCCGCGCATTCCGTGAGAAGCTGCGAGCCGCCGCGCGTTCCTGGCTTAAAACTCGTGCATCTGACAGAGCTGCGGCAGACGGAGGTAAGAAAACTCCTTTCTTCCGCGTTGTCATCACGAGGATTTCTCTCTTGTTTACCGGAGATGGAAATAGCCTTAAGCACTTAAAAAAAAAAAGAAAAAAGAAAAAAAACTCCAAGCAGTAGACGGAAGCAGCTTCTGTCGGGTGGCCGGGGGGCGGAGCCTCAATGACGCTCTCCCCCCCCCCCCCCCTCCTAGCTCTCTTCATATGAGTTAACCCTTTCATGGAGTAGGCTGTATTCATGCTGTGTTTTTCCTGCCATCGACTTGTTTATTTAAATATAGTCGATGTGGAAACGCGGGATTGTATGATGACACCCAGATAGCAGAGACGCTTCACAGGCTATCTCTCTCCTGGGACATCATCCTCCCTGGTAAGCTTATACTTCCTTTCTAGCTGTGTAGACTTTTATCTTCCCTAGAGGGAAAAGCTTTTCAGGCAGTGGGTCAGCTTGGTGCTCCACTGCACACAGGAGGTCAGACTTAATTTAAAAAAAAAAAAAAAAAAAAAAAATATATATATATATATATATATATATATATATATATATATATATATATATATATAATGTGTGTGTGTGTAAAATAAAATAAATGGGGGTGGCCCCCCCCAATAGGGAGAGTCACCCAGAATTCCTTTTTAACGAATAAGTGTTCTCCCTGGCACCCCCAGGAGGTCGGTGTTTTGCTCCGCCACCACTGGTGTTTCGGGCAACATCAGTCTCCAATAGGCTGTTAGTTCTTCGGTTTTTCCTGCCATGTTTCAGGATGCCGAACATCTAACACCCCCCCCCCCCCCCCATTTAACCAAGCAGCCGAAACTTTTGCCCTTTTATGAGAAACTGGCAGCGTGGAAGCTACTGCCAAGTATATCTCCTTGGGTACTAAGCACTGGAGAGAGGAACTACAGGATTCAGTTCTCACTTCACCTTCTGTGTTTTCAATGGCGTGGCCTCCACTTCCATGAAACCGGAAGGTGCACATCTCCTGACAGAAGTTGCTGGGTATGGGGTCATGGAACATGTTCCCCTACCAGACAGTGAGTCAGACTACTATAATCAGTATTCCTGGCAGAGGAACGGGGGGCTGCGCCCAAACTTTTAGATCTCGCGGGCTGTACCGCTATCTAAAATAAACAATACAGTTCAATGTTGACTGTTAAAGTGATTGCTCTCAATCCTACCAAGCGATTGATTTGTGACAATCGATTGAAGGACGCTTACTTTCATATAGAATACTCCCCAACACAGGAAAGACCTGAGGTTCGCTTTTGGGGGCCAAGCTTACCAGTATCGGGTCCTTTCAGTCGGTCTAGCTTTCTCACCAGCACATATTAAAATGCATGGATGTAGTTCTGGCTCTTACGACTACCAGGGCATCCATATTTGAATTACATAGACGACTGGCTGGCCCAGTCTCATTAGCTAGCGCTTCGACATCAGCATGTCGTCCTAGCTCATCTTGTCTCTTAGGATTGAGATCCAACGCCACGAAAGCGTGCTCTTTCCTGTTCTGAGGATTGGGTGTCACATGAGATTCGATCCTAAGCGGGCACAGCTGTCTCCCGCTCGTGTCGAATCCATTAACAACACCCTCAAGGAAATCAAGCTAGACCAAGAAAGTGACCATCACTTTCAGAGATCTTAGCTCTTATGGCAGCCGTATCCACGGTGACCCTTGGGCCTGCCCATGAGAGCATTTCAGTTGTGGCTAAGACAGGGGATTTCACTCTAGGGCCAATCCCCAACAGGGGTTACACGCCAGGTGCTTCGTACCCATCCTATGTGGTTCAGACCCCGGGTTCTGACTCTGGGTCCCACTCTAAGTTCGTCTTGTCGTCGCAGATGCTAACGACAGATGCTTCCCTCACGGGTGGGGGTCTTAGGTGACCATCCCAGCCCAAGGGTGCTGGAGAGGCCTTCTTCTCGCACGGCACATCAATTGCCTCGAAATGATGGCTCTATTTCTCGCCCTAAAGCACTTCCTCCAGCGGTTGAGAGTGCCATGTCCCATTGTGAGTGGACATCACTATGGCAAGTCTCATATATTAATCGCCAGGGCGGACTGTGCTCGCGCCGCTGAATAGCTAGTGCACCAGGTTCCTGTCCCTCAGCGCGATTTACGGTCCAGGGCATATGAATGTGAGAGCAGTTGTAACTGCCCAGTCAATCGCTGACACACGGGGAATGGAAACCCCACCCCGAAGTGGTCAGTCAATCTCGGTGAGATTTCATGCAGCAGAGGTGGACCGCTTTGCCTCGCAAGATCAGCAAATGTCCCCTTTGCTACTCCCTGACTCTGGATCTATTATCCCTCTTCAAGAGCTTATGCCTCAAATGGAATGTTTTTTAAAAGTGGAGAGGCCTTCTTCTCGTACGGCACATCAATTGCCTCGAAATGATGGCTGTATTTCTCGCCCTAAAGCACTTCCTCCAGCGGTTGAGAGTGCCATGTCCCATTGTGGGTGGACATCACTATGGCAAGTCTCATATATTAATCGCCAGGGCGGACTGTGCTCGCGCCGCTGAATAGCTAGCGCACCAGGTTCCTGTCCCGCAGCGCGATTTACATTCCAGGGCATATGAACGTGTGTCCAGTCAATCTCTGACACACGGGGAATGGAAAACCCACCCCGAAGTAGTCAGTCAATCTCGGTGAGATTTCATGCAGCAGAGGTGGACCGCTTTGCCTCGCAAGATCAGCAAATGTCCCCTTTTGCTACTCCCTGACTCTGGATCTAGGATCGCCTCGTTTATTGCACTAGCAAGAGGTATTCCCCTGCAGCAAGTGTGTGATAAGCAGGCAGACCCAGTCCACTGCCGAAACGTTTCAGTGCTGGAGTTTCGGCAAGAAAAGCTTGTCCTCAGGCTTGTGCCCTAGTACTCTCAAGATGTACTTATCCGTGTCCTCACTGAACTATTTTCCCGAAAAGTTCCATTTGTAATGAGCAGGAGAAACTTCACTTACTGTCCAGTATGTGCTCTTCAGATTTACAGTACGTCCACCGCATGAGCCAGTGGCGTAAGTCAGAGCACCACTATACTGGATGAGAGATGCCATTGCCCTCTCCTATGAGGCGCGTGGGCTCACTTCGCCTCTAGGAATCAGGGTTCATTCAACCTGGGGGATCGCCTCATCTATTGCACTAGCAAGAGGTATTCCCCTGCAGCAAGTGTGTGTGCAAAGCAGGTAGACCCAGTCCACTCCTGAATTGTTTCAGTGCTGGAGTCCCTGCAGGAAAGTTGTCCTTGGGCCTGTGCCCAAGTACTCTCAGGACGCATGTAACCGCATCCTCACTGAGCTATCGGCCTAAGTCCATAAACAACATCACCCTATTGTTTTGAAGCATTCCATCCTCCGCCTTTACAGCTTCGGAGCAGGAGAGACTTCACTTACTGTGTCCAGCAGGTGCTCTTCAGATTTACGTCTAACGCATCAGCCGTTGGTGTAGGTCAGAGCAGCCTTTACATGTCTTGGGGCCGCTGGAGCGGCCACCACTACACTGGGTGAGAGATGCATATTGCCCTCTCCTATGAGGTGCGTGGGTTCACTTCGCCTCTAGGAAGCAGGGCTCATTCAACCAGGGAGATCGCCTCCTTTTGCACCAGCAAGAGGTATTCCCCTGCAGCAAATTGTGTGACACGGAGGGTTGCTCCTCCCCGCACACATTACATTTACATTACATTATAATCTGGATGTTCATGCTACTCCGGGCTCAGGCAAAGCCCCGAGTTAGCTGCCCAGGCATGGTTCTGAGACCTTCTCGGCTTTGTGCCACACGCTACACAACCTTGGGGTCCAGACACCTGTAGTGCGGCGGCGTTGGTATTCTCGTTCCCATAGCATTTTCACGCAGCATCGAGTGTAGCCTTGCTAGGGAACGTCTCGGGTTACATTTCTGTAACCCTGTTCCCTGAAAGGCGGGAACGAGATGCTGCGTCGCAATGCCGCACTACCACGTGACCGGACGGCTGTTCAGACAAATTAATCTGAGGTCGTTGCCGGCTCACCTGTTTTTATAACCTCCACCTACATCTAATCAGATGACGTCACCTGTCGAGGTTATATATAGCCAAAAACTTTGGCGTGTTTTCACAGCATGCTTCAACGACCGGCAACGCGACAAACTGGTTCCCATAGCGTTTTCACGCAGCATCTCGTTCCCGCCTTTCAGGGAACAGGGTTACAGAAATGTAACCCGAGACGTTTTTTGACCTTGCATACAAAACCTGTTTTAAGAGACTCATTAAGAAATATTAGCAACCTTTAAAATGGCATAATAGGGGCACTTTAAGTACATTCTATGCTCAATTAATGGTGTATAATGGTTTTGTACATCACAGAAAAAAATCATCCTTTTATTTACTGCCAAGTGTGGGGCGGAAATCAAGTGGAAAAGCATGAGTAATAAATTATTGAACTACATCAGCATATCAGAACCTAGTTCGACCCAGTTCATTAGTAAAGATTATACTGAGTTAGTTGGAGGTGTTAGAAGAATCTCTGTAGGACGAGGCTCGTCATCCTCAGTTTAGACACATTCTGATCGTCTGCGCATTAGTTACACAGAGCTAGAGAAATGAGTAAATTAGCGCACCCACCAGGCAAGTAAAAACTCAAATTTTTATGAGTTTCTTACTCATAAATCTGACTCAGTTTGAGTTTTCACTGCTTTTTGTTTTGTTTTGTTGTTTAATAAGTGAACAGTTTGACTGCAGAATATCTCTATTATGGCAGGTGGAGAGAAATCTTTTTTTTAACAAGCGAGCAGGAATCACAAAGCTGTTAAAAAATATTTTGTGCATTGTTACTATGAGTCAGTGTTAAAAATCACAAATGACAAAATCTAAAATCAAAATTGGTTTGGTTTGGTACGATTTTGCAAAATCTCCTACAGCCGCGCTCGAGGCTTCAACGCAGGCAGACTGGGGAACTGGGTTTGTGGCCATGGACACGGGTCATTTGTATCAGTCAATGTGTTACTGGAGTTTTAATATACAGTAAACTCGTGTGTTTTTGTAGTGAGTCACTGGCCTCAAACTCCACAAATATGGGGGGAAAATGCACATGTAACAATTATTCAATGGGTTCTATATGTATTTATTTATCTATCTGCAAACGGAAAGCACTATATAGACACAAAGCACCAAGCTGAAGATTAATTAACAATGTCAAGATTATGTATTTATGTATTTTGTAACAAACTCTAAAGGTTGAAAGTGATACTATGAAAATTATGAAGTGATAAATTACAAATGGTACAAAGTAATTTAAAACTTTTGTTCAGTTTTATTAATCTGCTAGTTTTTAATACGTATTATATATTTAAAGGGTTTATTTATTTATTTATTTGTTGTTTGTTGATGTATCTTTAAACAAAAGCACTACGCTGAAGATTTACAATGTCAAGAATGATATGTATTTTCTAGTTTTTGTTTATTTTTTCTTTTTAATCACCTGTACCACTCAAAAAGTTTACAATATATAAAGTGAAAAAAAAAAGTGATAAAGTACAAATGGTATAAAGTAATTTAAAACTTTTGTTCAGTTTTTATTAATCTGCTGGTATTTAATATCTATTATATATTTAAAGGGTTTATTTATTTATTTGTTTTGTTTATTTGGTTATCTATCTTCAGCACTATCCAGCCACAAAGCACCAAGCTGAACATTTACAATGTCAAGATTTTTTATGTTCTTTCAAGACTTCTCATGTTCTCTGACATTTTGACATGTTTTGTTTGATTTTTAATTAAAAGTGAGAACTGTGTGGCTCTATACGAGCTGGAAACAGCCCAGAGCTGCAATCAAACACATCAGGATGAACGTGGTGACCCCTAGGATTGCAGCACCAGAGCTGGGTATACAGTACCACCAGCGTAAACTACTCTCCCTTTAAGATCCTGCACCGGTCTATAGTTGTTCACCAGGGCATTGTTGGTTCCTTCATCCTTCACTTTGAGGAATTCACCAAACCTGTACAAGACAACAGAAATACAGAGATACAAATAGTTTCCAATGACAGACAATTCTTTTAGGCTACAGGTACATAGCATCACATAACCAGCTCGTTAAAATGTCTGAGGCAAAGATTAGTCTCACATGGGCTTCAGTAAGCTGAATAGGCGTCTTAAACATGATCCAGATCGCTGGCTGACAGCCGGGTTTGGTCATAGACCCTTCATAAAAATAGTAGTCGTTCATCTCTTCCACAGTATGGATCAAGTTATTCAGGTTGATGTTTACGGAGTTCTCTTGGGCTGGACAAAGAAATAAAAGTTACTCAGACATAACGTTCTATCACTTTTTGTCACTAGATGATTTCTTGTCTAATACTAAAATTATATCACAGATAGTGAAAGTACATTTTCTTTTCATTTTTGTGAAGCTGCTTTGAGACAATGTCCATTGCTTTATATTAATCTTTAATCCAATAATTTAGAGGTGGCACTGCACTGTATGTGTTTATGGTCATACAGTGGCTTGCAAACGTATTCGACCCCCTTGAACTTTTCCACATTCCACATTCAATTTTATTGGAATTCCACGTGAAAGACCAATACAAAGTGGTGTACACGTGAGAAATGGAACGAAAATCATACATGATTCCAAACATTTTTTTTTACAAATAAATAACTGCAAAGTGGGGTGTGCGTAATTATTCAGCCCCCCTTGGTCTGAGTGCAGTCAGTTGCCCATAGACATCGCCTGATGAGTGCTAATGACTAAATGAGTGCACCTGTGTGTAATCTAATGTCAGTACAAATACAGCTGCTCTGTGTTAGCCATGTATGACCATTCTTTTCAGATAAATAAGTTACCCCAGACACTTACAGAGGCTAATATCTCTCTTATTTAAAAAAAAAGGAAAGATCCAGAGAACTGTGGGTCCTACAGACCGATCTCTTTGTTGAACGTAGATCTAAAGCTTCTCTCCAAAATCCTTGCTTTACGATTGGAGAGAATTCTTCCATCTATAATTGATGAAGACCAGACAGGCTTCATCAACGGTCGAAGTTCTAGAAACAATATTCGACGGCTTCTTAATGTTCTTGAGCTTTCTCATACTCGCAACATGGATACCCTTATCTTATCTTTAGATGCGGGGTAGGCCTTCGACCGTATGGAGTGGCCTTACCTATTCTACAGTCTACAAAGGTTTGGCCTTGGTGATAACTTTATTCGTTGGGTTCGTTTACTATACTCTGCACCTTCTGCAGCTGTTGTCACTAACGGTCTCAGGTCGGACAATTTCTCTCTGTCCCGGAGCACTAGGCAGGGTTGCCCCCTTTCCCCGCTGCTTTTTGCTCTAGCGATAGAGCCACTGGCACTGGCGATTAGGGGGGAAACGGCCATTTCTGGGGTCTCAGTGGGTGCTAAAGAGCATAAAATCTCCCTTTATGCCGATGATAATCTGCTTTTTATTTAAAATTTTGAATCTTCAGTGCCAAATTTAGTAGATATTAATTCATTTGGGAAATTCTCGGGGTACAAAATAAATTTCTCCAAATCTGTCGCTTTGCACTTAAAGCACCCAAGTACACGTGTGATTGATATGTCTTCCTTTGCATTTACGGTTTCGGAATCTGGTTTTACATATTTAGGAATTAATATAACCCCCACGATCTGCCAATTGTCTAAAGTTAATTTTATCCCACTGTTGGATAAAATTTGGGAATGATCTAATTAGATGGTCGGATCTTCCTCTTTCTTGGCTTGGAAGGATTGCTGTAGGTACTGTAAGATGAATGTAATGCCTAGGCTTCTTTACCCATTACAGATGATACTGATTTTATTGCCGAATAAAAGAATAAAGGAATTAAACGGATGGCTTAGTTCATTTATATGGAATAAGCGTAAACCTAGACAAAAATTTTCTAAACTGCAGCTTCCTGGTTCTTCAGGGGGCTTAGATTTGCCAAACATTAGAAAATACCAATCGGCCTGTCAGCTTAAATTCTTAGCGGACTGGCTTGGAGAAGACCCTAAATCTACTTGGTTGGATTTGGAGGCTTCACAGTCATCTTGCCCTCTACAAAATGTATTATTTGTAAAAAGGTAATTAAGACATTATGTGATAACAGAATTGTATGTAATACGTGGAAGGCCTGGTCTATTATACGTAAAATGGAGGGCAGCGCTGACTTGTCTTCTTCTCTAACCCCCATCTGTAATAACCCAGAGTTTTTGCCTAGTCTCTTAGATTTGGGCTTTAAAACTTGGAACTCTTATTGGAGATATAGACTTGGTGATTTGTTTGCTGAAGGTTCTTTAATGTCCTTTGAAGATTTGGATATAAAATATAAGCTGCCCAGATTTTATTTTTTTAGATTCCTTCAAATTAGGGATTACATTTTTAAAAGTACTACTCTTATCAGTAGTCCCTCCATGTCAAGTATAGAAAGGATTTTGCTGAATCCCCCGTCGCACAAGCAGATTTCGTGTTTTTATATCAGTCTTTGTTCATATGAAGTGGACACCCAGGAGCTTAGGAGATTATGGGAGGGGGAACTTCAATTGACCATTACAGAGGAAGAATGGGAACTGGTCTGGAGGCAGGCAAATGGGATCCCTATTTGCAATAGGGCCAAAGCTATTCAACTTAGGATTGTTCATAGATTACATATTACACCCCTTCTTCGAAGCAAGTTTGACTCAAGCAATTCACCACTGTGTGTTAAAAGTAAGGTGGAGGTGGGAAATTATACCCATTTGTTATGGAATTGTCCTGTTATTAGAGCTTATTGGTCAAAGGTTATTGTCTGTATGAGCCGTATGTTTGGACTTGAGCTACAGTTGGACCCATTGTCTTTGATTTTAGGTCTTCCAGTTGGACAAATGTGGAACAAATTCAACAGACGTTTATTTGATATCCTGGCCTTTGCAGCCAGGAAAAATATTTTGTTAACTTGGATCAGTGACAAACCCCCATCTTTGAAAGGATGGCACAAGATTATTAAAGAAATGATTCCCTTGGAATTTTTAACTTGCCTTATTCATATGTCTACTGAAGCTTTTCCAAGTTTGGACTCCATACCTGGATTATATTGATGTATCGTTAAGCAATATTTTGAGTCTTGGGATGCAATAATGCCTTTTTTTTATTTCTTTATTTTATTTAGTTATTTTCTTCCTCTCCCCTTACGCCTTGTTGCTAGCATTGTAAGAGATGGGCAATGTTTGTTTGTTGTTTGTTAAAATGTTAATTAAAAGGAAAAAAAAATCACTGTGGTGATTCAACAGTGCATTGGACCATTATTAGGGTCCAAGCACTATTATTACATCAGCACAGTGGCGACATATAAAAATAACTATGATAATTATGATGTTTTAGTAGTGCTGATGTCATAATGTGCGAAGGTCCCTTTGTTCTTCACACAATAGTAGGACAATAGTTCTGGACACATAGGCCTTTTCCACTGCTCTGGTTCCCGTGCCGGTTCCAATGCCGGTTCCCAATTTTTGAACCAGTGCCGCCCATTTACACAGAAAAAAATTGGTGCCGGTGCCCTAAAATAAGCACCGAACCGGCCCCTAAACTCTGCTGGTCTAGTTGCGAGAACCTGTGACGTCACGAGCGGTGGGCGGAGTTATAGGGAGCGTAAAAAAAATAAAATGGCGGACACTCAAAATCCGTAATGTGGAGCGCGAACGAAACAAAAGCGCTTTTAGCAATTTCTTTATGTTGCTCTGTTTCAGCGGTTATAACATGTCGAATAAGCTGGCTTTGGATACTGAAATACATTTTCATAGTTTGGAGAATAACCAGTAAACTGACAAGTTGAACTACAACACCCCCATCTCCCCTCTGAGCTCGTGGACTCATTAAAGCTAACAATCAAACTAATTTTCTTATATTTTGCTAAATACGTTATAGGGAGTGAAGCAGGAAAAAGTGAAATTCAGTGAAATTTCTACATAAATTAATACATATCTAGCACAATATTGAAAATACTGTGGTAACATTTAGTCATTTAGACGCTTTAAATATGCACAATACAAACCAACTTTGTTAGGTAACACACACACACACAAACACACACACACACACACACACACACATACACACACACATGTGTCTCGACCAGCGATCAGTGGCAAAGTGACTCGTCACAAAGTCGTTCGTGAACTAGTCTTGTTAGAGAGTTGATTCTTTTTTGAGAAATTTTTTTTTTTTCTCTCGCATATGAATCATTCAGGTATTTATATATATATATATATATATATATATATATATATATATATATATATATAAACTTATAATCAGGTTACAAGGAATTACAATGTACAAATTCCTATTACCAGCTGGTTGATGACACTTTGTTTCTGAATGTTGCCTCCCAAATCCCTTTAGCCTTAAAACTGGTTGATTCCTTCTCTAGAGCTTCTGGTCTTACTATTACCATCTGTAATATTCCCTCTATATGTTAATATTCCTGTGAAAGATCAAGTTACTTACAGTGGTGTTCAAAATAATAGCAGTGTTGAAAAAAGTGAGTAAAGATCCATATCCATATAATAACGTTTAATTTAAATTACATAAATGCATTGGACCGCCTGCACATTCTATTCTGAATCACAACATGAAGAAAAATGTGCTAAATGTAATATTAGTTTAATGTAAGTGAAGAAAAACAAATATTAGCCTGTTCAAAAGAACAGCAGTGTCATCAGTCATCTTTACAAAGTGATGAATTTACCGTTTAAACAAAAATGCTTGAAGTTTAATCTTTCTTGTGCATCTTTGAACTAGTATTTAGTTGTATAACCAGGTTTCAGGATTGGGCTGGACGCTCCATAACATTAATCTTGTTGGTCTGGAACCAAGATGCAGCTCGCTTTCTGCTGTGTTTGGGGTCGTTGTCTTGTTGAAACTCCCATCTCAAGGGCATTTCCTCTTTGGCATGAGGCAACATGTCCTCTTTAAGTGTTCTGATGGACTCAAATTGATCCATGATCCCTGAAATGTGATAAATAGACCCAACACCACAGTACGAGAAGCTACATCCCCATATCATGATGCTTGTGCCTCCATGCTTCACTGTCTTCACACTGTACTGTGGCCTGAATTCAGCTCTAGAAGTGTACTGAGTTTGACCTGTTTATGGTTAAGTACAGTAGCTATGCATCAAAGTATACAAGTCACAGCAGTGTGTGAGCATGATAAGACCTCCAAAAGGGCCTGGATAATTGACAAAGATAGACATTTTTTTTTCATTCTTAGAAGAACAATTGGGCCTTCGCACATCATGACATCAACACTATTAAAACAGCATTGTCAGAGCAATAGCGATGATGTCATATTCATGTTGTAACTGTGCTGATGTCATAGTGCTTTGCCCCTAATAATAAAAGGCTCAATGCAGACATGGTCTGTCAAGCTGGAGCAGAAGAACTGAGTGTCCTGTACAAAGTTCTATTGTCTAAATAAAATTAGTCCCTTTTGGCCATTTGTTGAACATTGGTTGAGGTATACTGTAGTTGATATTAGTGATTCATTAACTGCTCATACTTTCGCATGCAGAGTCAGCGCAAAAAAATTGCACTAAAAAGAATTGAATAAAATGCAATTAAAATATAAATATATAAAATGTATAAATGATACAGAATGTGCAATATAAAAGGGTATAAGATGTACAGTATAGAAACGCGCAGTGAATCACGACTTGCCGCGCATAGGGCTCAGCAGACAAAAGTGTTCAAGGATGTTAACTCGGCACCCAAATTCTCCAGATCCCAATCTGATTAAGGATCCACGAAATGCACTGGACAAAATATTCTGACTGACGGAGGCTCCACCTCACAACCCACAGCACAGTAAGGATCCACTGCTACAGCACACACCAAGAAGCTCCGTGTGTGTTCCTCCATGGTTTTAATGTTAATACTTTTAAATGTTGTGGCTGATCCGTGTATAGAAAACAATTAAACACTTCGAAGCTACATAAATGTAAGTTTTGTCCAAGGTTAATGTTTTTTTTTTTTTAACAGGAAAAGAAAATGAATTAAAAAGAAGGCAGATCCCACAGACATTTTTATTATTTACCCCATGGGATTAGACTTGAACAGTGCAATTCTTTACAACATTTACTAAGTGACAAATTCCAGCCAGTATACAGTAGGTACAGATAACTATATAGATATATAATTACAGTGGGTTTGACTTTTATTAATTTTTTTTCTAAATCAAATGTTCCTTCATCATTTTACATTCGAGAAAAAAAAAAAAGACCTAGAACCTCAGAAAACAAGTATTCGTACCGTTATACAGGTTTAGTCATTAATGAGAAGTGACATGGTGCAGTCGAAGGAAGAATTAAATGAAAATAAATGGCACTAGAATTTCAAAGAACACAATAAAATAATATATGTACAGCTATGAACACTGTCTGATAAAATAAAACAAAGAAAACTTAAAAATATATATATATTTGAAGATTTTTTTTTTGGATTTGCGTAATGCTATTCTGCATGTTTCAGTTAAGCGACATACAAAATTTAACTTTAATCGGGTCTGAACAATTCACTGGCTCTGTGAACTCCCTGTTTCAAAACTGTTGTTAACATGCCAAAGGGAAGAAGAAAAAGAAAAAAAAAGTTAGTAAATTGTATTGTTTTTAATTTTTAAAGACATAATTTTGCATAAAAAAAAAGAATACAAATTATTCGCAATGTTTATATCTACAGTAATTGGTCTGACTATTTTACTCATTTAAAGTTTCCTTTTGTTTTTTGAGGCACAGGAAGTTTAAATAGAACTGGTACTGTAGCAGAAACCACTCCTTAAAATATTTCACCCACCTGTTCATGTTAATCTGAACTTAAATCAATGGTGATGATAAGGATTCCCCAGAATGCACAAGAGCACGTCAAGAACAGAACTACACACAAGGAGAAACAGTACAGCATTGATGCTGCATCTTTTAGCCTCCATCCTCATACGCACTGGTTTCTGCCCCCATTACTGTATGTAAAGAAATCAGTTGTATTCATCCGTCTCCCCAGCAGTCTATACACTGAAACTCCTGCTATCCATGCAAAGATCTTTTTTTTTCATTATAACTGGCCTCAGATCAGTTTCAAATGTCAACATCCAGCAACATCTCTTCAGTGGCTCCTTTCAGACATAAAAAAGACAAACAGTACATTCAGGTTCAGAGCACAGAGTAAACAAAGCGCATACTTTCGCCCTCGGTTTGATCTCGGATTTCCCTCAAATTTACAACAGCTTAGAGTGCACAAAATAATGATACAAGATTAGATTTCTTTTAAATACTGTGGCAGCAGCAGCAGCATCTTTGATACGGCGGAGCCTCTGGGTGGAACACGAGACCTTGGAGTCACTGGCGAACAAGAGATTGTCCTCTAAGGTACGTTTATATTTGCGGTTGTATTTAATATAAGTTTGAGAGAGCTAAATCTGTGTCCCAATACCACCATGCACAGTGGTTGAGATGAAACATATTTTTGCACCATGGACACTGTAGCCACAGCGCCCCCTGGTGGACTTTATGAAATCAGGCTTTCTCTGTCAAAGAGAGAAAGAGATTTATGAGTTCAGCTCCTGTGTGTGATTAAGAAACCTTCACCTCTTTCTCCGTTTTAAACTCCATTCAGTCATTAAACAGTTCCCTGACTCAGTCTTGTATTTGCTTGCCCACGTCCTCGCAGTGCTTCAGCTCAAAACAACCCATTAATTCCCACTAACCAGCGTGGCCGTCACATCTCTGCCAAAAACGGCAGGTGTCATTGATAGGGACCACACTGGAATTTTCTACTTCAGTTGTGCGTTTTATTATTATTATTCATTCATTCATTCATCTTCTATACCGCTTTATCCTGTATTTAGGGTCGCGGGGACCTGGAGCCTATCCCAGGAGACTCAGGGCACAAGGCAGGGTACACCCTGGACAGCGTGCCAATCCATCGCAGAGCACACACACACTCATTCACACACTCATTCACACACTATGGTCAATTTTGGGAACGCCAATTAGCCTAATCTGCATGTCTTTGGACTGTGGGAGGAAACCAGAGTACCCGGAGGAAACCCACCAAGCACGGAGAGAACATGCAAACTATTATTACTATTTCTCTGAAGTTGCATATTTTAGTTTTAACAAGTCACTGACAGTACACTTAATACAGTACAAAGTACGTTGTACAACCCACACAATACAACGTCATATTATCATGTCATAACATCTCCCCTTTCTTACCTGTGCATTCAGCACTGCCACCAGCGGAGTCGATACTTGGGTCATCCTCCTGTCAGCACAAGGGAAACAGTCAGTCACACTTTAAGAACCAGCATTATCACTTTACACTGCATTTCAAGTTCCAGTGGTTAATTTGGCCGTATATTGATGTAACTGACATTGTGACATGGTAGCCTTGAAGCTGCAAGAGATCTCTCCCTCCCGCCCCACTCTCGCCATCTCCCCCCACCCCACCCCCTTCCTGCTGCCATGCCGAATCTCTTGACCCAAGTGAAACACACCTGCACTAGTGATGGGAAGTTTTTTAGTGACTCGGTTCTTTGAATCTTGTTCATTGAGAACGAATCTTTTTTGTGTTATTTAGTTCATTTCGTTCTTTTGGTCAGAAATTTTTTTTAAAAATTTAAAATTTTCAATAAATTTTCAATTCAATTCAATTCAGTTTTATTTGTATAGCGCTTTTAACAATTGACATTGTCTCAAAACAGCTTTACACAATCAAAAGAATTATTTAAGTTTGTATGGAATGTGAATGTGTATGAATCAAAATGTTCAGATATTCCCTGGCGAGCAAGCCCGAGGGCGACAGTGGCAAGGAAAAACTCCCTGAGACGGTAATAGGAAGAAACCTTGAGAGGAACCAGACTCGACAGGGAACCCATCCTCATCTGGGTGAAACAGATAGTAGGAAATGATCTGCATTTATACAGTGTTAAGTGTTAGGTTCAGCTATAATATTTGATGTTAATTGATGTTATAATACTTGATGTTAAAATGGAGTCCAGTAGTTATTCGAGACTCAGATAGACTTGTAGAAAGTTCCAGTCCTGAACTATCGAATTGTCAAGTCCTCAGAGAAACAGCTGACCACACCAGTCGAGGCCAGAACCATCTTCTAAGTATAGAGAATCATCCCCAGACACCAGACGCATCCTAAAGAGACACACGGGGCATCCATGCGATGAGACCTCCAACCAGAAACCGGGCACCAGGATGGATCAGACAGGTCCGGAGGGAAGAGGGAGTCTGGATCACTGGCAGCTCAGGAACCACATGTGTAGCTCGACAGAGAGAGAGAGAAAGAGTGAAAGGGGGAGACAGGGGGAGAGAGGAAAGAGAAAGAGGGGGAGGAAGAGAAGAGGAGGAGAGATTGCAATTAGGTATGGTCACAGTCACAATGTCTAATGTGAATGTATATTTACTGTAGAGTGCAAGCAGGGACTCCGGCAGGACTAACTATGACAGCATAACTAAAAGGGAGAGCCAGAAGGAAACACAAACATGAGGGCTCCCTGAGATGTAAAGCAAACAATCACCTCACCGTCAACAAACCTGAGTGATCAAATGAGACTGAGGAAGACAGCATCTAAACATACCAGTTCACCATAATACTCTACGTCCATGAGTCCCCCAGATCTGCTCCTTTACCTTATGGCAAATCTATTTATAAAATGCTTGGTTAAATAAATAGGTTTTTAGCCTAGACTTAAACACTGAGACTGTGTATGAGTCCCGAACACTATTTGGAAGACTATTCCATAATTTTGGGGCTTTGTAAGAAAAAGCTCTGCCCCCAGCTGTAGTTTTCATAATACGCGGTACTGATAAGCAGCCTGCATCCTTTGACCGAAGTAGGCGTGGCGGATCGTAAGACACTAGCAGTTCGCTCAGATACTGCGGCGCGAGACCATTTAATGCCTTATATGTCAAGAGTAGTATTTTAAAATCAATGCGAAATTTCACAGGGAGCCAATGCAGTGAAGATAGGATAGGGGTGATGTGCTCATATCTTCTGGTTCTAGTGAGGACTCTCGCTGCTGCATTCTGGACTAGCTGAAGCTTGTTTATGCACCTAACTGAACAACCAGACAGTAAGGCATTACAATAGTCCAACCTAGAAGTGATAAAAGCATGAACTAGTTTTTCTGCATCATTTAGCGACAATATATTTCTTATTTTGGCGATATTTCTAAGGTGAAAGAATGCTATCCTGGTGATATTATCTACATGAGCTTCAAATGAAAGGCTGGAATCTATAACCCAAGTTTTTAAATTTTGCTAATTTCAAATTATTTAAATCAGCCTGTCTAATCTATAAGGTTCTATACGGTCTGGCGCCTCCGCCATTGAGTGATTTTATTAAACAAAAGTCTAGTAGTGTTGCCGGGTCTCGAGTGACTAGAGCCACTATAAGAGGTGATTGTGAATTGACATTTAGGCGGACCTCCTTTTCACAGAATGTCCTGTCATATCAGGGAGTGAGCTCTTGGAATAGTATTCCATTGTCAGTGAGGGAAAGTACAAGTCTTCCTACCTTTAGGAGTCATTTAAAATTGTGGCTGAGGGACATACAAACATGTGATCATGTTTAGACGTAAGACAGAGTTAGTGGATTATAAAAAAGGAATGCAATTATTAATGTAGTACGGGTTGTGCAATTAGAGACAGTTTAATATGGGTTGTTTAATAAGGGTTAGTGTAATGCGGGTTAGTGTAATATAGAATGGTGTAATTTGGGTCAGTGCAATACCAGATCAGTGAGAGCATGTGTAAATCTGGTGTGTGTAATACAGTTGATGTTTTTTGGTTTTCTATTTTGTCCTTTGTTGTTCACTCTTGTTGTTATTGTTTGTTATGATGATGTGATCACTGTTTTTGTCTTTGTTTCTCTGTATATAAACTGTATATATGGCTCTGTATGTATTTATTAATTTGTGTGTAACACCAACCTGCCAGGGGGACTGCAGATGGAAATTAGCCTTAGGCTATAATCTGACATATTTACATTTGTGAAAATGTTCATTAATATGTATTGTCCCTTCTTTTTTTTCTCAAATAAATAAATAAATAAATAAAAAAAATAATCACGCCGAGGTCTTTTACTGTTGCATTTGACGGAACAGAAAGGCCATCTAAAGTTACGGTGTGATCTAAGATTTTACTTCTAGCTGTATGCGGTCCTATGACTAGAACTTCTGTCTTATCCGGATTAAGCAGAAGGAAGTTAATTAGCATCCAATTTCTTATGTCCTGAACACATTGCTCAACTTTAGTAAGATGGTTTTTCTCATCAGGTTTTGTTGAGACGTATAGCTGTGTGTCGTCAGCATAACAATGAAAACTAATACCATGCTTACGGATTATGTTGCCCAGAGGAAGCATGTAAAGGGAAAAAAGCAGTGGGCCTAAAACTGAACCCTGCGGAACGCCAAACTCCACTAGAGAACATGCAGAATAATCACCATTTAAGTCTACATACTGATAACGATCGGTCAAATAGGATCTGAGCCAGGAGAGGGTTGTACCCTTAATTCCTACTAAATTTTCTAATCTGTGAAGAAGAATAGCATGATCAATAGTGTCAAAAGCTGCACTGAGGTCGAGTAATACAAGCATAGTTACACAACCCTGATCAGAGGCCAATAGGAGGTCATTTACTACTTTAACGAGTGCTGTTTCTGTGCTGTGATGAGGCCTAAATCCTGACTGATACAGTTCATGTATGCCATTTCTATGTAGATATGAGCATAGCTGCTCCGCTACTATCTTTTCCAGAATCTTAGAGATAAAGGGGAGGTTTGATATTGGCCTGTAATTGGACAGCTGACAGGGGTCGAGGTCAGGTTTCTTAATTATTGGTTTAATAACTGCTACTTTAAAAGATTTTGGAACATAACCAATGCTGAGTGAGGAATTAATTATTCTCAACATCGGTTCTGTTATTACTGGTACTATCTGTTTAAGAAAATGTGTCGGTATAGGATCTAATATACAGGTTGATGAATTTGCAGAAGAGATGAGTGAAATTAGTTCATTCTCTTCAAGAGGAGTAAAGTATTCTAGGTTTGAATCTGACATGGCTAGGTTAACATCAGTATCAATTACATTGTTTGGTTTCAAAGCCTCAATTTTATGCCTGATATTTACAATTTTATTATTAAAAAAAGTTCATGACGTCCTCACTATTGCATGATGTTGTTGTGGAGATTTCTGTAGTGGTCTTATTTCTGGTTAATTTGGCTACGGTATTAAATAAAAATCTAGGATTATTTTTATTTTCTTCTATGAGTGGAGAGATACGTTGATCTAGCTACACTAAGAGCTTTCCTATAGTTCAGGATGCTCTCTTTCCATGCTATTTGAAATACCAACAATTTAGTTTGACGCCATTTACGCTCTAATTTCCGAGCAGTCTGTTTTAAAGTGCGCGTGTGATCGTTATACCAGGGAGCGAGTTTCTTATCTCTAATAATTTTTCTTTTAGCTGGAGCTACATTATCTAAGGTACAACGAAGTGTCGACTCTAAATATTCAGTCGCCTGATCAAGTTCTGTGGGGTCAGACGGTGGCCTAATCGAAGTTGGTAACTCTGGGAGATTACTGATAAAACTCTGTGTGGTAGTCGATGTGAATGTACGTTTAATACGGTAGCGCGGTGCTGTGTGTACATTATCACTGTGACACACTTGAATGGAGACAAGATAGTGATCTGAGATAATTTCAGACAGTGGAATTGTGAATACATTTCTTATAATTAATCCGAAGAATATTACTAAATCTAAAGTGTGACCTGCTTTATGAGTGGGTCCTACTACACACTGATTTACACCTACGGAGTCCAGTATGGATATAAATGCTGTTCTCAGAGGGTCTTCTGGATTCTCAAAATGAATGTTAAAATCTCCAGCAATTAACACTTTGTCTACAGAAATGACCAGGTCTGAGATAAAATCTGCAAATTCACTAAGAAATTCAGAATACGGCCCTGGAGGTCTGTAAATTATAATTAGTGGAATCGACTGAGCTGATTTAATATACTTACAGTGGTGTGAAAAACTATTTGCCCCCCTCGTGATTTCTTATTCTTTTGCATGTTTGTCACACAAAATGTTTCTGATCATCAAACACATTTAACTATTAGTCAAAGATAACACAAGTAAACACAAAATACAGTTTTTAAATGAGGGGTTTTATTATTTAGGGAGAAAAAAAAATCCAAACCTACATGGCCCTGTGTGAAAAAGTAATTGCCCCCTGAACCTAATAACTGGTTGGGCCACCCTTAGCAGCAATAACTGCAATCAAGCATTTGCGATAACTTGCAACGAGTCTTTTACAGCGCTCTGGAGGAATTTTGGCCCACTCATCTTTGCAGAATTGTTGTAATTCAGCTTTATTTGAGGGTTTTCTAGCATGAACCGCCTTTTTAAGGTCATGCCACAACATCTCAATAGGATTCAGGTCAGGACTTTGACTAGGCCACTCCAAAGTCTTCATTTTGTTTTTGTTCAGCCATTCAGAGGTGGATTTGCTGGTGTGTTTTGGGTCATTGTCCTGCTGCAGCACCCAAGATCGCTTCAGCTTGAGTTGACGAACAGATGGCCGGACATTCTACTTCAGGATTTTTTGGTAGACAGTAGAATTCATGGTTCCATCTATCACAGCAAGCCTTCCAGGTCCTGAAGCAGCAAAACAACCCCAGACCATCACACTACCACCACCATATTTTACTGTTGGTATGATGTTCTTTTTCTGAAATGCTGTGTTACTTTTACGCCAGATGTAACGGGACACGCACCTTCCAAAAAGTTCAACTTTTGTCTCGTCGGTCCACAAGGTATTTTCCCAAAAGTCTTGGCAATCATTGAGATGTTTTTTAGCAAAATTGAGAAGCCTTAATGTTCTTTTTGCTTAAAAGTGGTTTGCGCCTTGGAAATCTGCCATGCAGGCCGTTTTTGCCCAGTCTCTTTCTTATGGTGGAGTCATGAACACTGACCTTAATTGAGGCAAGTGAGGCCTGCAGTTCTTTAGATGTTGTCCTGGGGTCTTTTGTGGCCTCTCGGATGAGTTGTCTCTGCGCTCTTGGGGTAATTTTGGTCGGCCGGCCACTCCTGGGAAGGTTCACCACTGTTCCATGTTTTTGCCATTTGTGGATAATGGCTCTCACTGTGGTTCGCTGGAGTCCCAAAGCTTTAGAAATGGCTTTATAACCTTTACCAGACTGATAGATCTCAATTACTTTTGTTCTCATTTGTTCCTGAATTTCTTTGGATCTTGGCATGATGTCTAGCTTTTGAGGTGCTTTTGGTCTACTTCTCTGTGTCAGGTAGCTCCTATTTAAGTCATTTCTTGATTGAAACAGGTGTGGCAGTAATCAGGCCTGGGGGTGACTACAGAAATTGAACTCAGGTTATGATAAACCACAGTTAAGTTATTTTTTAACAAGGGGGGCAATCACTTTTTCACACAGGGCCATGTAGATTTGGAGTTTTTTTCTCCCTTAATAACGTAAACCTTCATTTAAAAACTGCATTTTGTGTTCAATTATGTTATCTTTGACTAATAGTTAACGGTTTTTGATGAGCAGAAACATTTAAGTGTGACAAACATGCAAAAGAATAAGAAATCAGGAAGGGGGCAAATAGTTTTTCACACCACTGTAAATACACTTATGTTACTATAGAGAATTTCAAATGAGTTAAATTTGTGTCGGTGTTTTTGTACGATAGACAGATTATCATTATGAATAACTGCGACGCCTCCTCCTCTACCAGTTAACCGAGGCTGGTGTATGTAGCTGTATCCAGGAGGACTAGCTTCATTTAGAGCTACATACTCGTCCTGTTTAACCCATGTTTCAGTTAAACAGAGTATATCAAATGCCTGATCTGTGATAATTTCATTAACAATAACTGCTTTAGATGCGAGAGATCTAATATTTAACAATCCTAGCTTCAGATCAGAGGTGCCGGCTGCGCATTCAGTATGATAAACAGATCCCGAACACGACTACATACACACAATTTGGCTATATTGTCAGTAATTAAAATATTACCTTGCAGCTAAAGACATATGACAGGTGAGCTGCTTATTCTGTTTATCATATCTTCCGATCCGATCCCATCGTTCTTTTGTCATGTGACTCCCATAGACGCTATGCAGTGAAATAGATCAGGTTTTGTCTGAATATTGATATTATTGTTTATTGTGATCCAATAAAAAAAAGCATGCAAAAAAAAAAATGACAGTAAGTGTATTGAGTGTATGTTCTTGTCAATAATGTATATTTTTGCATTTAATAAAAAATATTATACAAATATAATGTACTCAGAAATTATTATTTTAATTTTTTTATTTTTTTGAAAAATGCGTAAACATGTGCTTGGCTTTAATATTAGGTGCAAACAATAATTATTTGCAAATAATAATACTATTAATGACTAAACATTTGCTTCATAACGTTTGCTTTATATTTTGTGGAAAAAAATAGTAAGGGACACAGTCATAAAAAATTCAATAACAGATTTGAATACAGTGGGTGCACAGGCAGTATGCGACTTCTACCGTCGCAGCGTATGGCGTCAGCATTTGGGTTTGTGCGTTTGCTGGCTTTTACCACTGAGTGGCGCTATATAACTATAGACTGACGCCTCAGGCATCAGCTCGTTCTCTCCAGGCTTAATGAGGCGCAGGTCGTCCACAGCTGCACGTCGTTGCAGATAAAATAAAGTGAAACATTGTAAATAAACGAATTCATAATCACAGTAGTAACATTACAGTACAAATTTATAATTAAAATTAAATTCAGTTTTTTAGGATCGAATTTAAGCAACGTAAACGTTGTAAACTGTGTAATTATAGTAGAAAGGCTACGTGTAGGGTCTTGTGTCATCTTAGAGCTTTCATAAGACTCATAAGACTCTACTTTTATTTAGGTGCACACACAATGACGAAAAACTTTATGATTTTGTTAAATAAATAAAGTAAACGGGGTTCTGTATTGATTTTGGTGCGTCAGAAAATGAACCCAAACTCCGTGTATACTCGCCTCACAGACGTGAAAAATATATACTTATAGAAAGAGAAATATCTGCTTTAATATAAACTAATGAAAAAAAAAATTAGATTATGTCATTCGTATGAGAAGTGAATTATAGGCGCGCTCACTGACGACGAGATGACATGATCAGCACAGCCGTAACCAAAGAAATCACTACCTTATCAATGAATTATTAAAATGGTCAGAGTGAATTTCCCCCGCTGTTTTAACAAATATTTGAAGTACTGTAGATAACAGTAGCCCACATTTATAAAAGCATTTTTATTTATATAAAACTATAAATAAAAATAATAATAATAATCCGGCATTTATTATTAGGTGTGCCCGCTGCCAAAGTTCTTCAGTAACAAACCTATAAAACATGTACATCTGTATGAATAAATTGTTTAAATGTGATCAGTGATTTATGTAAATGACTCAGTTTAGATGTAAGTAAATGCTAGGGACTGACATCGGCGTGCGTTTCTCCCAGCGCCGCATAGCGCTTATTTAACACCATTAATATGTGTTTGCTGAAAGAGATATCTAATCTCTCATATCGGCGCGCGCGTTCATCTGACTTTAGATCAAAACTCGGCAAAGACTCTACTTTTATTTAGGTGCACTCACAATGACGAAAAAACTTTATGATTTTGTTAAATAAATAAAGTAAACGGGGTTCTGTATTGATTTTGGTGAACTTGAGCGCGTCAGAAAATGAACCCAAACTCCGTGTATACTCGCCGCACAGACGTGAAAAATATATACTTATAGAAAGAGAAATATCTGCTTTAATATTCATTCATCTTCTATACCGCTTTATCCTACATTCAGGGTCGCGGGGGGCCTGGAGCCTATCCCAGGAGACTTCGGGCACTAGGCGGGGTACACCCTGGACAGGGTGCCAATCCATCGCAGGGCACACACACACACATACTCACACACACACTCATTCACACACTATGGTCAATTTAGGAACGCCAATTAGCCTAACTTGCATATCTTTGGACTGTGGGAGGAAACCGGAGTACCCGGAGGAAACCCACCAAGCACGGGGAGAACATGCAAACTCCATGCACACAGAGACGGGAATCGAGCCTGGCCGGGGAATCGAACCCGGACCCTGGAGGTGCAAGGCGACAGTGCTAACCACTACACCACCGCGCCGCCCCTGCTTTAATATAAACTAATGAAAAAAAAATTAGATTATGTAATTCGTATGAGAAGTGAATTACTGTATAGGCGCGCTCACTGACGAGGAGATGACATGATCAGCACAGCCATAACCAAAGGAATCACTATCTTATCAATGAATTATTAAAATGGTCAGAGTGAGTTTCCAGCCTGTTTAACAAATATTTGAAGTAGATAACAGTAGCCCACATTTATAAAAGCATTTTATATTTATATAAAACTATATAAAAAAATAATCCTGCGTTTATTTTTAGGTGTGCCCGCTGCCATACAGTAGTTCTTCAGTAACAAACCTATAAAACATGTACATCTGTATGAATAAATTGTTTAAATGTGATCAGTAAATGCTCCTTGCTACTGTAGTGACTGACATCGGCGTGCTGAAAGATCTAATCTCTCATATCGGCGCGCGCGTTCATCTGACTTATTATTTCAATTCATACTGTACAGCTGTTAGAATTGGGGCAGGGATATTATGCCAATATTAAATATTATATAGGATATTAAATTTCAAGTGAGTTGGGAGTTTGCAAGGCAGAGAAGGATGCTCTTCGGAGTGAGTTGCGAGTTTGATGAGACGGCATAAATATTTAATACAGCTAATTAAATATTTTGGTTTATATTTTGGTTTATATTATATGGTTAATGTATTTTGGTTTATATTGCAAACGAATAACGAATCAAGAGCCTGTGATTATATTGCATAAATATTATTTTGTACAGACAAATATCTGAATTTTTATTTATTTATTTTTTAGATTTTTTTTTAAAACAAATCTCTCAAAAATAGTAAGATGTATTTTGGTTTTATACTGCAAACGAAAAACGAATCCAGGGTCTTGTGTCATCTTATATTTTGTATTCTTTAAATTTGTAGTAGATTTATTAAATGAAATAAATTACACTAAACGGGGTTCTGTATTGTTTTCGGTGAACTTGAGCGCGTCAGAAAATGAACCCAAACTCCGTGTATACTCGCCTCACAGACGTGAAATATAAGTACTGAAGTACTGTAGATAACAGCCCACATTTATAAAAGCATTTTTTATTTATATAAAACTATTAAAAAAATAATAATCCTGCGTTTATTTTTAGGTGTGCCCGCTGCCACAGTTCTTCAGTAACAAACCTATAAAACATGTACATCTGTATGAATAAATTGTTTAAATGTGATCAGTGATTTTGTTTAGATATAAGTAAATGCTCCTTGCTATAGGGACTGACATCGGCGTGCTGAAAGATCTAATCTCTCATATCGGCGCGCGCGTTCATCTGACTTTAGATCAAAGTTAAAGGCGCACACGCAGGATCATGCAAACGTTTCCCCTCCTCTTTCATAAAAAATGAACAATCCGACACGAGCAGATTTGTTTCAGTCAGAATATTTATCAATCATAAAGAGAGGCGACATATACTTGCTGATTAAACACTGCATTTTTAAAGTGAAAGCGCGCGATGTGAGCAGCTTTAATTATTGATAATTAAATCATTATTAAATGGTGGACATAAAAAGCAAAAAGAATAATAATATTATTTTGATTATTATTATCATGTTCTTTTGCTGTTTGAGCGTCTGTGGATTCCAAAATTGACATTTTTACCGTTTTTTAATCACTGAAATGGAAGAGATACTGTACTGTGGAAAGGTTCCTTATCATAACGTGCCTTGTATTGTTTTTTAATCGCTCGATACACGACCCATCATTTTTAATGCTATTTTACAAAGGGTAAATACACATGGAATAATTTTATTTGGTTTGTTTATTTATAAATAAAATTAAAAGTAATTAAAAACAGTGTAGAGTGATTAATAACACTACATGTTATGGTAAGAAAAATCTCATTCTTGCTCATTCTAGTTTCTCCAAGTGTATACTGTAGGTGAGAACAGCTATTCAGTATCATCTGCATTTGTATGTGTCTGATTTTGCAAAGCACACCTGTAAAACCTGTTTAAATGTAAATGCTCCTCGCTGCGCTGTTTGGGGGAGGGGCACGCAGAATGACGATTTGGTCAGCTGTGTGAACGCTCGCCCTTTAGATGTTGCGCGCGCACTACACGGCTAAAAATATGTTAGTATATCATGACTGAAATCATGACTGAAATATATGTTAGTATATCATGACTGAAAAAAGTTTATGTAATTTGTATAAAACGTGGATTACTACAGCGCATCCACTCACAGCCGAAACCAAAGACATCAACGGCTCTGCCTATTCAGAGGCTCTGCCTATTCAGTAAAGAAAAACACTACTGTTATTATTTCAACTCATACTGTACAGCTGTTAGAATTGGGGCAGGGATATTATGCCAATATTAAATATTATATACGATATTAAATTTCAAGTGAGTTGGGAGTTTGCAAGGCAGAGAAGGATGCTCTTCGGAGTGAGTTGCGAGTTTGATGAGACGGCATAAATATTTAATACAGCTAATTAAATATTTTGGTTTATATTTTGGTTTATATTATATGGTTAATGTATTTTGGTTTATATTGCAAACGAATAACGAATCAAGAGCCTGTGATTATATTGCATAAATATTATTTTGTACAGACAAATATCTGAATTTTTATTTATTTATTTTTTAGATTTTTTTTTAAACAAATCTCTCAAAAATAGTAAGATGTATTTTGGTTTTATACTGCAAACGAAAAACGAATCCAGGGTCTTGTGTCATCTTATATTTTGTGTTCTTTAAATTTGTAGTAGATTTATTAAATGAAATAAATTACACTAAACGGGGTTCTGTATTGTTTTCGGTGAACTTGAGCGCGTCAGAAAATGAACCCAAACTCCGTGTATACTCGCCTCACAGACGTGAAATATAAGTACTGAAGTACTGTAGATAACAGCCCACATTTATAAAAGCATTTTTTATTTATATAAAACTATAAAAAAAAATAATAATCCTGCGTTTATTTTTAGGTGTGCCCGCTGCCACAGTTCTTCAGTAACAAACCTATAAAACATGTACATCTGTATGAATAAATTGTTTAAATGTGATCAGTGATTTTGTTTAGATATAAGTAAATGCTCCTTGCTATAGGGACTGACATCGGCGTGCTGAAAGATCTAATCTCTCATATCGGCGCGCGCGTTCATCTGACTTTAGATCAAAGTTAAAGAGCGCACACGCAGGATCATGCAAACGTTTCAGCTTCTACTCTCCTCTTTCATAAAAAATGAACAATCCGACACGAGCAGATTTGTTTCAGTCAGAATATTTATCAATCATAAAGAGAGGCGACATATACTTGCTGATTAAACACTGCATTTTTAAAGTGAAAGCGCGCGATGTGAGCAGCTTTAATTATTGATAATTAAATCATTATTAAATGGTGGACATAAAAAGCAAAAAGAATAATAATATTATTTTGATTATTATTATCATGTTCTTTTGCTGTTTGAGCGTCTGTGGATTCCAAAATTGACATTTTTACCGTTTTTTAATCACTGAAATGGAAGAGATACTGTACTGTAGAAAGGTTCCTTATCATAACGTGCCTTGTATTGTTTTTTAATCGCTCGATACACGACCCATCATTTTTAATGCTATTTTACAAAGGGTAAATACACATGGAATAATTTTATTTGGTTTGTTTATTTATAAATAAAATTAAAAGTAATTAAAAACAGTGTAGAGTGATTAATAACACTACATGTTATGGTAAGAAAAATCTCATTCTTGCTCATTCTAGTTTCTCCAAGTGTATACTGTAGGTGAGAACAGCTATTCAGTATCATTTGCATTTGTATGTGTCTGACTTTGCAAAGCACACCTGTAAAACCTGTTTAAATGTAAATGCTCCTCGCTGCGCTGTTTGGGGGAGGGGCACGCAGAATGACGATTTGGTCAGCTGTGTGAACGCTCGCCCTTTAGATGTTGCGCGCACTACACGGCTAAAAATATGTTAGTATATCATGACTGAAATCATGACTGAAATATATGTTAGTATATCATGACTGAAAAAAGGTTATGTAATTTGTATAAAACGTGGATTACTACAGCGCATCCACTCACAGCCGAAACCAAAGACATCAACGGCTCTGCCTATTCAGAGGCTCTGCCTATTCAGTAAAGAAAAACACTACTGTTATTATTTCAATTCATACTGTACAGCTGTGAGAATTGGGGCAGGGATATTATGCCAATATTAAATATTATATACGATATTAAATTTCAAGTGAGTTGGGAGTTTGCAAGGCAGAGAAGGATGCTCTTCGGAGTGAGTTGCGAGTTTGATGAGACGGCATAAATATTTAATACAGCAAATTAAATATTTTGGTTTATATTATATGGTTAATGTATTTTGGTTTATATTGCAAACGAATAACGAATCAAGAGCCTGTGATTATATTGCATAAATATTATTTTGTACAGACAAATATCTGAATTTTTATTTATTTATTTTTTTAGATTTTTTTAAAAACAAATCTCTCAAAAATAGTAAGATGTTGTAACATCCGAGCCTCCGCAGCCCCGGAGATCCGGTTCTCCGGCTTACTGAGCTGTAGCTTTGTCTCCCCCTAGTGTGTCATTGTATGTCTTCGTCTACCCTTAATGTGTAATCAGAAACACCTGTCTTTACCTCATGTGTCGCACTACTTAACCCAGCCGAACCCACACTACAGTGTCTGGTCACCATTATGCCACAGCACCCATTTAATGTGTCTCTTTCTGTGTCTCTCCCAAGGGCTAGCGGTATCTGCAGGCGAGGTACAGTGAAGCAGGACAGCTTCACTGTTTAGGATCACTTCAGCCGAGGATCGGCATCCAGTCTCGAGTTTCTTTTGTTTCGCGTTAAGAGAACGCCTGGACATTCTTGTGTTTACCGCCTGCAGACCGCGCTGGGAGAAGCCACCAGTGGGGTGGCTTTAAGTAGTATTATTTTGTTGGAATTGTGACTTAAGAGACTGTGACTAACATAAATAAAGAAAGATTTCCTGCACCTGCAGTTGTGTTGTGTGTTGTACCTCAGAGCAGCATGACAGATGACCAGACCCTATTCCAGACTGCAGCAGGAACGCCTCTGCCCGGTGACAACCCCCCGATCATGGATTACATCAGGAGACAGCAGGGGCAAATGGACAGTTTGGCTCGTGCCATCAATGATCTCGCTCACAGCGTTCGGGACATCGCGACCGGCCAGTCACCATCCTCCCAGGCGCCACGGCGCCCTTCCCGATCTCCACCAAGAGCGACTCCTCCGGAGAGGTATGCTGGCGATCCTGAGGGTTGCCGTAAATTTCTCCTTGCTTGTGAGTTGTACATGGCAGACTACCCGGATCTAGATGATCGTCAAAAGGTTAGTTTTGTCACACAACAGCTCAAGGGTGCGGCCATGGACTGGGCAACCGCTATGTGGTGCGCGGGAGGTCGGGACATTGTGGACTTCGCGCGATTTCGACGCGCGTTTCGGTCAGTTTTTGACCACCCAGATCAGGGACGCACCGGGGAGCAACAGCTGTTAAGGCTACGCCAAGGATCCGCCACGGTGGTAGACTACGCTGTTAAATTTAAGATCCTGGCCGCGGAAAGTGAGTGGTGCGAGCGGAGCCTCCTCGCTCGCTTTAGAGACGGGCTCCAACCGGAAATCCAGCTTGAATTGGCATGTCGAGATGCCGACATGGACCTCGACGAGACAATTCAACTGGCCATCAAGCTGGACCAACATCTCCGCGGTCAGAAGCGGCAAAACCCCGCTAGAGCTGTAGGGGGCAGTATGGAGCCGCGCCGCCGACCCAGCCCCGGCAAGAGCCCGCCAAGATCCCGAGACAACACGCTGGAGCCGATGGATGTGGGCACCTCCCGACTGTCTGCCCAGGAGAGAAGACGCCGATTCACGGCTGGACTATGCCTGTACTGCGGGGGGGGGGGCATCTCATTAAAACATGCCCATTATTGCAAGTAATGCAACATTCATCCCCACGAATCACACAGTCTTTTTGTATTAATGCTACTCTGTCATATCACACTCATGTTGTTTCTGTTTCCCCGTTAATAGATTCTGGATCGGCTGGGAATTTTATTTCATCCTCTCTCCTTTCCTCGCTGCACGCTCCCGTGTCGAAGCTTCCAAACCCGATCAGGATTAATGCTCTAGATGGCAACCCATTAGCTCAATCGCCAGTTAACATGATCACCGTGCCCCTACGATTAACCTTCCCAAACCACACTGAGGAATTAAAATTCTATGTAATTTCTCAGGTGAGTCAGTCCGTCGTGCTCGGCCTCCCATGGTTGCGCTCTCACAATCCAAATTTTGATTGGGCTGGTTCGCGTATCCTTTCCTGGTCCCCCCGATGCGCTAAATTTTGTACACCATCCACATTAATGGTCCAAACAACGTCTATTGAAAGCCCCAACGCCCTAGTCTCCACTTCAGTGCCATCAGAGTACGTAAAGTTTAAAGACGTGTTTAGCATTAGGGCTGCTGCACGACTTCCCCCTCATCGCCCGTGGGATTGCGCTATTGATCTCTTGCCGGGGAAAACACCGCCCTGCTCACGTATTTACCCACTATCCGTGGCCGAGACCAGGGCAATGGAGGAATACGTGGGAGAGGCTCTTCGACAAGGACTCATTAGTCGCTCCACGTCTCCAGCCTCAGCAGGTTTCTTCTTCATCGAAAAAAAAGGGGGGGGCCTTAGACCGTGTATAGATTACCGGGGGCTAAACGCCATTACAGTAAAATATAAGCACCCACTGCCTTTGGTACCGGCCGCGATCGATCTGCTCCGAGGCGCGTCCATCTTTACTAAACTTGACCTCCGCAGCGCATACAACCTCGTTCGTGTTCGCAAGGGCGATGAGTGGAAGACGGCATTTAGCACTACATCCGGTCATTATCAGTATAATGTAATGGCGTATGGATTGGTAAATGCACCTGCGGTGTTTCAGGGGCTCATGAATGACGTGCTTCGAAGTATGTTAGACCGATTTGTGATAGTGTATTTAGATGACATTCTGATATACTCGCGGTCGTACGAGGAGCACGTCCGTCATGTGACCGCCGTTCTCCATCGGCTGCGGGAACATGGGCTCTATGTGAAGGCAGAGAAATGTGAATTCCACAAAAAGGAGGTAGCATTTCTGGGCTATCGCATAGGGCCACGGGGGGTCATGATGGACACAGCTAAGGTCAGCGCGGTCCAACTATGGCCGGAGCCCACATCAGTGAAGGCGCTACAAAGTTTCCTTGGGTTTGCCAATTTTTACAGGCGCTTTATTAGGGGCTACAGTATGTTGGCAGCACCGCTCACTGATCTATTAAAGGGGAAGCCCCAGCGACTACGTAAGTTCACGCCGGAAGCGCGTATCGCATTCCAGCGACTAAAACAAGCTTTCACTTCTGCGCCTATTTTAAAACTCCCCGATCCTACTAAGCCCTTCGTAGTCGAGGTCGATGCGTCGGAAGTGGGACTAGGAGCGGTGCTGTCACAGCGCCAGGGACACCCAGAGAAGCTATATCCCTGCGCTTTTTTTTTCGAGGAAACTGACACCTGCTGAGAGCAATTATGATATCGGTAATCGAGAACTGCTAGCCATAAAAGCGGCGTTAGAGGAGTGGAGGCATTGGTTGGAGGGAGCAGAACATCCTTTTACGGTGCTCACAGATCATAAAAACCTTGAGTACCTCCAACAAGCTAAAAGACTAAACCCTCGTCAAGCCCGCTGGGCCCTGTTTTTCACTCGTTTCCACTTCACCATTACATATCGACCCGGCTCTAAAAACATCAAGGCGGATGCGCTCTCCCGCTGTTTCGCGGCGCAGGACCGAACCACAGGTCCTGAACCTATTTTGCCCCCTGCACTCGTGGTGGCTCCGATTGCGTGGGATCTCGATACGGAGATAGCCCAGGCGACACGAACCGAGTCCGTGCCGTCCGACTGTCCTCCGGATCGAACCTACGTACCGGAGTCCCTACGTGAACGAGTGACGGTGGAGGCCCACCTTAATCTCACTTCTGGACACCCCGGCGAATTAAGAACCTTCCAACTACTAGAACCTAGGTTCTGGTGGCCAAAAATGCGGGAAACAGTGAGAACAGTTGTTTCGTCTTGTGCTACTTGTGCAACTACAAAAAGCCCTCGAGGGTTGCCAGTTGGTAAATTAATACCCTTGCCCACACCAAACAGACCGTGGTCCCACCTAGCGGTGGATTTTGTAACGGACCTGCCAGTGTCACAAGGTTACACGACAGTGCTAGTAGTGGTGGATCGGTTTTCTAAAGGCTGTCGATTCGTCCCGTTCTGCGCTCTCCCGACCGCCTCTCAGGTAACGGAAACCCTATTCGATACAGTGTTTCGCTACTATGGTATTCCGGAGGACATTGTTTCAGATCGTGGTCCCCAATTTATCGCTAGAGTCTGGAAAGCTTTTTTCCAGAAGTTGGGGACCACTATTAGTCTAACCTCAGGCTATCACCCGGAGTCTAATGGGCAGGCAGAGCGGACTGTGCAAGATCTCGGGAAGTTCCTTCGCGCATATTGTAGTAGTCGACAACATGAATGGGCGGACTATTTACTCTGGGCGGAATATGCGCAAAACTCCTTAAAACACTCCTCAACCGGCCTAACGCCGTTTCAATGTATACTCGGATACCAACCGCCGCTCTGTCCCTGGGATGCCACTCCCACCAATATCCCCATGGTGGATGAATGGTTTAAGAAAGCGGAGAAAGTATGGGAGGGTGCGCATGCCCATATCTCCCAAGCAGTTCGTCGTTTTAAGAAATTCGCCGATAGGCGGCGAAGGGAAAGTCCTCCGCTCCAGGTAGGTGATCGGGTTTGGCTCTCGACAAGGGACCTCTCTTTAAACCTCCCCTGTCGTAAACTCTCCCCTCGGTTCATCGGCCCCTTCCCTGTTATAGCACAAATAAACCCTGTATCATTTAGGTTACAACTCCCCTCACACATGCGCATTAACCCCACCTTTCATATCTCTCTTCTCAGGCCAGTGAGGGGGGGACCGCTGGACGAGGGGGTCGTAACCCCCTCGCTACCTGGGGCTGTGGAGATCGAGGGGGCACCAGCGTTTAAAGTCCAACAATTATTGGACTCCCGAAGGCGAGGAGGCTCACTCCAATATCTGGTGGAGTGGGAAGGGTATGGACCGGAGGAACGCAGCTGGGTCCCGGCGCGGGACATACTGAGCCCCGAACTCATTTCCGAGTTCCACAGGGCACGGCCGGACCGTCCTGCGCCGCGGGCCCGAGGCCGACCCGCCCGCCGGCAATTCCATCAGGTCGGCGGGTTCCGACCCCCTTCGGTGACGCAAGTAGAGTGCCCACCTCCTCTTCAGGAAGCCGGTCCTGGGGAGGGGGGTAATGTAACATCCGAGCCTCCGCAGCCCCGGAGATCCGGTTCTCCGGCTTACTGAGCTGTAGCTTTGTCTCCCCCTAGTGTGTCATTGTATGTCTTCGTCTACCCTTAATGTGTAATCAGAAACACCTGTCTTTACCTCATGTGTCGCACTACTTAACCCAGCCGAACCCACACTACAGTGTCTGGTCACCATTATGCCACAGCACCCATTTAATGTGTCTCTTTCTGTGTCTCTCCCATGGGCTAGCGGTATCTGCAGGCGAGGTACAGTGAAGCAGGACAGCTTCACTGTTTAGGATCACTTCAGCCGAGGATCGGCATCCAGTCTCGAGTTTCTTTTGTTTCGCGTTAAGAGAACGCCTGGACATTCTTGTGTTTACCGCCTGCAGACCGCGCTGGGAGAAGCCACCAGTGGGGTGGCTTTAAGTAGTATTATTTTGTTGGAATTGTGACTTAAGAGACTGTGACTAACATAAATAAAGAAAGATTTCCTGCACCTGCAGTTGTGTTGTGTGTTGTACCTCAGAGCAGCATGACAGATGTATTTTGGTTTCATACTGCAAACGAAAAACGACCTATAAAACATGTACATCTGTATGAATAAATTGTTTAAATGTGATCAGTAAATGCTCCTTGCTAGTGACTGACATCGGCGTGCTGAAAGATCTAATCTCTCATATCGGCGCGCGCGTTCATCTGACTTAACGTTTCAGCCATTCACACATGCATTGTGCTGTTGCTTGTACACACTTACACACTTACACACTGGTTACACACAGCGCAAAGACTCGGGGTGAATCATGATCAAGCCTACGGTCACAGCGCGAGACCGAGCAGGTGCGATAGGGGTATAACACACCGCATCTCACAGCGAGTCAAACCGCATACAGTAAGTGAATACTGTAGGGGTATTAAACATTACAATCACACAGAAACATGAATGGATGCGGGGTTTGAAACTCCCAAGGTTATTTTCTCATTTAACTAAATCAAATTTCATAAAAATAAAACGTGTCAAAAGAAAAACCCATAAAGGTATGGATAATGGCTAATGATGAATGAAACATATTTTAAACAAAAAGCAGCGAGCAGCTGGACATCGGGACGGGGAGTGTAAGTACGACGCACGCGCAGGTCTGAGCAGCTCAAGAAGCTCCATAATCTGTTGCCTTGGAAGGCAAAACTTTTATTTATATATATTTTTTAATAACGACCACGGGGAAAATATGAAAAGGGCTGAAGTTTTAGCTTCAAATCTTCAAGTTTTAGCTTTTAACTTCAAATATTTGAAGTAGATAACAGTAGCCCAAACCTGTAACTTTCCATGTAAAACAGGTACATCTGTATGAATAAATTGTTTAAATGTGATCATCTGACTTTACAGTAGATCAAAACTCGGCAAAGCGCACTCTTTTCCATTCACACACAGCTGTTTGTTTATCTTTCATAAAAAAATGCTCCCGATATGAGCCGACACGAGCAGCTTTAATTATTGATAATTAAAACATTATTAAATGGTGGAAATAAACAGCAAAAAGATTAATATTATTCTTTTGATTATTATTATCATGTTCTTTTGCGTCTGTGGATTCCAAAATTCCAAAAAACAGAGAGTCTGTCTAAACAAAATAAAACCAATGTTTTCTAACTCATTTTTTTTTTATATACAGTAAACATACAGTAAAACATCATTCATCATTAAAACATCACACAACTGAATCGCAGAAAAAAATCAGCAAAAATATTATTTAGTACAAGGCAATCTTTGGATCCTTGATGAGACGGCATAAATATTTAATACAGCAAATTAAATATTTTGGTTTATATTTTGGTTTATATTATATGGTTAATGTATTTTGGTTTATATTGCAAACGAATAACGAATCAAGAGCCCGTGATTATATTGCATAAATATTATTTTGTACAGACAAATATCTGAAAAAAAAACAGTTTTTTTTACGACGAATCTCTCAAAAATAGTAAGATGTATTTTGGTTTTATACTGCAAACGAAAAACGAATCCAGAGCCTGTAATTATATTTATATTTAATTATGTCATAACTATTATTTTGCACAAATACTGTAAATCTCTGAATAAAACAATGATATTTTATTCACAAATGTAAGACAATATTAGCTCGCACTTCGTCTGGCACTGAACCAAAATATAATGTAATGAGAGGCCCCGATTATACTGCATACATCTTTTTTATTGATTTATTTTTTATTATCTATTCTGGAAGTTTGCTCTATTTGTTTTAGTTATTTCTATATTTAAATCTTGATGTCTTAAACTCTAACAACTGTAAGTATTGTCGAAAAATTTTTTTTGAAAGCCCTAGTGCTGTTGTTTGCGCTGTTTTCTTTAATAATAACACTAAACAGATAAAAACAGAGAGTCTGTCTAAACAAAATAAAACCAATGTTTTCTAACTCATATTTTTTATATTTATAGTTTTACATGTTTGTTGGATGTGTAAATTATCATAATTGTAGTATTACTTTGCTACAACATATTGTTTTGACTTTATTATGACTTAAGCTCTGAATATATTTAAAAACCGATACGACGGAAAATGTCAATTTGCGCCACCTGGCGGTCATTTCACGAATTATTTTGAAATGCTCCTGGTTTATTTCGGCCGCTGCCGCGTTTCCACGGCGGTGAGTGCGACGGTAATGAGCAGTCTGGTTGTCACACCACTGTACTTATCTACAAATGATTGGGTCAAACAAATGTCACCTAAATACTAATATAAAGTGTTGGGGTCAAACAAAGTTCAGGGCGTATCCAGTAAGTTTAACTGTCACTCAAAGCTATCTCCAAGGGAACCGCCACCCCTCCCCATCCATCCCACACTTTTACACTAAATGAGGTGCAGTGAAGGGAATCCTCAATACCTGATTTGACAAGCTCAAGAGAATGACCACAAGAAAAAGGAGTGACATTTGGACACATTTTCTGGCAACTTCAGCCACAGAGGGTAAATGTAAGTCATGCAAAAATACTATTTCCACCAAAAGAGGAAGTACTTCCAGGAAACACCTGAAATCTATTCACCCAACTGTGCTGTTAACACAAGTAAGAATCAAACCTCAATGGGCAGTTTTATAACAAGACCGATGGACCCATTAAGACAGAGCAAACTTGATCAGGCCTTGGTCAAAATGATTGCTCGTGACTTTCGACCATTTTCAGTTGTTGAGGATAAGGGCTTTAAAGAATTTTCAAATCTCCTGGACCCATCATACATTCTACCAAGTAGAAAAACATTGTCAAAAACCATACTGCCTAGGTTGTATGACAAGCTAAGGGCAGAAATAATGGATAAAATCAAGGGTGCCTCTGCTGTATGTCTCACAACAGACTGCTGGACTTCTGTGAATGCCACAAGTTATATAGCTGTGACTTGTCATTTCATAGAGGATTTTCAGATGACATCTTATCTTTTAGACTGCTTTGTTTTGACAGAAAGACACACTGCCTCTCACCTGGCAAGAGAGCTGTCCAGAGTTACTAACGAATGGGATGTGGATAACTAAATTGTAGCTTGTGTAACTGACAATGCCAGCAATATTGTTTCAGCTCTGAGAGAACACCTCCACTGGGACCACATACCATGCTTTGCTCATATGTTAAACCTCATTGTCAAAGCTGCACTGAAGGAGGTCCAAAATGTACTGCAAAAGGTGAAATCTATTGTTGATTACTTCCACAGAAGCACAGTTTCTTCAGACAGACTCAAGGCCACACAGAAACTGATGGGACAGGAGCCGCTGCGTCTAAAACAGGAAGTGTCCACAAGGTGGAATTCAACTTATTACATGTTGAAAAGGTTCACTGATCCGAAAGATCCAATCATCTCCACCCTGGCACTCACCAATGCTTCTTTGCCAACATTAACACCACAGGAATGGGAAATTGCCAAAGACATTACTGATATCATTAAGCCATTTGAGGAGATCACCACTGAAGTGAGCGGAGAAAAGTAAGTAGTTTAACTTTTTTTGCTTAAAGGAGCCATACAGACTCAATTTTGCATAAGTTAATATGATTCTTTAGGGTCCTAATGAAAAGTTTGTAATATACTTTAATTAAAAATTCTCAATTGTTGTGTAAAAAAAACATTACTTTTACCTGGTAAAAAGTAGCTCTGTTCTCAGCAACCTGTTTCAGTACATGCTCCTTTAAATGTTAATGACCTCTACTGAACCCGCCCCCCAGTTCTGTGGGGCGTGTCTTCACAATACAAGTGGGGTATAGCTTTGACAACAGTTAAAAATAATCTAAAAAACAGTTAAAAATTATTTTACATGATGTTAGAATTATTTTATATATAAAGGAGTTATTTCTACTCTCTTGCTCTCTTCCTCATAGATCTGAGATCTCATAGACAGGAAGATAGCAGCAGGGAAGATTTAACACGTTAATACGTGTTAAATCTTCCCTGCTGCTATCTTCCTGTCTCCTCTTGCATCTGTTCATTCATGCTCACCTTCCCATACTCTGTCTCTCTCTCTCCCTCTCTCTCTCTCTGTCTCCTTCCACTTATCTTCCTCTCCTTTGATTCAAATTCAAATTTTATTTGTCACATACACATTCATACACAGTATGATATGCAGTGAAATGCTTATACGACAGCCAGTGACCTTAAAAATAAAATAAAAGCTTATACGTAAGGAATAAATATCAATAAAAAGAAATACTAAAGAAAATAAATTTAACTAGTAAAATAGTTGTACAAATATACAATGTACAAATGAGGGCATAATAAAAATCTTACAAAATATAGGATATATAAAATTATTTTTATTATATATATATATATATATATATATATATATATATATATATATATATTTCCCCTATATTTTGTAAGATTTTTATTATGCCCTCATATTTATATATATATATATATATATATATATATATATATATATATAGTTATATATGTATATAAAATTTTACATGTGAATCTGGTTGTAAAACTTTTTTGACTTCCCAGACCAGGAATCAAACTCGAGTTGCTGCGTTGAGAGCGCCGTACCCTAACCACTAAACCACGGAGGACTAATGGCTGCCGCTTGGAAATGCCGGCTATTCAACCCACGACCTTATACACGCGAAGCATTGTTTTTTTCGGGATCTCACCAGGACATTTACAATGGTTAATTTGTAGTAACATATGTCTATAGCACAGGCGTTTAGTCAAACATATTTATACCGATCTTTTGCTGTTAATAAACAGAGACCTTTCTGACAGACAACGTGTGTGTGTGTGTCTGTGTGTGTGAATGAGTCATATAGATGCCGGGAATAGGACATCATACACGCGAAGCATTGTGTGTGTGTGTGTGTGTTTGACTGAGTCTCTCCTTATGTCAGAAAAGCTTACCGAAGCATAGCGCACTCGCCTCGTTACTAAACGAACTTTAGAAAAACTTTATAAATATGTAGTGCAAAAAAAAGCATGTACCTTAAGCAGGAATCGAACCCAGGTCTCCCACGTTAAAGCGCCGAATCCTAACCACTAGACCACCACAATACTGCAACAAACAGCACACCACACTCATGTAGGCGCCATTTTGCTCCAGTGTAGAAAAACAATGGCCGACGGCTCTTTTTTTTCACTCGGGGCGGGTCTTTGCTAAAACACCAGTGTCAATCAACTGTAGTAGGAGCGGCCTCTGTCGGTGTGACTTCACACCGACAGGCTTTTGAAAACGGGCTGATTTCAGAAGGGGCATCTTATATTATTAAATTAAAAGAAAATCGCTGGGCGGCTCTTTATCACTGTAGAGTGGTTGTGTACACACTCTCCTAACACACAATGCAGTCCAAACAGCTTGAAAAAGTCCATGTAGCACTGTAGGTGCCCTTTAACATTTATAATAAACAATTTAAAAAACTATTTTTATACAAGATTATATATTTTTATACATTAACCTAATCATATGTACAATATAAATTGATTGTTGATTTAGTTATGTAAAGTTGCGTAGTATAGAAGAAGCGAATTGCTCGGTCTGTCTGCTGTGTTTCGATAAGCTTTTCTGGTGCAAGGAGAAACTCAGTCTCACACACACACACACACACACACACACACACACACACACACACACACACACACTCATTGTCTGTCAGAAAGGTCTATTTTTATTAATAGCAAAAGATAGGGTTTTTATATGTTTGACATATAACATATCGACATATGTTACCACAAAGAACATGAACTATTGTAAATGTTCTGGTGAGATCCTAAAGAATCAAAGGAGAGGAAGACAGAGGTGTCCATCCAGAGATGAATCACAAGATGTTGGCTTGAGTTAGGGGGAGGGGGGGAGACACAGAGAGAGAGAGAGAGAGAGAGAGAGAGAGAGACATGAACAGAGAATGAGAAGGTGAGCGTGGGAGCGTTCGCACCTTTAAGAACAGATGAAAGAGGAGACAGGAAGATAGCAGCAGGGAAGATTTACCACTTTAATATCAGATCTATGAGCAGGAGAGTAAATAACTCCTTTTTATATAAAATAATTATTACAAGAAATTATATTAAATATAATTGTCCATCTTTATAGGTTTGTGACTGCCTCCAAACTAATTTTAATGACAAGAGGTCTTCAGAAGATTGTTGTCAGGTTTCAGAGAAATCCATCCCATCTAGAACCTGTTAACAAATTAGTGGACACCCTCATGGCTGAAATGAACAGAAGGTTTGGCAAAGTTGAATTTATTGAGAAGCTGGCTGATGCTACTTGCTTGGACCCAAGGTTCAAAAAGCAAGCCTTTGTCAACCAACAGGCTGCAGATGAGACAGTAAAGAGGATCACTACAGCTGCAATCGTCACTGCAACAGCCATGTTTTGGGAGGACTTTGATGAAAGGGTAGCAAGCATGAGGCCAATTTCTGCCACCACTTCCCATACTTCAGATACAATGATGGAGATGCGGGCCTATCTTGCAGAGCCACTTTTACCCCGCACATCAGACCCTCTGGCATGGTGGAGGAAGAGCTCCCCTGTATACAAAAGCCTCTTTGAGGTCATGAAGGTTAGACTTTGTATTGTGGCTACTGTACATCTGTGCCATCTAAGACAGGGCAGAGAAGAAACAGACTGAGCCCATCCAAAGTCCAGGAGCTTGTTTTTCTCAACGCAAACTTGCTCTGAACCAGGTCCCAGTGTGTTTATTTTTTTTTAAACAATATTGCTGTTAGGCTTTATATTGTAATATATTGATAACTATATGCTATTGTTGTGGCTTATACTGTAGTGTATAGTGTGAAAACTTTCACTTGTTTATTTCAACTTTACAATTTATTTATATTTTTATTTTTAATTGTTTAATTTTACAATAAATTAAAAATAAACAATATAATAATTTGTTTGATGTTTATTTTATATACGTAAATATAACTGCATAGCGTCTATGGGAGTCAGAAAAGAACGAATGACTCGGGGACTCATTAGCAGAACCATTCGTTCAATACTGTTTCCTGAGTACTGCACTGCGTAGAGTCTATGGGAGTCACATGACAAAAGAACGAACAACTCAGTGCCGAAAAGGCTCAAAGGTAATTACTCAATTCTGTTTCCTGTATATAACCTACGGAGGTTTTGCGATGCTTTGCGCATGCGCACCCAATAGAAAATGAACGAATCACTCTCCGAGACGACTCGTTCATCTGAGTCATGTTAAAGATTCGTTCAAAAAGAATGAATAGTTCATGAACGACCCATCACTAACCTGCACTCTGTTTTAGGCAGCCCAAGAGTTTGGCGTGTCGGGAAATGTTACCAGCGGAAACACTGGAGTGATGGACAAAATGTCCTTCCGCAATAACCATGTTACGTTATTTTAATAATAAGGAGAAGCGTTACAATATCTACCCACATGAGAAGTTGTCCATGTACAGACCCACTAATTAGCTGCAACTTAAAAATTGTATTACATTTTATTAAACAGATAATAATAAACAAACAAATAGGATAACCTGGCCTGTTACTACATTTAATCTGCAGTAATTTAAGTCTTAATTTTTATTTATTTATTTTTGGCTGGAGATGTCAAGAACTAACCCGATGACGACCAGAAAGACGTAGCTTAGCAGTTAGCCCTGTAGCGTGAATGGTGAACCCAAACGCGGATGGACACGAGCGGGCAGGATAATCACGCGATTTGCTATAAGGACCCTCAAAGTGAATGAGTAAAGGAAAGACACAATCTAACCCTCGTCCTATAAACACACACTCAGTCTGAAAGCAAACCCAAGAAAGTGAGTACTCACGTGAATCGGAACGATACCAAAATAGCATGGGCAAAACTCAATGACAGAGCGATGTGCGGCGCCATCTTGTTTCCTTTTATGCTTTCGGGTTCGCGACCGTCTTACTTCCGGGTCCTGGTGCCGGTCGCGGCTGAGTGCGCATGACAGGAGAGGAGCAAGTTTTCCAAAAACTGAGTGACCTCAAGGGGTTAAAGTATGAATTATGTCTGAGCCGTTTTTCCTCACACTGCTGGTTATTAGAACTGGTGATGTTTGAGTTGTGTTTTTCCAGACTGTAAGAGCCATATCGTACTTGTTATGAATTTGTTGTTGTGTTTATTTTATTTTATTTGTTGTTGTTTCATTTATTCTACCTTGTTCTATTCATTAGTAAAGCATTAAGCATTAAGTTTGTTACATAAGCCATAAGCTTTAAATTTCTTAGTCATGCATCGATTTTGACAATCGTAAGTTGGGCTGTGATGTCATTCCACTATTACATGCATTTGTGTGACTGTGATATGATAGAGAGTTCAGTTTAGATGCGGAAGGCTACGGAAACACAAGCTTTTGACCGTAAGCTAGTGAGCTCCCGGTAAGCTAAGAATGTAGGTTGTTGTAACCGTAAGCTCCCTTAAGTAGATATATACAGCAAGAGTGTTGTTATATACGTAAGCTAAGACTGTAATTTGTAAGATACAGCAAACAGGTTGCAAGTCAGAGATTTGCAAGATGCAGCAACTGGTGTCTGTAACCACAGTGGATTTACTCAAGACGACTGTATGAAGTGTTGATTCTTTGATGCTGACAAAATAAACTACAAGAGACAAAGAGATCGGACTTCTGTCGTGTGAGTGAAACTTTAAGACAAAGCTACACGTCAAAACTAGTGAAATAATATGACCGCATCTACACAGACAAAGCCACAGTTACGCCAAGTTTCTCAAGATCCTGAAAAATAAATAAATAAATAAATAAATAAGTATAAATGAATATAAATAAAATAACACAGGCCTCAAAAGAATATCCGTCTTGGAAAGAACTCTTTGTGCCAGAACCAGGACTACAACTCACAGTGCTAATGTTCTGACTCACCTGAATTCTACTAAACCTGAGTCTAATCTCAGCCTTTTGATACTTGCATGCTTTTTCGGATCTTGACCCTACAGTATTTGTTTTTTCATTATTGAGTTTAGGCCGATCTAGTTCCTGCCGGTTGCACATTGTCCGTCTCTTGCCTTCTTACTGGACTTTCCATTTTGGATTATCCCTGCCGGTTTTAATTAATGTAATCTTCAAATTGTGTTAATAAATTTCTTAACTGCGCTTGCATTTTCTAATACTCAGTATTCCCCAAAAATGTGGTTATTTACAAATTGTTTAATGATCTGAATCATTTGCGTGATTCAAGAGTGACATATGCAAAAAAAGAAAAAAATATGTTTTATTTATTATTACCATCTTATTGATTCCAAAAAATGAAACTTACTTAAAATCAGCATTTTCTGAAAATCTTTTATGGATTGGCACTGTGTCCAGGGTGTACGCTGCCTCATGCCCAGAGTCTCCTGGGATAGGCTCCAGGTCCCCGCGACCCTAAATACAGGATAAAGCGGTATAGAAGAAGACAGTAATTAATATTATCAGAATAATAGTTATATAAGACTTAATAACTTACCCATTGTCATAGCAGCTTGCGTGAATGTCCTCTGCTGGATCTGTTCTCTCTTTAAAAAATGCGTCACAGTCACACAGTCTTCTTGTGAGGTAAATGTAAACGCTTCCTTACTGTCCAGAACATTCTGTAGCGTGCGCCATCTTCCAAACGTGCAGAAAAACTCACTGAATCTGTGTATAAACTCTGTGTTTTCGTGCCGTTGCCCGGGGGGCGTGGCCTTGTACGTAGATTTCCCTATGACTGTTTTCCGTGTGAATTGCGTGTGGGCGTGTCCTGCCTTGGGTCATTAGCAGATAATGAAGTGCGACAGAAATTCTGTGCCTCTCCTTGGTTTCATAAGGATTACATAAACTCTGAATATTTGTTTTCAATTGGACTTGCATAATTTAAAAGTAGACCCTTTAAGCTTTCTATAGATATATTTCTCATATATTTCTGTGCAGTATTCGCGGAGTTTCAGTTCATTTTATTGACGTGTTTCAAAAAGATTTTCGCGGAGACTGAGACGGCTGAAAGCGCATCCTGTTTATTTTCTTTATTTTACAAAAGCACAATGTTTTGTGGATATTGTGAGTATACATGAATAAAAGTAGACCCTTCACAGATTCAAATGATGTACTACACTTATGTGTATGATCAAGAATTAACAGATTAACAAGAAAAAAAAATGCACGTGTGCCCGCCGGCGGGTCCGCCGACTCCTAAGGGTTAATCAATTCAATTCAATTCAATTCAGTTTTATTTGTATAGCGCTTTTAACAATTGACATTGTCTCAAAACAGCTTTACACAATCAAAAGAATTATTTAAGTTTGTATGGAATGTGAATGTGTATGAATCAAAATGTTCAGATATTCCCTGGCGAGCAAGCCCGAGGGCGACAGTGGCAAGGAAAAACTCCCTGAGACGGTAATAGGAAGAAACCTTGAGAGGAACCAGACTCGACAGGGAACCCATCCTCATCTGGGTGAAACAGATAGCAGGAAATGATCTGCATTTATACAGTGTTAAGTGTTAGGTTCAGCTATAATAGTTGATGTTAATTGATGTTATAATACTTGATGTAAAATGGAGTCCAGTAGTTATTCGAGACTCAGATAGACTTGTAGAAAGTTCCAGTCCTGAACTATCGAATTGTCAAGTCCTCAGAGAAACAGCTGACCACACCAGTCGAGGCCAGAACCATCTTCTAAGTATAGAGAATCATCCCCAGACACCAGACGCATCCTAAAGAGACACACGGGGCATCCATGCGATGAGACCTCCAACCAGAAACCGGGCACCAGGATGGATCAGACAGGTCCGGAGGGTAGAGGGAGTCTGGATCACTGGCAGCTCAGGAACCACATGTGTAGCTCGACAGAGAGAGAGAGAGAAAGAGTGAAAGGGGGAGACAGGGGGAGAGAGGAAAGTGAAAGAGGGGGAGGAAGAGAAGAGGAGGAGAGATTGCAATTAGGTATGGTCACAGTCACAATGTCTAATGTGAATGTATATTTACTGTAGAGTGCAAGCAGGGACTCCGGCAGGACTAACTATGACAGCATAACTAAAAGGGAGAGCCAGAAGGAAACACAAACATGAGGGCTCCCTGAGATGTAAAGCAAACAATCACCTCACCGTCAACAAACCTGAGTGATCAAATGAGACTGAGGAAGACAGCATCTAAAACATACCAGTTCACCATAATACTCTACATCCATGAGTCCCCCAGATCTGCTCCTTTACCTTATGGCAAATCTATTTATAAAATGCTTGGTTAAATAAATAGGTTTTGAGCCTAGACTTAAACACTGAGACTGTGTCTGAGTCCCGAACACTATTTGGAAGACTATTCCATAATTTTGGGGCTTTGTAAGAAAAAGCTCTGTTACATAAGCCAATCACTGTATTTTATTTATTCAGCAAAAGTACCGCCTGATTAAATGCTGCTTGAATGAAGATGGAGATGTACAGTTGTTCTAAAAAAGTTTGTTGTGTGTAAAGGCTTATTTTTGTATGTCTGAATGTCTGATTATTCTTACATTAATCTTCCAAGCTAATGTATATTGCTGTAAATAAAGTAATTTTCATTTAAAAATTAATTTTAATATGATGTGCCCTACTCAAAGAGGTGCAACCCTTTAAAGCAGTCAACAGGAAGAATTTTTATCTAACAATCACAAAGCAGGACACAAAAACCCGAACAATGAGGAAATTCTGTGTGTAAAAATAAATCTGTTATCCTGTATAAAGGTACCATGTAGTAAACTAAGTCGGGTAATACCGGTTTAGAAAAATCCCCAGAGTTCCACCAATATTACACACAGCAGACCAAACTTTACCACGGGAATGAGGAAGAACATATTGTGTGTAAGTTCCCATGAATGGTTGAAGAACAGTCGAGTTCAAGGCAGGGCCGGTTCTAGACAGGCACATATGGGGGGGGGGGGGCAGTCAGAAATGTGAAGGGGGCATCATGTGTACACATCATGTTCGATCACTGTTTTTCCCCCCTGTGCTTATAGTAACAGTATAGTCCTTTCTGAATTGTGTTGTTAGCTGTGTCCAAAGCCTGGAGAAGTGGAATACAGTTTGTCAGGCCTCTACCTTCAGACCTGTTTACTGAGGGCTCAGGGGAAGAGTGTGTGTGTGTGTGTGTGTGTGTGTGTGTGTATGTGCTGCAGGATGAGTGTGGAGGGACTGAGACTTGAGGGAAATCTAATACCGTAGTGTGTAGTGTCCCTTTTTTCGGCTGATTTTTCTTGTAATATATTCATTTTGTGAGTACATTAACATGGGCTTTCTCAACATTTAAAAATTTTGATTTAAGGGGGCAAGACATTTATTTGAGGGGGTCGCTGCCCCCTCTTGCCCCCCTGTAGAGGCCTCGGCCTCGGTTCAAGGTCACCTGAGCAACTCTGTTTCTGCTTTCACAAGGGAATTCTACTTTGTTCCTCATTAGAAAAATTAGACCAATTAAACAGTTAAAAAGGATAATAAGAGCACATTTCTTTTTATTTTGCTGGAAATTTTAAAATGACGCCCTGGTCTGTGTTCAGGTGTCAGAATGTTTATTTACAGACAAACGCCTAATCATCTGAGGCATTTGTCAGATTGATTCTAGCCTTTAACTGGAAGAACTAAAGCATTACATTACAAAAAGAAGCAAAATTTTGAACTTTATTAATTTAGAACTTTATTAATCCCAGCATAGCTTCATAAATTCATTTATTTATATCCCAGCATAGCTGGGGTCTTCCGATCAGTAACTCAGTGCCTTAACCCTTTGAGCTACCACTGCTCTGGCAGAACAACACCAACAAAATAAACAAACAAACAACCCAAATTACTTTTCATGATTATAAGAATAGCATAATAAGCTTATATAATCTATATTAAAGTTTGCATGTTCTCCCCGTGCTTGGTGGGTTTCCTCCGGGTACTCCGGTTTCCTCCCACAGTCCAAAGATATGCAGGTTAGGCTAATTGGTGTTCCTAAATTGCCCGTAGTGTGTGATTGGGTGTACAGTATGTGTGTGCCCTGCGATGGATTGGCACCCTGTCCAGGGTGTACCCCGCCTAGTGCCCGAAGTCTCCTGGGATAGGCTCCAGGTCCCCCGCGACCCTGAACACAGGATTAAGCGGTATAGAAAAATGAATGAATGAATGAATCTATATTAAGAAAATCTAAACATATGAGAAAAGCATGTCAGGGTACAGTAGTTCCCTAGCAGCACATGTTAGCCCTGCAGAGTTTTTTGTAGGTTTATTAATGATGGGTGTTTATTGTTTCTGAGTTCACAATGCAGTCTTGTGTCACATGTGTGTTCACCTTTTTTTAAAAAAATAATTGTCCTAATTAGGCTCCTGAGTTTAGTTAGTCATTGTCTTTTACCCTTTTTGTCATTCCACAGGGCTATGTGGTTTTGGATTTAGTTTTCCCTCTGAATGATGTGTTTACTTGTGTTATCTTTGACTAATATTTAAATTTATTTGATGATCTGAAACATTATAGTGTGACAAACATGTAAAAAAATAAGAAATCAGTAAGGGGGCAAACACTTTTTCACACCACTGTATTTCATGGACAAAGCAGTATTTGACATAAAGGAGGAAGAGAAGAGGTTCTTTCTTGGCTCTGTGACAAGTATTTTTTTTTTTTTTGAGAAACCTTTACTTGGTCTAGAATTAATTCCTCTGGACATAGCACGCTTCACCAGACTGAAACTGACTATACGCCAAGCAGGAAATTGAAAAGGCTTAAAATGGCACACAAGTATGTGGGTTGGCAGCAATTGTACTCCGTGACTCTTAAGGCACAAGACCCCATGCTAAATATAGCTGTCTACTAGGTATTTTGCAACAGCCATACATGCTTAAGCTCAAACCAGGTACTTTTTTTTTCTTCAAAAAACACCCAACATTCCACTACCATAACTGTGTAAAGAAACCAATAAAACACAACACTGCATGCAATGTTTTTTCAAAGAGGAGGCAAAGGTAAATGTGGGGTTCAGACTATCAAAAACCTAGTAACAAAGGCAGCAGACCCATACTTAGATTGCCTAGAGCATGTCACAGGGTGCTCAGGGCAGATGGGGGTAATACAGTATATGCTCATTCTAAGTTTATTTTATAAACATTGTCATACAGGAGATATAGATATATATAGAACTATATGGCAAACAAAGAAGTGTTTTTTTTTTCATATTTTAAATGTAGCAGCCACATTTACCCTGATGACAGCTTTGTACCCTGCCTGCAATCAACAAGTGCTCTAGATATTTGGGAAACTCTTTCTAGTCTAATAATGTCAGTGCTAAAAACATGCACCCAAAACAGGTGTGAATTTCATTTAATCACTGGTACAAGAGATTTAAAACTAGCAGTTCCACTGTGCATGATGACCTGGGTTTAGGGTAGATCTTCATTTCTCCTCCATTTTCGTGGCACATGATTTTCTAGTCACCTCACTTAATTCACACTTCCCTGTAATTTGTCTATAGATTTTTACCTTTTCACTGCTGAATATTTTCTTGGTCTAGAAGGGAGATGAAATAACTTCTACTCATGCATTTTCTTTCAACCTTCATTTCATGTTTCCAAAGACCAATTCTGCTTATGTTTGTACTAATAAGATCAATCCTAAGACCTACTTTCACCTAAATACAACAAATATTCTGAGCATAACAAAAACAGATATGTTATGGCTATGGTATGTAAGACCTAAAAAGTCATTACTGCTTTCTAGTAAATGTAGTCTTATCAATTGTTGCACCAAGCAGGACAACATAAATGCTGTCTACAAAATCTCTTCGTAAGTGTTATTCCTCGCTGTGTGAGCCTACATTGACATCCAAAGACAACCAGTGAAACTACATTTAGCAAGTTATCTAGCATTGATTACCTCCCTGGTATCACATTGCAATTAAACAAATAATGTATTTTTATCTTTACCAAGTTTTATCTTCATAGGTTGCTTCAGCCCACCATTGCTCTATTATATTTCAAGATATTTCAGTTCTTAATAAATCTGCAAAAATATCAACAATTCTGTGTTTTTCTGTCAATATGGGGTGCTGTGTGTACAATAATGAGGAAAAAATTTACTTAAATGATTTTAGCAAATGGCTGCACTATAACAATAAGTGAAAAATTTAAGGGGGTCTGAATTCTTTCCGTACCCACTGTATGTCTTGAGAAGGTTTAAAATATTATAATTTTAATATTGTTCATATTGTGTGTAAAATGTAAAAGTCCAGCTGTACAGTGACAAATTGCAATATGAAACATATGCAGTGACAGTTCACTCCTCATCAGCAACAGGAAGGTCAACAATACCGCAGCCCTAAGACTCCTTACTCTGTCTCAGTCTGTTACTTAATGTACTCTTTTATTTTGTTAAAAAAGCACAGTGGGTCTTTTTTCAATACGGTCTGTTTTTTTTTTTTTTTTAATGTCTTAGGCCTTGTCCAGGCTTAGCCTGTCCATGCCCCGCCCCATAAACGCCCCCATGCGCTTTCTAAAAAGATGGTTGCAATGCTGTATAAACCCGCCAGATGGAGCATTGACTGCTTGAGTTAACTGCAGTGTCTAAGCAGCCGTATATTATATTCAATATATAACATAACTTACGTCAACATAGTTTCATAAATAGATGATGTGGTAAAATAGAGGGAAAAAAACAATTAATAAAACAGATTTAAATCACTCAGTACACAACCCATGATGCTTATGCTATTTGTAATTAAGTAATTAATAAAACTACTTATTGCATTATTTTTCACGACATCCTTAACAATCCTTAAAGGCATGGTAACATCTGTAATTTATCTATACCGGTCATTGTAGGTACGGAATACAAGTGCAGGCTATGTACAGTACAGTATTTTACATTACGGTGTATTTTATCTATTTCCGTTTAATACACTGTTAGATAATATTTTGCTGTAAAGTAAAGCTTAAAATGTAACTTCTGCTTGGGTTTGTTTTCGTTATGTTTTTGTTGTTTTCGCTGATGTTTTTTTTGCTGATAGTCAAAAATTGGCATAACAAATCGATTAATGGCGCATAATATCTGGAACAAATATCTGCCCATACGGATGAGTATGTCTTTAGTTACTTAACCAGCATAACATTCCCCCATCAAAGATCAGATGGGAAATTAATCACTTATCACAACTGTGAATAGATGCGGCAGCAGAGACAGATTAAATCCCCATAAACATTCACACTTGAAATCAACACTAAAACAACTAAACAGTTCCAGAGGGTTATCGCCTGTTATCACAGGACAGGGATCACCTACAGTTTACTACTGTATTTTTCACTGCTTATATATTTTTGCCATAGTTTCATTTGGTTTTCCATGATTTCATGTGTTATTTGTGTGTGTGTGTGTGTGCGTGTATGTGTGTGTGCAAGAGAGAATGAGAGAGAGAGCGCACGAGAGAGGACTTATATTGTGATTTGTCCAAGGTTAATAAAGCCTGGCTTACTACTACTAATAAAAAATATTTCAATGTAACCCATGAGTCTCAATCACAAAATCAGCCAACACTGTAAACAGATGACACGACAAATTATATACACTGTAAAAAATGAATCATGAGGCTTGTAATTTTCATTTAAACAATTGATGTAATAATTAAAAATAATGTGCATATTTCATTAAAAAAAAATGGTTTTCTGTGTTTTTTATAATATATTGAGAACATTTCACTAATAAAATTAAGAAATAAATTTTACCTATTTTTTAAGGAAATGAGTGCAATTTTTAGGCTTAATTTGAGGAACCATTTAGTCAAAAAATTTGAGGAAAAAAGGCTTCATATTTATTTTAAGAGAATTGGCTCAATTATCCGGGTTTTATTAAGTCACCTTCATTTGAATCTCAACAACAGCAGCAGAGATCAGACGCCATTTTGAAGGAGCAGACGAACAGTGTAAAATGTTAAGAAGTAAGTTAAGCCCCTTACTAATTTTTATGATTTATTTTGATTTCTTTAATAAGTTCCTTTGTTGCATTAGTGTCAGCAATACCCAAGAAAAAAAAAAGTATGCTAAGTATATTAAATCCTAGCGTGCCAAAGTATACTTAAATGTACTTGCTCCAGACTAATGACTAGTATACTTGAAGTTTGCTATTTTGGAACAACTAATTTTGTACTAAGTGTATTTAAGTTGTAATTAAATTGTACAAAAGCACAATTTTAAGTGTATTAAGTATACTTTTGTGTGCTAAAGTGGAACAACTTTAAGTATACTTTAGTACACTTAAAGTATATGGCTGTGTGTGTACTAACATACATACCTGACAGTATTATTAATACAATTTAAGTATATATTTAATGTATTATAAGTACATTACAGCTATTTTTACTGTATTACAAATACATGATTAATGTACTATGAGTATATTCTTATTGCAGCAGTAGCATGCTGTTATACTTCTGGCCAATTACAAATACAAAAACTTCTATACTACTGTAGCGTTTTTCGGCCCTAGCAGGGAACTTCGAGGACGAGTGAGTTTGGTGGCTACACAATGTAATGACACACCTATTCAGCTATTACAGTGGTTACAAAATCGGAGCGTCGTATTTAACGTCGCCGCCGCATTACGGCATGTGCATTTGCTGTGCATTTGCTGGCTTTTACCACTGAGTGGCGCTATATAACTACAGACTGACGCCTCATGCCTTAGTTCATTCTCTGCCTCAATAATACACGTAGTAGCCGATAACATCAAGTGAAACAGTGTAGTTGACCGAATTCATAATCACAGTACTATAATTACAGTACAAATGTAGAATTCAAATTAAATCAAATCTCATTAAGATCAAATTTAAGCACAATAAATATTAACACAGTGAGCCTTTAGATTTTATCACGTGTAATTAGAAAAGAAGTGTGTAGGGTTTTATTTAAATATAAATTTCTAAACCAATAAGATCAAATAACACCAAGTTATTATTATAACAGGCTTACTTCGTCACTTATCAAAGAAGTACACTTGCTTTCAAAGAAGTCGAGTGGCTTATTAACGTCTCTGGGGTGCATTGTTTCTTAGTGGCCGCTTGGTGTAGCGGTTAGAACGCTCGGCCAGAGATCTGCAAATCCCCGGTTCGAATCCTGAGTGATGATGTTTTAAATTTGTTTTATTTTAAAACTAAATAAAATGTTTTAAGTGCGCTTAAGATAGAGTCTTATAAAGGCTATGTAGACTTATATAGTTTTATTATATATTTTTTGCACATTAATCTGAGTCCTCATCTGTTAGATCTGTTTAGTTTTTTTTTTCCAGCCGGCACAAATGCGCGGCTCCATCCCTTTCCCTATTCAGGGAGCCTACGGAGTGAGCGATTAACCATAGTCGAATCGATTGGTGTGCGTCCAACTCACGTTACTCGTGAGCTGGCCTATTCATGTCGGCTGGTGATAATTAACGTTAATATGATCTCGGGCTTGCTCACGATGCTCAACATCTATAAACATCTATAAAAATAGCAAAGTATTGTGTATAGAGTGATAAAAAAAACTATCTAACGCATGTTAGAAAACATCATTTCCTGCATTTTTTTCTGCTTCAGGAGTCAGTCTGTTCTGAGACAGTGACAGGGATTAAAGTTCTCCGTCGTTACGACGGATTTCCGTTAATTGTAGCGAGTCATCGACAGATTTCCGTCAATCACACTGTTCCGCCTGTCCTTAATGTTTAAATTTCACTTATGTTTTAATAATGTTTCATAATTTTAATGCTGTGTATATATAGGCTTACATGGGTCTTAAATTAAGGAAAGACAGTGTATTCAGCCTGCTGAGGAGGATGTGATCAAAGCCTGGAGTGGAGCGAATGCACGTTCCTCTCTCCACTCTAAGCGTTTTGTTATCACTCCGGTATGGATCCACTCCGGGTTTTGGTTTAGTTTTGAAGAACTACATGTCAGGCTACGGTATAACTATATTTAAGATAGCATGGACACACTTAATGCAGGAAGGCTCCGATGTTTCGGAGATTGATAAAAGTGTAAAAAAATTAATAAATGGAGATGGGCTTGGCTTAGCGAAATTGGGGAGAATGGCAAGCCTTTTAGTTCGTGGACTAAAAAAAATCAAACATCCAGGTAGGTGTCTTTGCACAGTATGCCACAGGAAACTTCAATATGGCAATAATGGCAAAACAAAGTGCGAGCTCGCCATCAGTCAGCAGCTAGTCACAATGCTGCCGTTCGTGCTCTAACAGTACACATGCTTCCGAAGTAAGCCTGTTATAATAATAACTTGGTGTTATTTGATCTTATTTGTTTAGAAATTTATATTTAAATAAATAGTAAACTTGGCCTATTTCGTTATAATTTTGTTTGATGAGTGGGGCTTGAAAATTCTCTCGAAAAATATGGTCATTTATTTCAGTTAATAAATCTACTATAATTTTTTTTACTCATTATTGTACAGTACACATCAATAGCTCTGGTTCAGATTTTTCATGTTTGTTGTGGAAATTACCATCACTGTTGTATTTACTGCGATGAATGAAAATGTCACTTTGCGCCACCTGGCGGCCATTTTACGAATGACTTTGAAATGCAACTGATTTATTTTGGCCGCTGTTGCCTTTAAACGGCGGTATGCGCGGCGGGATGGTTATTCCGATTTTGTAACCACTGTAGCTAGAACTGGAGAACGGTAGCAGAATGCAGCACATACACGCATATAGATAGCACACATGTACACATACTCAAACTTGGCCGAAGCCACTAACCTAAACACACGTCTCAAACAGGGTGAACACAAAAAGAACACCTGCCGAAAGCCACGACGGTCGCAAACCGCAGCCCCGCCCACAATACTGTACTGCAAATGTGTTACCAGTACATTAAGTGTTTAAGATATGCTAAATGCATTTTCTACACTATAACATGTTTTTGAAAAGCATTACATCAATAATTATGAGGCAGATTTTATTCATGAGTTCAGCAGATTTAATTTGCACAAGGTTACAAAAAAGCACTACTATAGTTTATTTGTGCTCAACAAAAGTCAGGTTGTCTCACAAACACACAAACTAAAATATAAACTGGTGTGTGAACACAGACAGACATTAGTATTAGAATCTTGTAATGGAAAAATCATATTTTAATTATATGTATTAATTCTATTTGATTCTTGTAGTAAGTGTGTAACGTAGGCCTTAGAAGTTTGAACTTAGTTGTCGAAGCTTAGAGACACAAGGCCGAGAACAGAATAGAAACAACCTGATTGTAGTTGTCCCTGAATAAATGATAAGGTATGAACATCTAGTCTGGGGGAGATAAAGAGTCATGAGTTTGAATGCAGGAACTTCACGTACGGGGCGTTGATTATGTTAGCAGAGATGTTTGTGTATAAAATAGGTCAGCTGGAGAAAGAGATCACCTTTCTCTATGCTGCAACTGTTTGCTGTATGAGACTGGTCCTTCTGCAGAAGTTTAAAATAAAACCTTTGTTACTTTGCTCTTACCCAGTGTATGATTTACTTGTCTTTATATTGGTTTCAGAATTTCCACCACAATCTACAGGTACAGTATTAGTTTAAACCCGGTGTGTGAACACAGACAGACATTAGTATTAGAATCTACAGGTACAGTATTAGTTTAAACCTGGTGTGTTGATTCTGTTACACAGAGACTGAAAACAGGCCGAGAGCTACGGAGCCATTATACCACAAGCAAAGTACATAACACATTAACAACACATTAGACAATACAAAATATAGATTAAAGTATGTACTTAATTTAAAACCGTTAAATTTACCTTATGCCGATGAAAATAAAATAATAACGATACGAACTAACGCAAGCGATGATGCAGCTTCAGCCGTTAATTCAAACTAGAAGTGGAGAACTGGGGAGCCAATCAGAGAACGGACAGTCCGAATCTGCCCGCCTCCAGCCTCTGATTGGCTGGTGGGGCGCTGTCTAGTCTCCGTTTGGCTGGAATAGTCGCAAAGTTTTACAACCCTGCTGCAGTTGGTGTGTCGTTTTATGACAGTGAGTGGACAGAAGAGTGAGGAGTAAAAACATAAATTACCTTGAACGGCAAAAGTTATTTTGAGCGCGCAGGAACGGGTTTGAGATCGCGCGTGCGAGGGAGAGATTCAGTGTGCAAAAACGAGTCTAAAAGCGCACGAGAGAGTAGTGCACTGCATATAAGTACATACTGAGACTACCGTATATTAAAATTTGTATTCTAATATATACTTTCTGTACATTTGTACAATGATTATTTCGAGCATATTTTTTAAAAAAATATACCAAAAATATATTGAAAAACAAGTTTAAATAAGTATACTTTGGAAATTAGACCAGCCTTTCACTTAAAGTATATTTTCCAATAATATATTTTTGGAACATGTACTATAATACAATTATTTTCAAGTATATTTAAAGTTTAATTCCAAAATTTGGTAAAAGCATGATGTTAGTATACTTTTTATATATTACCTGATGGTACAACTTTTTGTTGCAGTGTATTATCGAGGATTTCAATATATTTGTAATACACTAAAGTGCATTTTTTTTTTACTGGGGTATAAAAGAAATATTAAACATTGTGAACATTTCTGAAAACATCCTGTCCGCCAGTAGCAGACTTGAGTTTGTTGTTGTGTCTCCACAGTTCACTGGAACAGGTTTTGGGGAGTGCACCTACTGTATGCGGTTTTGCGCGGTGGCCGTAAGTACGGTTCATTATGATTCACTGCGAGTTTTTGGCGCTGTGAGTACGTTTCCATCTTTCCGCGCCGGTCCTCGCGAAAGCTTCCGGACCTTACAGAACTTCGTGGAGCGCCAGCGGAACATCGGTGGGCAATCGCGCTGACTCACGGTGCCTGACACCGCATCTGAGTCAAACTGCATAGGGGAAATAGGGTTTTATTAAGTCTCTCTGGATAAGAGCATCTGCCAAAAGCCTAAATGTACATGTAAATAGGGTAATGTTACAAAGATATGAACCTAGAAATGGTTTACTGTACAAGTTCTCTCAGGTTTTAGTACAGAATGTGACTATACGCACAAGAAAAGATGCTAGCATATAATGCTAAACAGTTGATTTCAATGTTGATTTCAATAGAAATTGTCAGTTACAAACTGTTTTACAAATTGTTTTACAGATCTTAAATCTGCTGTAAATGTTATATAGACTATTTTACACAGTGTTTAATATTTTAATACCAGTGAAACATGAAATAAAAGCATGTTTAACACCAAAATGCATTATGTATTCATTTCATTATATATTTTTTTATATTATTAAGTAATTTTCCTTAATACATATTGTATGAGTACCTTTTGTTTTATCTGCTTAAACTAAAAAAGATCATTCCACTAATAATGTTAAAAGCATCATGTATCTGGCTAAATAATTTAGGATGTTTTACATGATTTATTTAAGTAGATTCTGCTAGGGGATAAAATCAAGCAGTAAATACTTAAAAATAATATGCATCTGGCTAAATAATTTAGGGTTTTTTACATGATTTATTCAAGTAAATTCCACTAAAAATATCAAGCCTTAAAAACTGCTTAAAAATAATACGTGCAATTTTGTTAACATATTTTTTTAAGTAGATAGCACATAAGATTTTTTACAGTGTACTCTGAACCGTTTGTTTGAACATTTAAAAATATATATAAAAACATAAATATAAAAACTATCAGCTATTATTGTTAAAGTCAGCCCGTGGCTGTTTAGGATCAAGTTTATGGGGCTTCTCAGTCTTTCGTTAATTTTACTTGTGACTCGAAACCAATATGGCTTATTAAAGATGTACTGTTTTATTGGACATGGCTGTTTTGTAATGTTCAGCAAAATAAACACTGTCTATGGTTCGAATATATTTTGAATGTCTCAAAGTCATGATGTAATAGAGACAAGTCTCTTCAGATCCTTCTACATTAATCTTATCATGGTGTAAATTATTAACGTACTGTATTGATGTATTTCACTTGTGGACAAAATAGACCATGTGTCTGTTTAGTATTTCTTTTGAACAGCTGTGTTCATAGGTTTAATCAGCTATTTACAAGACAACGTTGATGCACTAACGGCTAAAGTGCCACCGGTGTGTGTATGTGTGTGTGTGTGTGTGTGTGTGTGTGTGTGTGTGTGTGTGTGTGTGTGTGTGTGCGCTCGCTCCTGCATTTGTCAGGTTTGTCTGAGCTGGGTTTAACACAAACACATTTGCGCACCGGCAGTACGAAAGAACCCATCTTAGCACCATCTAACAGTCAGTAGTGAGGGAGTCAGTATATTCTCACATTCCACTCCTCTAAGAAAACTAAGAAAAAAACAATTTGGGTCACTTAAGCACAAAATCGCACAGACGCAAATGATCAAGTGTTTAATAATTGTTGTTTTCTCAAAGATGATTTTCCCGACTTGAAGGTCGTTGAGTCCCTCTCCTCGTTTTTGACAACTTGCCAAAACGTCATGGCAAACTGTGAATCCATGGACGAGTTAAACGTCAGTGCGTGCATGAACAACATTCTCACAAAACTGCCCTACAAGCTGCTCGACAGGTGGAAGGTCCACGCACACCAGCATTACGAGTGCAACAAGAAAAGAGCCATGTTCGCCCAGCTGGTGAACTATACTCCGACCCGCTCTTCGTTGACCTGGACGCCATGACCAGCGACACAAACACGGTCACACATCCCTTCAAGGACCCAAACCAAAAAGGGAAGGAAAAGCCAGGGTCAGCTTTGCAACTGAGGTCAGACAGGTTAGTAAAAATTATAAAGACTCGAGTACAACGAAGAATGCTGGTGCATTAGTTATCAGCACTTTCACTAAACCATGCACATATTGTAAGTAAGACCATACCTTAGATGAGTGCTTCCAATTTAACGATAAGGCACATAAAGACAAAGTAGATTTTCTAAAAAGGAATGGATTTTGCTATAGATGTTTAGTGAAGGGTCATCTAAGCAAGGACTGCACAAAAAAAATCACATGCCCGTCATGCTCAAAGAGACATCCTCCCATGCTGCACATTGCAGTACAAAACACCGCAAGCGCTGATGAAACTGAAACTAAAAATAAACTGCCTGCTGCAGTGAGTCATGAAATAAGCGCCCTCACCGGGGCTGGAGATAATTGCATTCTCTCCATAGTACCTGTTAAAATAAAGTCCAAGAAAAGCGACAAAATCGTAGAAGTGTACGCATTTATGGACCCAGGTAGTTCTGCCACGTTCTGTACAGAGTCATTAGCAAGGCAGTACAAGGTAGAAAAGTTGAGGTGATATTGAGCACCATGAGCTCTAGGAACCTAGTAGAAAGCTATGTGCTCACTGATTTGGAGATTAGTGGTCTGGACAAAAGCACCTTTATCGAACTTCCCAAAGTGTTTACACGATTGAGTATCCCAGTTACAGTGGAAAACATTCCACAACAGCATGACATTGATAAGTGGCCATATCTTAGCGAAGTAAAATTGCCCCACATTGACGCTGGGATTGAAATTCTCATAGGCAATAGAGAGTATAAGCTCCTAGAACCATGGCAAGTAATTAATAGCAGGCACATGGGGCCATACGCAGTAAAGACTGCTCTTGGATGGACTTTGAATGGACCTCTTCGAGAACCCGTCGAGGACAGTATGCACGACAACGAACCGGTGAGCGTCACAGTCAACAAAACTTCAAGTGAAAGTGTAGAACGAATGCTGATACAGCAGTTCAACCATGACTTTCCCGAATGAAATTGTGATGATAAGGCCGTGTGGTCACAGGAGGACTATCAGTTTTTAGACTCTGTAAATAACTCTTTGCAGTTTACAGACAATCACTTCTATATCAGCCTCCCACTTAAGAAAGCAGTTATTCAAATGCCCAATAACCGAAGTGCAGCCATGCAGCGTGCATTAAACCTCAAAAGAAAATTCAATAGTAACAGCTCCTTTCACAAGGAGTACTCAAACTTCATGAACAATATGCTTAAAAAGGGTCATGCAGTCAGGGTTCCTACACCTCACTTAGAATGACAAGATGGCCAGGTGTGGTACATACCTCACCATGGCGTATATCATCCTCAAAAGAACAAGTTAAGGGTGGTTTTTGACTGTGCTGCTAGCTATCAGGGAGTATCACTAAATAGCGAGCTCCTACAAGGACCAGACTTAATAAACTCACTCATTGGCATGCTTACGTGCTTTAGACAAGAGGAAGTTGCCATGATGGCAGACGTGGAAGCCATGTACTATCAAGTGAGAGTTCCGGAAAAAGACACAGATCTGCTGCGCTTCCTATGGTGGCTGAATGGAGATGTAAGCCAAGACTTAGTTGAGTATAAGATGGTAGTTCACTTGTTCGGTGCAAAATCGTCTCCTAGCGTTGCTAACTTCGCCCTTAGAAAGACAGCAGAAGAAAACCGCAGCACCTGCTGAGGTAGTCGAAACAGTACTTAAGAACTTTTACGTAGACGACTGCCTGAAATATGTTTCGAGTCATGACCAAGCAGTTGCTTTGTATGACAGCCTAACCAGCCTCTGCGCAAGCGGAGGATTCAACCTAACCAAGTGGGCAAGTAACAGTCGTGCCCTAATGACTTCCATCCCTGAAAGTAAAAAAAAATCAAAGACATGAGAGACTTAGATTTGACTAAAGATGCACTTCCTGTCGAGAGAGCTCTAGGGATGTTGTGGTGCATCAATTCAGACGTGTTCAAGTTTAAGATTAGTTTAAAAGAACGACCTGTGACTAGACGAGGAATCTTGTCAATCACTAGCTCATTCTACGACCCCTTGGGCTTTCTCGCAGCCGTCATACTGCCAGCTAAAATCTTAATGCAGAAGTTATGCAAAGAAAAACTCGAATGGGACGACGACATTCCCGAACAGTTTGTAAAAATATGGAAAGAGTTGCACCAACTGTCCGAATTCAGTGTAGCAAGATGCATAAAACCAGCCGACTTTGGAGTTACAACTACAGCACAACATCATCACTTCTCAGATGCGAGTGAAATGGGATACGGAGTTGTCTCATACATCAGACTGGTAAATACTGATGGACTCACACACTGCGCATTCATGATGGGGAACTCTCGCGTAGCACCCCTGAAACAGACCACTATTCCACGAATGGAATTAACTGCGGCAGTGGTCACTGTGAAAAATGACAAAATGTTGGAAAATCAACTAGAAATAAAATTGCAGGACTCTATGTTTTGGACTGACAGCACAACCATTTTGAGATATATTGACAACGAAAAACTTCACTTTAAAACCTTTGTTGCCAACAGAATTGCTACTATAAGAGAGTCAACCAAGCCACAGCAATGGAGGTACGTCAATACCTCAAAAAACCCAGCTGATTCTGTGTCCAGGGGAGTATCCTGTGAAAAGTTCATAAAAAATGTCAACTGGATCCATGGTCCCTCCTTCCTCAAAGAAGCAGAGTGCAAATGGCCTGAGAACATTCATGACACGTCGATAAAGGAAAATGACAATGAGATTAAGCTCTCAGCGTCAGTGAACATCGTGAGCACCACAGAAAGCACAGACGCAGTGAGTAAACTGATTAATTATTACTCTGACTGGCACAAGTTAAAAAGATCCGTTGCCTGTCCAAATTGGACCCAGTACTGCAGAATGGCTTACTGAGAGTCGGAGGATGTCTCAGTAGTTCTGCAATGCCAGAGCACGTTAAACACCCGGTCATTATACCTAAAGACTCACACATCACAACATTAATGTTAAGAGACATTCATGAAAAGATTGGACACAGTGGTAGAAATTACATGCTTTCTGAATTGCGGCAGAAATACTGGATCCCGACTGCTAACTCACTTGTTAGAAAGTTTCTCTCCAGGTGTGTCACATGCAGAAAGACTAGAGCAAAAACAGGTGAACAAAAAATGTCAGAACTGCTACGTGATAGAATAACACGAGATCACCCACCCTTCACTAACGTAGGAGTTGACTACTTCGGACCCTTCGAGGTCAAACGTGGCAGGAGTAACGTTAAAAGATATGGCGTACTTTTCACTTGTCTGACAACCATTGAAATTGCTCATTCTCTTGACACAGACTCTTGGGTGAACGCCATTCGACGCTTTATAAGCATGAGAGGTCAGGTTTCAGTCATGAGAAGTGACACAATGGAACAAACTTAATAGGCGCCGAGACTGAGTGGCGCACTGCTTTCCAGCAATGGAACCAGTCACAAATTGAAAGCTTCCTCACGCAAACATACAGTACAGTGGATATTTCCACCTTCTGGATCTCACTTTGGTGGAATATGGGAAAGGCAGATCAGATCAGTTAGAAAAATCTTAAGGTCAGTACTGAAAGAACAAACACTAACTGATGAGAGCTTGTGCACATTCCAATGCGAAGTGGAAGCGATAATAAATAACCGGCCGCTCACTACCGTCTCAGAAGATCCCACAGATCTGGAGCCTCTGACACCTAACCACCTGCTGCTGATGAAAAAACAGCCAAACCTACCCCCTGGACTTTTCAAAAAGGAAGACATCTATGCACATCGCAGGTGGAAGCAAAGTCAAAAGGCAGATCTATTCTGGAAGCGATGGGTGCGTGAATACTTGCCCTTGCTCCAGGAACGTCAAAAATTTTTTCAAGAGAGAAAGAACCTCTCGATTGGAGATATGGTTCTGATAATTGATGAATCTTCTCCAAGAAATTCATGGGTCTTCGGACGAATCACAAAAGTATTCCCCGATAAAAGGGGACTCGTGAGACGTGCATTAGTTAAAACCAAGACCAACATCCTAGAAAGACCCATTGACAAGCTATGCCTCATATGTGAAACGGACTGTTAAATATGTCATAATCTGTTATGAGAGTTGGTACACAATATAAACACCTGAGATAAATATCACACACTTAAAATATTTAAAATGTTTTAAAAGGTTAAGAAAGTCTAACTTTACGGCTAAAAAAACAACAACAACAACACAAAATGTGACACCTGTGCCACCGCGGCCCGAGGGAAAAAGATCTGGGTCTCCGGACTACTGAGCCGCCACTTTGTCCCCCCCTAGTGTGTCTGTGTCGGTAATGTCTTGTCTTGTTAATCACAAATCACGTACACCTGTGTTCTACCCTCATGTGTGATTATTTAAGCCAGCCGAACCCGTAGTGCACCGTCCGTTTACTGTTGTCCTATGCCGTTAAGCATGTGCGAGTCTAAGCGTCTCTGTCTGTGTGGATATTGCATCTGACTGTCTCCTCCCCAGCCGTGAACTCGACCGAGTGGAGGAAAAGGACTAGGAAGCGAAACTAAAAGCAATTTCCGTTCAAGTTCAAGGGGAATCACCCGCCTCCCTGGAAGCGAGTCTTTGAGTTACGTCACGTTTGAAACGCGCCAGGAATGTTCCTGGTAACGGAGTGAACTGCCAACGGCACCAGGAGGAGGAGGCCCAGTCAGAGTGTTTTGTGTTGCGTTCATTTTGGTTTTTATTTACAAGTATTTTTTCCGTGCTCCGTTGTTCCAAGACGCCATCATCAAAGAAGAGTAAATAAAAGCACAACTAAGAATTCCTACGTCTGTGTCCGCTTTCACGTACCTCGCACCATGACACAAAATTGTAATTACCAGCCATCCCTGCCTGTTAATTAGGGGCTGGAATGTAAGAGCCATATCGTATCTTATGAATTTGTTGTTGAGTTTATTTTGTTTTATTTATTTTAATCTGCATTACTAGTTAAGCAATAAGCATTTAGTTTATCATTTAAGCATTCACCGTTATGTTTGTTAGTTAAGCATTCACGTTTGACAATCGTATGTTGGTCTGTGACGTCACTCCACTATTACACGTTTTGTATGACTATCGCATGATAGAAGGTTCAGTTTGGATACGGAAGTTTCGGAGAACACAACTGTAAGCTAATCGTGATCAGCTTGATGTAACAAATATGTTGTTATAAGATTAAGCAAATCTTGAACCGTTTTGATACAGCAACAGGTGTTGTAACCACAGTGGATTTACTCAAGACGACTGTATGAAGTGTTGAATCTTTGATGCTGGAAAATAAAATATGAGAGTCAAAGATCTCAATGGACTTCATGTCGTACGTAATGAATCTGAAACAAAGATACGCATCAAAACTAGTGGAATAATACGACCGCATCCACAGTACTTAAGTCTGGAATTGCAAAATAATATTCTTATAAACAAAAATGACATCAAATCAAGGAGACTGGCTCACAGACAATGACATCATTGGCACACAAGGTAACGTTACAACAAGCCAGAATCTCAGTTTTCCCTGTCCACATGACACGACTAAAAATCTTCACTTTGGAAGGGGTTTTCCAAAAGCTCTGTTTTCAACGTCTAAAACTGTATTTGCCTGTGGATTAAAGGCCAAAACTCAGAGAAACATCTCAGTTTGTATAAATATCTATGTGTGAACATGGCCTTAAACTACAGTCTGTAGTGAGTCCAGTCTGATTCCCATAAGCAGGCCTGCTTTCCTAAGCAATTTATTAATCCTGTTGTCATCAACACTCACACCATTGCCTCAACACACCACAGCATAAAGATCACACTAGCCATAACGATAGAACACATTAAAAAGTGATTTTCAAACACCAAAGGATGTGTTTTCAGGGCCAACCCTGCCTCTTCCTGTATATAGCCTCTGTATTTATGCTCCAGTCAGTTTTTTTTTGTTTTGTTTTTTTAGGAAATCCCTTCACCTCTGATCGTGCATTAACACACTGAGATACTTGATTGTGAAGTGTAGATAACATCCCTCATACCAAACAATTTTGAAACACTGCTAAAAACCTACCGAGATCACAACAATCAAACCCTGTTGCTGGTGTACATTTCTGTGTGTGAACCAATTCCAAGGGAGAAAAATTATGACATTATTAGTCTCTGAGGGAAACATATTTGGAAAGATTTGGCATGAAACATGAGGATGAAAATTAGCAGCATTTTAATTAAGCTAGTTTCAATTGAAAATTCATTGGGACAAATACTGTCCATTTGATACTTTGGCCATATTACATTGAACATTGAAACAGATTACATGGGCTCATTAAAATTACTTGTCATTGAATGCTGCACAGGTGAAAAAAATACATAATTCTTTTTATTGTCTCGATTAACATTTTAGATCTGGTGCAGATCTGACAGACATACGTACGCATAATCATTCAACACACAGAGAGATGTGTCTCAAAGTGACAAACATTTTCAGTCATCAGGCATTCCACTTACTGAATGTTCACAGGAGCAACTGCGCCAGCTCAGAGTCACCTTGGTCAGGATTGTCAATGTACAGCCTTCTTTAAAATGTTTGCACCATTTAAATGTTTTATTGCAGCTTAGAGTCTCATCACCAAAGTGTCTGTAAATGTCAGTTGCTTTTAAGCCTTTATTCACAAGAAATTTCATCATAAGTCCTGGTTTGACCTGAACACCACTCATACCTTTATGTAGGTAAGCAGCAAAACCCCTGGGAGAACATAGAAACTCCACTATAAACTAATGCTCAAGGAGTTGTGTGTCTGCAACAATATCTGCTGCATTGGCGTTCCACAGTTTATGAATAAGCTAAATTGTAAAATTCAAATAATCACTGCAAATCTGATTTATGTTAACACATAATTTTCACACTACCGCATAACTGACAGTGCATAAAAAGCTCTTGAAGAAACACACTCTATTATTCTGCTTTTTAAAAAAATAACAAATAAGACAATAAGACAACTCTTTATTTTATTTCCGTCACTGTTTATTTTAAAATCTAGCTCAAGCCATTGATGCATGCTTAAACTAAAGTTTGATTTAAAAACTAATATGCTGTAAAGAATTTAATATAATTTAATATTTTTTTTGGATATATAATTGAATAAATTGAATACAGTGGAACCTTGGATAACTACTGTAGCATAATTCGTTCCGGACGCAGGCTCGTATTCCATAATTTCCCCATAAGAAATAATGGAAACTAAAATTTTCGTTCCACAGCACCAATACATAAAAATTATTAATACAAAATATAAAGTAAAAGTAAAACAAATTAACCCGCACTTTACCTTTAAAAAAGGAAAAATAAATCCCGACAGATAAGTGTTTCTGTTTATGCGCACAGGCGCTGTGTGTGTGTGTGTGTGTGTGTGTGTGTGTGTGTGTGTGTGTGTGTGTGTGTGTGTGTGTGTGTGTGTGTGAAGCTAAAGTAAGAGGAGACTCTTACTTTCAGCCCTTCCTGTCTCCCCCTTCTCATCTTACACAGTAAACCTTTCTCCTCTCTAATTTGAATTTCACACACACACACACACACACACACACACAAACACACACACACACACACACACACACACACACACACACACACACACACACACTGACATTAACGGAAAGACTGGTCTCTCTGCTTCACACACACAAACACACACACACACACTAAATTCAATTCAATTCAATTTTATTTATATAGCGCTTTTAACAATGGTCATTGTCTCAAAGCAGCTTCACAAAAAATGAAAAAGATTTTGTTAGAAGAGAAAATATTTGGAAGTGTGTATGTGTGAGAAAAATGTGTTTAGGTAATAATGAGATGAATGAATGATGAATGAAATGTCTCTGATGAGCAAGCCAAGGGCGAGGTGGCAAGGAAAAACTCCCTGAGATGGCAATAGGAAGAAAGCTTGAGAGGAACCAGACTCAACAGGGAACCCATCCTCATCTGGGTGATAACAGATAGAAATGATAACGTCATGTGTGTTGTGCAGGTGAAAATGCAATATGACAGAAAATCATTTAAATTAACATGAAGACCAGTTCAGCATAGGGATGAGCCGGACAGGTGCAGAGGGCAGATGATGTCTGGATCACTGGAAGGACAGGAGCAGCATGTGTAGCTCGAAACAGTCATGAAGCAGAATTCAGCTGGAGCTGGTCCTTTTCTGGATGCCTCAGGAACCTCTCAGGGTTGGCCTTTGTCTACTGGAGCTGGCACAATCTCCCGATGCCTTGGGATGGGTAGAAGGATACAGAACAGATGGGGAGAATTAGCGTAGTTGCCATTCAGTATAGGTGTACTAGAGTATGAGGTTATGGGATGAGTTACGTGTATGCCAGATTAAAAAGATGCGTCTTGAGTCTACTTTTGAACTGGGAAACCGTGTTTGCTCCCCGAACACTGTCTGGAAGGCTATTCCAAAGCTTTGGAGCTAAATATGAAAACGCCCTACCCCCTTTTGTAGATTTTGAAATTCTGGGAACTACCAGAAGTCCGGAGTTTTGTGATCTTAAAGTGCGTGGTGGATTGTAGCGTATCAGAAGACTGGTTAGATATGTGGGAGCTAAACCATTTAAGGCCTTGTATGTAAGTAACACTATTTTGTAATTTATTCTAGACTGAACAGGTAGCCAGTGCAGGGATGATATAGGGGTTATGTGATCATATTTTCTGGATCTAGTGAGAACCCTGGCGGATGCATTTTGGACTAACTGAAGCTTGTTTATTGAAGATGCAGGACAACCACATAGTAATGCAAAAACAAGTCGTTTGCAATTTTAACTAGTGCAGTTTCTGTACTATGATGGGGCCTGAAACCTGACTGAAATTCTTCAAGGATGTTGTTTTCCTGCAAGAATGTGCATATTTGAGCTGATTCAACTTTTTCTAATATTTTTTATATGAACGGAATGTTTGAAATCGGTCTATAATTTGTTATTTCATTCGCGTCCAAATTAGATTTTTTAAGAAGCGGCTTAATAACTTCCAACTTGAAAGCTTTAGGGACGTGACCAAGATGTAATGAAGAATTAATAATGTTTAGAAGTGGCTCTCCAACCGTAAGCATCACTTCCTTTAAGAATCTGGTTGGGATTGGGTCTAACTGGCACGTTGTTGTTTTAGCAGAGGTAATACGTTTATACAGCTCTTCCTGTCCTATCCCTGTAAAGCAGTGAAAATCTAAATGTGAGGCTATAGGCTGAACTGGATCGTGAGATACTATTAGAGGTTGAACCTCTGTTATTTTCTTCCTGATACTATTGATTTTTTCATTAAAGAAGTCCATAAAGTCTTCACTTCTAAACTGTGATGGGATACTCTCTGCGGGCATCTTAGGTTTTGTTAGGCGAGCCACTGTACTAAATAAGAACCTGGGATTGTTTTGGTTTCTTGCTATCAGTTGGCTAAGATGCTCTGTCCTAGCAGTTTTTAGAGCCTGTCTGTAGCTGCACATACTGTCTTTATACGCAATTCGAAAAACTTCTAATTTAGTTTTCCACCATTTTCGCTCAAGGTTACGGGTTGCTCTCTTTAGGGCGCGAGTATGACTGTTGTACCACGGTGCAGGTGTTTTATCTCTGACTTTTTTAATATGATGGGAGCAACAGTGTCTAATGTACTGGTAAAAACAGTGCCCATGCTGCTAGTCAGTTCATCTAGATCGTCTACATTTAGGGGTCTAATAAGAAAATGGGACAGATCCGGCAGATTACTTGTGAATCTGTCTTTAGTAGTCGGATTCATATTTCTAACAAATTGATAACGTGGGGAGACACAGCTAATCTGTTCTACGGGTAGAGTATATATCAGGAGGTGATGATCTGTGATATCATCACTTTGAGGTAAGATCTCTATATTAGAGACATCTATACCATGGGATATAATTAAATCTAGTGTATGATTAAAGCGGTGAGTTGCTTCAATTATATTTTGTTTAACCCAAACAGAATTTTGTAAATCCATAAATGCGAGTGCTATTGCGTCGTTAGCATCATCTACATGAATGTTAAAGTCTCCTACTATCAACACTTTGTCAGAGTTAACCAATAGGTCTGATAGCAGATGTCCAAATTCTTTAAGAAAATCGGCATATGACCCTGGGGGTCTGTACACGGTGGCCAGGGTAAAATATAGCAAGGGTTTATTACGTATTTCATTGAGTGCAACATTAATGATAAGCACTTCAAATGAGTTAAACCTGGGCCTAATTTTCTGAGTAACAGTGAGTACATCATTGTAGATATTGGCGACACCACCACCGCGACCAGTTAGACGGGGCTCGTGCTTATAGAAATATCCTGACGGAGTAGACTCGTTCAGACCAATATATTCATTTGGTTTAAGCCAGGTTTCGGTGAGGCAGAGTACGTCAAGGCAATAATCTGAGATCATTTCATTAACAACTCCTATTACCATCTCAGGGAGTTTTTCCTTGCCACTGTCGCCCTCGGCTTGCTCAGCAGGGACTATCTGAACAATTTGATTCATACACATTCACATTCCATACAAACGTAAATAATACTTTTGATTGTGTAAAGCTGTTTTGAGACAATGTCAATTGTTAAAAGTGCTATGTAACAGGCAGCTGCCTAGTTACTCGTTCCCGGCCAGCGGGGCGCTGCGGCCGCTAATTACACAATTTTTATAAAAGAGGAAGAGAGGCTGGGCCTAGGTAACAGCGGCCATTACACAGCTTATGATAAATTGCTAGATGCAAAAGCTGAATGCTAATAGCTAATAACTAAATGATTTTGTAAACCCGAATGCGGGATATGCCTGTCCTTTACGCATGTGAGTACTATAGGTTAAAATATGTTTGTGTAATTGTTTGTTGCCCGCCGAGGCAATTAGACCAAATTTACATATATTGACTGTACTTACTGTATATTGATGGCATCCCTCCTGCTGTGGCTATGCATGAGGGTTTTTTGTTTTGTTTATGTTTGGTGTGTGTTTTCTCCTGGGTGTTGACGTGTGTCTCTGCTGTTCCCCCGGGGAAACCCCGCCAGCGGCGTCCCTTTAATGGCGGCGTGTATGGTCACCAAGGAAGCGATTCCACGCTGGCTGCAATTTTTTAAGGTTTAGGGTGAGACCTGCAGCTTCAAGGAGCGTGAATATTTGTTGGAGATGGTTAAGATGAGAGGTGGTGTCCTTTGAGTAAACAACGATGTCGTCGATGTAAACAAAACAGTATTTCCCGATGGCTTCAGCCAGAACGGAAGTCATAAGCCTCTGAAACGTCGCCCCAGCATTCTTCAGGCCAAAGGGAAGTCGGAGAAACTCATACTGATTGTTTTTGGTGATGAACGCTGTTTTTGGGATGCTGTCCGGATGCATCGCCACCTACCAATATCCACTTCGAAGGTCTAATGAGCTGAACACAGTAGCCCCGTAGAGTGCCTCCAAGATTTCGTGGACCTGGGGCATAGGAAAGCCGTCCAGCGGCGTTTTGCTGTTGAGGGCTCTAAAGTCCACACAAAAACGTGTTCCATCATCCCTTTTACCCACTAGCATGACCGGGGCAGCCCATGGCGAGGTGGATGGCCTTAGATACCTGCCTCCAGCATCTTGGCGACCTCTTCCTCCACAATTTGTTGTTTGTAGACAGGAACAGGGTAAGCCTTCTTCCTAACAGGTCTCTCATCTGTGGTGTAGATATGGTGGGTGATGGCCTTGGTATGGCCAATTTGGTCTGTACACACTGTTGGCCACTCTAGCAACAGCTCCTGCAACTGATGTTTGTGTTCTTCAGACAGGGAGGCGTTGCTTACCAGGCTGGAGATGGCTGAGTTGGTTGCATCAGACACTTGGGGTAATGAATTGGCCACATAGAGGGTGACTTGCTTTATAGGGGGTTTGGAAATAGGAGGGCGTAAGCAGCTACTAGGAGAGGGAGGATGAGGAGTGGAGGTAGCGACCAGTTGCGCACTCATCATGGCTTTTAACTGTGAGTCTCGCCTCTTCATGCACTCCATCATAGAATGGCCTACGTTGTTCAGCTGCTCCTCACACTGCTGTTTAACTGTCTGACACAGTTGCTGCAACTCCACCTGGGCATTCTCCAGTTTATGTTGGTATGTTAATACCCCTGTGTTTTGGATGCGTTGCAGCTCACCCACACGATCTGACAGCTCATCCATTCGCCAGGTGAGCTTGTCTTCCAGCACCTGCAGAGTCATCTCTAGCTGACTGAGGCGGGCTGCTAGCACCATGGAAATGGGGCTTTGGATGGCTTCAGCGTATACAGGCAGAGGAGGTGGAGGCAGCTCTTCATCAGTGAGCGGTTGCTCTGCCCCATCGTCACCTTGTGGCCCCTCGTCTTGAATGGGCTCATGGAGCATCACGAAAGGGCCAGCTGTGAAGTCATGAGCTACCGACCCTTCCTCAGCTTGTGCAACGGACTCGGCCATGACTCGCCCCAATTTACCTTTAACAAACAGAATGTTTATCCAAACCCTGAGTGATGTTTTGCAGAGTGTAAAATGGAGTAAGAGAAGGCTGGCTAGGTAACAGCAACAATAAAAATGCATGAATGTAAAATACACATAAAATATATAAACTCTGATGGCCCCACGTTGGGCGCCACTGTAACAAACTTGCTACTATTATTAAAAACAGTAACTAGCCATTAACAGAAATCAGAGTAGAGTAAGAACCACCAGAGACAGCAATAAATTATATCAAAAGTGTATTTACATTCAATGTCGTGCTACATTTACACCATTCACACGAATGCCACTCATACCACATTCACCCAGTCCATAGCTTTGCTGAGATTTCAGAGTCTCTTCTCTCTCAACACAAAGTTCATAATCAAATACGCAGAACTAGAGAACGTCCCACTCCACGCCCGATGTCCTCAGTGAGCGCCATCCCTTTAATGGCGGCGTGTATGGTCACCAAGGAAGCGATTCCACACACACTCAGCCGCTGGCGGGGTTTCCCTTAAAGGGGTCAACCATTCCATATCATCTGGTCATGTTCCTGCTGCTTTTAAGAAGGCAAGGGTTATTCCCATCCTCAAGTAACCCTGCCTGGACCCATCAGAAGTTAACAACTACCGCCCGGTATCACTTCTCTCTTTTATTTCCAAAATTCTTGAAAGAACTGTTTATAACCAAATGTCTCTTTATCTCTCACAGAACAACCTTAATGATCCCAACCAATCTGGATTCAAAGTGGCACATTCCACAGAGACTGCCCTTCTGTCAGTCACTGAGAAGTTCCATGCTGCTAGATCTGCTAAACTGTCATCTGTTCTCATCCTCCTGGACCTGTCAGCTGCATTTGACACAGTGAACCACAAGATTCTATTATCTATTCTTACAAGCCTTGGAATTTGTGGAACAGCGTGGCAATGGTTTGCTTCTTACCTAGAAGATAGGTCATATGAGGTAACATGGAGGGGATCTACATCTGCCCCACGTAGACTCTCTACTGGTGTCCCACATGGCTCAGTACTTGGTCCTCTTCTGTTCTCCCTCTATACCCGGTCTCTTGGTAAAGTCATATCATCACATGGATTTTCATACCATTCTTATACAGATGACACACAACTTAGGCTGAATCCCATTTCTACCCCTTACCCCTTCACATAGCCCTACCCCTCCGTTTGGCGCGTTCACGTGAAGGGGTAGGGGTGTCTCATTTCTCTTTTGGTTGGAGGGGTAGGGGGAAGGGGAAGGGCCAGATAGCCCTCCAAACGAAGATTTTTCAGGACCTCTCTTCAAACGAAGGGCTAAGCGAAATTTTCAACATGGCGGCTCACTCGAGCAAACAGACCCATAAATGTAAATTTTTGCCATAAATAAAGATTTTTATGACAAGTTTTCATTATATGTATATTACCTCTAGTCTTGTGTTTGTGTTTATGGTGATGTTCTGTAAAGAAATGTTTGCAAAAAAATCGCTAAAGTTTGCTAGCGGCTAGCACCGATTGCACGATATTACAAATATATATTTTATTTTTATATATTTTTATAATTTATATTATGTATAGGGATGAAATACGGCGCAAAAAAACTTTGGGAGTGAGTAATCTCTCTCTTATTGCAATGTGTGATAAACATCGGCGCATGTCCTTTAACGTAACATTAGGAACTAGTGACAACGTATGATGACGTATAACAGTGTTGTAGTGGTGTCCCATTTCTTAGGGGAAAAATTTAAACCCTTCCCCTTTCCACTTCGTTTCAAGGGACAAGGGGAAGGGCAAGGGGTAGGGGAAGGGGTAGGGGAAGGGGTAGAAAATAGAAATGGGATTCAGCCTTACTCTCTCCTTTCCTCCCTCTGACACTCAGGTTTCCACCCGGATCTCAGCATGTCTGGCAGACATCTCATCCTGGATGGCTGTACATCAGCTAAAGCTCAATCTGAGTAAAACTGAACTGTTGTTCATCCCTTGTGACTCATCCCCAGGTCAAGACCTTGTGATATCCCTGGATAACAACCAAATCACTCCTTCAGCCACTGCCCGCAATCTTGGGGTAACCGTGGACAATCATCTGTCATTTTCCCCACACATCGCTAACCTTACTCGCTGTTGTAGATTTCTTCTTTACAATATCAGAAGAATTCGCCCATTTCTTTCTTCACAGGCTACTCAGTCCCTTGTTATTTCAAGACTGGACTACTGCAACTCACTCCTAGCAGGTCTGCCTCTGTCCACGATTCGTTCTCTGCAACTGATCCAGAATGCAGGAGCACGTCTCGTTTTTAACCTCCCCAAGTTCTCCCACACCACCCCACTCCTCCGCTCCCTGCACTGGCTTCCTGTAGCTGCCCGCATCAAATTCAAAACACTGATGCTTGCCTACAAAGCTAAAAATGGCCCAGCACCCACTTACCTCTCTGCTCTAATCACACCACGCACTGCACCACGTTCCCTCCGATCCTCCAGCACTGCTCGCCTCATCCCACCATCTCTCAGGGATCGAGGGCGACATTCATCCAGGCTCTTTTCTGTTCTGGCACCTAGGTGGTGGAACGAACTTCCTCTAGATGTCCGTACTGCAGAGACTTTGACTATCTTTAAACGACGACTCAAGACGCATCTGTTTCTCCAGGACTAACCTCCCCTCCCCCCCCCCACCCAAAAAAAAAAATCCCTCTTCCCAGTTGTGTTGGACTAATGGCACTTAGTTATTAACCTAGTTAACCCAGTGTAAGTATGTATCCAGTGATGTAAACTTTAAAGCACTTCTTGTAAGTCGCTCTGGATAAGAGCGTCTGCCAAATGCCTAAATGTAAATGTATATTAGCCAAAAAGTACCCATAATTGATCTGTTATTTGTGGGACTGTTTTGTTTCTATAAATATCAGATATCTTTGACACTTTCTAATCATTAGCTGCATGAGGAAAGTGACTGTGCAAACATTTGGGATCATTGTGCATGACTAATGTTCCAAGCAGACACACCAAACATGATGCCAAAAAATTGCTTTAGTTTTGAAACACTGGCAAGTAAATTAAGCCATAATCACCACTCCAACCTGAAAATCTCTGCTGTTTAATGAAACTTACCCATGAGCTAATCACAATGGAGGAATAACATTTCATCATCAATATCTGGAGAAGGTAAGATCTGGCATGAAATAGTAATTCATTTGTCATGCTGCTTATCATTTCTGTGGTCAAAGAAGGCCTGGAGCCTGTTTAAAAGAGAGAGAGAGAAACTGTAAAACATACCGATTGTGCTTTTGTTTTGACGCCGAGCGTCACGTGATCACAACTGAGCCAATGGTTCTCTCTCACGTACTGCAGAATTGTGGGTAATCATCTCCTATGCTTGGTCTCAGTGTGCATGCGCCACTCGTATAGTTAACATCCGTGCACGCGTGTACTGCTTACTATAACGCGGAGACCATGTGTGCACGTAAAGCATATTTTATTTTTTGTGTGTTTTGTAGAGATATTCCTTGTTAAAGATCTTGTTTCTCTCTCTCTCTGTCAAAACGCACTGATTCTGTTAGTGTGCGCATGCGTGAGTGTTATTAGGGTCTGTGTGCCTCCTCCCTCCTCCTCTCGCCTTCTCACACACAAACTCACACACACAAACTCACACACACAAACTCACACACACATTCACTCTAACGGAAACACTGTTTCTGTCACGATTCTTTTCAAAGGTGCAGGTTAATTTATAAAAATTTTTCGTGTTATTTAGCAGTGATTTTATTAGTGTGTGCATGCACTCAAATGTCATTAGAGATGTTCCTTGTTAAAGAAGTTAGAGCAGTTTCCAGTGTGTGTGTGTGTGTGTGTGTGTGTGAAAGAAAGTCATAGCCCTCCCTACTTTTAAAGGGGAGTGAGGGCTACTGTGTAAAACGAGAGAAGGAAGGGGGGAAGGTGTTATTCCTTCTCTCGTCTTACTTAAGCTTCACACACACCGTTAAGAAAAAGTAAAAATAAATCCTGACAGATAAGTGTTTCCATTAGTGTGTTTGTTCGTGCACACGCTATGTGTGTGTTTGTTCACGCACACTCTGTGTGTGTTTGTGTGCGCACACGCCGTGTATGTGTGTGTCAGTTTACGTGTGTGCAATCACACACAATACATACAGTGGTGTGAAAAACTATTTGCCCCCTTCCTGATTTCTTATTCTTTTGCATGTTTGTCACACTTAAATGTTTCTGCTCATCAAAAACCACTAACTATTAGTCAAGGATAACATAATTGAACACAAAATGCAGTTTTTAAATGAAGGTTTACGTTATTAAGAGAAAAAAAAAACTCCAAATCTACATGGCCCTGTGTGAAAAAGTGATTGCCCCCCTTGTTAAAAAATAACTTAACTGTGGTTTATCACACCAGAGTTCAATTTCTGTAGTCACCCCTAGGCCTGATTACTGCCACACCTGTTTCAATCAAGAAATCACTTAAATAGGAGCTACCTGACACAGAGAAGTAGACCAAAAGCACCTCAAAAGCTAGACATCATGCCAAGATCCAAAATTCAGGAACAAATGAGAACAAAAGTAATTGAGATCTATCAGTCTGGTAAAGGTTATAAAGCCATTTCTAAAGCTTTGGGACTCCAGAGAACCACAGTGAGAGCCATTATCCACAAATGACAAAAACATGGAACAGTAGTGAACCTTCCCAGGAGTGGCCGGCCGACCAAAATTACCCCAAGAGCGCAGAGACAACTCATCCGAGAGGCCACAAAAGACCCCAGGACAACATCTAAAGAACTGCAGGCCTCACTTGCCTCAATTAAGGTCAGTGTTCACGACTCCACCATAAGAAAGAGACTGGGCAAAAACGGCCTGCATGGCAGATTTCCAAGGAGCAAACCACTTTTAAGCGAAAAGAACATTAAGGCTCGTCTCAATTTTGCTAAAAAAAACATCTCAATGAGTGCCAAGACTTTTGGGAAAATACCTTGTGGACCGACGAGACAAAAGTTGAACTTTTTGGAAGGTGCGTGTCCCGTTACATCTGGCGTAAAAGTAACACAGCATTTCAGAAAAAGAACATCATACCAACAGTAAAATATGGTGGTGGTAGTGTGATGGTCTGGGGTTGTTTTGCTGCTTCAGGACCTGGAAACTTGCTGTGATAGATGGAACCATGAATTCTACTGTCTACCAAAAAATCCTGAAGGAGAATGTCCGGCCATCTGTTCGTCAACTCAAGCTGAAGCGATCTTGGGTGCTGCAGCAGGACAATGACCCAAAACACACCAGCAAATCCACCTCTGAATGGCTGAAGAAAAACAAAATGAAGACTTTGGAGTGGCCTAGTCAAAGTCCTGACCTGAGTCATATTGAGATGTTGTGGCATGACCTTAAAAAGGCGGTTCATGCTAGAAAACCCTCAAATAAAGCTGAATTACAACAATTCTGCAAAGATGAGTGGGCCAAAATTCCTCCAGAGCGCTGTAAAAGACTCGTTGCAAGTTATCGCAAACACTTGATTGCAGTTATTGCTGCTAAGGGTGGCCCAACCAGTTATTAGGTTCAGGGGGCAATTACTTTTTCACACAGGGCCATGTAGGTTTGGATTTTTTTTCTCCCTAAATAATAAAACCCCTCATTTAAAAACTGCATTTTGTGCTTACTTGTGTTATCTTTGACTAATAGTTAAATGTGTTTGATGATCAGAAACATTTTGTGTGACAAACATGCAAAAGAATAAGAAATCAGGAGGGGGGCAAATAGTTTTTCACACCACTGTACGTGGAGTGAAAATGAGAGGCAAAATCTTGCCAAAAAAAGTCCTTCAGTAAGCCTGGAGAACTATTCTTCAAGCTTACATCAATTTCTTTGGAAGCAAAACATGACGAAATTAGGTATAAAGACTTTTGCACAGTACTGTACATGCATCTACTGTGTGTTTGTAGTAATGTGTTTCCTTTGACTTATACACTCTGCTTTATAAACCTCTAATGCACTTAAGTACCTGGGACCTCATGTATCAATGCTGCGTATGCACAAAATCTTTGCTTACGCCAGTTTTCACGCTCATGGTCGGATTTACGAACAGTGAAATTAACATGAGTGTGCGTTCTTCCACGCCAACTTCCTGTCTGGCGTACGTGTATTTCTTGTGTGTGTTTGTTTTATTTCCGTTGGCGACTCCTAGAGGCAATTACGTTAAATTGCACACTACAAAGTATTGCACCAACATGTGAAAAACGTTGCTATTCATTTATAATTGATAAAATGGGTTAATTGACACAATATTTTTCTACCAATTATGTGATTTAGAACATATAAAAGCATTTTCAAATGTATACAACCCTTAGTCTGTGGCAATGGTAGTGTTGGCTTTATTAGAGGACATTGTCAATGGCCGAATCCGAAGGGACCGCGTTTTTAGGGATCACAGTGATTTCTGGCCCATGATGATGACTGGCTTATTAGCCATTTCAGATTTCCAAGAGCTATCCTCTTGAAGCTCTGTGCTGAATTGGGTCCAAATTTGGAAAGAGAGACAGCGAGGAGCCACGCATTACCTGTTCCCTTACAGTTGCTGACAACGCTTGGTTTCCTGGCAACTGGTTCTTTCCAAAGGGAACTGGCAAGGGGCTCGGGGTTAAGCCAGTCGTCTTTGAGCCATGCAGTGCCAGCTGTATGGGACAGGATCATCCGCATGTCTAGCAGTTATATATTAAAGCGCATTAAAGCGCAATTTGCAGCGATCTCCGGTTTTCCTAATGTAATCGGAGCCATCGACTGCACGCACATTGCTATAAAGGCGCCATCTGAAGATGAATTTGCATACGTGAATCGGAAACATTTCCATTGAATAAATGTGCAAATAATTATGTGATGCTTAAACAGGTTGCATGATCTGACTGCGCGCCCCGTTGCATGATCTGGGGAAAAAACAATGCTAGACCAGGATGCCCCCTTCAAATTTCGGATGTACAAAGAGAATATGCATGGGATTCCGCGTACGCAGTGTTTCATACATCAGATTTTTTTAGTGCGTACGCACATTTACAGCTTTTGTTTTAGTATGAATTCAACGTCTTTGTACATGAGGCCCCTGATGATTTATTAGCATTTTTGCACATAAAGTGTCAGTATTAATCATACTGCAAAGTACCTGTAAGTAACTGCCAAAGGTATTATGTTCTGACTGTTGGCCTGTGTAGAATTTAATAATTCATTCATTCATTCATTTTCTATACCGCTTAATCCTGTGTTCAGGGTCGCAGGGGACCTGGAGCCTATCCCAGGAGACTTCGGGCACTAGGCGGGGTACACCCTTGGATGCCAATCCATTGCAGGGCACACACCCAATCACACACTACGGGCAATTTAGGAACGCCAATTAGCCTAACCTGCATATCTTTGGACTGTGGGAGGAAACCGGAGTACCCGGAGGAAACCCACCAAGCACGGGGAGAACATGGAAACTCCATACATACAGAGACGGGAATCGAGCCTGGCCGGGGAATCGAACCCTGGACCCTGGAGGTGCAAGGCGACAGTGCTAACCACTACACCACCACGCCGCCAGAATTTACTAAGTGTTTAAAAAAAAACACTTAGATTCATGTAAATATACAGTATTAAATGCATTAAAATGTTTGCGAGTTATAGGTCCTTAAATCCAGGAAGTATGTAAACCTACAGTATATAATGTACAAAATAAAAACAAAATCCTAATTGTTTACAAGACTATTATTATAGTCATATATTAGCATAAAGGCCTAAAGGAAAATATTAACAATTTTAAGTGGATGTGTACAAAAATAGCCAAAAAATGACAGGCCTACTTATATACAACATTTTATTCACCAATTACACAATGAATTAATGTAACAACTTTTATTGTACTAATGAGTACACAAAGTACAGGTGATTGTTTGGTCAAGTATACTATTATATTTATGACAAAATGAATTAAACAACATGTCAGATGGTTGTAAGCCATTATTTGACTTAATGTAAAAAAAAAATAAAAAAATAAAAGATCACAGAGTGCTGTTACTGCTGTACTGTTTACTGGTTTTGATTTTCGCACATTAAACTCTAATCTCCACCTCAGTAGACCTTACTCAGGTGGAGATTAAAGTTTAATGTGCGAAAATCAAACCACCTCAGTAAGGTCCTGAGGATTTCTTTCTGTAGTAGATGAACCCAGCAGCTGAGAGCACGATCCCCAACACCAGACCTGAAGCTCCGATAGCAATCTTACTCTTATCAGATGCAGGAGGAGAGGAGTCTGAGGGGTCGCAACATTTAAAAAAGAAAAACAAAATGAACCAAAATCAGTTCTATCAGTATGTCTTTTACTTCCATTTAGTTTAGTGTGATCAGACTCACCCCACTTATAGCTCATGGGCTTTTTGAAGCTGGCGTGTTCCACCACACAGAAGATCTCCTCTCCAGATTCAGGCATGTACTCCAGATATGAGTGGACCTGATAGTACCAGTCTCCATCAGCCATTTCTTCTGTGGACGTCACGTCACCCTCAACTTCTCTCCCATTTCTCAGCCAGGTCATTTTAATGAACTTTGGGTAAAAGCTGTAAGCGCTGCACATCAACATAGCAGGATGTGAACCTTCTGACTTCTTCACCGACTTCACTTCAACCTCCGGCTCAACTGCAGAAATAACCACAGCACCATAGACATAACATAACTTAATGTTTCAGATCATGTAATTTTAATTATTATTGTAATTTGTCATTTATAAAATTAAATCATGGCTTACCTGACTTATCATTTATAGCTGGGTAGTATTTCTGTACATTGTGCTTACAGAGGACATTCACCTCAGCTTGTTCTATTCCCTTGAAGGCTGTGTCATTGTTAAATAATTCTGCATTATAAATGCCATGGTCAGTGTAGCCCTGAAACTTGCCAACTGCACTGTTAAACCAAATGTAGTCAATCTTATTGAAAATCCATGACTCAACATAGACCATATCACTTAAATCCCTTGAGCTGTGAATGCACTGAAATCGTCTCTCATGATAATATCCATCTGAAAGAGTAAAATATAAAAATATCATTACTATAGCACACTTTGTAGTTATTTAATCTTTACTGTTCATTTGCACTTCACTCAGTAAACCCCAGCCAACACACACATTACATTTCATTAAATTTTTTAGAATTAAATTCTGAATTAAAACAAAAAACATACCTATTGTGAGCAGCATGGAGAATAACTCTACCAGGGGACAGATCCACAGCTTGTCCATCATCTCTGATTGTGAAAGGGTTGAAACAAAGAAGTCCATGTGCTGTGTACTTATTATTCTCACTATTAAATTGACCAATCACATGCTGCAGAGTCATTAGTTACCATCTTACAATTCACAGTTAATCAAAGTTAAATACATCTTGTTAACGTTTCTAGTTAAACACGTTTCTAGTAAACCCTGGACCAACATGGGTATTTAAGTTAAAGCATTATTTCTAACTGGACCATTATACTTTTTAAAATGTGATGATCAGACAAAATGTTAACAATTTGTAATATTGTACATTGTATATTTCACTAAGCATTGCATGCTTATAGGTTTGTATTGCATGAGTCATTGAGAAAGAATCGCTATTTTCTGTTTCCTGTACATAACCTATGGGGGGTTTTCAATGATTTGCTCACGCACACCCAGTAGAAAATTAACTCACTCTCCAAGATACCCGTTCTTCCGGGTCATGTTAAAGATTCGTTCAAAAAGAACGAATCGCTCATGAATAAGCCATCAACATAAACACTAGTATTGGGTTGGGTTCTGGTTGATAGTAAATAAAATGTTTAATTGTGCCATTTCATTAAAAAAAGATAATTTGTTATAAGAAATGTAATGACTGTTGCTCAAGTTATTTAAATAACATTCTATAAATATATATTTTTTTATATTATGGAGATTATATTTGGGCTATTATGTCACAGTCGCAGTATTAGTGCTTCTATATCTGTCTCATTACATCAGTCTCTTATTTACACTTTTACCTCTGAGCTGCTGTCAGAATAATCGACTTTTATGGGTTTTCTGTTAGTTTCAAGTTAGTTTCTATTTATATTCATTCATTCATTCATCTTCTATACCGCTTAATCCTGTGTTCAGGGTCGCGGGGGACCTGGAGCCTATCCCAGGAGACTTCGGGCATTAGGCGGGGTACACCCTGGACAGCGTGCCAATCCATCGCAGGGCACACACACATACACACACTCCGGGCAATTTAGGAGCGCCAATTAGCCTAACCTGCATATCTTTGGACTGTGGGAGGAAACCGGAGAACCCGGAGGAAACCCATCAAGCACAGGGAGAACATGCAAACTCCATGCTCACAGAGACGGGAACCGAGCCTGGCCGGGGAATCGAACCCAGACCCTGGAGGTGCAAGGCGACAGTGCTAACCACTACACCACCGCGCCGCCCTCCATTTATATTTGTATTTTTAATTACATCATGTTAATATCACAAACATTTTTCTTTTGTCAGTATGGCTTTTGAACTCTATTTGCATATGAGTCTGAAAAACTTTAGCCTGATTGAAATGATAGTCTTATTATATAGCCAATTTTGTGTGTTTTAAAGCTTAAGGCTATTGAGCCATGAAATGTTTTTCAATGAGAAGTGTTCTGGTAAAAAAAAAAAAAAACTTTCAGCTTTTCGCTTTGTGCATTTCTCAGTCAGTCAGTTTGTGTGTGTGTGTGTGTGTGTGTGTGTGTGTGTGTGTGTGTGTATAATAAATAAAATAATAAATATATTATAAGAAATAATAACTTTTTTTTAGAACCTTTATGAAGACTAATGGAAAGTAAGTCCTTATACAAGTTAAAGTCCAACTTAGAGTCTAACTTAAAGTCTTACATGTTTTAGATCTTTGGTAGTAATAAACGATAGCTATCTTACTGTCCTGCAAAATCAGATATTTCCAATGCTATCCTAAGAGGTTTAAATACTGGAAGAGCACATTATACTGTAACTGCAAAGGGTAATAGATCTCGAATGAGATGTTTAACAAGCAGTTATGAGTGTGATGGTCAAGTGTCTATCAATTGTTTTCCCAAACATAAATATAAAAATACATAAATATTGCGTGTTATAGTGACTGATTGATTATTTTGTGGAGTTTATAGTGACTGATTGGGTGTTTTGTAGCACTTAAGATAACTGTACTCATCATTTTCATTACACCATGTTCCTGCTTAAGTTGGGATTCAATTAGTCAAAAGTTAGGTTCTATGTTTCTATATTAACAGCTCATTCACAGAGACTTGGTAATAGTTTTAATTGTTCTTGGTAGCATAGAAATATTTTTTCTTTTAAAAACTTCAAGAGAAAAGACAGACCAGTTAAACTGAAGATTTTACATGGCTTTATTGATTTTTTCAGCATGATAAACCCTCAGAGGTTTTAATAAAGGTTTCTGGATATTCAAGATATATAAAAGCGCTGGTATGATTCCTGTACTATCTGCTAATGCAGTTTAAAATGAAAATGTATTACATTTATTACACATTTTGTATAATTATTTTTGAAGGAACATTTTTTACTAACATACATTCCATCAATTCATTAGATACAGTTAAGGAACTTTATTTAGATTGTAGATCTTCAGAACATTAATGTGAGCTTTAGTTTCAGTTACACTGGTTTCCTTTGATGAGGAAGAAAGTTCCAGTAGCGACTCCGAGCAGTCCTACAGCCAGACCCACTCCACAGAACACAGCCAGACCGGCACTGGGAAGCTCAACTTCCACCTCTACACACACACGCACACACACGCACACACACACACACACACACACACACACACACACACACACACACACACACACACACACACACACAGATAGTTACATCAGTTACTTTTACTTTTAATAAAATGTGTATTTAATAGCTATAGTAACATTAAATTGCTTATTATTTGTTTAGTCGTTGAACATTTGATGTATTGTCTCTGGCAGGTTTTTATTTTGTGGTCTCACCCCATGTCTTGGTGTCGGGTGTCTGCAGGGACTTGTGCTCCACGGTGCAAGTGTAAATGTCTCCTTCCTGTGGAGTGAAGGGCAGGTGGGAGAACTGATTGTAAGTGTTGTCTTTGTTCGGGTAGTACTGGCTGAGTGAGGACTTATCAGTCACATTTACACCATTTCTGGTCCAGCTGATGCTGACCGGAGGAGGGAAGAAACGTGTTGAATGACAGATAAGTGTGCTTTCTGAACCAAGTCTCACATTATCCCTGGGATAGATGGAGTTTTGGGGAATGTCTGTGGACAACAACAACAACAATGATAATATTATTATTTTTATTTATTATTATTATTATTATTATTATTATTATTATTATTAAGATTACAAGCATAATAATAATACTAGTACTACTACTAATAATAATAACAATAATAAGCTTGTGGGTGTACACTACATGCAAACCTATTTTAGTAGAGGATTTATTACATCCTACAACATTCACCCAAAATGTAAATTTTATATATTTTAGACTTTATACTAAAGTTCTCGAGACAATATAATAAATGGAAAAAAGGCATCTGCACTTCACTTAGCCAATTAAATACAAAGGTAGAAACATTAAGTAAATAATGAATATGTTTTATGTTGAGGTAATAAATAAATGTGTTTGGAGAAGTAGACTTTCACTGCTAGATCATTGTCGCGTTTGCAGAACTCTTGCAGTAAGACACTGAGCTCATAAATATCAGGCCATTCTATAGGGTCTGCAAATTCAGGGAACTTCATCACCAGACCTTGTTTTTTAAAATCTGAGTGAAATACTTCCTCATCATCATGTTCCAGCACAAAATCTTCATTTGAGTCACTGCATCCAACAATACTAAAGTCTACATGCTTAACTGTGGGAAGAACAGAAAATACACAATACATAATATATATATTTTTTCTAAAATATATGTATAGTTTGTAAAACTCAGCAATAACAAGCAATCACTGTAAAAAATAAAGCAATATGTATCATAAACATCAACTATAATAATAATAATGATAATAATAATAATAATAATAATAATAATAATAACAATAAATATTTTTAAATGACATTTAATAGAATGCAACATAATGCAAGTTTACAAATAAAAGTAGGCAAATAACATTATAAAAATTAAGAAAATACAAAAGTATTCATTTTAATAATGTTGATGGTCTTTCGAATGCTCCCGGCAAGGGGTAGCCACAGCGGAATTTCCAGTCCACACAACAACTTGACACAGGTTTTATGCCGGATGCCCTTCCTGACACAACCTTCCCATTTTATAAGGGCTTGGGACCGGCACTGCATCCAGTGGCTGGGGGGTTTAGGCACTGGCTGGGAATCAAACCCGGGCCTTCTGCATGGCAGGCGAAACACCAACCACTGAGCCACCAGTGCCCCATTCATTTTAATAATACCTACTAAAAATAGCAATTATAACTAGAGAGGTACATTTCCTGAAGAAAATGTGAGTAGTGCTTGCCATGTCATAGACATAGCTGATGTCATAGCTGATGTTGGTCTCAATGTGCAGGGGAAGGTCATAGCACCCCATTCCCGACCAAGCCACACCCCTTAGAAAAGTTATAGCACCCCATTCCTGACCAAGCCGCACGATTTCACACCTCATTCATGGGTCTACAACAAACGGCGCGGGACTATTTACACTGCAAACTTTTGTATGGAAGAAGAAAAAATTAATTAATTTAAAAAAAGAAGAAGAAGCCTTCGCTTCGCAAGCACAACTAATAACAATAGTAATAGCTAAAATTAAATAAACATTATTACAATGTAGTAATGATTTGAAAAAAATATATACAAATTAAAACATGTATGTAATATGAAATAATTGTTTATAATATGACAAATGATATTAAAGTAGATAACCACTAAAGATTTTTTTATTATATGTTCATGCTGAATTTTTAAACTGCTAATTGAAGGTGACCTTGTGAGAGGGAGTTTGAAATTATAACACTGAATGCAGAGTCAACACTTATTTTATTCTGTAAACAAGAAACAGTCCATCCTTAGATGATTCAGTTAGACACACTGACCCATACTCTACATTGAAATTAACTTTTAGCAGGCTGCAATTAAGCTTCGCAAAAACTGACTTAAGTATTCACTATGTGATATCTGCCTGCTCTGACATGTACACTATTTCATGATACAGATTTTTGTAATTACAGTCACATAGCACCAAATGTATTAGAAATATATTATACATTTTTGTCAAATTCATAACCAACAGAAGAATCTAACAAAACTCACTCTGAGCGCCGGTGTCCTTAATGCATGATAGTGTGAAAAATATTAAAAGAAGCTTCATCTTTAAAGCACCTGGAGAGAGCATGCGTTAACCACCAGTAATACACTAGTAATACACTAATTTCATCATTGTCAGTGTTCAGTGCCTCTGTGTAAAATCATCCAATCAGATTAGTAACCTCTTTGACACTGCAGTTTCCAGGTAGAAAGTCAACTTAGTGTGAACAAGACTTAGGGTTCATACTGTACAAATATTTTTTTTTTATTTACTAGCGCTGTTACGACCCTCTAAACAAGAAAATATTTGACAAACATGCAATACCATTATATATGATTACATATCATAGTTCGCTGCTGAACTGCGAGGACAATGCACTTCCTCCGCCTCTGCTCGAAAGCGAAAGTGGTGAGTCAAGGCGCATCCTGGAGAGCATCGTCCTTCCTTCTCCTCCCGGCTTCGAGGACATCGTGCCCAATCCTCAGCCAAGCTCCGCGGACATCGCTTCAGCTCCGCAGCCGCCAAGCTCAGCGAACGTCGCTTCAGCTCAGCAGCCGCCAAGCTCCGCGGACATTGCTTCAGCGCCGCTGCCACGAAGCTCAGCGAACGTCGCTTCAGCTCCACAGCCGCCGAGCTCCGCGGACATCGCTTCAACGCCGCTGCCACTAAGCTCAACGAACGTCATTTCAGCTCCACAGCCGCCAAGCTCAGCGAACGTTGCTTCAGCTCTGCAGCCGCCGAATTCAAGGACGATGTGCCAGCCGGGCTCCACAGCACTAAAGTCTCAATGCCAGCCACGTCAATCAACTTCATGGACATCGGTCCGGTGCCAGTTCAGCCGACATGGGTCTTTGGGGGTTGGGTTATGCAGGGAAGGCAGCACTGCTCGGGGGAAAGAGGCAACCTCCTCTGGGTTAGGGAGCAAGACTCGGAACATTGGTGCGGTAGTCCTGGACCTCCTTTAACGCTCCAGAGGAGCATTTTTTAAGGGGGGTACTGTAAGGGTTAACCCCTAGAGGGTGACAAATGCCCAGACTTGTTTTTAGTTTTAGTTGTGTTTTTTTGTGTTATAGTTGATTAAAGACAAAGTTCATTTCGCAGACGGCACCTCGGTCAGGTGAGGCAAGCATTCACCTGAACCGAGGAAAGTAATTATGTTAATTATAAATAGCCTGACTGAATATTAGTCAGGCGTCTAGCTTTTGTTGTGTTTGTTATTGTTGTGGTATGAGTGAGTATCGTTATGTTTGTAAAGTAGTAAAGTTTACGAGTGCTCTAAGAAAAGAGCTTTTGTTTTATTTCATGTAAATAGCTATATCAAATAAAAAGAACTTGAGAAACAACATCTTGCCTCTGCAAATTATGCCATGCAAACGCCATCCGAGAGTTCTGAACACTATTGAATTATACAGTGTGTGTATAGATTCTAAACCTCTCCTCAAACTCTGTTTAAATACTGCCAGTCCCTCGTCGTCCGGAGGGCAGAGTCTCCCCAAGTGGTCTGGGCAGCGAGGGTCCGGAAGTTGGCTGTATAGCGGCTCACGGACGACCCTCCCTGCCGCAGATGATACAACTTGGTGTCAGTCTCCACCTCTCCAGCAGGGTGTTCAAAGGTGAGCTTTAGCTGGCGGGTGAACTCTTTATAGGAGTGAGCTGTGTCTGAGTCCGAACGGAGAACCGCCATGGCCCACTCTGCTGCCTGCCTGGACAACGAGACAAGAAGAGCAATGCGCATGAAGAGCAATGAGTATTTGGTGGAATTAAACTCAAACACAAGATCTAGTGCGGTTAAAAAACCACTACACTTCCCATCCATGCCGTCCCATTTATCCGGTAATGCGATGAAAACATCAGAAGAGGTGGAGGGTTGCGGCAGGGCAGCCACCGCGAAGGGCGGCAGACTAGCCGGAAGAGAGGCAGCTTCGCCGAGCACCGCATTCTCCCATCGCAGCTCCGCCATCTGTCTTGGATGTAACCGCAGAGAGCTGTGACTTGGCATATCTCATTAGAGCTGCTCAATCCGGTAACTTTTACTTGATTTCTTTGATTGTTAATTTAATTGTTAAGTAGATTTTACCTGACAATTACGGCTGAGTTTTACTTAATATTGGAGCAATAAAATTTAGTTAAAATTTTATGTGTGCAAATTGTTAAGAGGATTTTATCAAGTAAATCTTACAAGTTCTTTTTTTCAGTGCATGGGTGAACACGATGATTTAAGAATTTAATTAAGCACATATATAACAATGGGTTCCCAACATTGATTAAAGTCATTGTATCAGAAACTATTTTTCATATTTTTTATGTCTGCCAGTTTCCAACAAAAAGCAGCAGTATTGTTAAAGAATTAACAGCTAAATATTTAATATTATTGGTACCCACATAGTTTATTTCATTGTCCAGCCTCATAGGTGTGTTGTTTATATTGCTAATCAATGTAAGTTTAAAGTTATATGCTGTTTTCTGGTTACATTTTTCTGATTGTACCTGTACATAGAAAAACGTTTATACAGTAAACACACACACACACACACATATACTGTGTATATATATATATATATATATATATATATATATATATATATATATATATATATATATATATATATATATATATATATATATATATATATATATATATGTCTTTTGATGATGGCGACACATTTTTACATTTTAAATAAGACATGTTGGCATATTCACGAATCAGGACATTCGCATAGCTAACACTAGAAGCGTCGGGCCAGTGTGACCTACTTATAACACGGTTCACGGTCGTTTTGACCGCCTATTGTTTTGAATGGGAAGCTTTTGCTGACACACAATGATCGCTAGATGGCGCTGTCACCCAAAGCAAATAGTTTAGCTCTAAGATCAACTTGCACTTAGGCAATGCGCCATTCATTCCCGCGTTGATAATCAGCGATATTTTTTTTTTTCATATTCAACTGAGAAAACCTACTACAGAGTCTCTATGGGGGGTGACTAAGTCTCTACTTAATTTTATAACGTTTTAAGAAAATTAATTAGTTTGTTCATTATATTTGAAACTTCCTGAACTTTTCGGATGTTTTTTAGTGTGACAGTGCTTTAGATTAGTTCTGAACTCACTTCCGTGAAATTATTGGAAACAATGTAATGACCCTCCTGAGGATATAAAGCTTTATTATTGTGTATTAACTTCACTTTTCCGGTATGGTAACATAAGCACCTCAGATACCTGTCGCTGCTGCTGTGGAAATATTACGCTACTGATATTAAATATAGAATATTTATTGAAACAAAAACTAATAACATTATAAAATATATAACTTATTGAAACGTTTCTAACTTATCGAAAATGATTCGATTGATTTACATGATGTATGCTATATAATACTAAGTGTTTTCAGGTCGCTGGTGGCTCATTGGTATGTGTTTCTGCTGCTGTCTGGGCAACCCGGGTTCGATTCCCAGCCAGTGACCAACAACAATAATACTGAGTGTTTCTAAATTAAGTTGAAATGTAAATTATTGTGTCCTACTTATATGATAATGATTCTATACTCGATAATCACTCGATAATGATTATAATAAATATATAAATAATTCTTCAAGTTACATTTTTTTCACAGCGCTACAGTTCGCTACTCTGTGCAGTTGTGTGTGCACGAAGAAGTGGGTATGTATAGCTCATAGGTGTATGTAAGCGCATTTCATATGTGGTGGTTTGAGCAGTAAGTAGTATACTTAGTATGATAAACACTGCCTTTTGCAACGTAAAAGTGAGTGCCGTTGATCAAAAGGCTGATATACGCGCGCGCAGATATGAGCAGATTTATCGATAAAACTGCAAACATACTGTCTGAAATGCAACAAACAAATACAGTATATAGTCTATTCGCCGAATACAATGTGACCTGCAGCCCCCCATTACTGTAATGCTTTCATTCACAATAGTGTGAAGTTATCAAACCGGTTTCGCTGATGGGTGATGGGTGATGGTTTCGCTGATGGGTGGTGGTTTCGCTGATGGGTGAATACGTTCTTGTCCTGTTGACAGGAATCCACTATAGTAAAAGCATATCCATTTACTTAGAGCTGTTCATTTATGATAAAAAAAATTAATACATTTAAAAAACATATGGTCTGTTCTATAGCCCATATTTTTTTTGCCAATGAACAGCTCTCTCTCTCTCTCCCTCTCCCTCTCTCTCTCTATATGGTATATATATATATATATATATATATATATATATATATATATATATATATATATATAGAGAGAGAGAGAGAGAGAGAGAGTTACAGTGTGAGTTATGTGTTATGAGTGTTATGTTGTTGAACTGTTGTTGAGTAAATAAATTAAGTAAATGAGTACATTTACTTAGAGCTGTTCATTTACGATATAAAATAATAATAAATATAAAAAAAGCATAATATGATCTGTTCTATAGCCCATCTTTTTTGTCGTAAATGAACAGCTCTCTCTCTCTCTCTCTCTCTCTCTTTCTCTCTCTCTCTCTCTATATATATATATATATATATATATATATATATATATATACAGTGGTGTGAAAAACTATTTGTCCCCTTCCTGATTCTTATTCTTTTGCATGTTTGTCACACTTAAATGTTTCTGCTCATCAAAAACCGTTAACTATTAGTCAAAGATAACATAATTGAACACAAAATGCAGTTTTTAAATGAAGGTTTACGTTATTAAGGGAGAAGAAAAACTCCTGTGTGAAAAAGTGATTGCCCCCTTGTTGAAATATAACTTAACTGTGGTTTATCACACCTGAGTTCAATTTCTGTAGTCACCCCCAGGCTTGATTACTGCCACACCTGTTTCAATCAAGAAATCACTTAAATAGGAGCTACCTGACACAGAGAAGTAGACCAAAAGCACCTCAAAAGCTAGACATCATGCCAAGATCCAAAGAAATTCAGGAACAAATGAGAACAAAAGTAATTGAGATCTATCAGTCTGGTAAAGATTATAAAGCCATTTCTAAAGCTTTGGGACTCCAGCGAACCACAGTGAGAGCCATTATCCACAAATGGCAAAAACATGGAACAGTGGTGAAACTTGTGGCCGGCCGACCAAAATTACCCCAAGAGCGCAGAGACAACTCATCCGAGAGGCCACAAAAGACCCCAGGACAACATCTAAAGAACTGCAGGCCTCACTTGCCTCAATTAAGGTCAGTGTTCACGACTCCACCATAAGAAAGAGACTGGGCAAAAACGGCCTGCATGGCAGATTTCCAAGGCGCAAACCACTTTCAAGCAAAAAGAACATTAAGGCTCGTCTCAATTTTGCTAAAAAACATCTCAATGATTGCCAAGACTTTTGGGAAAAAACCTTGTGGACCGACGAGACAAAAGTTGAACTTTTTGGAAGGTGCGTGTCCCGTTACATCTGGCGTAAAAGTAACACAGCATTTCAGAAAAAGAACATCATACCAACTGTAAAACATGGTGGTGGTAGTCTGATGGTCTGGGGTTGTTTTACTGCTTCAGGACCTGGAAGGCTTGCTGTGATAGATGGAACCATGAATTCAACTGTCTACCAAAAAATCCTGAAGGAGAATGTCCGGCCATCTGTTTGTCAACTCAAGCTGAAGCGATCTTGGGTGCTGTAGCAGGACAATGACCCAAAACACACCAGCAAATCCACCTCTGAATGGCTGAAGAAAAACAAAATGAAGACTTTGGAGTGGCCTAGTCAAAGTCCTGACCTGAATCCTATTGAGATGTTGTGGCATGACCTTAAAAAGGCGGTTCATGCTAGAAAACCCTCAAATAAAGCTGAATTACAACAATTCTGCAAAGATGAGTGGGCCAAAATTCCTCCAGAGCGCTGTAAAAGACTCGTTGCAAGTTATTGCAAATGCTTGATTGCAGTTATTGCTGCTAAGGGTGGCCCAACCAGTTATTAGGTTCAGGAGGCAATTACTTTTTCACACAGGGTCATGTAGGTTTGGATTTTTTTTCTCCATAAATAATAAAACCCCTCATTTAAAAACTGCATTTTGTGTTTACTTGTGTTATTCAGTTTTATTTGTATAGCGCTTTTAACAATTGACATTGTCTCAAAACAGCTTTACACAATCAAAAGAATTATTTAAGTTTGTATGGAATGTGAATGTGTATGAATCAAAATGTTCAGATATTCCCTGGCGAGCAAGCCCGAGGGCGACAGTGGCAAGGAAAAACTCCCTGAGACGGTAATAGGAAGAAACCTTGAGAGGAACCAGACTCGACAGGGAACCCATCCTCATCTGGGTGAAACAGATAGCAGGAAATGATCTGCATTTATACAGTGTTAAGTGTTAGGTTCAGCTATAATAGTTGATGTTAATTGATGTTATAATACTTGATGTAAAATGGAGTCCAGTAGTTATTCGAGACTCAGATAGACTTGTAGAAAGTTCCAGTCCTGAACTATCGAATTGTCAAGTCCTCAGAGAAACAGCTGACCACACCAGTCGAGGCCAGAACCATCTTCTAAGTATAGAGAATCATCCCCAGACACCAGACGCATCCTAAAGAGACACACGGGGCATCCATGCGATGAGACCTCCAACCAGAAACCGGGCACCAGGATGGATCAGACAGGTCCGGAGGGCAGAGGGAGTCTGGATCACTGGCAGCTCAGGAACCACATGTGTAGCTCGACAGAGAGAGAGAGAGAAAGAGTGAAAGGGGGAGACAGGGGGAGAGAGGAAAGAGAAAGAGGGGGAGGAAGAGAAGAGGAGGAGAGATTGCAATTAGGTATGGTCACAGTCACAATGTCTAATGTGAATGTATATTTACTGTAGAGTGCAAGCAGGGACTCCGGCAGGACTAACTATGACAGCATAACTAAAAGGGAGAGCCAGAAGGAAACACAAACATGAGGGCTCCCTGAGATGTAAAGCAAACAATCACCTCACCGTCAACAAACCTGAGTGATCAAATGAGACTGAGGAAGACAGCATCTAAACATACCAGTTCACCATAATACTCTACATCCATGAGTCCCCCAGATCTGCTCCTTTACCTTATGGCAAATCTATTTATAAAATGCTTGGTTAAATAAATAGGTTTTTAGCCTAGACTTAAACACTGAGACTGTGTCTGAGTCCCGAACACTATTTGGAAGACTATTCCATAATTTTGGGGCTTTGTAAGAAAAAGCTCTGCCCCCAGCTGTAGTTTTCATAATACGCGGTACTGATAAGCAGCCTGCATCCTTTGACCGAAGTAATGTAATGTAATGTAATCATTTTATTCCTTTCATGAAAATGCATTATTTGTACAAGTCACATACAACTCATTTAAGTTTTCCTTTACATATCCATGATCAGAAAGGAGCAGATGGAAGAATAATTTTCTTATATTTATCTGCCCCCTTTATTAACCTAAACAGTAGATGGCATTAACATTATTCCCTCCACCATCACCCAAACTCCAACATATCTAATATTTATTTGAACATTTTACAATGGTCACATACAAATTAAATTAAACTTTAGTTTGATATAATTCAAGTTGTTTCTTTTTATAACCCCTTTTAAATAGCAAAATATTTTTACAACTTTTTAAATCTTTTCTCAGAGAATTCCATGCTTTTACTCCAACAACAGACAAACACATTTGTTTCAGATTTGTTCGTACCATTGGATATTTAAAGTCATATGGCCGTCTGTGATTTCCATCTTCAGAAGTAAAAACAAATAACTTTTGTAAGTCATGTGGAAGAGCTTTACTTCTAGCTTTGAACATTACCAATAAAGTTTGTAATTCTACAATGTCTTTTAATTTTAATAATCCTGACCTAATAAAGAGTGGATTTGTATGGTCCCTATATCCTGCTTTGAAAATAATTCGAATGGCTCTTTTCTGTAAAATAAATAAAGGCATGATGTTGCTATGATATGTATTTCCCCATATTTCTACACAATAATTTAAATAAGGTAAAATTATTGAACAATATAACATTTTCATTGTATTATACGGTAAACTATATTTAACCTTATTCAACATAAATAGGCTTTTTGCCATCTTATTTTTTACATGCAATATATGACTTTTCCATGTCAATTTCTCATCCAAGGTGACTCCTAGAAATCTAATTTCAGGCACCTTCTCAATGTTTACATTGTTTATAGATAAGCTGACTTCCTCCTTTCTTTTATTACTGAATATCATAAACTTTGTCTTATTCAAATTTAAAGATAATTTATTTACATCAAACCACAATTTTAGTTTATCCATTTCAACTTCAATACTATTAGCTAAAGTTTTCAAATCATTTCCTGAACTATACAAATTTGTATCATCTGCAAATAATACATAATGTAACGCTTTTGAAACCTCACAAATATCATTTATATATAAAATAAAAAGTTTAGGGCCTAAAATTGAGCCTTGTGGAAGTCCACATTCAATATTCATACATTCTGACTTATAACCATCAAACTCAACATATTGTTGTCGTTGTTGTAAATAGCTAGTTAACCATTTCAGTACAACTCCTCTAATTCCATAAGTATATAATTTAGAAATAAGAATTTGATGATCTATAGTGTCAAATGCCTTCTTTAAATCTATAAACACTCCTATTGTGTATTTATTGCTATCTATTGCATTTGTAATGTCTTCAATAATTTTCATGATAGCCAAACTTGTAGACCTGTTTGACCTAAATCCATAATGGTTTTCATTTAATAATTCATATTTTTCAATAAAGTTATCTAACTTATTAACAAAAAGTTTTTCAAACACTTTAGAAAATTGAGATAGGAGAGATACTGGTCTATAATTGTTAAAAATATGTTTGTCTCCAGTTTTAAAAAACGGTATTACCTTAGCAATTTTCATACTATCTGGGAAAACTCCTTCTGTAAAAGAATAATTAATTATATAATGTAATGGTTTAATAATGCAATCAATTGTGTTTTTTATTATTTTCATATCAATACCATCACTATCCATTGAGGTCTTGTTTTTCAACTTATAAACTACTGATAATATTTCATTTTCAGTCACCTCACCTAGATACATTGACTGCATAATCCTATTTTCCCTTTTCCAGACTCCCCCTAGCTGATCACTAGGTATTGATATTTCGTTTGCTAAACTAGGTCCTACATTTACAAAAAATTTATTTAATTCATGGACCATTTCATCTTTATTTTCAATCACCCTATTTTCCTTTTCAAAATATTTAGGTAGTTCCGTTCGTCCAGTCTTATTTCCAATTACATTGTTCAGAATAATCCATGTAGCCTTTATGTTATTTTTATTTTCATACAACTTTTTATTATAATAATCCTTTTTTGCTTGTCTCAGTATATCAGTCAACTTATTTTTATATTTCTTATAGTATTTTTCTGCATTCTCTGTTCTTGATTTAATAAACTCCTTATAAAGTCTATTTTTCTTTTTAGAGGCATTTTTTAATCCTTTCGTTATCCTCCTTTCGTAAGTAGGCGTGGCGGATCGTAAGACACTAGCAGTTCGCTCAGATACTGCGGCGCGAGACCATTTAATGCCTTATATGTCAAGAGTAGTATTTTAAAATCAACGCGAAATTTCACAGGGAGCCAATGCAGTGAAGATAGGATAGGGGTGATGTGCTCATATCTTCTGGTTCTAGTGAGGACTCTCGCTGCTGCATTTTGGACTAGCTGAAGCTTGTTTATGCACCTAACTGAACAACCAGACAGTAAGGCATTACAATAGTCTAACCTAGAAGTGATAAAAGCATGAACTAGTTTTTCTGCATCATTTAGCGACAATATATTTCTTATTTGGCGATATTTCTAAGGTGAAAGAATGCTATCCTGGTGATATTATCTACATGAGCTTCAAATGAAAGGCTGGAATCTATAATCACGCCGAGGTCTTTTACTGTTGCACTTGACGGAACAGAAAGGCCATCTAAAGTTACGGTGTGATCTAAGATTTTACTTCTAGCTGTATGCGGTCCTATGACTAGAACTTCTGTCTTATCCGGATTAAGCAGAAGGAAGTTAATTAGCATCCAATTTCTTATGTCCTGAACACATTGCTCAACTTTAGTAAGATGGTTTTTCTCATCAGGTTTTGTTGAGACATATAACTGTGTGTCGTCAGCATAACAATGAAAACTAATACCATGCTTACGGATTATGTTGCCCAGAGGAAGCATGTAAAGGGAAAAAAGCAGTGGGCCTAAAACTGAACCCTGCGGAACGCCAAACTCCACTAGAGAACATGCAGAATAATCACCATTTAAGTCTACATACTGATAACGATCGGTCAAATAGGATCTGAGCCAGGAGAGAGTTGTACCCTTAATTCCTACTAAATTTTCTAATCTGTGAAGAAGAATAGCATGATCAATAGTGTCAAAAGCTGCACTGAGGTCGAGTAATACAAGCATAGTTACACAACCCTGATCAGAGGCCAATAGGAGGTCATTTACTACTTTAACGAGTGCTGTTTCTGTGCTGTGATGAGGCCTAAATCCTGACTGATACAGTTCATGTATGCCATTTCTATGTAGATATGAGCATAGCTGCTCCGCTACTATCTTTTCCAGAATCTTAGAGATAAAGGGGAGGTTTGATATTGGCCTGTAATTGGACAGCTGACAGGGGTCGAGGTCAGGTTTCTTAATTATTGGTTTAATAACTGCTACTTTAAAAGATTTTGGAACATAACCAATGCTGAGTGAGGAATTAATTATTCTCAACATCGGTTCTGTTATTACTGGTGCTATCTGTTTAAGAAAATGTGTCGGTATAGGATCTAATATACAGGTTGATGAATTTGCAGAAGAGATGAGTGAAATTAGTTCATTCTCTTCAAGAGGAGTAAAGTATTCTAGGTTTGAATCTGACATGGCTAGGTTAACATCAGTATCAATTACATTGTTTGGTTTCAAAGCCTCAATTTTATGCCTGATATTTACAATTTTATTATTAAAAAAGTTCATGAAGTCCTCACTATTGCATGATGTTGTTGTGGAGATTTCTGTAGTGGTCTTATTTCTGGTTAATTTGGCTACGGTATTAAATAAAAATCTAGGATTATTTTTATTTTCTTCTATAAGAGTGGAGAGATACGTTGATCTAGCTATACTAAGAGCTTTCCTATAGTTCAGGATGCTCTCTTTCCATGCTATTTGAAATACCAACAATTTAGTTTGACGCCATTTACGCTCTAATTTCCGAGCAGTCTGTTTTAAGATGCGCGTGTGATCGTTATACCAGGGAGCGAGTTTCTTATCTCTAATAATTTTTCTTTTAGCTGGAGCTACATTATCTAAGGTACAACGAAGTGTCGACTCTAAATATTCAGTCGCCTGATCAAGTTCTGTGGGGTCAGACGGTGGCCTAATCGAAGTTGGTAACTCTGGGAGATTACTGATAAAACTCTGTGTGGTAGTTGATGTGAATGTACGTTTAATACGGTAGCGCGGTACTGTGCGTACATTATCACTGTGAGACACTTGAATGGAGACAAGATAGTGATCTGAGATAATTTCAGACAGTGGAATTGTGAATACATTTCTTATAATTAATCCGAAGAATATTACTAAATCTAACGTGTGACCTGCTTTATGAGTGGGTCCTACTACACACTGATTTACACCTACGGAGTCCAGTATGGATATAAATGCTGTTCTCAGAGGGTCTTCTGGATTCTCAAAATGAATGTTAAAATCTCCAGCAATTAACACTTTGTCTACAGAAATGACCAGGTCTGAGATGAAATCTGCAAATTCACTAAGAAATTCAGAATACGGCCCTGGAGGTCTGTAAATTATAATTAGTGGAATCGACTGAGCTGATTTAATATACTTAAATACACTTATGTTACTATAGAGAATTTCAAATGAGTTAAATTTGTGTCGGTGTTTTTGTACGATAGACAGATTATCATTATGAATAACTGCGACGCCTCCTCCTCTACCAGTTAACCGAGGCTGGTGTATGTAGCTGTACCCAGGAGGACTAGCTTCATTTAGAGCTACATACTCGTCCTGTTTAACCCATGTTTCAGTTAAACAGAGTATATGAAACGCCTGATCTGTGATAATTTCATTAACAATAACTGCTTTTGATGTGAGAGATCTAATATTTAACAATCCTAGCTTCAGATCAGAGGTGCCGGCTGCGCATTCAGTATGATCGGAGTTTGTGGACTTTATGTTAATTAGATTATTGAAACAGACTTTCTGGGTCTTTCTACATTTTTGCTTAGATCGGGGAACAGACACAGTCTCAATAAGGTGAACCCTGAGTGACGACTCTATGCAGCTAGCAGACGGTTGGTTTAGCCTGTCTGTCTGCTCCCTGGCCTGGGCTCTGGATTGTCACCGATTAACTAGGCCTCTACTGAGACTATGAGCTATACTACAGGAAATGAGAGCAGCACCTTCCCGAGTGGGATGGACACCGTCCCGCCCTAACAGGCCAGCTTTGCCCTCAAAGGTCTTCCAATTGTCTATGTAGCCCACATTATTTTCGGAGCACCACCTGGACATCCAGCGGTTCAGCGACCATAACCTGCTGTAAGCTATGTCGCCACGTCTCATTGGGATGGGACCAGAGCATACTACTTTGACTAATATCTAAATATTTAAATATCTAAATATCTAAATATATTGTGGCGTGGGCGGGCCGGCTGCTGAAGACCGTCATGCTTTGCGGGGGTTTTCTCTGTCTCTACCATGAGAGAGAAGGGTGTTTGGGTTAGTGGCTTCGGCCAAGTTGGGTGCGTGTTATGTGTGTGTGCTTGACCTGTGTATGTGTGCTTGTGCTGAGAGTTAATAAACTACTCCCCAGCCATTTGCATTGGGGAGCAAGTAAGCTCACTCGTCCTCCAAGATCCCTGCTAGCGTCGAAAAACGCTACAATATCTAAATATTTGACTATTATCTTTGACTAATAGTTAAATGTGTTTGATGATCAGAAACATTTTGTGTGACAAACATGCAAAAGAATAAGAAATCAGGAGGGGGGCAAATAGTTTTTCACACCACTGTATATATATATATATATATATATATATATATATATATATATATATATACTGTATATATGAGAGAGAGAGAGAGAGAGAGAGAGAGAGAGTTACAGTGTGAGTTGTGAATTAGAACATCCAGCTAAGATAAATGTTATGTTGTTGAATTAAATAAATGAGTAACACATTCCATAGCCCATTGTTAGTTTTAGTGATTTGGCTGAAACTAATAATCACTACATAAGTACCCTAACACCACTGATCATGAGTTTCGGCTGAACGTAATTCTATACTTGTAACGGAAAATGTAGATGCAGATTCCAAATGTATAAATACGCAGCGCCCCCTCAATTAAATGACTGCACATGTTAATATACACATAAACTAAATATAAAATCTAAGCTAAGCATTACATTTTTAAGTTCTTGTCGTGTTGACAGGAATCCACTATAGTAAAAGCCTACAGTAAATTTGACTATATCCACTTACTTTCATTTACGATATAAAATAATAATAAATATAAAAAAAAGCATATTCTGTAACGGAAAATGTAGATGCAGATTCCAAATGTATATATACGCAGCGCCCCCTCAATTAAATTAAATGACTGCACATGTTAATTATATATATATATATATATATTGTAGTTACAGTGTGAGTTGAGAATTAGAAAATCCAACTAAGATAAATGTTATGTGGTTGAAATAAATAAATAAATGAGTAACACCTTCCACCTATAGGTGTGATCACAACCCCCTCCACTATCAGATAGCCTACTATCAGGAAATTAAATTAATTTCAAGACCATTTAAACTGCGGTATGGCCATGTCTTTCATTATTTTGTACCTGTTAAGACATTACAAAAACTATATAAGAAACTTTTAAAGCAGCAATTTGGGCATCTCATTTCATCATTATGAAAATAACATGAAGCACATATACACACGTTCATTATGAAATATCTGTTGTAAAACAAAATAAACTTCATGTTTGCTTCAGCATTGGAAACAACATTGTTTTAGGTTAACGGTTAACCTTATGCACAATTCAGTTGTACTTGGTCCGGCTTTTAGATAAAGTCCTTCCATGCGCCATCTGGCGGATATTCAGTGAAGCACAACACATTTATTTTTAATTCCTGAATGTTGCCTCCGGCAAGTCACGGCACACCACGCGCTAAATTGCAGCCTCTCGCAGGAAAACACGTCTTAAAGGCGACATCTGTATAGACAATATTGATAAGAGAAATTTTCATGTTCACATAAGAGGACATTCAGGTCTCAGGAGGATATGGTTGAACGCTGGTGCTTCAGTATCTCCGTTAAAATGCATGAGTAATGTGTCAGTAGCTGATCACACTGTATCTTTGAATGGCCTTTCTGATCTATCAAGTGCAACAGTAAAAGACCTCGGTGTGATTATAGATTCCAGCCTTTCATTTGAAGCTCATGTAGATAATATTACCAGGATAGCATTCTTTCACCTCAGAAATATTGCCAAGTTAAGAAATATATTGTCACTAAATGATGCAGAAAAACTAGTTCATGCTTTTATCACCTCTAGGTTGGACTTTTGTAACATCTTCCTGTCTGCCTGTTCAATTAGGTGCATAAACAAGCTTCAGTTAGTCCAGAATGCAGCAGCGAGAGTCCTCACTAGAACCATAAAATACGAGCACATCACCCCTATCTTATCCGCACTGCATTGGCTCCCTGTGAAATTTCACATCGATTTTAAAATACTACTCTTGACTTATAAAGCATTATAAGGCCACGCCTACTTCGATCAAAGAATGCAGGCTTCTTGTCAGTACCACGTATTATGAAAACTACAGCAGTGGGCAGAGCTTTTTCTTACGAAGCCCCAAAGTTATGGAATAGTCTTCCAATTAATGTTCGGGACTCAGACACAGTCTCAGTGTGTAAGTCCAGGCTAAAAACCTATTTATTTAGGCAAGCATTTTTGTAAATACTGTAGATGTAAGGAGCAGATCTGGGGGACTCATGGACGTAGAGAATTATGGTGAACTGTTTAGATGGTGTCTTCCCCACTCTCATTGATCACTCAGGTTTGTTGACAGTGAAGTGATTGGTTGCTTTACATTTCAGGGAGCCCTCATGTCTTTGTTTTCTTCTGGCTCTCCCTTTTAGTTATGATGTCATATTTACTCCTGCCAGAGTCCCTGCTTGCACTCTGCACTAAATATACATTATACATTGTTTGACTGTGACCATACCCAACTGCCATTTCTCCCTCTCTCATCTCATTTTCCCTCTACATGTCTCTCTGTCGAGCTACACATTTCTCTCCTGAGACAAAAGTGATCCAGTCCCCCTCTGCCCTCTGAAGTTGTCTGACTCATCCTGGTGTCCTGCTTCTGGTTGGAGATCTCGTCGCATGGATGCCCCATGTGATCTGTCTGGGATGTGTGTGGTGACTGGGGACAGTTCCACTTTTCCAAGAAGAAAAGTCCTGTCTTGTCTCTGCTGATGCAGACAGCTGTTCTATGAGGACATGTGTCTTCAAGCCCTCCATAGTTCAGGACTGGAGTTTCATACAGTCTACCTGAGCCTCCAGGAATGAACTGGACTCCATTTTAAATTTAACACATCAGCTTTAAAAAGTATAAAGAGTAGAAAATCAGCTGGACCTGATGGTCTTGATCCATCTCTTCTGAAACTTTCTGCAGATATTATCACTGATCCATTAACGTATATTTTCAATTTATCCTTAGAACAAAATTGTATTCCTGACTCTTGGAAAGTAGCACATATAGTACCCTTATTAAAGAGTGGGGATCCAACTGTATTAGATAATTATCATCCTATTTCCAAGCTTTCAGTTTTGCCTAAAATTTTTGAGTCTCTAGTTTGTGATCAATTAAAGGAGTTTTTAACTAGTAACAGTATTCTTAGTCCTTTTCAGTCAGGTTTCAGAAAGAAGCATAGTACCATCACAGCAGCAGTTAAAGTGATTAATGATATTGTTATTGCTCTTGATTGTAAAAACTCATGTGCAGCATTATTTATTGATCTTTCTAAGGTGTTTGATGCAGTAAATCATAGCATTTTGTTACAATCTCTAGATAAAATTGGGGTGTCTACAAAAGCTATGGGTTGGTTTAAGAATTATCTTATAAATAGATACCAGTGTGTCACATGTGATGGTATTACATCAGGAAGGGCTGAAATAAAGATTGGAGTCCCGCAAGGCTCCGTTCTAGGGCCACTGTTGTTTACTATATACATAAATGACATCTGCGCCCATGTAAAGAATGTTAATATGCACCTCTATGCAGATGACACCATTCTCTATTGTTCTGCCCTGTCTCCTTCTGAGGCAATGATAAAACTTCAAGAGGCGTTTACAAGAAAATTAGCTTAAACTAAAATTGGTATTGAATTCTAATAAAACCAAATATATGTTGTTTACAAATTCTTACACACAGTCGCTGCCTCAAATTATTACTTTACAGGGACAAGAAATAGAGAGGGTGTCAAGTTACAAATATCTAGGTTTTTTATTAGATGAAGAGCTTTCTTTTAATTCGCATGTTGTTAGCTTGGTGCAAAAACTTAAAGTAAAATTAGGCTTTTATTATAGAAATAAGGTTTGTTTTAATCTTAAAGCAAGAAAAGAACTGGTTACAGCCACATTTTTATCTGTTCTTGACTACGGTGATATTCTTTATATGCATGCTTCAAAATCTGTGCTGTGTTCACTGGACTCTGTTTATCACTTTGCACTACGTTTCATAACTGGTGCTAAATACTCTACACACCATTGTAACCTGTATAGCTTATCAAGTTGGCACCCATTGACGGTATGCAGGCAGCTTCATTGGTTCATTTTCATTTACAAAGCAGTTGTTGGTTTGTTACCATCATACTTATCTGTTTTTTCATTTTCTATAAATAATAGATATAATCTAAGGTCAAATAATGTCATTCTTTTTAATGTGCCTATGGTTAGAACCAAATTTGGTGAGATAGCTTTTCATTATAATGCTCCTTCAACTTGGAATGAACTTCAGAAACAGTTTAAACTTAATAGGTTCATTCCACTTTATGATTTTAAGCTACGCGTTGCTGATATTCTAAATTATCAATGTGAGTGTTTTTAGGTTACTTTTTAATTTGTCTATTTTTGTGATTGGTTTTTGATTCTATATTTATTGTATGTATGTTTTTTATGTTATGTTGTTTATTTCTTTTTTTTGTTTAAAGTTCATTTTTGTGCTTGTTTTGTATGTATTTACATATGTTTTTTGTGGTATTTGTTGTCTGTGTTATTTTGTTATCTTATATGTTGTTAGTGGTTATGTTGTGTGCTGTTTTAGTGTACAGTATATTGTTAATGATTTGCTGCCTTTTCTTGGCCAGGGCTCACTTGCAAAAGAGACTACTGTCTCAATGTGACTACCCTAGAAAAACAAAGGAAAAATTAAATAAATACAAACTGAAATAATTATTTTGATTGTGTAAAGCTGCTTTGCAACAATGTCAATTGTAAAAGTTGCTATACAAATAAAATTTAATTGAATTGAATTTTGCTGTACCATATGTGTTCACCAGCAGAGAATCAAGACTGAAAATGACAGCATATGCAAGACAAGGAGAAAGTATGACCCTTTCACTATCTGACTATCATTTCCATGGCAGTCATAAAGTGCAGTCTTTATTTCTTAAGAATTTATCTAGGTGTGGAACGGAGTTAAATGTTGGGACTCTTTTCGATTGATCTGGGTAAAAGTATATTACAAAGCCTGATTTAACACATGGTTCATTAGTGACACCAACTGCTAAAACATGTACCTTTGTTATGGTCCTAGACTAAAGTATCATAGATAGGATATCAATTATTCAGTAACCATTACCAAAATATTATATAAGGGATGTTTTAATAAACTATTATGTATAATAAACTCAGACAGTACTATTTACAATGAGTGTATCAATCAAAGCCAGTTACTGTAATGATGCGGGTTTCATGAGGGGCAGAGCTGCGCAAAGATGCTTTGCACTGTTGTAAGATGTTCCATCTATAGACCACACCTGGCAGCACATCTATATAAGGGTCCTGATACTGTACCTCCGCACTTCGTACGATCATTTAGGTAGCACCGGTAAGGTATCAGGGCCAAAGACCAAGAAAAGAAAAGAAAAGAGAAGAGAAGGAAAGAGACAGAGGTAAAGCCCCAGCCTCTGTCTGCTTAAGATGCCGGCGAGCGAGTGAGAGAGAGAGAGAGTGAGAGCGTCATGCAGCCGTGTAGCGTGCGCTCTCAGGTGAAGTATAAAGTTTGCACAAAAAACACAGACCTCTCTCTCCTCGGTAAGGGCAAACGCCCCGAGAGGATATAGTTTTTGTTTTGTTTTCTAGAGCCCCGTCTGTTCGTACGTAGACGGCGAAACTCTGTTTATTTTTGTGTAATCAGTTTTCATTTGTTTCCTTTTAAGTTTCCTTAATTAATAATTCCACGCCATCTCCCAACTGGAAGGTCTTTCCGTGCGTATCACAAGCACTCTCACAGCCTCCTATTTCACTGATCCCCTCTAAAGCCCTGCGTCAGGGCTCTTATCATTAAAAACATCCAGTGGTGCGGCTCTCCATACCGCGCCACATAACAGTTACTCATGCATTTTAATGTGAAATGATAATTTAATTTGAGTATATGATTGAGTATACATTGACCACCTCATCTTAATTTATAGTGTTAAAGGACAAACTAATGTCTTTACAAACTTTGTTTTCCAAACAATTAAGATGGCTATTTAACAGAGAGAGGCATTTTCATGCAAAACTGATGAGTTAACATCTCTTTTAGTTGTTCATATAGGCAACGGACGTTATTTTAAAACGTCTGTTACTCCCATTTCTAATGTACATTCTGGTAATGTTTGTTAACTTACGACTAACCATGAGCTTCAGTTATTCCTATCTGTTGTCAGCCACAGTAAGTAACTCTAGGGCTTAATAATTTAGGTGAGTAAGACATGGAGACATCATAACAGAGGAGCATGCCAGATAACAAATGCTAGCCAACATTTCCAAAATCCAGCAGATTGATTGACATGATATCCTTATTTCTTAAAATGTGCAAACCTTTTATGCAACTGAAACTAGGGGGCGGAGCCTGGCACCATATTCTTATATTATTACAAACAGCCATCCAAATATACTGTAGCTATCACTTTTCATTGGTATTGCTCTTTTCTTTCTGATGTTTTGTGTGATTGGATTGGTGTGAGGAAACTTTGGATGAAGACACGGCATAGTAGTAGATGAAGACAACTATATAAACATTAAATGTTTTTGTTTATTTATAAAACACTGAACAAAAACAGAGATGAACAAATGCGTAAGCTTAACAGGACTGAAACGCAAGAGTATATAAGCAGAACTAACACAGAAAGATCAACTAAACCCAGAATGAGGCTATTTATAACCAAGCTAATCAACAGAAACTATGGCGTGCTGTCCAGAATAACATGATATAGAGTACATGGTGCTGAGGTGTAAGCCCTGACCCTCATGACCTCCAGCGGTTATCCCTGACAGTTGCTATGTTTACACTTTTAAGATAATGCAGATTTGCTTTATATAATTGAATTAGAGAAATTATTTACTAGTTGTGTAGAAAATACATAGGTACAGCCAGTATATGCTTTTAAAAAATTTGTGCAAAAAATTAATACTTTTGATTAATCCCTTTGTGCACTTCCTGTCTACCTGCTCAAGGATGAGAAGTTCGTCTAGACCTGGAATGTAAGCACTGTGATGTGTTAATATCATTTAATATATTGTGACCTAGGAGACACAGTAGTGTAGTTGTTACCACTGTAGCCTTGCAACTTCAGCACCGTGGGTTCAATTCCTGCCTCTGGACTGTGTATGAATCGAGTTTACATGTTCTCTCTGTGCTTGGTGGGTTTACTCCAATTTCCTCCCACAGTCCAAAGGAAGTAGGCTAAGTGTCATTTCCAGATTTCCTGTGGTGTGTGTTTGTGTGAGAGTGAAAACATATCAAAAAGTTAACAAACTTCCAGCATTTTACCTAATCAAAACTGTATTACTGATTGATAATTACTGTATTGTATGTTACTGTATAATGTTTTATAAGTAGTTATTGGTGGCTGTAATAATTTTTTCCTCTGGATGAATTAAACCAACATAAAATTTGAATTCAAATTTGAATAAAGGTCTATAACAGCTGTTACAGCCTCATTATTTGTATCTTCTATTGAACCAAAATGTAATGTGAATGTCGCATTAGAAAAGAATCATGTCACAGCCACTATGGATAGGAGGAATGATTACCTCCACCATTAACCCTCACCATACATGTTGACATGTAAATGATACAGACTTAAAAACAGGAAATCCTGGTCAAGTGTAAAAGGATCATTGATGAGTATATCATTTATGATGTGTAACCTTGCTTCTGTAACTCTCCTTAGAATTGGCTTGTTTACGGTATGTGGTTGTTTGGTTTTTTACACTACAGAAACAGGAGCCAGAAATCAAGGCCACTTGGTTTGGTGAAAGACTGAAGCAAGCAGCAAGGTTTTATAACACTGCACACACAATGCACACTACTATCTTTTCATTTAATGAATACTTTGTGTCAGTGATGACAATGTAAATGGCATTTTCAAACATAAATGATCCAATGAACCATAAATAAAGTGTTGTGGGTTTAATGCTTATGGTATGAGAGGGAGATAAAGGAGATTTTATTAATTTTTATTCAGAAGAAGAATCTTCTTGGGAAGAGACTTGGAGAGTGAACTTTCACGCAGAACTGAGGATGAAAGTGTACATAAAAACTGAAGTACCAATTGGTATACAGTGCCTTGCAAATCTACTCATACACCTTGAACTTTTCCACATTTTGTCACATTTTCCAAATACAATCATAAATGTATTTTATTTGGATTTTAAGTGGAAAGATGATGAATGATGAAGAATTTTCAAAATGTTTAATGAATAAATATCTAAAAAGTGTGGCAAGCATGTATATTCAGCCCTCCGACTGTATATACAAATGTAGAACCATCACATTGTAGAACCACCTTTCACTGAAATTACAGCTGCAAATCTTTTAGGGTGTGTCTTTACCAGCTTTGATTTGCTTTCACCGAGAGTGAATTTTTTGTCTATCCTTGTTTGCAAAATAGCTAAAGATCAGTCAGATTGGATGAAGAGCATCTGTAAAGAGAAATTTTTAAGCCTCGCCACAGATTCTCAATGGAATGGGTGGCTCAGTGGTTAAGGCATTGGACTACGGTTCTGAAAGGAGGTGGGCAAGAAATATGCTGAATAACAAATAAGTGTGCTTTCTGAACCAAGTCCCACATTATCTCTGGGATAGATGGAGGTTTGGGGGATGTTTGTAACCAAACATGAAATGTAGTGTACTGTAACTGGTTAGACCCTTTTTGCAAAGGTATGTCCCTGCCCTCCTCCTCTCTCCTTCATACACACACACACACACACACACACACACACACTAACGGAAACACTGTTCTGTTGTGATTCTTTTCAAAAAGAATGTGTGTGGGCTCCTGTGTGGGGAGGGGAGGGAGTAATTCCTCCTCTCGTCTTACTTTAGATTCACACACATACACAAACACAGCGCATGCACAGAAACTCTAACAGAAACACTTATCTGTCGCGATTAATTTTTATTAATTTTTATTTATACATTTTATATTAATTATTTTATATATATATTTATTTATTTGGGCTGTGGAACAAATAATCAGAGTTTACATTATTTCTAATGGGGGAAATTCACTTTGAATTACGAATGTTTTGATATATTTCACTTCCGGAACAAATTATGCTTGCAATGCAAGGTTCCACTGTATAATAATTCTTTAAACACTGTGGTCAAAAGCTGTTGCTTCATGTCCACTAGGTGCTGCTGTTTGTTTGCTGTACGTGTTCATCAGCAGGGAGTGTGATAAGGACTGTTAATGATAATTTGCAATACAAGGAGAAACAATTAACCTTTTACTACCTGACTACATCAGCAACACCTTTAGGTGTAAAACTGTGTGAGACATTCTTAAAATAATCTTATACAAACTGTGCAAATACTGTAGATAAAGCTTAAATGTTAAATAATATTTTAGTTATTTTATATTGGTATTATGTATAAAGACAAGTACAGTATATATGTTTTATTTATTGTGTGTGTGTGTGTGTGTGTGTGTGTGTGTGTGTGTGTGTGTGTGTGTGTGTGTGTGCGTGCGTGTTACTTGAATATGCAAAATAAACGTTCCTTTATTCTCCCTCTGCTTGACTTTCAAAGGTTTTGTCCTGTCTCTGTGAGGCGAAGTAAACACACGAACAAAATGCATATTTAAATCTTGAAAATATACTAAGCCTCCATAAAACTGAAAAAAAGGAGATATATAATAAAATCTATATAATAAATATGGGCGCTGATGTTTCATTATACCTTTACTTTGTATCATGGCCACATAACAGGCTTAATTTATAAAGACATTGGTTAATCTGATTGATAGAGAGCAGCTGACCCTTGAAACATAGCCTTTCTGTTTTAACTACCCTATAAGTGATCTTTGGTTCCGCATTATACTCTCATGAGACCGCACCTTTAAATCGAGAGGGAAATCACATAATACAGCGGGGTCAGCTGACCTCGTTTAAAGGTCCCCCGGGAAGATGTCGGGGGAGGGACAATGACAAACGGTGTTTACTGCTTGAACAGATGGCCATTTTGTCTCAGAACTGTATTGGATTATTGTATTGGTGAGGATTTTGAAATTAGGATTATTCGCCATCAGGACAGCCATTTTTTATCACGATGTTCCCAAACTGAGTCATTGAAACCAACGCATTTCTCCTGCACGCACACATAAAATATACTGGGCTTTAGTTGTTTTATACATTAACTTACATGCTAAAAATATTGTATATAATTGTAATATTGTATCTGGGGCCAGGGGTGGACTGGGAACAAAAAGTGTCTCTGGATTTCCTGCCCCACAGCAGCCCACCACATCCCACATCATAATACATTGGCTCATTTATGTGGAGATTAATTTTCAATACCATTTACTATAATAAAAAATAATGCAATACAGATATAAATACTATTTAAACATATATTTGAAGTATCACTGAACATGTACAGTATTGGGTCATATTTGTAATCAGAGACGCAAAGGAAAGAATATTAAGACAAATATGTTGTGTGAGACAGCTCCTGAGCCTACTCTTTATGAATTTAAGAGGAGAGAAGCTTCGTTCGCAAGCTACCTTCCTACAGACTTCCTACATTCCGACTCGTTCACTATGTTCCTCCGATTCTGGTTCTTTTGTTGTCCCTCGGTACCGCCTCTCTTCTATGGGCGGTAGATCATTCAGTGTTATTGCACCCAAACTTTGGAACTCTCTACCACACTCTCTCCGTTCTGTTAACAACATCTCTGTATCTAAATCCTTACTCAAAACTCGCTTTTTTCTGAACGTTACACCTGAATCCACCTTTCCCCTGCATGTCTGTTTTTTTTTGTTTTGTTTTGTTTGTCCCAAAATGGTGTATGCATTGATCTACTGTATAGGTTGTATTGACCAAGAATATGGTAAGCATACACTGGAAAGCACACACCTCAACATGCTGTTTCAAGCACCACTTTGTTTTTCCAATGGGGGCAAGGTGTTTGTGTTTGGAGTCTTTGCTTTCATTCTCCCAGGTCTCATTCTCTGGTATGATTCTCGAAGAAAAACATCAGTTTTATTCAAAATGTAATTATCCACTTGCCAACATGTTCTCTGTAGTGTCTGCCAAGACCAACACATGAGTATAACACTATACATGCAAGTGATTAGAATTGCTAATGCAACTACTCAAGTGTAGCTTCATCCTTTTGAGGAGATCAAGTAGTGTCCTGTGGATGCTTCACATTTCACCACTGCAACAAGCCTCTCATTAATGTTGTCATCAGTGACATATCAGACAGTAACAGAACACTGTGTGATTGGGTGTGTGAGTGTGTGCACTGTATGTGTGTGTGCCCTGCGATGGATTGGCACCCTGTCCAGGGTGTACCCCGCCTAGTGCACGAAGTCTCCTGGGATAGGCTCCAGGTCCCCCGCGACCCTGAACACAGGATTAAGCGGTATAGAAAATGAATGAATGAATGAACAGAACACTGTGTCTTGTGTTGTAATGTCTTGTGTTGTGTCAATCTGCACAGAAAACATACTGTACCTGCTCTCTCAATTTGTCTAGCCATGGTGGCGTGCATTGTTTGCTGAATGGTGGTAATGATGTTTTTAACAGTAGTTTTGGACAATGATGTAATGAGAGCACATAGATGTCCTCAGAGTATGCCTCAGAATAATCAATGTGTCACGTTCTCAGCCCTCTCGCAGCCCTTTGACCGATCTCATGTCGGCAGGGAGGCCGGGACCAAACTCCTACACCTTTTCCAAGGATCACGGTCATCATATGACTATGCCATCGAGTTTCGGACCTTAGCCACCTTAAGTGGGTGGAATGACAGAGCCCTAGTGGACGTTTTCCTGGAAGGGCTGTCGGTGGCACTCAAGGATAAGCTAATTTCTCGGGAGCTCTAGATGGCGCTCCTTCAACAGACTTCCAGAACCTCGTCCCTTGCTTTCCGTAACGCTAATCATTAACGGCCAAACTCACCCTATTCAGGCACTTGTTGACTGATGTCATAAATAAATCACATGCCGCCTTGGTCCTTTTTGTCATAAATAAATCACATGCCCCTCTTGTGCCACATCATGCCTTCACTCTGCGCTTCACACACTCCCAACTTCAGCCAAGCCCGAGGTAACCCCGGATATCTCCAATGTTCCCAATGAGTACCACGATCTCAAGCAGGTCTTCAGCAAGCCTCAGGCCATGTCACTTCCACCACATCGACCGTATGACTGCCCTATCGACCATTCTCTCAGGAACTTAATCTGATTTCCCTCTGATTAAAAGGAAGCACAGCACACTGTCTCTTCCCCAGTTTATTGAGTGCCCAAACCCAATTCTCTCAGGTTTATTTTGATTGTCTTTATGTTGCCATGTTTATCTCCTCATTTTCTCTATTGCTTCATGACTCAGATTTCTTTGCTTCATTGACGGATTTCCCTGCTCTGACCCACGCTCGCGCTCTCTCGACTACGGCTCATCTTCACATCTCGGCATCGACACCACACTTACGGATTTCATGGCTTTCGACCCAACGCTCATGCTCTCTCAACTACGAGAGAGTCAAGTACGGCTTTTCTCCACGCTATTATACTGACACCACGATGACAGATTTCATGACTCTGACCCTGCGCGCTCACCTCCTTGATTACAACTCAGCTTCACATTCTTGGCACGGTTGGCTCCGAGCTCGTGTACCTGCTTTAATGGCCACGTTTTTACTGAACGCTCCTTACTCGATCAAAAGTAATTCACGACCTGCTTCTGTACCTGCATCTGGATCTACCTCTTAAACCCAAGAGCCACAACCCCTGACACAGAAACTCAATCTGGACCCTGTGAAAATCTTTGATGGGTTCGGGGTCCGGTGTATGCCAAGCGAGGAGCGCTCGATCACCCAGGCTCTTGACACTGAGCCTGGCAGTCCGCCGTTCTGTCATCATGGGTGGGCGTATGGGGGGAATAAAGTGCAAGGTCTAGACTGGTATGGTATGGGCCTACAATGGGGTTTTACATCCCAGTAGCCCTGGGGGGCATTTGTTAGAGGTACTGGGGCAGGAGGTACTGGCACTGGGGGTTGGGCGTCCTTAAGGCAGCTTAGGGTGCACTGACATCCTCAGGTCGAAACAGAACTGGTCGGCCAGTCAATGCGAGGTATGTGACGTTGAAGCGAGGGGAACCCCAGTACTAATCTCTGCTCTGGCACCTGGGTTACCAGAAACGAGATTCGCTCTGAATGTCGTCCAAGCCGTAGTATGACTGGGGCCATCCTCTGTGTCACACACCCTGACGTAATTGGCTGGCTGGTCAAGGAGAACAATGGGATAGCGGAAGGGAGCAGGCTAACTTGAATGCTAACTGGCCGCAGCTAGCCTCCAGTCAATAAAATCGATTAGCACCTCCATTCGGGCTCTCTGGACCCTGAACCCTGAGAGCATAGCTGGTAGGAAGAGCCCTGCATGATGGGGTCTTGACTTTTGTGTCGGCACTGATCCTCCTTTACTTGGGTGATCCTGTCTGTGGCCCCGTGAGCTGCTACGCTGAGGGATAAGCCTGGCGACACCTATCTGCATGGGCTCTCCCATGTCTTCCAGCTCAAGTTCTTCAGGCTCTAAATCACGGACCGGATATGAAGCCTCAGGCTCTGTCTCCATGAGCGGAGGTGAGGCTTCATGCCGATAGCTGGGGAGCGACTGGCTAGGCTCTTGGGGCAGCTTTTGTTGGGTGGAGATGTTCCCCTCCTGGAGCTGCCGGAGCGTCTGGCATGACACTCACGAAGGCGGTTATACTTTTTTTCTCCTTCAAGGATTTTTTTAAGTTAAAAGTTAAAAATAAGTTGACCTTCCGATCAGTAACTCAGAGCCCTAACGTACTGAGCTACCAATGACTCCCCCAACCATGTGTGTGTACGAAATTAAAAGGAATGAATATGCAACTGCACATACTTCATTTCTTTTGAGTCCTCATTTATTGAGCTTGAGTGAGCTTTTGTTGCTATGTTTAAGCTACCATGGCCTTCCTGTCAACTCTGACCTCTCTCACAAATAAGGCATTTTCATCTCTAAACGTGCTGCTTGCTGGATTTTTTTCTCTGCAAAGACTTTTGAATGTTAACTGAAATACGAATCCATAGCCATGCCACAACCAAAGTAATTGATAGCACATTTTCCTTACCAGAGGTTTACATTACTGAAGCTGTTGAACTGTGTCTGCATTTTATTCACTGCCTGTTATTCACTGTATTTTATTTATTCAGCCAACAAACTGCCTGATTAGATGCAGCTTGAATGAATATGGAGATTTACAGTTGTTCTAATAAAGTTTGTGGTGTGTAAAGGCTTATTTTGTAAGTCTGAATGTTTGATTGTTCTTAAATTAATCTTCCAAGCTAATGTATATTCCTGTAAATGAAGTAAATAAAGTAATTCTCATTTTAAAATCCATTTTAATATGATGAGCTCTACTCAAAGGGTTGGAACCCTTTAAAGCAGTCAACAGGAAGAATTTTTATCTAACAATCACAAAGCATGAAACAAAAACCCAAACAATGAGGAAATTCTGTGCATAAAAATATATCTGTTATACTGTATAAAGGTACCATGTGGTAAACTAAGTCGGGTAATACCGGTTTAGAAAAATCCCCAGAGATCCGCCAATATTACACACAGCATACCAAACTTTACCACGGGAATGAGGAAATGAACATATTGTGTGTACAGTAAGTTCCCCTGAATGTTTATAAATGAATGAGAACTTTATATTGCACTATAGCATCATTGATTAAAGTAATTGAAGAACAGTCGAGTTCAAGGTCACCTGAGCAACTCTGTTTCTGCTTTCAAAAGGGAATTTTACTTTGTTCCTCATTAGAAAAATCATACCAATTAAACAGTTAAAAATGATAAGAGCACATCTGCTGGAAATTTTAAAATGACGCCCTGGTCTGTGTTCAGGTGTCAGAATGTTTATTTACACCTGATCATCTGAGGCATTTATCTGGAAGAACTAATGCACTATACAGTATTACAAAAAGAAAAAAACACCAACAAAATTAACAAAATTACAAAATTAACAAACAACCCAAATCACTTTTCATGATTATGAGAATAGCATTATAAACTTATATAATTTATATTAAGAAAAGCATAACATATGAGAAAAGCATGTCAGGGTAGTTTTCCCTTAATAATAAAAACCCTCATTTAAAAACTGATATTTCAGTTTTTCTTGGGATATCCCGGACAAAAACCTTCTCCAGAATGATGTGTTTACTTCTGTTATCTTTGACTAATATTTAAATTTATTTGATGATCTGAAACATTAAAGAAATCAGTAAGATGGCAAACACTTTTTCACACCACTATTTCATGGACAAAGCAGTATTTGACATAGAGGAGGAAGAGACGAGGTTTTTTCTTGGCTCTATGACATATTCCAGAGTCTGTTTTTAACAACCTTTTTAGTAGGTTTTTTTTTTGTACACACCAGCTTGTTTTTCAGAATTCTGAGAAACCTTTACTTGGTCTAGAATGAATTCCTCTGGACGTAGCAGGGTTCACCAGACTGAAACTGACTATAGGCCAAGCAGGAAATTGAAAAGGTTTAAATGGTTAGGAAATTGAGCACACAATTACTGGGTTTGCCAGCAATTGTAGCCCTTGACTCTTAAGGCACACTACCCCATGCTAAATAGCTGCCTGGGTAAGTTGCAACAGCCATACATGCTTAAGCTCAAACCAGCTACTTTTTTTTCTTAAAAAATCACCCAACATTCCACTACCATAACTGTGAAAAGAAACCAAGAAAACACAACACTCATGCAATGTTTTCTCAAAGAACAGGCAAAGAAGAGGTCTTTGGCTACGTTTACACTGCCAGGTAAATGTGACCCAATTCCGATTTTTTGCTCATATGTGACACATATCGGATATGTTCTATGTCCGTGTAAACAGGAAAAAAACGCATGCATTCCGATATTTCGAGATCGGTTTCAGGCCTCCTTCATATGTGGAAATAAATCGGATATAAATCAGATATGTGCTAATGTGATTGTCGTGTAAACAGACAGAACGGATTTCCTGAGGCATTGTGTTTTGTACATCATTAAAACTGCGACTTCTTCGCGGTTTAATGACGTAATGTTATTCTCCGGTGGAAGCGCGTGTTGAATTACAACATCGCAGGTGACATGGAAAAGGAAAAGAACAACGCCCCCCCCCCCCCCCCCCTCCAACACACACACACGCCTTGTGTTAATACTTATTTGGGCTAAATAACATTAAATCAGTATTTGATGAATAAAGCATATGTGCAGGCTGCAATTATGCCGTTTTTTTTCTCCTCCTCCGTTTTTAAACCATGGTGACGTTTCGCGAACTTTGCATATATCGCACAGTATTAAGCATATTTCACCTTCTTCTATCTTGGCTAGTGTGTAGCACAAGAACCTCCCTTTAAGTATACGCGATGTTTCAGATGGTATGGCAAGTGTAAACATGTGAATCGTAGTGGAAATAACGTGTAAACAGACGGCCAAAAAAATCAGATATAGGCAACAAATCGGAATTAAGCATCGAGACCAGGCAGTGTAAACGTAGCCTAAATGTAAATATGGGGTCAGACCATCAAAAACCTAGTAACAAAGGCAGCAGACCCATACTTACAGTACAGGTAGGGAGCCTAGAGCATGTCACAGGGTGTTCAGGGCAGGTGGGGTAATAGAGGCTCATTCAAGGTTTATTTTAATAAACATATTCATACAGGACATTTGATAAAATACAGTGGCGTGAAAAACTATTTGCCCCTTCCTGATTTCTTATTCTTTTGCATGTTTGTCACACTTAAATGTTTCTGCTCATCAAAAACCGTTAACTATTAGTTAAAGATAACATAATTGAACACAAAATGCAGTTTTTAAATGAAGGTTTACGTTATTAAGGGAGAAAAAAAACTCCAAATCTACATGGCCCTGTGTGAAAAAGTGATTGCCCCCCTTGTTAAAAAATAACTTAACTGTGGTTTATCACACCCGAGTTCAATTTCTGTAGGTCACCCCCAGGCCTGATTACTGCCACACCTGTTTAAATCAAGAAATCACTTAAATAGGAGCTACCTGACACAGAGAAGTAGACCAAAAGCACCTCAAAAGCTAGACATCATGCCAAGATCCAAAGAAATTCAGGAACAAATGAGAACAAAAGTAATTGAGATATATCAGTCTGGTAAAGGTTATAAAGCCATTTCTAAAGCTTTGGGACTCCAGCGAACCACAGTGAGAGCCATTATCCACAAATGGCAAAAACATGGAAAAGTGGTGAACCTTCCCAGGAGTGGCCGGCCGAGAGGCAACTCATCCGAGAGGCCACAAAAGACCCCAGGACAACATCTAAAGAACTGCAGGCCACACTTGCATCAATTAAGGTCAGTGTTCACGACTCCACCATAAGAAAGAGACTGGGCAAAAACGGCCTGCATGGCAGATTTCCAAGGCGCAAACCACTTTTAAGCAAAAAGAACATTAAGGCTCGTCTCAATTTTGCTAATAAACATCTCAATGATTGCCAAGACTTTTGGGAAAATACCTTGTGGACCGACGAGACAGAAGTTGAACTTTTTGGAAGGTGCGTGTCCCGTTATATCTGGCGTAAAAGTAACACAGCATTTCAGAAAAAGAACATCATACCAACAGTAAAATATGGTGGTGGTAGTGTGATGGTCTGGGGTTGTTTTGCTGCTTCAGGACCTGGAAGGCTTGCTGTGATAGATGGAACCATGAATTCTACTGTCTACCAAAAATTCCTGAAGGAGAATGTCCGGCCATCTGTTCGTCAACTCAAGCTGAAGCGAGCTTGGGTGCTGCAGCAGGACAATGACCCAAAACACACCAGCAAATCCACCTCTGAATGGCTGAAGAAAAACAAAATGAAGACTTTGGAGTGGCCTAGTCAAAGTCCTGACCTGAATCCTATTGAGATGTTGTGGCATGACCTTAAAAAGGCGGTTCATGCTAGAAAACCCTCAAATAAAGCTGAATTACAACAATTCTGCAAAGATGAGTGGGCCAAAATTCCTCCAGAGCGCTGTAAAAGACTCGTTGCAAGTTATCGCAAACGCTTGATTGCAGTTATTGCTGCTAAGGGTGGCCCAACCAGTTATTAGGTTCAGGGGGCAATTACTTTTTCACACAGGGCCATGTAGGTTTGGATTTTTTTTTCTCCCTAAATAATAAAACCCCTCATTTAAAAACTGCATTTTGTGTTTACTTGTGTTATCTTTGACTAATAGTTAAATGTGTTTGATTATCAGAAACATTTTGTGTGACAAACATGCAAAAGAATAAGAAATCAGGAGGGGGGCAAATAGTTTTTCACACCACTGTATGTATAACTATATGGCAAACAAAGAAGTGTTGAAAAATACTGTATGTTTCATATTTTAAATGTAGCAGCCAAATTTACCCTGATGTAGGTTTGTACCCTGCCTGCAATCAACAAGTGCTCTAGATATTTGGGAAACTCTTTCTAGTCTAATAATGTCAGTGCTAAAAACATCCCCCCAAAATAGGTGTGAATTTCATTTAATCACTGGTACAAGAGATTTAAAACTAGCAATTCCACTGTGCAACCCTTGTATGAGGATGCTGAGAAGCTGAGACGCTGCTTTTTTCCGAGCTCCGCCAGACTGACCAATTTTTTTACTTTTTCGTCCCCTTACGAAGAGTGTACATAAAACGGATAAGTATTTTATACTATCTTATAATATATTTACTCTAAACGCATGTAATATCGTTAAGTTTTAATTGTCTTGCAGCATACCGCTTTTAGCCAGCATTAGCATCGCTAGCCCGTTAGCCCGGCTATCACAAGTTTGTTTACGCTTCTTCACACCGATTATTTTCCGTATTTAGACACCATGTCGGTTGTGACTCTGCCTCTGAGTGCAGGTGAGGAGAAAATGGAGCTGCACTCGGTGGATTTGGAGCTGGAGGCCGTGGAGAAGCTGATCCGCGAGGTACAGGTGAAGCTGGCCCGGCTACAGCAGCGGAAAGGGACACTGGAATCGTCGCGGATCGACGCTCATCAGATTAAAAAAAGTCAGAGAAAAAACACTTGCACCGTGGTACAACAGTCATACTTGCGCCCTAAAGAGAGCAACCCGAAAGTGGAGAAAAACTAAACTATAAGTTTTCAGAATTGCTTATACTGTAAAGACAGTATGTGCAGCTATAGACAGGCTCTAAAAACTGCTAGGACTGAGCATCTTAGCCAACTGATAGCAAGAAACCAAAACAATCCCAGGTTCTTATTTAGTACAGTGGCTCGCCTAACAAAACCTAAGATGCCTGCAGAGAGTATCCCATCACAGTTTAGAAGTGAAGACTTTATGGACTTCTTTAATGAAAAAATCAATAATATCAGGAAGAAAATAACGGAGGTTCAACCTCTAATAGTATCTCATGATCCAGTTCAGCCTATAGCTTCACATTTAGATTTTCAGTGCTTTACCGGTATAGGACAAGAAGAGCTGTATGAACTTATCAGCTCGGCTAATTCAACAACGTGCCTGTTAGACCCAATCCCAACCAGATTTTTAAAAGAAGTGATGCTTACAGTTGGAGAGCCACTTCTAAACATTATTAATTCTTCATTATATCTAGGTCACGTCCCTAAACCTTTCAAGTTAGCAGTTATTAAGCGGCTTCTTAAAAAATCTAATTTGGACGCGAATGAAATAACAAATTACAGACCGATTTCAAACCTTCCGTTCCTATCAAAAATACTAGAAAAAGTAGTATCAGCTCAAATATGCACATTCTTGCAGGATAACAACATCCTTGAAGAATTTCAGTCAGGTTTCAGGCCCCATCATAGCACAGAAACTGCACTAGTTAAGATTATAGACTTGTCTTTAGCTTCAGACCAAGGCTGCATCTCATTGCTAGTCCTGCTCGATCTTAGTGCTGCATTCGACACTGTAGATCATAATATTCCCATAGATCGCTTACAAAATCATATAGGTATTCAGGGACAGGCATTAAAATGGTTTAGATCATACCTGTCTGATCGATACCATTTTGTAGATCTGAATGGAGAACCGTCTGGTGTAATGCCAGTGAAATATGGGGTCCCGCAAGGGTCAGTTTTAGGACCTCTGCTGTTCTCAATATACATGCTTCCCTTGGGTAACATCATTAGAAGACATGGGATTAGTTTACATTGTTATGCTGAGGATACCCAATTATATATCTCAACTAAACCAGACGAAATACCTAAGTTGTCTAGATTAACTGAGTGTGTCCAGGACATAAAAGATTGGATGACCAATAACTTTCTTTTATTAAATTCAGATTAGACAGAGATATTACTTATTGGCCCAAAAACCAGCACACAACAGCTTTCACAATTCAGCCTGCGCTTAGAAGGATGTACTGTTACTACCAGCTCAGCAGTAAAAGACCTGGGCGTAATATTAGACAGTAACTGGTCTTTTGAAAATCACATTTCAAATATCACAAAAACAGCCTTTTTCCATCTTAGAAATATTGCCAAACTTAGGAACATCTTATCCGTATCTGATGCAGAAAAGCTAGTTCATGCATTCATGACCTCCAGACTGGACTATTGTAATGCATTACTAGGTGGTTGTCCTGCATCCTCAATAAACAAGCTTCAGTTAGTCCAAAATGCAGCCTCCAGGGTTCTCACTAGATCCAGAAAATATGATCATATAACCCCAATATAGAGGTGGAAATTAACGAATTACATTTACTCGCGTTACTGTAATTGAGTAGCTTTTTTGTGTATTTCTACTTTTTAAAGTAGTTTTAAAAATCTGTAATTTTACTTTTACTTAAGTACGTTTTGTTTGAAGTATTGTAGTTCGCTACATTTTAAATCATATTCGCTACTGAGTAAAAAATAAATGAATGAAAATGATAAAATAATAAAAATATTATGCTTTGTATAAATGCTCTGTTGCGCCGCGTGTGTGTATCATGTCCTGGTCGCGCGCTGATCCAGACTCCACTCCAGGTTTTCTGACATCGGCACCTTCCTGACCTTCCACACGGTCGCTTCCGCCTTACGAGTGACGTCATCGACTAGCGCGACCATATATAAACCAGAGAGAGACGCGGGAAAGATGAAAGATGAAAGAGGTTGTGATTTTGGCGTTTTGATATTTGGTTGTGTATTCTAGTTTGACTTTTTGCCTCCCATTGACTTTGATTATGCTTTGTCGCTTTGGTTTGGTTCGTCTTTGTATATATTTGTAGATAATTTCATTGTTTTTGGTTTAGGGAGTCCGGGGGTCCGTTCTTCGTACGTCGCTAACTCAGTTAGCTGGATTTGATTGTTGTGGATTTGTCCTGATCTTGGATTGTTTCGTTCTTCGATACTCATCTCGCATTTGCTGTCATAGCAACATGTCTGTAAGCTTGAACCTGCTCGATAGCAAGTTTATTTCATGTAAACAGGATTAAGGCTGCGCTCCTGCCAGGTTAAGATTGGTTGAAATGGTGAGGTCACATCTGATTGGTTAAAGAACGCTGAGGAACGTGGGGAAAGAAAAGTATCTTGCATATATATATGTATATACATATATATATATAAAAATCGATATCAAATATTATATTAGAACATAAATTTGTTAGGTTTTTTATTATTATAATAAATTCTAGGCACGAGACAGCCCTCAAGACCATTAATTCAAATTCTTGTATAATGTTTATTTTGTAACACATTTATTTTTCAGGGGTTCGTTATGAATATGCGAATATATATATATATATAAATTGGACAAAACTAATTTTATTATAAAGTAAACAATACAAAAGTATACGTTTTTGAAAAAAATATTCATATTTCTATTTTTCCATATACAACATATTTATTTTCATATTTCTTATTTTATTTTATTTTCTCATGTAATTTGTAAAACATATGTGCATATTATGTTCTAATATAATATTTGATAGCGATTATGTGTGTGTGGTGGGGAGGGGGGGTGATCCATGGCAGGGAAGCATTTCAGCGCATAACAGGTGTTACAAAAAAAATTTTGCTTGTTCTTTTGTCATTTCATCAACCAATCAAAGGGCTTGTGATCAGTGTTTCTAATGTCGATGCATATCGCCTTTTAAACCAACGCACGAACGCGCAATAATCCTAGACAACTCAATCCGGCCATACTAATCATCAACAACAGGTGTGCTCGAAGAACCAACTTAGCCGGGTCTTAATTAGCACGATGATCTCATCTTAGATGTGTCAATTCATCCCGGATGTTTCAAGCGACGTACGAAGAACACCCCCCAGGAAGGTACCTGTATTTTTGTTTGTGTGTTTTTTTTTTTTTTTTGCAGGTAATCTAGCTACTAAATATAAATACCATTTTGTTTATTATTTTGGCCTGGGTCCACCCTGAATCTGATCCTCCTACGTGTGTGTGTGTGTGTGTGTGTGTATGTGTGTATATACAAACCTCATTATTTCATCAGTTAATGATTGGATCTAGTTCTTTCTGCCATATACCACCATTTCCATACAGTTTAAAATAGAAAATAGAACCCTGAACCATTCTTTTGCTGTTTGGCCCTAGACTGGGACGTAACACCATATTTAAGTGACCACTTTGATTTTTAAGCACAAGAAAGACAACAGCTTTATTATGCAAAGGTGTTCCTTCAGTTAAAAACAACTAGTTTGAGATTTATATCTGCTCATCTTTTTTGAACTACGCTAGAATGCCTCATCCCACCCCAGCTGTTAAAAAAATACAAATAAAAAAGTAACTCGGTACTTTTTACTAGGTGGTTTGGCGAGCAGTGCAGGAGGATTGGAGGGAACGTGGTGCAGTGCGTGGTGTGATTAGAGCAGAGAGGTAAGTGGGTGCAGGGCCATTTTTAGCTTTGTAGGCAAGCATCAGCGTTTTGAATTTGATGCGGGCAGCTACAGGAAGCCAGTGCAGGGAGTGGAGGAGTGGGGTGGTGTGGGAGAACTTGGGGAGGTTAAAAACGAGATGTGCTGCTGCATTCTGGATCAGTTGCAGAGGACGAATCGTGGACAGAGGCAGACCTGCCAGGAGTGAGTTGCAGTAGTCCAGTCTTGAAATAACAAGGGACTGAACAGCACCTGAGTAGCCTGTGAAGAAAGAAATGGGCGAATTCTTCTGATATTGTAAAGAAGAAATCTACAAGAGCGAGTAAGGTTAGCGATGTGTGGGGAAAATGACAGATGGTTGTCCACTGTTACTCCAAGATTGCGGGCAGTGGCTGAAGGAGTGATTTGGTTGTTGTCCAGGGATATCACAAGGTCTTGACCTGGGGATGAGTCACAAGGGATGAACAACAGTTCAGTTTTACTCAGATTGAGCTTTAGCTGATGTGCAGTCATCCAGGATGAGATGTCTTCCAGACATGCTGAGATCCGGGTGGAAACCTGAGTGTCAGAGGGAGGAAAGGAGAGAGTAAGTTGGGTGTCATCTGCATAACAATGGTATGAAAATCCATGCGATGATATGACTTTACCAAGAGACTGGGTATAGAGGGAGAACAGAAGAGGACCAAGTACTGAGCCCTGTGGGACACCTGTAGAGAGTCTACGTGGGGCAGATGTAGATCCCCTCCATGTTACCTCATATGACCTATCTTCTAGGTAAGAAGCAAACCATTGCCACGCTGTTCCACAAATTCCAAGGATCGTAAGAATAGATAATAGAATCTTGTGGTTCACCGTGTCAAATGCAGCTGACAGGTCCAGGAGGATGAGAACAGATGACAGTTTAGCAGATCTAACAGCATGGAGCTTCTCAGTGACTGACAGAAGGGCAGTCTCTGTGGAATGTGCCACTTTGAATCCAGATTGGTTGGGATCATTAAGGTTGTTCTGTGAGAGATAAAGAGACATTTGGTTATAAACAGTTCTTTCAAGAATTTTGGAAATAAAAGAGAGAAGTGATACCGGGCGATAGTTGTTAACTTCTGATGGGTCCAGGCAGGGTTTCTTGAGGATGGGAATAACCCTTGCCTTCTTAAAAGCAGCAGGAACATGACCAGATGATATGGAATGGTTGATGATTGTTGTGGTGAAGGGAAGGAGGTCTTGTGAGATTGCCTGGAGCATTGTGGAGGGGATTGGGTCTAATGAACAGGTGGTGGGGTTAGATGACGAGATGATCTGCTGAATCTCATCAGATGACAAGTTGGAGAATTCTGCTAAAGGAGGGAAGGGAAGGTCCTGAGGTTCTGCTGTAGGAGTTTGGTTGGGAGCGAAGGACTGGCGGATTGCTGCAATTTTCCCGCCATAGAATGTGGCAAAATCGTCAGGCGTCAGAGAGGAAGGGGCAGGAGGAGTTGGTGGGTTGAGTAGTGAGGAGAAGATGTTGTGGAGTTTGCCAGGATCATGTGCAGAGGCTTCCAGCTTTTCTCTGAAGAAGGTAGTTTTGGCAGAAGTCACAGCACATGAGAATTTGGAGAGAAGAGTCTGGTAAGAGATGAGATCTGCATCAAGTTGCGATTTCTTCCATCTTCTCTCTGCAGTTCTTAATTCTCTCCTGTTGTTGCGTAGTACATCTGATAGCCAAGGAGCAGGACAAGACGTCTTCCTTGCTTTAGATGACAGCGGGCAAAGGAGATCTATGGATGAGGAGAGAGAGGAGAGGAAAGTTTCAGTCGCAGTCTCTAGTGGTAGATAGGAGAAGGAGGTTGGGTCTGGGAGGGATGATAGGGTGCATGAAGACACAGAGGAGGGGGAGACAGAGTGAAGGTTTCTGCGAGAAAAAGAGAAATTTTGGTCATTAGGTTTACATAGAATAGGAAGGGTTATGGTGAAGGATACCAGGTAATTATCAGATTTATGAAGAGGAATAGTAGTGACATCCGTGACTGGGCAAGGACGGCAGAAAACGAGATCGAGAGAATTCCTTGCCTTGTGTGTAGGAGGGCAGCTGTTTAGAATTAAAGAGAAGGAGTTAAGTAGAGGGAGAAGGAAAGAGGATTGGAGTTTGTCAGATGGAAGGTTGAAATCTCCTAGAACAGTGAGAGGAGTGTTAACAGAAGGAAAAAGACTAAGAAGAATGTCCATTTCATCTAGAAAGTTTCCTAGAGAGCCAGGAGGACGGTAAATAACTAAGATGTGGAGGTTAATTGGAGAGGTTACCTTAACTGCATGAAATTCAAATGATGAAAAACTGAGATGAGACAGGGGGATTGGCGAGAAGGACCATCTCTTGGACAACAGGAGACCCGTACCACCACCTCTACCAGTTTCTCGTGGAGTGTGAGAGAATACATAGGCAGAGGATAGGGCAGCCGGTGTAGCAGAGTTCTGAGGAGATATCCAGGTCACAGTTAGTGCCAGAAAGTCAAAAGAGTAATGGGTAGCTATTGCAGAGATAAAATCTGCTTTCTTTACAGCAGATTGGCAGTTCCAGAGCCCACCTGCCACCAGTGCAGGGCAATGAGACAGGATTGGAGGGTAGATGAGGTTTCTGGAGGATCTGCCTCTGCTGTGTGAGTAAAAGCATCTTGGTCTGTGAGAACTGACAGAAATAGGTTGAAGACACATGCTAGACTGAAGTAATTGTCTATAAAACTTGGTGAACAAGAGTTTGAGTCAATGCTCTGCACTTGCTATCTAGATTCTTGACTAACTTTGTTGTAGTATATGCTTATTAACGGAGACACCTTCAATATAAGTAGCTAAGCCCTGCCCACAATTCACACCTTAAGGAAGCCTGAAACTACTGTTGATTAATTACCTGAGAACAAATTGCTTTAGACCTACTTCAATCACATTGTAATCAACACTACAAAACAGCAAAAACTAGGTACAGTATACAGTAAGAACCAATTGTGTTTCAAAAACAGAACAAAAGGTAAAAACCTACCTTACCAGTGGAGAAGAATCCAATATAGAAAACTAAAGCACACAATATTATCGTCCCTGCACTGGCTATCTGTTCAGTTTAGAATAAATTACATTTAGGCATTTGGCAGATGCTCTTATCCAGAGCGACTTACATTTTTATCTCATTACACATCTGAGCTGTTGAGGGTTAAGGGCCTTGCTCAAGGGCCCAACAGTGGCACCTTGGTGGTTGTGGGGTTTGAACCTGGGATCTTCCGAACCGCAGTCCAATGCCTTAACCACTGAGCTACCCCTATGCCAGCTTCAGTAGACAAAGGCCGACCCTGCGAGGTTCCTGAGGCATCCAGAGAAGGATCAGCTCCAGCTGGATTCAGCTTTATGATGGTTGGAGCTACACATGCTGCTCCTGTGCTTCCAGTGATCCAGACCTCATCTGCCCTCTGCACCTACTGACTCGTCCCTATGCTGAACTGGTCTTCATGTCAATTTAAGTAATTTCTGTCATATTGAATTTTCACCTGCACAACACACAAGATGTTATATCATTTCTATCTGTTATCACCCAGATGAGGATGGGTTCCCTGTTGAGTCTGGTTCCTCTCAAGGTTTCTTCCTAATGCCATCTCAGGGAGTTTTTCCTTTCCTCGTCACCCTTGGCTTGCTCATCAGAGACATTTCATTCATCATTCATTCGTCTCATTATTATCTAGACACATTTTTCTCACACATACACACTTCCAATTATTTCCTTTTCAAAAATTTTTTTTCATTTTTTGTAAATTTTCTTTCATTTTTGTGAAGCTGCTTTGAGACAATGACCATTGTTAAAAGCACTATATAAATAAAATTGAATTGAAAAAATTTAATTGAATTGCATGATGACCTGGGTATAAGGTACAGTAGACTTTAATTTCTCCTCCATTTTCATGGCACATGATTTTCTAGTCACCTCACTTAATTCACAATTCCCCGTAATGTGTCTATAGATTTTTTCATTTTCACTGATAATGCAGTGCTGAATATTTTCTTGGTCTAGAAGGGAGATGAAATAACTTCTACTCATGCATTTTTTAAACCTTCATTTCATGTTTCCAAAGACCATTTCTGCTTATGTTTGTCCTAATAAGATCAATCCAATATAAATATATACTGTATATAATTCTGTCCACATGACCTACATGTTAAAAATATCTTTGTCCACATGAAAATGCAAAACGCCCTGTTAAGTGCTGTCAGGAGCATCCCTAATCAGGGGGCCAATCAGAAGCCTAAACAAAGTGTCATTACCAGTTCTGCCATGTCCGACTGGGTCTCATTCAAAACTGCCGTCGCTGACTGTGGGGTCTGTGTCTTCGAAGTTTTGTATGTAGCAGCAGTAAGCTTCATAGTATGTTCGGGCACCTCTGTTCTTTAATGTAATGTGTGTAATTGCGTTTGAAAAATTAAAAAGTCCAGTAAGCAATGCTAACACAGTCACTAGTTTATTGTACTTAAGTCTGGAATTGCAAAAATATCCTTATAAACAAAGCTGACGTCAAATCAAGAAGACTGGCACACAGACAATGACATCATCGGCACACAAGGTGACATTACAACAAGCCAAAATCTCAGTTTCCGCAGTCCACATGACACCACTGAAAACAGAGTTTTGGAAAATCTTCACTTTGAAAGGGGTTTTCCAAAAGCTCTGTTTTCAATGACCAAAACCGCATTTGCATGTGGATTAAAGGCCAAAATGCAGGGAAACATCTCAATTTGTAAAAATATCCAGCTATGTGTGGACATGGCCTTAAACTACATTCCGTAGTGAGTCCAGTCTGATTCCCATAAGCAAGCCAGCTTTTCTAAGCAATTTATTAATCCTGTTGGCATATCCAACATGCACACCATTGCCTTAGCACTCTACGGCGTAAAGATCACACTAGGCATAACAGACTGATAGAACACATTAAAATGTGACTTGCAAACACCAAAGCATGTGTTTTCCCAGGAAATAGAGCCAACTCTGTCTCTTCCTGTATTTATCCTTGTAGCGCGGCAACATAAAGGGGCAGTTTTACAGCAGGGGAATGAACTAGGAGCTAATGTTGCTCACCTGCACCAACAAACTTGCCCCAGTCGGTTATTTTCGTCACCAAGACAACGGTGCTTTGGTTCCGGGGTTACGCTCACGCGCGCATGCGCAGCCGTGCCGCAAGAGAACCCCGATGACCTATCTGGTCACGTGTGCCGGTATAAAGCCGGAACCAGCATGACATTCGCGTCGGAGAGATGAGTCAGCGCGCTGCATTTGTGAGAGAGAAAGAGCCTGTTTGGACGTTTTGTGGATTACCTTGCTGGATTGCCATTCAGTACCCTTCTCATTACGTTTCTTCGTTCTCCCAGATTTTCCATCATTTCCTGGTGAGAAATGGTTAAATACTCATACATCTGGACATCTGGACAATTGCACATGTCACCTTTCATGCATATTTGCACAACCACTGACACTTTAATACCATATTTCTATATTTTTGCAATATTTTATTATGCCCTTATGCACAGTTAATTTTACAAATTTTACTAGTTAAAATTATTTCTTTAGTATTTCCTTTTTATTGATTATTTATTTTACGTACAAGATTTTATTTTCTTATTTTCTTTTTTTTTTTAAGGTCACTGGCGGTCGTATAAAAGCATTTCACTGCATATTATACTGTGTATGATTGTGTATGTGACTAATAAAATTTGAATTTGAATTTGAACGAACCATCTCTCCTGTATACCATCCCATTCATTCAATAGCACGGACTTGGACATTCATACATACGCACTCGCACACACTACTGACATTGTATATATTTGTTTATATTTTGTATATATTGTCTTTTCGTTGCACTTCATTTGTTTGTTTGTCTTTTGTATATAATACACTTTGGTTTGGTTTTGGAATTTGTTGTTGTTGTCTTTCCTTGCCGGCGACGCGGTGGTGTAGTGGTTAGCACTGTCGCCTTGCACCTCCAGGGTCTGGGTTCGATTCCCCGGCCAGGCTCGGTTCCCGTCTCTGTGTGCATGGAGTTTGCATGTTCTCTCCGTGCTTGGTGGGTTTCCTCCGGGTACTCCGGTTTCCTCCCACAGTCCAAAGATATGCAGGTTTTTGCACCCTAAATTGCCCGTAGGGTGTGATTGGGTGTGTGAGTGTGTGTATGTGTGTGCCCTGCGATGGTTTGGCACCATGTCCAGGGTGTACCCCGCCTAGTGCCCGAAGTCTCCTGGGATAGGCTCCAGGTCCCCCGCGACCCTGAACACAGGATTAAGCGGTATAGAAAATGAATGAATGAATGTCTTTCCTTGCTCCGCGAAGGTTGCGCAATACCGGAAGTGAGTGTAATCAGCCTGTATACAGATATTAGACCCCTGTTATGTTTTAAAATGTAGAAGAAGTGTCCGAGCTAAGTTTTAAGCTAAGAGTAGAAGACTTATTTCTTGTTGTGTCCGCTGCACCTTGATACACTTACCGGTCCGGGCCCGATCGACCGGGAGAGACAAACACACACACACGCCGGCATGATGTCTGAAGATCTCTGTTTATTCCCAGCAAAGAGAGCACATTTAAACGGTGCTACGTCCCGAACATCAAAAGAACCAGTCATTAACATGTCAGTCATAGAGAGACCCGGAGACAGACAGGTGTGAGGAGATACATTTGCATTCTCCTGATTAAACAAAAGGGTTCTAGCAGACAGGAGCCATTTGGATGTATCCTCGTCTGAATACAGGATATACAAGGTGTTACCACAGAAGACATGAGGAAGCACAGTGAGGGGTCTGTTCTCAAGGCACAGGAATCTTCTTATTAGATTACACTGTCTTACAATATTATAAAACCTTACAGTGCCCCCTTAAATTCTAACAGAATTTACTACAATTTGTCAATAACATGACAATAAATGAACAGTCAGGCATTGGCATAGAAGAGATTTACAAAATCAAATAAAAAATGTAACTAATCCAAACCTTGTGCAAAAAATGAGAAGATATGCCCCCTTTTGTGGTGTCTTCATGACGCCTGTGGTCCTATTAAGCTACAGGAACTGATAATAAACTTCCTCTCTGTGAGTGTAATATTTAACTCTAAAAAGAGCTCAAGCCCTGAACTCCAAACCTCCGTTTAAGAATTCAGCAGGCCATCTCCAGTCCTTCTGGTCTCTTATCAATAGATTCAATTCAAAACCAGTTCCCCAGACCATGAAGCCAAACATCTCTCTCCCCAATTGACTAGGAAAGAGTAAAAGACTTCAAGTCTGACTAATCTACCTGTACATCAGATATAACATGTGAAGGTGCCAATCATAACTTCATACATCAGATATAACATGTGATGGTGCCAATCATAACTTCATACAGTCTATAATGTGTGTACAATTCTGCCATGAGTGTTTTCAGACTAATACAGTAGTGTTCACTATATGTGTATGGGGTAAGGTGAGGAAAAATCAGTGTCCAAAACATCCAAGTCATCTTCCAAGCTGATCTCTTCTTTGACCCAGGTACTTTACGTATAGTAGAGAGTCCGTTGGAGCCCAGAAGAGAGGTTACTAGCACTTCATTATGGGCCCGTGCCTTCAAGCCTTCACTACAGAAGATATGTATCAGCATATGAATAAGTCAGATCTCAGATTAGAGTTACATGATTTAGCGATATCTCTGAATAATTGTTCCAGAATTCCTCCTTGTCTGATGCTGCTGTGAGAAAGCCTTTGGTTAGATAAAACAACATTCATAAATTTCATTGGTCACAGTAAAGTCAACCAACAGCTGATCCAATGGAATTTCTGTATCTAAAATAAAAGAGAAGGTTGTTTAATGGCATCACACATTGTCATGATTTGTTATGCGGCCTGCTTCCTTCCAGTGTACTTTTGTTCTGTTGAGGAAATTAGGATTAAATCTTGCTGCTGCTGTTTTTCTGTAAAAGCAATATAGTTATGGGTAAACAGAAGTACAGTCACATACAACATGGAAGACATGAATCTTTGTCACATACAATCTGTACAATTGTTTGTCATGTCAGGTGTGTTAGTTTGAATATTAGTTGAAGTCAGTCAGTTCTTTGTCTGTGTCAGGAGTGCATGTCGCTCGGTCACGAGCTCCCAAGCTGAGGCTTGTGCTTAATTTGGAGCAGCGGAGCTCAACGCTGCATAATTTGGGATCCAACTTGTGCCAATAGTTGGTTATTTCTCAATCAAGAATTAATCTATTTGCTTACTTTTTTTTGTTACTGCAGTCGTTACATTGTGTGCACAAATGTAATAATTTCATAAGCATGCTTTGATTGTTGGTAAATTGTAGTGCATCAAAGTTAGGCGGACACCTCAAGATGGTTAGTTTAATTATGGACACTTTAAGCTCGTTTCATTGAATTATTCCAGAATATATACTTTAAAAAAATATTATTTATAAATTTTTCTTACAGGTAGTGTGACGTTCGAACAGAGTGTACAAGTATATACTGAAATTTATAAGTGTATTATCAAAAATATGCAATCTCTCCGCGTTCCTGATAACACTACCAGGAATATGGATTCTATTACAAATCTCACATGCCTCTACATCTTTGGAGATTATTCACACACTTATCAAATACCACAATAGTAAATTAATAAGTATATATTTAAAACTGAAGAATACTGTAATTTAAAAGTGTATTATCAAAAATGTGTAATATCTCCGCGTTCCTGATAACACTACCAGGAATATGGATTCTATTTCAAATCTCACGTGCCTCTACACCTTTGGAGATTATTCACACATTTAACAAATACCAATATAGTTAATTAAAAAGGCATTCGGCCAATCTACCCTGTTTCTGAGAACACTCTCAGAAAAATGGAGCTCAGGTGCGCCGGGCTGAGTCCACACGTCTCTACGTAAGGGAGACAATAAAACTCATGCACCCCCCACGTGTATACAGATGTCACCATTAAAAACCCGCGTTTCGAGAAAAGGGATCCCGTGACTTGCCGCGGCTTTGCGCGGCTGCGTGCGGGAAGCTGTGAACATGCCCTTCATTACCTGTAGGGGGCAGTCGTGTTTCAGTCTGAAGTATTGTGTGTCTACTGAAGCCGAAAATGTGTGCAAATTAAACTGCGCATGCGTGTTTGGAGACGCTGTGCCCGCGCTGTGGATCAGTCGGTTGTGGATCATCACGGAGGTACAGTACAACACGGCGTGGCTGGAGCTGGAGTTTGTCGTGTTCGAGGTAAGTTTAGCTTTCTTTTTTGGATGTGATTCTCGCTTTCATGACTCCCAATTAATGTTCATCTTAATCTCAGGACGTACAATTAGCAATTTCAGTTTTTAATAGTGTGGAGATTCACAAAACACCGTTTTCGTGTAAAAACCTGAACCTACGGAGCCCCCATGGGTCCTGTGGTAAATAAATAAATAAAATAATAATGAACCGAGCGCGCGGATTAATACACCGAGATGTGTGTTTCTTACCCCCACCCCGAGTGAAAACGGCGTGTTCAGACAAAGGCTCGCCAGTTAGATGCCATTTCTGAACAAACTGAGACGTGTGTGTTAAAGCATTAAATGGTAAAAGAGCACTAGCAATAAACGTTTTTTTTTTCTGAAGCCGAACTTTATTAATGAGTTACGAGTAAAGAACCTGTACATATGTTCATACAGTATTGACAGCAGCTCTAATTTACTGCGGTAAAGCCAGCCGCGGTTCAGAAAAACACGGTCAAGCCAGCCGCGATTGATTTTAGTGCGCGCGCATATTACAGTGATTACGGTAGTTTCATGAACAACACAGAGAGAATGCCCCATATCTGAAAAATCCTGCAGTAAAATAGTTTCATATGTGGTGTGTATATAGTAACAGACAACCATCAAAGTCACCAATAAATAACACGGATATTAAAGCAGAAATGCAAATAAATAAGCAAGTAAAAATTGACGAGCATGTTGTATTATCTCTCAGTCCTGGGCGTCTAAATGAAAAGCGCTCTGAAAGCGTGTTGTCTCTGTGTCGGTCCTGAAACTACCGTAATCACTGTAATATGTGCGCACACTAAAATCAATCGCGGCTGGCTTGACCGCAGTTCTAATTTGTCTAAATCGCATTGCAGACAATAAAAATAAGTCGAGTCATCCTGTGACCCTGCATGCTTAATCTTTCCACACATGATTCTTGCTTCTTACTTTTTCCTTAATCCCTCGCTGATCTATCTTGTATTTTTCTAACGGTGTCAGAAACTTTGTTTTAGTAGCACTGCTTGACATGCTTGATGCCTTCCTCTTTTGTAATTTGCTTTGGATAAAGGCAAACTTACAAAAGATGAAGAAATGCCTAAATGTAGTTGTACGAATAAAAGATTATGTAATGATACAATGTAAATATTTTCACAGAAACAAAGCGTAAAGATGAGACGTGAATATGAAGAGGGTCTCTTTGATGATTGCCTGGTAAAGCATTGTTTTCTTATTAATTATACAATTTATTAATACCTTGAATATAGTGTTTGTTGTATTGGACAGAAGCATATAAATGCAAATGAATATATAAATATGAGTAATTATTGAACGAATTTTCATGTTTGGACTAACCCTTTAAATACAAACTCAGCATTCATCATAGGATTTCCTGACACTGTAAAGGTGCAGAGTAATCTATGGAGTGTAGCCATCTCATGCCATGTTTTACAATGTTTTAGTGATGCAAGATTATTGCTAAAGCAATTTAACCCAAGTTTAACAATCTGAAGTACTGTATATGAAGTGATGGTCATTTTTTATTATCAATTATTTGTATTATTTTTTTTTTCTCTGTGAAATGAAGTCAGCACAGGTTGACGCAATTCAGATTTTTTTTTTGTTTCTCCAAATAAATTATTTATTTTCTTGTACATTTTATGCAGGGGGACAGACGAAGTGATGCCAGTATGCACCTTCTTAAAATCCTTGTCGTCTGTGCTGTTGAAGGGGAAGGACCAGTTGGTGTATCCATAATCCTTGAAGGAGAAGAAATTTTGCAAGAATGTGGCAATAGCTCCGAGCACTGCGCTACACATTTGAGCTATTTTCAGAAAGTTCTTCTAGAACTTGATGGGATTAAGCTATCACCAAAAGTGCAAGCTTTAAAGATGAAGTTATCTTAAAACATTTGATTTGGCTTGACTACAAGTCTTTACATGTTGTGTTTACATGTTCAGCTTAATGTTTTAATGCGTTATGGTTTCAATGGCATACTTTTAAGTGCACTAGTCCAGAGTGCTGATTTGAATGTTGCAACTTCACTGCTTCCGAGGGCTATTACGTTTTAACGTTTATTCTACAGTTTGTTTAATGTATTTTCTGCTGTATTTTATTTCTAAATGAATGCTGTATTTTATTTATTTATTATTTTACACAATTTTGTTTAAAACAAGTATTTCAGGCCCTGGTGCCGTGCAGTTTTTTTTCTATGGATGCAAAATTTAGCTGAATGCACTTTTATTAAAAAGACAACTTGGATCTAGACTGTGAATGTCACAAATATTTGGTAATGTTGGTGAATAAACTGTTTAATTATATTTTAGTTGTGTGATTTATGAAAGATATAGATGAAATAATTACTTAAGTTTCTTTCCAAAACATAAATTAGCAATGTTTACATTATTATAGGGAGTAATATAAATTGATAAAACCAAGTTAAGGGAAAATCTCACAAAACAAAATGATAGTAATTTCATAAAATTAAGGTTCCTGCAACTTTACTTGATTATTTTAAATAAATCTAATTTGTGCATTAAATATAATTATGTAACTTTTACTTGATTTCTTTTATTGTTAATTTAATTAAGTAAATTTTACCTGACAATTACGGGTGAGTTTTACTTAGGCTGAATCACAATTCTATTTTCTTCCCCTTGTCCCTTGAAACGAAGTGGAAAGGGGAAGGGTATAAATATTTCCCCTAAGAAATGGGACAACACTGTTATACGTCATCATACGTTGTCGCTGGTTCCTAATGTTACGTCAGAGGGCATGCGCCGATGTTTATCACACATTCCAATAAGAGAGATTACTCACTCCCAAAGGTTTTTTGCGCCGTATTTCGATTTTTAAAAAAGTTGCTCATTTTCACCACGAACACGGATGAGTCTTCGGGTTTCCTCAGCCGTCCATATACAGAATATAAATTACAAAACTGTGGTCACGTTGCAATAAGTAAGAATAGTGTAAGCAAAACAATAGTGTATGGCCGTAAGCAAAACAAACAATGCGTTATCAAATGCTCGGCAAAATGCCGTGCTACTGAACTTTCATATTTGTTTGTAGCATGCAGTAAAGTGTATGTGACATAAAAATATATATTTGTAATATTGTGCAATATGTGCTGTCCGCTAGCAAACTTTAGCGATTTTTTTTGCAAACGTTTCTTTACAGAACATCACCATAAACACAAACACAAGACTAAAGGTAATATACATATAATGAAAACTTGTCATAAAAATCTTTATTAATGGCAAAAATGACTTAACATTTATGGGTCTGTTTGCTCGAGTGAGCAGCCATGTTGAAAACTTCGCTTAGCCCTTCGTTTGAAGTGAGGTCCTGAAAAATCTTCGTTTGGAGGGCTATCTGGCCCTTCCCCCCTCCCCCTACACCTCCAACCAAAAGAGAAATGAGACACCACTACCCCTGCACGTGAACGCGTCAAATGGAAGGGTAGGGGGAAGGGTTGGGATTCAGCCTTAATATTGGAGCAATAAAATTTACTTAAAATCTGTGTCCAAATTGTTATGAGGATTTTATCAAGTAAATCTTACAAGTTCTTTTTTTCAGTGCATGGGTGAACACGATGTTTTAAGAATTTAATTATATATATATATATGTATGTGTGTGTGTGTGTGTGTGTGACCGGTGCAACTCACACGTCCTATTCCATTGTCATTCATACTGCCGTAGTTTTTAGAGCCCTAAAAAAGCATTCGCTAGTAAGTAAGTAAATAAAAGACAAATGAATAAATAGTTTTAAATTATATATATACAGGGGCGTAGATTTAGGGTGGACGGAGGGGATGTGTCCCCACCAATATCCTCCGACCATTGAAATGTCCCCACCAATAATTTAATCCACTTTTTTTTTAAATCGTTCTGTCAACATTAACCTAGACACGCAGAAAGGGATAAATCACGTTCTCTCCTTGAGTCCTCCCGCCCCCAAAACACATATGAACATTTTGATTGGCTGTGCCTTTCCCTGCCATCATGTGATAGACGATTGGCTGCGTTCAGACACAAGCAGCGCCAAATGCAGTGGACTCACATTCAGTACAGCAGGCCAGGATATAGTCTGTGAATACGGACGTAAAACTAACAGCAGATTAAACAGCTAAATGTAAAAGTATAAATATGATCCCTGTCAGTCTCCTAATCTAGTGACTGTTTGTCAGAAATCAGTATTGTGAAAGAAATTGATAAACTAATATACTAATATTGCCATATGGCTAGAATTTTGTTGACACCAATAGACAATCCACTTCAGAAAAATAGTTTTTAAAATGCATTCACTTACTTGGCGAACATTAATGATTTGATTCGAGGTTTGCACACTAAGACTCAGAAAAAGTGAAATAAAATGATTGCTGTTTAAATGGCATGTGTTTATCCTGTTTTGTCAGGTAACAGAACCTAAACACCTGTGCTGTATATCAGACAGCGATGGAGAGAGTGTAGATTACACACAGGTGCTCTCTAGTCATTAGCACTCATCAGGCAATGTCTATGGCCAACTGACTGCACTCAGACCAAAGGGGGCTGAATAATTACACACACCCCACTTTTCAGTTATTTATTTGTAAAAAAAAAATGTTTGAAATCATGTATGATTTTCGTTCCATTTCTCGCGTGTACACCACTTTGTATTGGTCTTTCACGTGGAATTCCAATAAAATTGATTCATGTTTGTGGCTGTAATGTGACAAAATGTGGAAAAGTTCACGGGGGCGAATACTTTTGCAAGCCACTGTAGTTGTCCTGAGATTTAACATTGTTACCAATAATAGGCTGAGGCATTCTCTGTCCATGCTCATAAGGAATCCCTCAATGTTTTTCAATTAGGGGACAGAAGCAGATCAGCCATGTTGTAGTTCAGGTGAAGAGGCGAGTTCACAGGAGGTCAATCTGAATGTTGATTATATTCCTTTGGGGTTAAGCAAAATATAATTGGAGCAACTCACCGCTTTAATCATACGCTAGATTTAATTATATCCCATGGTATAGATGTCTCTAATATAGAGATCATACCTCAAAGTGATGATATCACAGATCATCACCTCCTGACATATACTCTACCCGTACAACAGATTAGCTGTGTCTCCCCACGTTATCAATCTGTTAGAAATATGAATCCCACTACTAAAGACAGATTCACAAGTAATCTGCCGGATCTGTCCCAATTTCTTATTAGACCCCTAAATGCAGATGATCTAGATGAAGTGACTAGCAGCATGGGCACTATTTTTACCAGTACATTAGACACTGTTGCTCCCATCAGATTAAAAAAAGTCAGAGATAAAACATTTGCACCGTGGTACAACAGTCATACTCGCGCCCTAAAGAGAGCAACCCGTAACCTCGAGCGAAAATGGAGGAAAACTAAATTAGAAGTTTTTCGAATTGCGTATAAAGACAGTATGTGCAGCTATAGACAGGCTCTAAAAACTGCTAGGACCGAGCACCTTAGCCAACTGATAGCAAGAAACCAAAACAATCCCAGGTTCTTATTTAGTACAGTGGCTCGCCTAACAAAACCTAAGATGCCCACAGAGAGTATCACATCACAGTTTAGAAGTGAAGACTTTATGGACTTCTTTAATGAAAAAATCAATAATATCAGGAAGAAAATAATGGAGGTTCAACCTTTAATAGTATCTCACGATTCAGTTCAGCCTATAGTTTCACATTTAGATTTTCACTGCTTTACAGGTATAGGACAGGAAGAGCTGTATAAACTCATCACCTCGGCTAAATCAACAACGTGCCTGTTAGACCCAATCCCAACCAGATTTTTAAAAGAAGTGATGCTTACGGTTGGAGAGCCACTCCTAAACATTATTAATTCTTCATTACATCTAGGTCACGTCCCTAAACCTTTCAAGTGAGCAGTTATTAAGACGCTTCTTAAAAAATCTAATTTGGACGCGAATGAAATAACAAATTACAGACCGATTTCAAATCTCCCGTTCATATCAAAAATACTAGAAAAAGTAGTATTAGCTCAAATTTGCACATTCTTGCAGGATAACATCCTTGAAGAATTTCAGTCAGGTTTCAGGCCCCATCATAGCACAGAAACTGCACTAGTTAAGATTACAAACGACTTGTTTTTAGCTTCAGACCAAGGCTGCATCTCATTGCTAGTCCTGCTCGATCTTAGTGCTGCATTCGACACTATAGATCATAATATTCTCATAGATCGCTTACAAAATTATATAGGTATTCAGGGACAGGCATTAAAATGGTTTAGATCTTACCTGTCTGATCGCTACCATTTTGTAAATCTAAATGGAGAACCGTCTGGTGTAATGCCAGTGAAATATGGGGTCCCACAAGGGTCAGTTTTAGGACCTCTGTTGTTCTCAATATACATGCTTCCCTTGGGTAACATCATTAGAAGACATGGGATTAGTTTCCATTGTTATGCTGATGATACCCAATTATATATCTCAACTAAACCAGACGAAATACCTAAGTTGTCTAGATTAACTGAGTGTGTCCAGGACATAAAAGATTGGATGACCAATAACTTTCTTTTATTAAATTCAGATAAGACAGAGATATTACTTATTGGCCCAAAAACCAGCACACAACAGCTTTCACAATTCAGCTTGCGCTTAGAAGGATGTACTGTTACTACCAGCTCAGCAGTAAAAGATCTGGGAGTAATATTAGACAGTAACTTGTCTTTTGAAAATCACATTTCAAATATCACAAAAACAGCCTTTTTCCATCTTCGAAATATTGCTAAACTTAGGAACATCTTATCCGTATCTGATGCAGAAAAACTAGTTCATGCATTCATGACCTCCAGACTGGACTATTGTAATGCATTACTAGGTGGTTGTCCTGCATCCTCAATAAACAAGCTTCAGTTAATCCAAAATGCAGCTGCCAGGGTTCTCACTAGATCCAGAAAATATGATCATATAACCCCAATATTATCATCCCTGCACTGGCTACCTGTTCAGTTTAGAATAAATTACAAAATAGTATTACTTACATACAAGGCCTTAAATGGTTTAGCTCCCACATACCTAACCAGTCTTCTGATGCGCTACAATCCACCACGCGCCTTAAGATCACAAAGCTCCGGACTTCTGGTAGTTCCCAGAATTTCAAAATCTACAAAAGGGGGTAGGGCTTTTTCATATTTAGCTCCAAAGCTTTGGAATAGCCTTCCAGACAGTGTTCGGGGAGCAGACACGGTTTCTCAGTTCAAAAGTAGACTCAAGACGCATCTTTTTAATCTGGCATACACATAACTCATCCCAGTACTCATACTCCAGTACACCTATACCGAATGGCAACTACGCTAATTCTCCCCATCTGTTCTGTATTTCTCTACCCATCCCGAGGCATCGGGAGATTTTGCCAGCTTCAGTAGACAAAGGCCGACCCTGCGAGGTTCCTGAGGCATCCAGAGAAGGACCAGCTCCAGCTGGATTCAGCTTTATGATGGTTGGAGCTACACATGCTGCTCCTGTGCTTCCAGTGATCCAGACCTCATCTGCCCTCTGCACCTACTGACTCGTCCCTATGCTGAACTGGTCTTCATGTCAATTTAAATAATTTCTGTCATATTGAATTTTCACCTGCACAACACACAAGATGTTATATAATTTCTATCTGTTATCGCCCAAATGAGGATGGGTTCCCTGTTGAGTCTGGTTCCTCTCAAGGTTTCTTCCTAATGCCATCTCAGGGAGTTTTTCCTTGCCACCGTCGCCGTCACCCTTGGCTTGCTCATCAGAGAAATTTCATTCATTCGTCTCATTATTATCTGCACATTTTTCTCACACATCCACACTTCCAATTATTTTCTTTTCTATAATTATTATTATTATTTGTTTTTATTTATTTATTTATTTTCTATTATTATTATTTTATTTATTTATTATTATTATTATTATTATTATTATTATTATTTGTTAAATTTCTTTAATTTTTGTGCAGCTGCTTTGAGACAATGACCATTTTTGTTCCAAGATGGCGCCGGTGAGGTCGGCTGCCGTCACGACTGCTCCGACCACCTTTTCTTTGTTTTTGTTTTTTAAGTTAGTTTTCAGTGTTTTAAAATCGGCAAAATCACCACCATTGAGTACATTAGGTATGATAGAGACACTCTTGTTTCTATTGGTATACAATGTACTCACAATTCGACGGTTTTAACTCCGGATCCGAGCTGGCCGAGTGAGATCCTGAGGGAGAACAATGGACGCGACGCGAAGCGACGGACCCGAGGGAAACGAGCTGGCGTGAGGAACCGGCTCCGAGCCCGTGCACACCGCACACCTCTGCCTAGCATCCTGCTCGCCAACGTCCAGTCACTGGAGAACAAACTGGATGACCTCAGGGCCAGGATAAAGTTCCAGAGAGACATTCGGGACTGCAATCTCCTCTGCTTCACCGAGACATGGCTGAACCCAGCGGTGCCAGACCACGCCATACAACCAGCCGAGTTCTTCTCGGTTCACCGCATGGACAGGACGCGGGACTCGGGGAAGTCAAGGGGAGGCGGCGTGTGCTTAATGGTGAACAACAGCTGGTGCAACAGCGCGAGCGTTGTTCCTCTTACACGCTCCTGCACACCAAATCTGGAACTACTGTCCATCATGTGTCGTCCATTTTATCTTCCACGGGAGTTCACATCGGTCATAATCAGCGCCGTTTACATACCTCCACAAGCGGACACTGAAACTGCCTTATGCGAGCTGCATGAGGCGCTCACACAGCACCAGACACAACACCGGGACGCTGCGCTCATTGTGGCGGGGGATTTTTATAGTGCCAACCTCAAACGCGCAGCGCCGAACTTTTATCAGCACATCACCTGCCCCACCAGGGGCGAAAGGACACTGGACCATTGTTATACCACGGTCAAAGACGGTTACAAGGCACAATCTCGTCCAGCGTTTGGTAAATCCGACCACGCCGCCATTTTCCTCATGCCAAAATATAAACAGAGGCTGAAACAGGAAGTTCCGGTCCTGAGGGAGGTCGCGCGCTGGACGGACCAATCGGTGGCCGCGTTACAGGACGCACTCGATGACGCAGACTGGGACATGTTTAGAAACAGCTCCGATGATGACGTCAGCGTGTTTACGGAAGCGGTTGTGGGATTTATTGAAAAGCTGGCAGAACGTTTCCCAACCAGAAGCCGTGGGTGGATAAAACCATCCGCGACGCTCTGAGATCTCGCACAGCTGCCTACAACACGGGACTTGCGTCGGGGGACATGGAACCGTACAAGGCTGCGTCATATAACGTCCGGAAGGCGGTGAAAGAGGCGAAGCAGCGCTACGGGAGAAAACTAGAGTCACAGCTTCAACAGAGTGACTCTAGGAGCCTGTGGCAGGGACTGAGAACAATAACGGACTACAAAGCACCAACATCCGGTATGACGAACGCGGACGCGACTCTGGCAGACGAGCTGAACACATTTTACGCTCGCTTCGAGGCTGCAGCTAAAGACGCTAGCAATGCTAATGCTAACGGCGCTAATGCTAACGGCGCTAATGCTAGCGGCGCTAACGGCTGCAGACAGGAAGACACAGTCAGCACCGGGAACGCGCTCATCATCTCCGAGCACGACGTGAGGAGAGCCTTCAAGAGAGTGAACACCAGGAAAGCAGCAGGACCAGACGGCATCTCAGGTCGTATTCTCAGAGCCTGCGCAGACCAGCTAGCACCTGTGTTCACTGAGATATTCAACATCTCTTTATCTCAGTCGGTGATCCCCACATGCTTCAAAGAGTCCATTATTGTTCCTGTTCCAAAGAAACCACATCCTGCTTCACTCAATGACTATCGCCCTGTAGCCCTCACCTCAGTAGTGATGAAGTGCTTTGAACGCCTTATCAGAGACTTCATCATTTCTTCACTACCCGACACACTGGACCCACTACAGTTTGCATACCGTCAGAACCCCTCCACAGACGATGCAATCTCTCATCTCCTCCACACATCACTCACTCACCTGGACACTAGGAAAGGAAATTATGTTAAAATGCTCTTCATCGACTACAGCTCTGCTTTTAACACAATAATTCCTTCCACACTCACCACCAAGCTGGAGCACCTGGGACTGAGCTCATCTATATGTCAGTGGATCTCCAATTTTCTGACTGGCAGACCACAGGCAGTAAGGATGGGCGGACATGTCTCAGCTACACTCACTCTCAGCACTGGAGCCCCCCAGGGTTGTGTTCTGAGCCCCCTGCTGTACTCTTTGTACACCCACGACTGCGTGGCCACTACCAACTCCACCTCCATCATCAAGTTTGCTGACGACACCGTCGTGGTCAGACTGATCACCAACAATGATGAGTCGGACTACCTAGAGGAGATTGGAAATCTGGAGAACTGGTGCCAGAGGAACAATCTCCTCCTGAACGTCAGTAAGACAAAGGAGCTGATAGTGGACTTTAGTACAAAGCAGGAGAGGAACTACCAGACCCCCGTCATCAACAGGAGCCCAGTGGAGAGAGTGGACAGCTTCAGATACCTCGGTGTTCACATCACGCAGGACCTATCATGGTCCTGTCACATCAACACCGTGGTGAAAAAAGCCCGGCAGCGTCTCTACCACCTCAGACGCTTGAGAGACTTTAGACTGCCCTCCAAGGTGCTCAGGAACTTCTACTCCTGCACCATAGAGAGCATCCTGACGGGAAACATCACGACCTGGTTCGGGAACAGCACCATGCAGGACAGACGAGCTCTACACAGGGTGGTGCGATCAGCCGAACGCATCATCCGCACTGAGCTCCCTGACCTGCACTCCATCTACAGCAAGCGGTGCTGGACTAAGGCCAGGAAGATCATGAAGGACCTCAGTCACCCCAGTAATGGACTGTTCTCTTTGTTGCGGTCTGGGAAGAGATTCCGCTCCCTAAAGGCCAACACAGAGAGACTGAGGAGGAGCTTCTTCCCGCAGGCAATAAGGTCTCTCAATCACACCTCCACACAGGACTAATAACATCTTTTAAGCTCACAACACTGACTGGACAATCATGGACACATTCATACACACTTGCACTAAATACTCATACATCTGGACAATTGCACATGTCACCTTTCATGCATATTTGCACAACCACTGACACTTTAATACCATATTTCTATATTTTTGCAATATTTTATTATGCCCTTATGCACAGTTAATTTTACAAATTTTACTAGTTAAAATTATTTCTTTAGTATTTCCTTTTTATTGATTATTTATTTTACGTACAAGATTTTATTTTCTTATTTTCTTTTTTTTTTAAGGTTACTGGCGGTCGTATAAAAGCATTTCACTGCATATTATACTGTGTATGATTGTGTATGTGACTAATAAAATTTGAATTTGAATTTGAATTGTTAAAGCGCTATATAAATAAAATTGAATTGAATTGAATTATACAGTATATAACATATAATATGTGTGCGTGTATTATACATGTTGATTATACTAATATTTAGCATTATGAGGAGTGATAGGCTGAGGATGTAAGTGATTCATTAGTGTTTTTGGCAAAAGTTTTGAACTGACATTTCACTTTTTTGTCACGCTATTTCATCAGGTGGCAATGCTTTCCGGTCCTAGTGCAGTCAGAGGGGAAGAGTTAGGGTCAAAGCCATTGTTCACCCCCAAAAAAACTTTACTCACTATTTACTCCTTAAGTGGTTCCAAACTTTAATGATTTTCTTTATTTTGTTGAATACAAAATAAGATATTGGGGAAAAAAGCTGAAAACATTGACTTCCGTAGCAGGAAAAACAAATATTATGTAAATCAATGATTACAGGTTTTCAGCATTCTACAAAATATCATCTTTAGTGTTTATCAGAAGAAAAAAAGAACAGCCTGGACAATATTGATGTCAAACAAATATGCCAGCAGTTTATTTTTGTTAACGAGAGGCGAAGGCATGTTTTTGTCTCCTTCATATAGGAGCAATAGGCATTGAGCTGTTGTGTGGTACTCTACCTAGTAGTTCATGTTTAGATGTAATCTACTTTTATATATATACAGATGATTGAGATGTTTCATTTGCACTAGGGCTCAATAAAGAATAGTTTTTATTTTATTAAAGACTATCTTTTTGTCAGTTATGAAACATTCCTTTAACTTTACACTATTCCTTAATTTAACTTAATGAATTGCATTTCGAGTGGATTAATATAAATCGAAGCATTGCTAGTATTAATGTAAAGTGATTTCGCACCATATTAAGAAAAACATGTATTCAGTGGACATAGTTGGGGTGGGAAGTTGGTAGGTGGATGGGGCAGGGGGTTGAGGGTTGGTGGGTGGAAAAGGGGATTGGGGGATGGGGTATTAGTTGGAGTCATAGGTAGCAAACCTACGCCCTTGTGTGTGTGTGTGTGTGTGTGTGTGTGTGTGTGTGTGTGTGTGTGTGTGTGTGTATGTGTGTGTATATATGGAAATATAATTAATATTTTCGTGTTTAATTACAAAAAAACAAACATTTTAATGGTTAGTGATTGTTGCAGACATTTACACTATTTTTGAGAACTATTAAGTTCTCCTTCAACGTGTCATAGCCGATAACTGCCACTTTGAATGGTGTTAAAAATACTTGCAAAACAAGTATTGCAGCCATACATTGGAGGGAACTTCTGAGGTGGTCAGTGATTGATGGCACGGTCGGTCGGAGGGGGTTGTGATCACACCTATAGATCTTTTGTTCTAGGCTATCGGTCAAATATCTCTCCACTTGGAAGCAAAAACATGCAAGGGATTTCAGCATCTCGACGCACATACTAAGCTGTTTATAAAGTAGATACTGTTTGTTTTTTCATTTTGTAATCTTTCCCGTGTTTACCGTGTACTGTACAATGTATATTCATTTTTTAATGAATTACTGTAAATAAACTACACATTCCGTTGATTTACCAGAAATGACTTTTCTGTTTTTTGTGTGTGCTAAACTAAACTTCAGGGTCAAAGTAATAGCGATTTTATTTGAAAAGTATTATATATTTACAATGCTGATAAGTTCAAGCTTAGATTCATATATAAACTGCTTCAAAGTCTTTCCGTGACCGCTGAAATCCGACAGACGCAGGGCTCAAGGGAGGTGTGTCTGTGTGCGCGCGTGTGTATGTGTGTGTGTGCGCGTGCGCTGCAGCCTGTCCTATTTTCAGCGGATTTTTCCGCTACCGCAGATCAGTTTATCAACTTGTAATATATACATTTTAGGAATATATTAACATGTGCAGACATTTAAGGGTGCGCTGCCCTCTCTTGCCCCTGCGTAGAGCCTACACACACACACACACACACACACACACACACACATCTATCTATCTATCTATCTATCTATCTATTATATAAATACACATTTGGAATCTGCATCTACATTTTCTGTTACAAGTATAGAATTAGGTTCAGCTGAGACTCATGATCAATGGTGTGAGGGTACTTATGTAGTGATAATTAGTTTCAGCCAGATCATTAAAACTAACAATGGACTATGACACTCTTGAGAGGGGATATGAAGGTGTTATTCATTTATTTATTCTCTACAAGGGTGCGAACTATAGTACACAGACCAAACTGTAACTTTCTCTTATACTACTATAAAAATTCTAAATATAAACAAACAAAATACAGCTTTTTTTCTTCAGAGGTAAACGGAAAAGTGAAGTTGTTCAGCTGTTTACTGTCACTGCAGCTTCTTCAAAGTCTTCCCACTCCGTGACCACTGAAATCCGACACGACACCACGTTAGGCTACGTCTTGACTCATTTGTATACCGACGGTGATTGGATGTTTCCCGAGGGCTCAGGGGAGTGTGTGTGTCTGTGTGTGTGTGTGTGTCTATGTGTGTGCGTGCGCGCGGGTACTTGTTCTATTGTTATAAAAACTCTAAATATAAACAAACAAAATACAGCTTTTTTTTCAGAGGTAAACGGAAAAGTGAAGATGTTCAGTGTCACTATGCAGATGTTACACTCAGTGGAGTTACCGAAATCTTTGGTTTAGTCCTCATTGAGTTGCCACACATCATTTCCACATTTCACTCGCTTTTATTACTCTTATGTGAGCATAAACAGTGAAACATTCCACAGGTTTATAATACACCGCGGCCAAGTGAACCACGTTCCCGTCGAACGAAACGAGGCATAATAGTGGTGTTTGCTTCGGTTATGACACACCATAGTTTATTACCTGCTGTGGTAGATCTGAATATTTATTCAAACACAATAATAAAGCTTTATATCCTCAGGAGGGCTCAGTACATTGTTTTAGCGATAGTTTCACGGAAGCGAGTTCAGAACTAATCTAACCAAACCAAAAAAAAAAAAAAACATCCGAAGCTTGTGAAACTAATGAAATATATATATGTGTAATTGATATACTGTATATACAGACGTGTGTGTGTCATTTTAATTCAAATGAACATTTTAATGCTTTCTGATACACTTATCTACTTATCCACATACACTTATCAACACAAACTCTCCGTGCACGCATACACAATCTCTAAAAAATTTATATTAATAACATACATATACAAATAAACAAATGTAGGTGTAATAAAAGTAGTCGTGATGTCAGTACTCGCCCAGCAAACCAGCCTTTTGCAGCGGCTTAAAACGTATGAATTATCTTCAAATATACAAAAAAAAAGCGAAAAGACACTCGATTATTATGCATAGGTTATTTGTTTAATTCAAAAAGTTCATAAAAACACTTTAAAATGAGAGAAAAACTGTTAAAATCCTCGTTCGCCTTCTCAGCGTTAGGTAGCGAGTGACGTCATGATTTGAATCTGCGCGCCACCGGGGAAACATAGGGAAACTGACTTTCCCGGACCACCGGCTTTTAGATAAAGTCCTTCTATGCGCCATCTGGCAGATATTCAGTGAAGCACAACACTTTTATTTTAAATTCCCGAATGTTGCCTCCGGCAAGTCGCGGCAAGCCGCGCGCTAAATTGCGGCATCCCACGGGAAAACACGCGGGTTTTTAATGGCGACATCTGTAACTGCAACTGCACGCCGCTCCCTGTTCCAAAGAACACTCTAAGGAATATGGCTATAACCAATTAATTTATTCATTTTCTAGCCACGCGCCTCTACGCCAGGGCCAGTTTATACACAAAGTGCATGCTACAAATGCCTCACTAAATTACAAATATTGAAAGTGCATAAATTACGTAAACAACAGAATTTAGCGAACGTATAACTCTTAAAACACACCCGAAGGAGCGCGTCTCCTCTAACGGGACGCGGTTTTGATGACGTAGGTACTCGCGACGAGAGCACTATGTATGTTTTTAGCTCATTGCTAACAACACTGGTTCAGTTTTAGTTAAAAAAAACTTAGTTTCATAATTAATCACAATCGCTACAGTCGCTGTAATTGTAATCAATAAATCAGCGTGAGTAATGTCAAACAGAACGCGAGACAAAAAACTAATTAAAATGCATAAAGTTTCTTTCTTTTTTTTTTTTTGGTTTTCAAAATATACCTCAAATATATGCCAATTTACTATTGGACGAGCCCCCTTAAATTACCGAAGGGAATTTTAATTAATTTGACTTTTCTATAAAATGGAACAGAAACTAATAAATGCAACTTCTTTAATTTCAGGTATAGCAGGTGAACAAAAATATTTATCTATCAGTATTAATTTATTATTATTATTATTATTATTAGTGTAATGTATTTATTCGTTGTCATGTTTATTTATTTGTTTATTTATTATTGACGATCAGAATCTATTGAACCTGAAAACAAATTAAAATGTTCCGTGGCTACATTTTATTTGTATGATGGAGAACTTGTTTAAAAACTATTGAAATATACACAAAACTGTTGTAAATCATCTTTCTGCCTGTACTCCACCTCTAACAGTTACTTCTGAATAGAGTCCTTATTCCTTCTATGCCCATGTCCCCAGCATCTTAATCTGGCCTCTCTAACTTTCTTTCCCAATTTTCCTACATGCAATGTTCCTCCAATATACACATTCCAAATCCTGTCCATTCTTGTCACTCTCAAAGCAAATTGCACCATCTTTAGCTCCACCCCTACAGCCCTGTTTCCTTTCTTGTCATCAGCACCAATGTCTACAGACCATACAACACTGCTGGTTTCACCACAATTCTATAAACCTTTCTTTTTGTACTTGCTTATACATTCTGGAACAGATAATTCCTGTAACTGTTCTCTGCTTGGACTCTCATATTCACACAAAAACTTCCCTCAATATTTGTTAAATTCAGGCACTCCAGATTTTCAGTTTGTAACATTCCAAACAATTGACAAAATTGCGCAACATTAGCTAGGCCAAGTTAGTACCAGGAACAAAGCACCACACTGGAACACTGCCATCTACTGATTACGAGTATCAATGAGCGAAGCCCTCCAGAAATAACCAGCCAAACAACTGGCAAAGTGACAATCCACACACTCTGCATTTACAGTCCCTGGTGATGACCGTTGTTTTAAAACTTAAAAAATTTTAAGCACTTAACTTGTATGCAGTATATGCACACTTGTAGATTATACTTTTAACAGACATATGTTGCTCCAGCATTGACATTGCATGGCGACAAAACAATACAAGCACACTTACTGTCAGTAATACAACACCACAATTAAATAATACTACAATAGATCCAGATGTTGCAATCAGTGCCTGATGGAAAAAAAATCTACATGGAATAATAGCAAAGCTAACTACAAGTAGGCCAACAGTTATTAATATTTAAAGGAAAATGTATATTTGCCAATTTCGGCTTTCTGACCCCTTCACAGCGCATACAGTTAAAGCGTGCAGACAGCGGGTCAGCGCCCGCGTCTAGTAACCCATGGCAACCGTGGACGCGAGTCGATGACGTAGTTATTTAGGGACAGAAGCGTTGTAATGTTTCTATTTCACTAAGTACTGAGCTGTTGTAAATAACAGTATATTTCGCACACTTGGCATAAATACCTGCACAATGATTAAACAATCATACCCATTTCAGGTGTTTACCAGATGAATTAACGAGTTATTTAAAGCGCGACTCGAAACGTGGAACGAATTTACTTAAATAAATAAACAATGGTTCTCTAAAACACGGCGGTACTGACACCACAACCAAGCTTTTACATTCAAAACACCGCCGATATTTCTTTAAACATGACGTGACGAAAGCTATATTAAAAACTTGCTCCGGAAAACAAAACCTCTTAGACTTAATTACAGTGAACAAAACTTATTTAGAAAACAAAACGTGAATTAAACATTATTTTATCCAGATCACACGAGAACAAAATCTCCCCTGACCGAGGAAAAAATCCGAAAGAGCAAAATAAACACTTACTTTTTCCTCTGAGAGGGAAGACCGGACTGAGCCCCCAAATTGCTAAGTTTTAAAATGTAGAAGAAGTGTCCGAGCTAAGTTTTAAGCTAAGAGTAGAAGAGTTATTTCTTGTTGTGTCCGCTGCACCTTGATACACTTACCGGTCCGGGCCCGATCGACCGGGAGAGACAAACACACACACATGCCGGCATGATGTCTGAAGATCTCTGTTTATTCTCAGCAAAGAGAGCACATTTAAATGGTGCTACGTCCCGAACATCAAAAGAACCAGTCATTAACATGTCAGTCATAGAGAGACCCGGAGACAGACAGGTGTGAGGAGATACATTTGCATTCTCCTGATTAAACAAAAGGGTTCTAGCAGACAGGAGCCATTTGGATGTATCCTCGTCTGAATACAGGATATACAAGGTGTTACCACAGAAGGCATGAGGAAGCACAGTGAGGGGTCTGTTCTCAAGGAACAGGAATCTTCTTATTAGATTACACTGTCTTACAATATTATAAAACCTTACAACCCCGATTTAGTGTAACTAACTCTAAAAATAAATCTGAGCGTTACATAGTGGTGGCCTGTTTTGTAGGGTAATTTTCCGGTATTGTGTGAATTCGTGGAGCAAAATGGACGCTAACATGGCTACTGCTAGGACTAACTTGTGTGCTAATGCTAGTAGGGCCGGGAGGGCCAACTCTTTTGCTGCTAGTATAACAAAGGATGATGACTGTGAATTTGTGTTAAGACGTAATCCTATTCCATTGCTTAGTTCATTGTATGTATCAGATAGGCATGATGATAACTTGATGGGGCTCATGTCTAATTTGTCTGATAGTCTAAAAACAATGCGTTCAGAACTTGAGCAATGCAAAGGGGATGTAGTGGCTATGACTGAAAAGGTGGGCTCGTTGGAGAGGAATTTCAGAGACTCCATGGACAGCAGCTTAAACCGCGAAAGTTTTCAACAGGCAGTAGACACCAAGTTAGATGAGCTGGAGCGCTACTGCCACGAGTCGCTAGGGAAACTGGAGAAAGCCGTGGCTGACTGTTTCATGCGCCGTGATATCGCCTGGGAGAAGCAGATGAAGAAGCTGCGCCTCTTTAACACGCCCACCACCCTCAGATCTGAAGCACACACCTCGGCGTCTTCACCACCTCCTTCTCAACACTCAGCCGATCATCCAAACACCGCAACTCCAGGGAAGGACAGCCAGGGGAAAGGGAAGAAAGGAGCACCACTGCCCACTTCTACTCTAGCCCAGGCCGGACCCTCCAACGCCCAGCCCCTCTCTGCACCCTCTCAGCTCTACCACGCCATGCCAAGGAACGCAGAGCCTCCTCAATCTACCTCGGAGCGGTCAGCCGCCCCACCCAGAGACATCGCAGGGGTGGAACCTCCACAGCGGGAAGGTCTCCAGGTGGCGCTACTAGCCACTGTGGTGGATGTCGGAGCGAACCAGAATCAGGGCATCTCCTTCGAACACCACCAGGGGGCGTTACACCGTAGAGTTCCGAGGAAGAAGGGAGGAGCACGCCAGCTGGTAGTCCCACCAACAAACGTCCAGAAGTTCTTACAAGACTTTCACGAAAAGCCGTTGGATGGCCACCGGGGGGGGCTAAAAACACTTCTAAGCCTCCTTGACGTTGCCTGGTGGCCCACCATTCGCAAGGACGTCTGGCGGTACGTGGGAGCTTGTGAGGTCTGCCAGAACACCCGGAGCGGGGCCAAGCGAACCAGTGACCAGCAAAGAACGGTCACGCCCGACGCCCCTCATCCCTGCAAACCCAAGGGAAGATCCGGGAGCTACCACATGCCAGACCTCACCAGGGGCCGCTGGAGCAGCCTACCACCCAACAACACTTCACAGACCCAACCACCGATACAGAATCCACCGACATCAGGATCACAGCGGAGGAAGAGACAACCCCACCAACCGGTCAGCCAGCCAAAGAAGCCAGCTACCACAGTTCCCGACAGCACGAGGCGCCAGAGCTACCGGGCGGGCTGGTTTGGCGACGGACTCCACCTTTTCCATCTGCCCATCAAAAACTTGTCAGGTGAGCTAGTGCCCAGTGGGAGGGTCCAGCTAAAAGACGCAAAAAAGAACCAATGGACTGACACTAGGTCTGGGGGCATCCCACGTAGCCGAATAAGTGGTTTAGATGATGCGCCAGTGCGGTTCTCTCCTCACATGCCGGAGGCTGGGGGGGGGGGGGTCTATGTAGCGCGGCCACATAAAGGTGCAGTTAAACAGCAGGGGAATGAACTAGGAGCTAATGTTGCTCACCTGCACCAACAAACTGGCCCCAGTCGGTTATTTTCGTCACCAAGACAACGGTGCTTTGGTTCCGGGGTTACGCTCACGCGCGCATGCGCACCCGTGCCGCGAGAGAACCCCGATTACCTCTCTGGTCACGTGTGCCGGTATAAAGCCGGAACCGGCATGACATTCGCGTCGGAGAGATGAGTCAGCGCGCTGCATTTGTGAGAGAGAGAGAGCCTGTTTGGACGTTTTGTGGATTACCTTGCCGGATTGCCATTCAGTACCCTTCTCATTACGTTTCTTCGTTCTCCCAGATTTTCCATCATTTCCTGGTGAGAACGAACCATTTCTCCTGTATACCATCCCATTCATTCAATAGCACGGACTTGGACATTCATACATACGCACTCACACACTTGCACACACTACTGACATTGTATATATTTGTTTATATTTTGTATATATTGTCTTTTCGTTGCACTTCATTTGTTTGTTTGTCTTTTGTATATAATACACTTTGGTTTGGTTTTGGAATTTGTTGTTGTTGTCTTTCCTTGCTCCGCGAAGGTTGCGCAATACCGGAAGTGAGTGTAATCAGCCTGTATACAGATATTAGACCCCGATTTGGTGTAACTAACTCTAAAAATAAATCTGAGCGTTACATCCTGTCCTTTTTTATTTTTATTTTGTGCAAATCTCAGCTTAGGCAGCTGTGGTCACCCTTAGTCTGTGGCAGATCGGTTGAGCTGTGGCTTGAACCCCTTCACCTCTGATCGTATTAACACACTGAGATACCACTGCTGTAGCTTAAATAAAGTTACTTTACATCCATTCTGAATAGATGAGGCAGTTCTTGATTGTGAAGTGTAGATAACATCCCTCATACCAAACAATTTTGAAACACTGCCAAAAACCTACCGAAACCACAACAATCAAACCCTGTTACTGATGTCCATTTCTGCATGTGAGCCAATTACAAGGGAGAAACATTATGACATTATTAGTCTCTGAGGGCAAAATATTTGGAAAGATTTGGCATGAAACATGAGGATGAAATTAAGCAACATTTTAATTAAGCTAATTTTAATTGAAAATGTCAGAAATAGTTGCTTAATGTAATGTAATAACGCAGTATACAAGGTGTAGTGTGTTACTGCTGTTCATACATGCACATCAATCAAGAAAACAGGGCACCATAGTTGTTTGTTCATGCCATATCTGGTCACATTACAGCTTTATACACATTAGGCACATTATTTAAAAACAACTATTATATACAGGTTTATTGAATACATAATAACATTATTAAATGTAAGAGATCATTAAATATACTGCATGACTCTTTTGACAGGCTCTGCCTGTATAATGAACAGTAGTCATGTGAGAACAGGCACACATAAAATTACACATAAAAGACACATGAACATTACTCGTCATTAAATGCTGCACTGAAAAAAATACACAATTCTTTTTATTCTCTTGATTAACATTTGAGATCTGGTGCAGATCTGACAGACATACGTAAAAAAAAACAGACATAAAAAAGAAGAATTGCACACACACTGTCATGTCAAATATTTAATTTTAAAGATATTTATTAAGATTTTTATTAGCACAAAAATCTGAAAGCTCAAAACCTTATATTTGTCATGTTTGCGTTGGGTGTGTGTGCGTGGCATGAATGCAGAGGCGAGCTGACGGTCCAATAAAGTCTTTATTTTAACTCGGAACATAAAGCGAAACCCAACACAATCCTAAGTAAATCAATAACTAACGCTAGACGCCTGACTGAGCTTCAGTCAGGCTATTTATCCTAAACCAAACTTAATTATCTTTCCTCGGTTCAGGTGAGCGCCTACGTCACGGTGTAACCTGGGAACTGACGTACAACTCAAATAAAACAAAAGACAAACTACAAAACAAAAGCAAACGGGCATTTTGGCGCCCTCTAGGGCTTAACCCTTACAATATTCTTTTTGTTTTTATAAATAAATTCCGTCAGTATTTATTCTAAAATCTGGCTTAAGCCATTGGTGTATGCTTAAAGAAAAAAAACTTTTTTGAATCTAATTTTTGATTTTAAAACTAATATACTGTAAAAAATTTTTTTATATAATTTAATATATTAGCGTTTTTCGACGCTAGCAGGGATCTTGGAGTACGAGTGAGCTTACTTGCTCCCCAATGCAAATGGCTGGGGAGTAGTTTATTAACTCTCAGCACAAGCACACATACACAGGTCAAGCACACACACATAACACGCACCCAACTTGGCCGAAGCCACTAACACAAACACCCCTCTCTCTCATGGTAGAGACAGAGAAAACCCCCGCAAAGCATGACGGTCGTCTGCCGCCGGCCCGCCCACGCCACACTGCCCCCACCCGAGCTGTGACCGTCCCCGGTCACCATGACTCTCAGTCTTGGAGGCGTGAAGGCGGTCGGCGTTCACGGGGTCCTTTTGTGGAGAAGCACATTGTCCCGGAGGCGGTCCGGCCTCCGCAGAATTCGCTGTCTCGCCGGCGTGCGGCTGGAAAGGCGCAAGACGGTCTCGGTGGAGCAACACTCGCGCCCGCCCCGCCAACCGCACCCGGTAGATGAACTCGGCGAGCTGAGCTAGTACCGTACAGGGGCCCACCCAGTGAGACGTGAGCTTGGGTGAACGCCCTCTCTTCCTTCCGGAACACACCCACACCTGCTCACCAGCAGCAAAGCCTCGCCCCTGGCTGTGAGTGTCCATGCCCACACGCTCCACAGGTGCCTCCACCCGAAAGTCCTGCAGCGGTGCCCGCGAGCGCTGGGTGGCGTGGCGTGGGCGGGCCGGCGGCTGACGACCGTCATGCTTTGCGGGGGTTTTCTCTGTGTCTACCATGAGAGAGAGGGGTGTTTGGGTTAGTGGCTTTGGCCAAGTTGGGCGTGTGTATGTGTGTGTGCTTGACCTGTGTATGTGTGCTTGTGCTGAGTTAATGAACTACTCCCCAGCCATTTGCATTGGGGAGCAAGTAAGCTCACTCGGACTCCAAGATCCCTGCTAGCGTCGAAAAACGCTACAATATTTTTTAATATATAATGGTATAAATTAAATATAACTAAAATATTCATCTTCAAATTCAAAATAAAGAAAAACATATGAATCATCTGTAATTTCACTCATCGTCTATACCGCTTTATCCTTTATTCAGGGCTGCTGGGGGCCTGAGACCTATCCCAGGAGACTTAGGGCATGAAGCGGGGTACACCCTGGACAGGGTGCCAATCCATGGCAGGGCACACACACACACACACACGCGCGCATATACACACATACTCACACACTCACTACAGGCAATTTGGGAATGCCAGTTAGCCTAATCTGCAGGTCTTTGGATTGTGGGAGGAAACCAGAGTACCCGGAGGAAACCCACCAAGCACATGGAGATGGGAATTGAGCCTGGCCTGGAATCGAAACCTGGACTTGCACTGAAGGTGCAAGACAACAGTGCTAACCACCACACCACCGGGCTGCCTTCTGTAATTTCAAAAACCGAAAAACTTGAAAATTTTCTTATATCTTCTTATATATACAGTATTTACACAGATAGGTGTATAAAAATCAGATAAACATTTCACCAAAACATTCACAAACTACACAGTTATCACAGCTCATGCAGGTCGGATCTGTTAAATCAGAATCTAATATTGAATGAATGCTGCAGAAGAGAAAGAATTTAAGAAGTTTTAAAGTGTCATTAATCTGGCAACCTGTGTGGAAAACATTTACAGTGATAAGACTTTAATATAGTTCAGGTACAAATGTACAGAATGTAGTTTCTCCTTTTTTTCTGGTACAAATATTTATTTTTAGAAGAGCATTTATACAATACTGTATTTCATAGTATTCTAACAATGTTACTTACTACAACATACCTAGCAAACGACCCATGGTACTGTATACTGTACCGGCTGATGTCCTGTGTAGATTTTTTCTTTTTCCAAAAATAGATCATTCACATACAGTATAGGCAAATATAATGTTATATACAGTTTATGAAAATAATCCAGGCAGTACTCTAAACAAACAAACAAAAACTAAAACTTAAAAGATAATTACTATACGTTTTACATCAAAGATTTCTGGAGGAAAGAAAATTAAAAATATCAATTTAAAGTGGATGATAAAAAATTACCAAAAGGGCCAAAAATTACAGGCATAGTATATATCTTGCCTCATTCTAGTGAAGGGTTTAATAATAATAATAATAATAATAATAATAATAATAATCCATCAACTTCTACTGTACCAATAAATAAACTTTCTTTGTAAAATTTTAACCATTAAGAAATGTATAATAGTACATTTATTTTTAATAATCACTGATATTTTTCACAAAATTTTCACGATTACTCATTTTCATTTTTACCCATTAAACTCTGAGCTGAACCTCAGTAAGTTCCCGAGGATTTTTTTTTGTAGTAGATGAACCCAGTAGCTGAAAGCACGATCCCCAACACCAGCCCTGAAGCTCCGATAGCAATCTTACTCCTCTCAGATGCTGGAGCAGAGTGGTCTGTGGGGTAACAACATTTAAAAATGGAAAATTTAATTTGCAGGTCAACTGTGCTCTGTTTTTTAATGTAATTTAATAGCAGTTTAGTTTAGTGTGATCAGACTCACCCCACTTAAAACTCATGGGCTTTTTGAAGCTGGCGTGTTCCACCACACAGGAGATCTCCTCTCCAGATTCAGGCATGTACTCCAGATGTGAGTGGACCTGATAGTACCAGTCTCCATTAGTCATCTCCTCTGTGGATGTCACGCCTCCTTCAACCTCCTTACCGCTCCTCAGCCAGGTAATTTTAATGAACTTTGGGTAAAAATTGTAAGCACTGCACATCAGCATAGCAGGATGTGAACCGCCGTCTGACTGCTTCACTAACTTCACCATAACACGAGGCTCCACTGCAGAAGTAACCACAGAACCACAGACATAATATGGCAATTTTGTAACACATATCATTGTGAATTTCCTTATTCATTTATGAGTAACAAACACTAAATTACCTGATTTCCCAATTATAGCTGAATAGCGGTTTCTAGCATTGTGCTTACAGAAGTCATTTACATCAGCTCGCTTTCTTTGCATGAAGGCTGTGTCATTGTTAAATCTCTCTGCATTATAAATGCCATGCTCAGTGTAGCCCTGATATTTGCCGACTGTACTGTTAAACCACCTGTACCTAATCTTGTTGAAAATGGAGGAACTGATATACACCATATCACTTAAATCACTGGAGCTGTAAATGCACTCAGATCGCCCCTCCATGTAATATCCATCTGAAACAGTCAAATAAAACAGACACATAAGAGTTATTTAGACTCAACTATTTATTTACACTTTACACAATAAATCCAGTATGAACAAACATACCAATTGTGTCCAGCATTAAGAATAACTCCACCAGGAGACAGATCCACAGCTTTGCCATCATCTCTGATTGTGAAAGAGTTGAGACTGAGAGACGTCTGTGTGCTGTGTCCTCACTCACTCACTCACTCATTCAGTATTATTAAACTGACCAATCACACGCTGCAGAGACACTGCATCATTAGTCACCACATTACATTTCACATTAAACCAAGGTTAAATACACCCTGTTAACATTCATAGTTAAATCTGGGATGTAAACCTTGCACCAATATGGGTCGTTAAGCTACAGTAAATAATAATTTCTAATTCATCAACCGACTCATTATAAATTTTCAATGTATAAAATAAATAAAAATAATTAATACTTTGAAATATTGTACATTTTATAATTAAATATTTTTCTATCTACATAAGTTTCAAAGTCATGGTTTGGTATATTTTCATACAGCAAAAAGAAATAAATTAATTTATTTTAGTTAATTATGAATTTAAATTCATACTTTAAGAAGGGCACATACTGTATCGTTTTTCCCCCCCTTAAAAACACATACACAAATATTTAGACCCCTTGAACTTTTCCACATTTTGTAAAACATAAACAATGGCAAATAATTGTGAAGTGGAAGAAATATACATTTTAAATTTTTTTTTTTTTGCAAATAAATATCTGAAAAGTGTGGCATGCATTTGTGTTCAGCACCACTGAGTCAATGCTTTATAGAACCACCTTTCACTGCAATTAAAGTGCCAGGACTTTAGGGGTCTCTATCAGCTTTGATCATCTAGAGCAGGGATCTCCAAATCCAGTCCTGGAGGACCAGTGTACAACACAGTTTGGTGATTCTTCTTCTCAAACACAGCTGGGGGGGGAGTACAGTTCACCTCTCCCTATTGAAGCGGACAAGAACAGGGGTTAAATTATGTCTACCTGACTTTCTTACAAATAACGCACATTTCATTCAAAATATTATAAACACACACCAATAATTTGCACTTTTTTCATTTATTTAATTGTGTGAAATGGCAAATAAAAATAGATAATAAGAACGATGATGATGTGGAGGTGAATTGGTTTAGTCTTGACTTCTGCTCGTTAGTGACAGCGTTGGGGGAAATCTGCTGATTGTCGAATCGTCGATTATAAAGTAAACACAGCGATGGAGAGAAAAAGGCCAAAGCTGTCAGGGGTCCAATTTAGGGAAAAAAAAGAAAAGAAGATGAGGAGAAACGGGCAAAAGATAAAGGTATATAACAATGTTCTCTCTGTATGATTAAGGTATTCATGTCATTATGTTAATAGTGAATAGTGTTCGTTATCAAGAAACCGGGCCCAGGTCACTGGCTCTCCAGGACTGGATTTTGAGACCCCTGATCTAGAGAGTGAAATTTTTTGCTCATTCTTCTTTGCAAAATCAGATTAAAAGAGTCTGTGATTGCATTTTCTGTTCTGTCTTGTCACAGATTGATCTGTGAGTTCACCCTAAGTGATAACAGCTGTAGATCTTTAACCATGAAAAGTTACATGACCTGTTCACCATGTTCATGTGTTTGTCAGCTTGATAGGACCATACAAATTTGTGGGATCCTCTTCCACTCCAAAATGATATCATGGAGCTGCTGTATGTTAGACACTTTACACTTCACAACCTTATGCTTCAGGAGGCCTCACTGATGCTCAACAGGTTTTTTTGTTTTTTTGTGAGATACCGTATGTCTCCAGCCATGTCTTTGTAGGTTTGCAGATGTGCCATATTCTTTCTATTTTTGAATGATGGATTGTCAGTGTCCTGTCTACATCTGACTTCAAGAGTTTCCTAACCAAACCTATCTAACGGTCATATTTAAAAGTCATAACGTATAGTTATAAAGTACACAATGTTTCTGTTGGTGTTAAAATTTTGTTTTCTATGATTAATACTTATTTGTGGTATTTTATGTTTTGTACATCTTTTTAAATTGAGACCTGAAAGTTGCTGCTGGTGTAAAACAGGGTTTTTATTAAATATTGAATAAAAATCTCCATTTTATCCCATTTGTCTTATGCTTCCTTCCTTCACAGAATTCTGTTGACCAGGTTAATCATAATTAACTGAGGGTATTTAATTAAAATAATGGGAGGGGGGTGTTTTAATAAAATGACGTCTATTCCGACATGAAAATGCACATGAAAAAATCAGGCTGTATATGATCTTGTAGTGGTCAGTTTTTGCTAGTGATTTATAGAACAAACACAAAAGCAAAAATACATTGTAGATAGTGAGGGTTTATTGCTGGCAACCTTTTTTTGAATGGGTGTCTAGCATTTAGAATAACTGTTTTTATTTGTACATTACACCACCATCCTACATCAGAAGTTCAGAAGTTGTTGATTAATTTTCTATAACAGCAGTTTTGATAGTTGCATGTTTTATTGTTTGTTGTAGCAGCTCATGTACAGAGACAACTCTGTGAATAGTGCATAAACCATATACACTTATTATTATTATTATTATTATTATTATTATTATTAATTTTATTTGTGTAATAAGTGGGATGAACGCTAATATAAGGAGACTATAAGGAGTTGATTAACATGTAGTTGTAATAAACGTTTAAGTTTACTGACATCTTCATTTAATGTTTTACATGATGTGATTTTTTTGTATAAAGTAATACAAATACTGGTTATACTGGTTGCAATAATATAATTATTATAATAGCAACAGCACTTACCATGCACTGAGTCTAAAGTTAATTCAAAATGTCAGTAAAACAGACAAAATGAATAAGAATTATATTACATACACAAGCAGATATTATACATGCTATATATTTTTCCTGGTATGCATTTACATGTAAATATTTTATTAAACACAATTTAAGAACTTGCACAATTTTTACATACACAATGTACAAGCAGTAATGTGAGCTTTAGTTTCCGTTACACTGGTTTCCTTTGACGAGGAAAAAAGTTCCAGTAGCGACTCCGAGCAGTCCTACAGCCAGACCCAGTCCACAAAACACAGCCGGACCGGCACTGGGAAGCTCAACATCCACCTCTATACACACATGCATAAAGAAAACATGCTACTGGATCAGATTCGTCATTAAACATTTATTTAGAAAAAGGAGATTTCATATTTAAATCTAAATTTAATATTTTAATATTTTAATTAACATTTAAATGGAATGTTTTTTAAACTAGGCTTAAGACATCTCACCCCATGTCTTGGTGTCAGGTGTCTCCAGGGCCTTGTGCTCCACTGTGCAGGTGTAAATGTCTCCTTCTTGTGGAGTGAAGGGCAGGTGGGAGAACTGGTTGTAGGTGTTGTCTTCATTTGGATAGTACTGACTGAGTGAGGATTCATCAGTCACATTTACACCGTTTCTGGTCCAAGTGATGCAGACAGGAGGAGGGAAGAAACGTGCTGAATGACAGATGAGTGTGTTCTCTGAACCAACTTGCACATTATCACTGGAATAGATAGAATTTTGGGGGACGTCTGTAAACAAAAATAAAACACAAATTATTTTGTAGCATGCAAGTATAAACTACATTTGATTGTACAGTAAATGTTTATATACTCTAGGATAAATGCATTCATTTACTTTGTAATTACTTTGAGAAGTACAGAGAAGGTAATAAAGAGTTGCATTGTGTCTTTGTAGATTTAGAGAAGGCGTACGACAGGGTGCCGAAAGAGGAGCTGTGGTGTTGTATGAGGAAGTCTGGAGTGGCAGAGAAGTATGTTAGAGTGGTGCAGGACATGTATGAGAGCGCTAAGACAGTGGTGAGATGTGCTGTAGGTGAGACAGAAGAGTTCAAGGTGGAGGAGGGTCTGCATCAAGGATCGGCTCTAAGCCCCTTTTTGTTTGCTCTGGTGGTGGACATAATGACAGATGAGGTTAGACAGGAGTCTCCATGGACTATGATGTTTGCAGATGACATTGTGCTTTGTAGCACAATCAAATATACAAATGTAAAATTTTTTTTGGGCCGACAATCTAAGTATGGCGTGGGGCCGAGCAACGTGGCGCATGCTAGCGGCTGTCCTCGCCACAGTGATCAAAGGGTGGAATACCATTCACAAATTTGAAGTCCTTGGTTAATGTAAATTAGACGGTTATAAACCGTAGAAAAAACTATTAATGTCCGTTAAATATACAGTATAATGAGTGCAATCCCGTACAAACAATACTGTTGCTTCCGTATTTTTTACGGTAAATTTCTGGCAACCACAGCTGCCAGTTTTTTTACCATACATTTTTTAAGTTTATTTTTTACAGAGCAGATATTTTTCTGATTTTTAAACTCTATCAACAAAGGTTTAGTAAAATATAAACTGATGCTTCATGATATTAGTAACAAATACCTTCTCTGAGAGTTTCCTTTTTATAAATACAGTACAGTATATCATAAATTTTACTGCAATAAACCATATTTTCATATGTTTTTAACTGTTAAATTTAAGGTCTTCTTCTGTAAAACTAATTACAGTTTTTCATTGTAAATTCTACGGTTATCCCAAGTTTTGCGAAATACGGTTTTATTCTGTAGCATTTATACGGCATTTTACTGTTAGAATTAAAAAATTTTTTACAGTGTACAGGTAGCAGAGCTGAAGATGTTGAGGTTCTCCTTGGGAGTGACAAGGATGGATAGGATCAAAGAATGAGTTCATCAGAGGGACAACCCATGTTAGATGTTTTGGAGATAAAGTCAGAGAGGCCAGATTGAGGTGGTTTGGACATGTTCAGAGGAGAGATGGTGAATATATCGGTAGAAGGATGCTGAGGTTGGAACTGCCAGGCAGGAGGTCTAGAGGAAGACCAAAGAGGAGATTTATGGATGCAGTGAGAGAGGACATGAAGTTAGTTGGTCTGAGAGAAGAGGATGCAGATGATTTGCTGTGGCGACCCCTGAAAGGGAACAGCCGAAAGACAAAGAAGAAGAAGAAGAAGCAGAAAAAAAAGTAATTTGGAAGAATGTGGAAAAATCTGAGAGAATGACCATGTCTCATGTTTCACTTTAACAGTATTGAATATTTTATTAGAGACATTTACTTGGACATCAGACATATGGCATAATGTTTTTATTTAAGACCATTGGCAAGAGCTCCTTGCTTAAATTTTTTTCTTAGTTTTACAGATTAAGTATTAAATATATTAAATTAAATATTTTGTAAAGTACATGAATTTAATGAGACAAACTGTTTAAACATGTATTATTGATGTTTTACTAAGGTAATTCACAGTTCCTGACTTCCTGATACTAAATAGTTCAATCTTTGTGTCATCAGGCACAAGGATTGTATTTCTCTGGGTCTAACAGTCCTTAAAGTCCTTTTTGATGAACTCCTTGCAGGCTGTCATGTGACTTTAAATCCTTATTATTAGAAATGTCTGTCCTTCTGTAATTCTCACCCGACTAAATCAAGAGAACTCAGGATCTCATTTATAGTGATTCTTAGGGTCTTGGTAACCTCTTTGACCAAGGCTCTTCATCCCCAAGTACCAAGTACTTTGGCTGAGTGGTCAAATCTGGATGGACTGTTGGTTGCTCTAACATTTATTTGAGAATGATGGAGCTGTCATGCTCTTGGGCACTTTCAATGCTGCAGAAAGTTTTTTGTATCCTTCCTCAGATTTATGTCTCTACACAATCATGTCTCGAGGGTCTTCAGATAATACTCTTAACCTCATACTGTAGCATTGTTTTCACACTGATGTGCACAATATACTGTGAGACCTTTTATGTTGCATGGTGACGGGTGCATGTCTTTCCTAATTATGTCCAGTGTATTCAGTCAGGCACAGGTGGAGTCCAGTTTATCTGCAGAATCATCTCGAAGACCAATGATAGGATACATAAGTATTTAAACCTTTTGTTATGGCACTTGCAACTTGTGAATGATGATGAAGAATTTTTTTTAAATGCATTTTGAGATTATGAGAAGCAACAAAATGCGTGAAAGTTAAAAAGGTCTAAAAGCATTGCATCAGCACTGTTTAAAATGTACTATGTTTTTACTGCATTTAGGTGTATTGTTTTATGAAATAAAATATTTTTGTTTTACTTTAAACTAACATGAAGCCATAAAAATGTCAGGGTTTCGTATAGGCTGACGAATAGCATTTGTAATGTTTATTCATTTATTCATTAATTTTCTATACCGTTTAATCTTGTGTTCAGGGTCGCGGGGGACCTGGAGCCTATCCCAGGAGACTTCGGGCACTAGGCGGGGTACACCCTGGACAGCGTGCCAATCCATCACAGGGCACACACACACATACACACACTCACACACCCAATCACACACTACGGGCAATTTAGGAATTAGCCTAACCTGAATATCTTTGGACTGTGGGAGGAAACCGGAGTACCCGGAGGAAACCCACCAAGCACGGGGAGAACATGCAAACTCCAAGCATACAGAGACGGGAATCGAGCGTAATGTCTATTAAATTCATGTAAATTAACATCACAGTAAGTATGGCTCCCTGGGATTCAAAAACTTTTAGAATAAATGGACAAAATTTACAGTCAAATGACAAGACAAATTACTTTTAAGTCCTAAAAAGATCTGGGCCCTTTGATCGGCCCAATATTATCATCTCTTTATGTGTGTTTCTTTTATATTTCCTCACATTAAATAACAAAGATTTCCTATTTGACTAAACCTGAGAATTACATTATATAGTCTCTGGGGAGACATTTTCCAAGCAATACATTGAAACAAGAAACAGCATTAGGAAATATATTTGAAAAGGTTGCAAAAGTAAATTATCATGTTAATTTAATTGATATAGATATTTCCTAACAATGCCATGCTGTGTTGATTAATAAAAGTATGTGTATTTGTTATACTGAGTATACTGAAGCTTATCTTTTCACTCACCTAGGGCTTCTGGAGGACTTTTATAGGCAATCACTCCTACATCGAGGTTGTTTTTGCAGGATTTTTGCTCTGAAAGACTGAACTCATAAAACTCGGGCCACCCAATATGGCCTGCAAAATCAGGTAAGCTCTCCACAAGAACTTGTTTATTAAAATCTGAATGAGCAAGTTCTTCTCCATCAAATTCCATTACAAACTCTTTATCTGTCTCAGTGCATCCACTTAACATAATATCTACATGCTTGACTGTGGAAAGAATAGAAAATGTACAACATGAGGAAACTAGCTTCGTAAAGATTTCAAATAAAATGTTACAATAATAAGAAAATATATAATATAAACAGTGTGGAAAAACTTGTCATTAATTATGTAATTGAAACAGTTAGTCCAGGTCCAAAGAGTTGATTATATGCATGCTGTGACAGGAATGTTTACTTCGTATTTATTATACCAGAGGTTTTAATTCTCTGCTTTTAACTAGCCATTAAATTAAATGTTGTATGAAATGAATTATTGTCTATAAAAATGGAATCATTGGTCAGCCTAAATACTAAACAATGTATTTAAAGTACAAATATACTATGTTTACTATACTATAAGCGTCAAAATAGCTAACAATACACTATATTATCTGCCAAGTATCTTGTGAAACGGAGATTATAAGTCCCATTTGAATTTACAATCACAAATTACTTTATGTTTAATTTCTGCATCTCATGTAGCATCATGTATGCATTATACAATAATTTCTCATTATATTTATCATCAGCACAAGATGTTACAAATATAACACAACTCACTCTGAGTGCTGGTGTCCTTAATGTATGTCAGTATGAAAAACATCAAAAGTATCTTCATTTTTAACGTGAATTGAAAGAGCAGAATTGAAGCACTACTATGCCACTACAGTCTCCTTCACATTCCCTCAGAAAAGTAGAAGATGAAACAGAGCTAAGTCAGAGCCTCTGTGTAAAATCATCCAATCAGAGGAGTTCTTTCTGAAACACTGCAATATCCAGGTAGAAACTCACCTGAGTGTAAACAAGACTTAGTGGTCATCTATACATGAGTGATCACAAAGAAAGAAAATAAACTGCCCCACCCCAATGTCGATTATTAGTCTGCTTTCCTTCAAATATCCTTAAGCATGATACACCTACTGTATGTTACTACTCTATATGATCAAAATAAATCTATTAATCCAAAGTAATGTTTGTGTGGAAGTTATATGCATTCAGCAGGAATATTTTACCCAATGTAAATCAGTTTGGAGCTGTAAAGCTACAGAATACATTTACATTTAGGCATTTGGCAGACGCTCTTATCCAGAGCGACTTACATTTTTTTTTGTATCTCATTACACATCTGAGCAGTTGAGGGTTAAGGGCCTTGCTCAAGGTCCCAACAGTGGCAACTTGGTGGTTGTGGGGTTTGAACCTGGGATCTTCCGAACCGTAGTCCAATGCCTTAACCACTGAGCTACTACTGTTCCCAGAATAATGTAGTATGTCCAAAAAAAAAAAGTGTGTGTGTGATTTCATTTATTCTATTTTTCCATTCTCAGAAACACTGAGGAACACTGACACCTGCTGCTACTATGTATTATTTCGGGTTGCTCCCATTCAGGTGTCACCACAGCAGACCATTCAATTTGCACAACAACATGGCACAGATTTTATGCTGGATTCCCTTTCTGGTGCAACCCTCCGATTATATCCAGGCTTGAGACCGGTATTGTGTTCAGGCTAGAATTTGGGCATTGGCTATTTACTTAATCCCCCCCCCCCATACATATTCCCCAAGCACATATTGTATGGGTGAAGATGGGTGGAAAGAAGATTTGTGGTTTGCTTTTTTTCCAGGCACAGTCCTAATGTTTTAGAGCATTCCCTCAATCTAGTTCTTCAACCACTTTTCAAGCGTGTGTGTGTGTGTTCCTTTCCTCACAAGTCCATAGTCTCTCTAAAAGATGTGTACCTTTAAGAATTTTCAGATTGTTTTCAAAAACAAGATACAGTAGGACCTTGGATTGCACGTAATTTGGTCTGTGAGCATTTTGCAAGACGAGCAAAAATTTGTAATAAATTTTAACTTGTTAAACAAGCGAGGTCTTAACATACGAGTAGTACACCTTTGCTTTTTCTGCCAAGGCTTCCATGAACACTACTGTGCCAATGGTTCTTCTTTCTCTCGTGCTGTGGGATTGTGGATAATCGTCTCCCATGCTCAGTCTCAGTGCGAGTGTGTCACTCATAGTCAACATCCGTACACGCATGTGTACTGTTTGCTGTAACATTGTGACCACTTGTGGATAAAACAAATTTTATTTCATCTTGACCAACTACACACACAACTGAACAAAAACTATTTAAAAAATTTTAAATCCAATAAATCTTTTTAGATTATACTTTGTTTTAATCCTTATTTTCAAACTAAAATTCTAAAAACATTTATTCTTCAACAAAAACAATTTATATAATTAATAACAAACCAAAATATTTTCATGTAAATAACTAATCTATTATCAGACTTTTCAAGAAAATTGCTGTTAATCACACACACACACACACACACACACACACACACACACACACACACACACACACACACACAGAGTAAACCTTGTTTACAAATTACAATTATAAACAATCTTAAACAAATATTTGCTTTTTTATGTAAACCAATGACAATATTGTCTAGGCAGATTTATAATTGATTAGCCTTTTATGAATTGTTGACACACACACAGGTTTATCCATATTAACCCATAGTAAACTGTATCTTATAACAAAAAGTATAATCTAATCGAAAAGCAGGTGTGTATTTGCCATGATTTATGGTGCGCACACACACACACACACCTTACATTATAACAAAACAATAGAGTATGAAATTATCTAATCCAAACACATTTTTATGCCAGTATGTTTCTCCCTTTTTCGACACACACCACCATTACACCCATACAGTATAGGGTGTTTTCTTTAAAATCAGTCATTAATTATTGTTGTGCTTCTGGTACGGATCCATGCCACTGGAGTTCTAAGGTTACCCTGCTCATTAAAAATACTGATTTTAAATGAAATAACTTTTTATTTTTAATACAAAATAATACAGTAGTATTCAATTGCATTTAGTAGGTGGGGTGCCCAATGAACACAATATTTTCATTATTTCATCATTTCATTAATGATATTGCTTGTAATTTGTTAAGTAGATATAGAGCATTATTTCTTTTTACAGTGAAGATGATTTTTTTTCATTAATACTTTGTCAAACATGTTGTCAGATCATAGTTGGTGAATCACACTGGTGATGGTTGACACAGCACATTTCCGGATGCTTTTTTTTTTTTTTTTTTTGCTTGTCTGGCCCTAGCCTACAGCATAGAGCTACAAACTAAAACATATGTCACTCTAAGTAGAATCCACTGTCCTAAGTCTACCATATCATAAAACCTAGCATTACAGGTGTTACAGCCATTTCGATATTTTGGGTTTTGACCAACTCGGAATTTTGGGTTTGATAATTGAAAGTTTATTTTAATTGTTATGTTTAGTAGTGGTTTAGTAAGAAGAATTGGGTTATGAGTTATGAATTTGCATTTTCTTTGTGTTTTACATTGTATTTGTGATGGTGTGACATCATCAGGTTAACGTTCGGGGGTATGACGGGCTGATGTTATCGCCGTGGCCTTAATGATGGCAGGCATAAACGCAGGGAGTTTTATAACAAAGAGTCTTTTATTTAAAAGAAACAAAACCATACTCAAAACAAACACTGGCTCTTTCAGCAACACGCACACAGGAGCATGGGACACAACACTTACAGGGGTTCTTCAACCTAACACATACAACGTAAGCTCTATGTTGTGACACAGGCTTTCAAACGAACAGGTTCTAATACCTAGACACTTAAAGGCCCGGTGTTGAGACACCGGCTTTAAGACATAGGCTCTAATACCTAGACAGTTAAGCATTCTGTGTAGAGACACAGACTTGAAGACATAAGGAATTACAAACTTTATTGGTAATGTTCAAAGCTAGAAGTAAAGCTCTTCCACATGACTTACAAAAGTTATTTGTTTTTACTTCTGAAGATGGAAATCACAGACGGCCATATGACTTTAAATATCTAATGGTACGAACAAATCTGAAACAAATGTGTTTGTCTGTTGTTGGAGTAAAAGCGTGGAATTCTCTGAGGAAAGATTTAAAAAGTTGCAAAAATATTTTGCTATTTAAAAGGGGTTATAAAAAGGAACAACTTGAATTATATCAAACTAAAGTTTAATTCAATTTGTATGTGACCATTGTAAAATGTTCAAATAAATATTAGATATGTTGGAGTTTGGGTGATGGTGGAGGGAATAATGTTAATGTCATTTATTGATTATGTTAATAAAGGGGGCAGATAAATATAAGAAAATTATTCTTCCATCTGCTCCTTTCTGATCATGGATATGTAAAGGGAAACTTAAATGAGTTGTATGTGTCTTGTACAAATAATGCATTTTCATGAAAGGAATAAAGGAAAGGAAAGGAAAGACATACAGACTCCCATACCATAAATCCTTAACCCAAGCTCTTTAAGATGTAACATAACCTCACCGGCACATACATAGGAGCGATAAACGCACAAAGTCACACGCTCTTATGAGTGGTATACACACACCTATGCACATCATACACGCACTTCACTTGCACATCATACACGCACATCACTCGCACATCATACACGCACACCTACAGTATGCACAACATACGCACATCATACGCACACCTATGCACACCTATGCACATCATACGCACACCTATGCACATCATACGCACACCTATGCACACCATACACACCTATGCTCCTAGGGCATACACAGCCTTAGAGCTTAGAGGTAAAGACATGGAGAGCCGCTAAAGACAAAGACAGACACTAGAGACATGGGAGAACCTCACGACATAAAAAGACCCTACAGTATATACATGGGGAAGAAACAAACAATAGTAACTAGAAACAATAGGATACTAATCACACTCCTTCATGCTCACATAACCACAGATAAAACTAAAGAGACACTTAAGTACATTTAACAGACAAACAAGCCTTTGGAGCCAGTTCAACATGAATCAGAATATTACATTTACATTTAGGCATTTGGCAGATGCTCTTATCCAGAGCGACTTACAAAAAGTGCTTTAAAGTTTACATCTCTGGATACATACTTACACTGGGTTAACCAGGTTAATAACTAAGTGCCATTTAGTCCAACACAACTGGGAAGAGGGATTTATTTTTTTGAGGGGGGGGGGGGGTAATTTAGTCCAAGTACTGGAGAAACAGATGCGTCTTGAGTCGTCGTTATTACCAAAACAAAGGCCCACTAGACAGGATTAATGCTCGACCCAGTTTCCCAGAACTAACAGCTTTTTATAAGGTCCCTAATTGGCTGCCTCGGCGCAGGTGAGCTACTTCCTTACCTGACCGAGGTGCCTTCTGGGAAACTGGGTCTTCCAACAGAACTACAAACAGAAAACAAACGTGGCCACAGTGCCCTCTAGGGGCAGTCCCTTATAGTGGCGCTGAGTTTAGAGTCGGCGGTGGAAAATGCTGCACGGTTTCCAGAGGTGGAAAGTAACGAATTACATTTACTCGCGTTACTGTAATTGAGTAGATTTTTTTGTGTATTTCTACTTTTTAAAGTCTGTACTTTTACTTTTACTTAAGTACGTTTTGTTTGAAGTATTGTAATTCGCTACATTTTAAATCATATTCGCTACTGAGTAAAAAATAAATGAATGAAAATGATAAAATAATACAAATATTATGCTTTTGCGCTCATGTGTGTGTATCATGTCCTGGTCGCGCGCCGCTCCAGACTCCACTCCAGGTTTTCTGACTGTCCCCACATCTACAGTACCTGACCTTCCAAACGGTCGCTTCCGCCCTGAGAGTGACGTCATCGACTAGCGCGACCATATATAAACCGGAGAGAGACGCGGGAAAGAGGAAAGAGGTTGTTATTTTGGCGTTTTGATATTTGGTTGTGTATTCCGGTTTTGACTTTTTGCCTCCAATTGACTTTGATTATTGCTTTGTCCCTTTGGTTTGGTTGGTCTTTGTATATATTTGTAGATAATTTCACTGTTTTTGGTTTAGGGAGTCCGGGAAGGTACATGGATTTTTGTTTGTGTGTTTTTTTTTTTTGCAGGTAATCTAGCTACTAAATATAAATACCATTTTGTTTATTATTTTGGCCTGGGTCCACCCTGAATCTGATCCTCCTGTTATGTGTGTGTGTGTGTGTGTGTGTGTGTGTGTGTGTGTGTGTGTGTGTGTGTGTGTGTGTTTGTATGTATATACAAACCTCATTATTTCATCAGTTAATGATTGGATCTAGTTCTTTCTGCCATATACCACCATTTCCATACAGTTTAAAATAGAACCCTGAACCATTCTTTTGCTGTATGACCCTAGACTGGGACGTAACACCATATTTAAGTGACCACTTTGATTTTCAAGCACAAAAAAGACAACAGCTTTATTATGCAAAGGTGTTCCTTCAGTTAAAAAGTTTGACTAGTTTGAGATTTATATCTGCTCATCTTTTTTGAACTACGCTAGAATGCCTCATCCCACCCCCGCTGTTAAAAAAATTTAAATAAAAAAGTAACTCGGTAACTTTTACTCTGAGTAAATTTTTTTTAATGAGCTACTTTTTACTTTTACTTGAGTAGATATTTATAATGGTAACTTTACTTGTACTTAAGTAAAATTTCACTGAAGTAACAGTACTTGTACTTAAGTACAAAATTTTATTACTCTTTCCACCTCTGACGGTTTCTCACACTGTTTTATGACCATGCTTTATGTTATGTTTTGAACCACACGTAATACTTTCGTTAAGTTTTATACCACTGCCTAATTTACAGCCAGTTTTTATTCATGTTTTTTCTCAAATTGACTCAATAAATAATTTTCTTTTCTACGTATCATGGAGTATGCGTTCAATCCCAACCGGACACATAGTTTTTCATCACCATGGATTTAAACAATGAAAATAGTCGCTACAACAGGTTTACCTTTCACTGTTACTAAAGAGCTGACACTGGAGACTTCTGTCATAAATGTTTCATGAACACCTTGTAAAGCTCAGCAAGATATTAATAGCCCACAAAAATCTACAGTAGTAATGAACCACAAACCTAATAAAACTCTAATTGTTTGTACAAATTTTGCTCATAATTTAAACATTTTTATTTATAAAGTGCAGGTTAATTTGTTTTAATTTTACTTTATAGTTTGTGTTATTTTTATGTATTTATATTTTTGTGCTGTGGAAATTTGAGTTTCCATTATTTCTTATGGAAAAATTCGATTTAGTTTCCGAGTGTTTTGGAATACAAGCCCGCTTCTGAAACGAATTATGCTCGTAATCCAAGGTTCCACTTTATTTTATTTTTCTAAAGAATTCTTACAATTATACCATTGTGCATTACCGATTCAGTCCAGCAGATGGCACAAAAAAGCTGCGAAATATTATTCTAGATCAGAAAGTTAAGCCTTAAAGATTCAGTCCAGCAGGCTGTCAACCGCCAAAACAATAAAGGGAGGAGAAGCACACGGCAAGTGAACATACAGATTAGTGTAACAAGCGCATTGTTAAACAGGCATGGGGGGATTTATTGAGTTTTTTATTTCAGTTTAGCTGAAAAGCCTAAAGACATTAAATTTGTGCTCAGGTCTTGATTTTTACATAACACAGAGAGAGCTTAAGTGAAGTGTAGAAGGGGACTAGTCCTCTGTATTGTCTCATGACCTGATTTCCCCCCCCCCCCCACAAGTCTTTCCCCTCCACCCAACAATGTCCCTTTAAGGCAGTTATCTTCACATCTACAGTAGTCCTGGAGGTCCAGTGTTGATCAGTGATTTTGATCTTTCTGCTCAACCATCTGTTTCCAGGTCCAGTCAGTATGTTTGGTGTTGGCGGATTACAATCTGTGCTGTGAGTATTATACGCCTTAGAAACAATTATATAATATAAAGCATACCAATCCACTTGACTAAATCTGTCCTCCTTCCCAACACTGCCATCACGTGGCCCAAAAACCATAACCGCGCCTAAGGAAATGAATCTCAAAGTCATTGTGACTCACTGGAGCGTGAAAAAAATGGAGCTCAAAAAAGGATTTATATATTTATCATTATTATTGTGGACGACATCATATTAATAGGACAAGATCATAAACATTTTTGTTTAATTAAGAAATACTTCATATTACATACAGTACGCTAGTAATATGTGAAAAAAGAAATCTCCATACATCTTTATTCAGTTATTATAATAATAATAATTATTATTATTATTATTAATCAATAATTTATTTACAAGTTCTACACATTTCAGTAGTATGTTTTATAATGGCATCAGTTTTTAAATAAATATTTAATATTTTATGTCCGTAGTGTGAAATTTCCACAGCAGCAGCAACAGTTATCCAAGGTGCTTATGTTACCATGGTAACGCACGGAGGAAGTGACGTCTGTGCTGGTGACTTCGCATGGTGTTCCAAATGGTGAATGATGCGTGTATTTTAAACGAATCTTAAGTGGGACTCGGGAAGGACTTGGAAAGAACGAGTTATCTTGGGAAGTAATTCCTTCAGTCTCCCATATGGAGTACAGTATCACAGGTTCTGCACAGGAATTAGTTCATCTGTTTTGAGTCTTTGGGTTCCCCAAGTCATTCGATCAACACGTGACAGCCCCATATGCTTAACCTACGCAGTCTGAGCCGGACCATTTCAGAATGCATGGATTAAGCTTATGGGACTGTCATGTGTCGAACGACCGACTTTGAAAGGTGAACTAATAAATGAACAAAATTATTAAAATCCATTCATTTTGCTGAACACGACTCAAAGATCTGAATAAAAATAATCAGAATTTCCCATCACTAGTACTCAGCACAAGCTCTGGAACTTTGTTGGAGCATAAGTACGCTAAACTGGTCTAGCGCTCACAAAAGGCTCATAAAAAAATCCATTAGTTAGTTTTTTGTACAAGGGGCCAAAGCATTCAATTTTCAAACGACTACAGAAGCTGGCTCCAAAAGTGAGTCAATCCCCATAGACGCCCAGTTAAAATGTCCAACTTTACCACAGAAATAGCCTGGTACAAAAAACAGTTTTTGTATGTACAGTATAGCTTGATTTTCTCTGTAATGCTGAGCTGTACTGGGGTGAATGTGTATGTACTTCATCACTTAAAGTTATATTAGGGCCAAAATGTATGCATTATTAGGGGCATGGCAGATTTGAGTGACAGCTGCATTGCAGGTGTCAAACCACTAACTGTTTGTTATACATCACTTTAGCTAACCAGCTAACTGGAATTATTGTAGTTTAATTCAATTCAATTTTATTTATATAGCGCTTTTAACAATGGTCATTGTCTCAAAGCAGCTTCACAAAAATTAAAGAAATTTAACAAAAAAAAAAAAAATAATAATAATAATTATAGAAAAGAAAATAATAGTGTAATAATAATGAGACGAATTAATGAAATTTCTCTGATGAGCAAGCCAAGGGTGGCGGCGATGGTGGCAAGGAAAAACTCCCTGAGATGGCATTAGGAAGAAACCTTGAGAGGAACCAGACTCAACAGGGAACCCATCCTCATTTGGGCAATAACAGATAGAAATGATATAACATCTTGTGTGTTGTGCAGGTGAAAATTCAATATGACAGAAATTATTTAAATTGACATGAAGACCAGTTCAGCATAGGGACGAGTCAGTAGGTGCAGATGGCAGATGAGGTCTGGATCACTGGAAGCACAGGAGCAGCATGTGTAGCTCCAACCATCAAAATCCAACCAGCTAAAGCTGAATCCAGCTGGAGCTGGTCCTTCTCTGGATGCCTCAGGAACCTCGCAGGGTCGGCCTTTGTCTACTGAAGCTGGCAAAATCTCCCGATGCCTCGGGATGGGTAGAGAAATACAGAACAGATGGGGAGAATTAGCGTAGTTGCCATTCGGTATAGGTGTACTGGAGTATGAGATTATGGGATGAGTTATGTGTATGCCAGATTAAAAAGATGCGTCTTGAGTCTACTTTTGAACTGAGAAATCGTGTCTGCTCCCCGAACACTGTCTGGAAGGCTATTCCAAAGCTTTGGAGCTAAATATGAAAAAGCCCTACCCCCTTTTGTAGATTTAGAAATTCTGGGAACTACCAGAAGTCCGGAGCTTTGTGATCTTAAGGCGCGTGGTGGATTGTAGCGTATCAGAAGACTGGTTAGGTATGTGGGAGCTAAACCATTTACGGCCTTGTATGTAAGTAATACTATTTTGTAATTTATTCTAAACTGAACAGGTAGCCAGTGCAGGGATGATAATATTGGGGTTATATGATCATATTTTCTGGATCTAGTGAGAACCCTGGCAGCTGCATTTTGGATTAACTGAAGCTTGTTTATTGAGGATGCAGGACAACCACCTAGTAATGCATTACAATAGTCCAGTCTGGAGGTCATGAACGCATGAACTAGTTTTTCTGCATCAGATACGGATAAGATGTTCCTAAGTTTAGCAATATTTCGAAGATGGAAAAAGGCTGTTTTTGTGATATTTGAAAAGAGAAGTTACTGTCTAATATTACTCCCAGATCTTTTACTGCTGAGCTGGTAATAACAGTACATCCTTCTAAGCGCAAGCTGAATTGTGAAAGCTGTTTTGTGCTGGTTTTTGGGCCAATAAGTAATATCTCTGTCTTATCTGAATTTAATAAAAGAAAGTTATTGGTCATCCAATCTTTTATGTCCTGGACACACTCAGTTAATCTAGACAACTTAGGTATTTAGTTTAACATATCACAAGAAATATCCCACTGCGCAAGGTGACGTCGTAGCGACGTCTTTTCCATGTCATTTTGGACGTCCAATTTCCGTCCATAGATGGGGTTGTTTTGTAACGCCAGGTGACGTCTTTTTTTCGACGTCTACCGCACGTCTAATTCTGACGTCGTAGTGACGTCTTTTTCATGTCATTTTTGGACGTCCAATTTCCGTCCATTGAAGGGGTTGTTTTGTAACGCCAGGCGACGTCTTTTTTCCGACGTCTAATGTTGACTCCACCAAAGCAGCTGACGGCACTTGCGCAGCGGCTCCGCCCCGCGACCTTCAACTCGCCGCTCCGCTTTGATCGCGCTGCGTCGCTCGCTATCGTGGAGATACGAGTTGGATTGATTGCTTCCCAATGCAAATGGCTGGAAGTACTTTACTCACCACAGCACGCACGGGAAAAGAACCACAATCACTCGAGAACCAAACCTAATTCAGCCTTAGCATGAACCAGAACACATTCAACAAGTCACTCACACACACACACATAGTCAATACATCTAAACTTGGCCGAAGCCATTAACCCAAACACATTTCCTCATCACGGTGACCACAGCAACCTGCCGCAAAGCATGATGGTCGTCAGCCGCTGCCCCGCCCACGCCACAATATGTTTCTTTTTTACATTTTCCTGTTTCGCTTTAACAGTTTTAATTTTATTTAAAGCCTATAATCAAGTTATTTGTGTTTTTATTTTATATTGTATTACTATATATGTATATATATACATATGTCTTTGGTCAGATTAGGTCAAATGTTGAACGTCAAAATGACGTCCAAGTTTGGTCATGGTTGGACGTCCAAATAGTGGACCTAGTTTGGACGTCAAAATGACGTCCAAAAAAAATAAGATAGATTAGGTCGTCAAAATGACGTCCAAGTTAGGTCATGGTTGGACGTCCAAATAGTGGACCTAGTTTGGACGTCAAAATGACGTCCAAAAAAAATAAGATAGATTAGTTCGTCAAAATGACGTCCAAGTTGGGTCATGGTTGGACGTCCAAATAGTGGACCTAGTTTGGACGTCCAAGTTGGGTCATGGTTGGACGTCCAAATAGTGGACCTATTTTGGACGTCCAAGTTGGGTCATGGTTGGACGTCCAAATAGTGGACCTAGTTTGGACCTAGTTTGGACGTCGGATCTGGCAACCCTTGTACGAGGACGCTGAGACAAAGCAAAAAAATGCTTTTTTCCGAGCTCCACCATACTGACCAACTTTTAAACTTTTTCGTCCCCTTACGAAGAGTGTACATAAAACGGATAAGTATCTTATAATATATTTACTCGAAACGCGTGTTATATCGTTAAGTTTTAATTGTTTTGCAGCACACCGCTTTTAGCCGGCATTAGCATCGCTAATTAGCATTAGCATCGCTAGCCCGGCTATCACGTTTGTTTGTTTGTTTGTAAAGTTTGTTTTCGCTTCCTCACACCGATTATTTTCCGTGTTTAGACACCATGTCGGTTGTGATTCTGCCTCTGAGTGCAGGTGAGGAGACATTGGAGCTGCACTCGGTGGATTTGGAGCTGGAGGCCGTGGAGAATCTGATCCGTGAGCTACAGGTGAAGCTGGCCCGGCTACAGCAGTGGAAAGCCACGCTGGAATCGACGCGGACCGACGCTCACCTGTCCCAGGTAAACTCTCGGCGTGACACAATCTCTCCGACAACCTCAACCCCGCGTGTTTCTCTGCCCAGGTCCAACACACCAAGGACGCAGCCCGCCCAGTGTTCCTACACCCCGGCGCCGGGATACCACGGACCCTGGATTCAGCAGCGGCGGAAGAAGCACGCCAAGCCCCGGGCGAGGACCTCTCCCCCTCCACCACCACCACCCGTCTTCGACATCTCGACCCAAAACCGCTTCGCTCCTCTCCGCGAGACAGCACACGACGTCCTGGTCATCGGAGACTCCATCGTTCGTCACGTGCGTGCTACCACGGCTAAAGGTAAGGTGCACACACGCTGTTTACCTGGTGCACGTGTTCTTGATGTTGCTGCACAGGTGCCTGCTGCCCTGAGGAAGAACATTGGAGCTGTGGTACTTCATGCCGGCACGAACGACACCAGGCTGAGGCAGACGGAGATCCTAAAGAAGGACTTCAGGAGCCTGGTCGAGAAGGTCCGCAGCACATCACCCACGACAAGGATCATCGTATCTGGACCGCTTCCCACATTTCAGCGAGGAATCGAGAAGTTCAGTAGATTATTTGCTTTTAATGAATGGTTACAATCTTGGTGTCAACAACAGAAATTACCCTTTGTTGATAACTGGAATGTTTTCTGGGAGCGTCCTAGGCTCTATCACACCGATGGCCTACACCCTAGCAGAGCTGGAGCAGCGGTCCTCTCTGACAACATCTCCAGGACACTACGAACCATCTGACTGGCGGTAAGTCATACTGTAGATTCCAAACATATTAGACACATCACAACTCACCGTAGTGATAGACGCACACACATAGCTTGTCCTATAGAAACTGTGTCTGTTCCCCGAATACTGAGAAAAAAGAATAAATTTGTTAAATTTGCCCGAAACAATCTGATAACCATAAAACCAGAAAAAGGCAAAATAAGTAGTCAAAATCCACCTCTAAAGTTTGGACTACTCAACATTAGATCCCTTGCGCCTAAAGCACTTATTGTTAATGAAATTATCTCAGATTATTGCCTTGACGCACTCTGTCTCACTGAAACCTGGCTTAAACCAAATTAATATTTTGGTCTGAATGAGTCTACTCCGTCAGGATATTTCTATAAGCACGAGCCCCGTCTAATTGGTCGCGGTGGTGGTGTCGCCACTATCTACAATGATGTACTCACTGTTACCCAGAAAATAAGGCCCAGGTTTAATTCATTTGAAGTGCTTATCATTAATGTTGCACTAAATGAAATACGTAATAAACCCTTGCTATATTTTACCCTGGCCACCGTGTACAGACCCCCGGGGCCATATGGCGATTTTCTTAAAGAATTTGGACATCTGCTATCAGACCTATTGGTTAACTCTGACAAAGTGTTGATAGTAGGAGACTTTAACATTCATGTAGATGATGCTAACGACGCTTTAGCACTCACATTTATGGATTTACTAAATTCCTTTGGGGTTAAGCAAAATATAATTGGAGCAACTCACCGCTTTAATCATACGCTAGATTTAATTATATCCCATGGTATAGATGTCTCTAATATAGAGATCATACCTCAAAGTGATGATATCACAGATCATCACCTCCTGACATATACTCTACCCGTAGAACAGATTAGCTGTGTCTCCCCACGTTATCAATCTGTTAGAAATATGAATCCCACTACTAAAGACAGATTCACAAGTAATCTGCCGGGTCTGTCCCAATTTCTTATTAGACCCCTAAATGCAGATGATCTAGATGAAGTGACTAGCAGCATGGGCACTATACTTACCAGTACATTAGACACTGTTGCTCCCATCAGATTAAAAAAAGTCAGAGATAAAACACTTGCACCTTGGTACAACAGTCATACTCGCGCCCTAAAGAGAGCAACCCGTAACCTCGAGCGAAAATGGAGGAAAACTAAATTAGAAGTTTTTCGAATTGCGTATAAAGACAGTATGTGCAGCTATAGACAGGCTCTAAAAACTGCTAGGACCGAGCATCTTAGCCAACTGATAGCAAGAAACCAAAACAATCCCAGGTTCTTATTTAGTACAGTGGCTCGCCTAACAAAACCTAAGATGCCCGCAGAGAGTATCCCATCACAGTTTAGAAGTGAAGACTTTATGGACTTCTTTAATGAAAAAAATCAATAATATCAGGAAGAAAATAATGGAGGTTCAACCTCTAATAGTATCTCACGATCCAGTTCAGCCTATAGCTTCACATTTAGATTTTCACTGCTTTACAGGTATAGGACAGGAAGAGCTGTATAAACTCATCACCTCGGCTAAATCAACAACGTGCCTGTTAGACCCAATCCCAACCAGATTTTTAAAAGAAGTGATGCTTATGGTTGGAGAGCCACTCCTAAACTGTAACATCTGGGCCAGCACGGCCTCAGGGAAGAAGATCGGGTTCCCCGGACTACTGAGCTGCCGTCTCCCCCTAGTGTGTCTGTGTGTGTATGTCATGTCACAATCACTAATTAGTGTCACCTGTATCTTCCTGATGTGTGTGTCTATTTAAACCAGCCGACCCCGTAGCCCACTGTTCGTCCACAGTTATCATCCCTCAGTGTTTCGTATGTGTTAGTGCAACGTGCTTCGTTACAGACGCGATATCGTCATTTCTCTACCTGCCTTTTCGCAGAGGACCTTTATGTGTTATTTTCGCGTGTGTTTTCCAGGACTAAACCAGCCCCAGTCACGCGATCGCTGTGGACTACGGTGTTCAGTACACCAGCTGCACTTTTGGGATTCAGGGTCACTTTTGTTTGGGGATTTTTGCGTGGGTGTCAGAACAAGGAGGATCTTCGGTGTGATGGAGTGTGCAAATAAAGACACCTAATTTCTGTTTACCCTGCACTTGCGTCCTTACTTAGTGCCAACATGACAGATGGACGAACCCATCCAGACGCAGCAGGAGTTCCGCTACCAACCCGAGATCACACAATGAGGTGCATACAGAAGCAGCAGAAAGAGATCAAAGGTCTGGCGCGCGCCGTCAGCGACTTGGCGCACTCCGTGAAGCACTTAGCCGACCCCGAAGCTGCAGCAGCTGGAGCACCGAGACGTACCACGCCCTCGCCGCCGAGACCCGCCCCCCCAGAGAGGTATGCAGGGGATCCGGAAGGATGCAAGCGCTTCCTCCTGGCATGTGAGCTTTATCTGTCGGAATACCCGGACATGACAGACACGCAACGCATCCGCTTTGTGATTCAACAGCTCACCGGGCCGGCCATGGATTGGGCCGCGGCCATCTGGAGCGAAGGCGGGGAGCTCACGAGTCGATATCCGAGATCTATAGCCGCGATGAGGGCGGTGTTTGAACATCCAGACCAAGGGCGTTCTGGAGAACAACGCCTGATGAGACTGAGACAGGGGAGCCTCCCAGTGGCGGATTATGCCATCCAGTTTCGCGTGATGGCTGCGGAGAGTGGCTGGTGCGAGAGGAGTCTGCTCGCACGGTTCCGGGATGGGTTGCAGCCGGAGATCCAGCTGGAGCTTTCGTGCCGAGACACCGGTCTCTCCCTGGATGAGACCATTAATCTCGCCATCAAACTCGACCAGCACCTCCGCAGTCAGCGCCCACGCTCATCTGCCAGGGTGGCACCATCGCGCTCCTCTGACTCACGACGACCACCCCCTCGTGAGGTCGGAGATCCTGCCCGGCCAGAGCCCATGTACGTAGGCACTTCCCGCCTCACGGTGGCAGAGCGGAGAAGACGCCTCACCTCGGGGCTGTGCCTGTACTGTGGGGGGGAAAAGCACCAGATCAGAGACTGCCCATTGCTGAAAGTAACGTCGCACACACCGCCCCGTACACATCACCCATTTGTACTAAAAGCACAGTTGCAATATGATAATTATGTTTTGTCTGTCTTCCCCTTAGTAGATTCCAGGGCGGCTGGGAACTTCATCTCTTCCTCCTTAGCTTCCTCGTTACGAGCTCCCGTGTCGAAGCTACCACAGCCGATAACGATTAAAGCTCTAGATGGCCGAGAATTAGAACAATCGCCTATTTCTTCCATAACCGCGCCACTGCGATTAACTTTCCCCGATCACACTGAGGAGTTAAAATTCTTTGTGCTCCCTCAGTCTGGTCATTCCGTCGTGCTAGGGCTTCCATGGCTCTGTGCTCATAACCCTAATTTCAATTGGGCTCAATCTCGTGTCTCGTCCTGGTCCCCGAGATGCGCAAAACAATGCAAACCGCCCACGTTGGCGGTCCAAACCACCACTATAGAAAGTCCGAATGCCCACTGTGAAATTAATGTGCCATCTGAGTATCAGCAGTTTAAGGATGTATTTAGTGTTAGGGCAGCAGCACGACTCCCCCCTCATCGCCCGTGGGACTGTGCGATAGAACTGTTGCCGGGGAAAGCACCTCCTTGCGCACGCATTTACCCACTGTCCCTGGCAGAAACCGGGGCCATGGAGGAATACGTGAGCGAGGCACTCCAGCAGGGGCTCATCAGCCGGTCCACGTCACCAGCATCGGCAGGTTTTTTTTTCATAGAGAAAAAAGGGGGGGGCTTACGGCCCTGTATTGATTACAGGGGGCTCAATGCCATCACAGTGAAGTATAAGCACCCGCTGCCCCTGGTTCCGGCCGCAATCGACCAACTCCGAGGCGCTTCTCTTTTCACCAAACTCGACCTCCGCAGCGCATATAACCTCGTTCGTGTGCGCAAGGGTGATGAGTGGAAGACTGCGTTTAGCACTACATCTGGGCATTATCAGTATAACGTAATGGCATATGGACTGGTAAACGCACCTGCGGTGTTTCAGGGGTTCATGAATGACGTGTTCCGGGATATGTACAACCGCTTTGTCATAATTTATCTGGATGATATCCTGGTTTATTCGCGGTCATATTCGGAGCACGTCCTTCATGTGACAGCCGTCCTTCAGCGCCTGCGCAAACACGGGCTCTATGTGAAGGCGGAGAAATGTACATTTCATCAGCGGGAGGTGTCATTTCTCGGCTACCACATAGGACCACTGGGGGTCGAGATGGAGCAAGCTAAGGTCGCGGCGGTGCAACAATGGCCCGAACCCAAGACAGTGAAGGAGCTACAGAGATTCTTGGGGTTTGCTAATTTTTATAGGCGTTTCATTCGGGGCTTCAGCATGGTGGCAGCACCGCTCACTTCACTACTGAAAGGTAAGCCGAAACACCTGCGCGTCTTCCCAGTGGAAGCTCGTGAGGCGTTTATACGTCTAAAAACTGCATTTACTACGGCGCCTATCCTAAAATTACCGAACCCTGACAAGCCCTTTTTAGTGGAGGTCGATGCGTCCGAGGTAGGGTTAGGAGCTGTGCTGTCACAACGCCATGGCCACCCCGAGAAACTATACCCTTGCGCTTTCTTCTCTAGGAAATTAACACCTGCCGAATGCAATTATGATATCGGTAACAGAGAGCTGCTAGCAGTCAAAACGGCATTAGAGGAGTGGCGACACTAGCTGGAGGGGGCGAAACACTCATTTACGGTACTCACTGACCATCGCAATCTCGAGTACCTCCAACAGGCAAAAAGACTGAACTCACGTCAAGCCCGATGGGCGCTCTTTTTCACGCGTTTCCAATTTGTTATCACCTATCGCCCCGGCTCTAAAAATATCAAAGCGGACGCGCTTTCCCGCTGTTATCCGTCGCCGGAACCCATTACGGAACCGGAACCAATATTACCATCGTCACTCGTCATGGCACCGGTCATGTGGGATCTCGAGTCGGAGTTAACTCAGTGGGCGCGGTCCAATCCCGCGCCTAGGGGTTGCCCCCCGAATCGAACCTACGTGCCGGAGTCATTTCGGGAACGAGTGACGATCGAGGCTCATACGAGTCTAGCTTCTGGACACCCCGGCGTTACACGTACATATCACCTCCTGGAACCAAAGTTCTGGTGGCCAAAAATGCGGGAAACCGTGAAAAGGGTTGTTCTGTCTTGTGCCACCTGTGCGACTACGAAAAGTCCCCGTAACCTACCCGTTGGAAAATTAATGCCCCTCCCGGTACCGAATAGGCCGTGGTCCCATGTCGCAGTGGACTTTGTCACGGACCTGCCGGTCTCGAACGGGTACACCACGATTCTCGTGGTAATAGATCGTTTTTCTAAGGGATGCAAGTTCATCCCGTTTCGTTCCCTTCCGTCAGCCCTCCAGGTGGCGCACACGCTATTCACTTCTGTATTTCGGAACTACGGCATACCCGAAGGTATTATTTCCGATCGTGGTCCTCAATTTATCGCAAGGGTCTGGAGAGCTTTCTTTCAGAAGTTGGGGACCACAGTTAGCCTAACGTCGGTCTACCACCCCGAATCTAATGGACAGGCAGAGCGGACTGTTCAGGAACTCGGGAGATATCTTCGAGCATATTGTAGCAGCCGACAATATGAATGGGCTGACTGTCTCCCCTGGGCGGAATATGCGCAGAATTCGCTTCGCCACTCCTCTACCGGCCTCACGCCGTTTCAGTGGATATTGGGCTATCAGCCTCCGCTTTGTCCCTGGGATGCCACTCCCACCGATGTGCCGGTGGTGGATGAGTGGTTCAGGAAAGCGGAGAGTGTGTGGGAAGACGCACACACAAAAATTTTCAGAGCAGTGCAGCGATTTAAAAAACATGCCGATAGACGACGACGGGAGAGTCCTCCGCTCCAGGTAGGCGATCGGGTGTGGCTCTCGACACGGGACCTTCACCTTCACCTCCCCTGCAAAAAACTCTCTCCCAAGTTCATCGGTCCTTTCTCCATTGCAGCACAAATAAACCCTGTCTCATACCGCCTCACTCTCCCCACACATTTACGTATTAACCCTGTCTTTCATGTCTCCCTTCTCAGGCCAGTGGTCCGGGGCCCGCTGGACGAAGGAGCAGCGGAACCTTCCCTCCCTGGGGCCGTAGACATAGGGGGCACCCCAGCCTTCCGAGTCAAGCAGCTATTGGACTCACGGAGGAGAGCAGGGGTTTTGCAGTATTTAGTCGACTGGGAGGGATACGGTCCGGAGGAGCGGAGCTGGGTTCCGGCACGAGATGTACTGAGTCGTGAACTCGTGATGGACTTTCATAGGGCCAGGCCGGATCGCCCCGCTCCGCGGCCGCCGGGTCGCCCCGCCCACCGGCGAGGCCGGCACACAGGTACAGCCTCGCTCCCTCCTACAGCGCTGGGTGGTCGCTCCCGCCTCCCTCAGGAAGCCGGTCCTGGGGGAGGGGGTACTGTAACATCTGGGCCAGCACGGCCTCAGGGAAGAAGATCGGGTTCCCCGGACTACTGAGCTGCCGTCTCCCCCTAGTGTGTCTGTGTGTGTATGTCATGTCACAATCACTAATTAGTGTCACCTGTATCTTCCTGATGTGTGTGTCTATTTAAACCAGCCGACCCCGTAGCCCACTGTTCGTCCACAGTTATCATCCCTCAGTGTTTCGTATGTGTTAGTGCAACGTGCTTCGTTACAGACGCGATATCGTCATTTCTCTACCTGCCTTTTCGCAGAGGACCTTTATGTGTTATTTTCGCGTGTGTTTTCCAGGACTAAACCAGCCCCAGTCACGCGATCGCTGTGGACTACGGTGTTCAGTACACCAGCTGCACTTTTGGGATTCAGGGTCACTTTTGTTTGGGGATTTTTGCGTGGGTGTCAGAACAAGGAGGATCTTCGGTGTGTTGGAGTGTGCAAATAAAGACACCTAATTTCTGTTTACCCTGCACTTGCGTCCTTACTTAGTGCCAACATGACATAAACATTATTAATTCTTCATTACATCTAGGTCACGTCCCTAAACCTTTCAAGTTAGCAGTTATTAAGCCGCTTCTTAAAAAATCTAATTTGGACGCGAATGAAATAACAAATTACAGACCGATTTCAAACGTCCCGTTCATATCAAAAATACTAGAAAAAGTAGTATCAGCTCAAATTTGCACATTCTTGCAGGATAACAACATCCTTGAAGAATTTCAGTCAGGTTTCAGGCCCCATCATAGCACAGAAACTGCACTAGTTAAGATTACAAACGACTTGTTTTTAGCTTCAGACCAAGGCTGCATCTCATTGCTAGTCCTGCTTGATCTTAGTGCTGCATTCGACACTATAGATCATAATATTCTCATAGATCGCTTACAAAATTATATAGGTATTCAGGGACAGGCATTAAAATGGTTTAGATCTTACCTGTCTGATCGCTACCATTTTGTAGATCTAAATGGAGAACTGTCTGGTGTAATGCCAGTGAAATATGGGGTCCCACAAGGGTCAGTTTTAGGACCTCTGTTGTTCTCAATATACATGCTTCCCTTGGGTAACATCATTAGAAGACATGGGATTAGTTTCCATTGTTATGCTGATGATACCCAATTATATATCTCAACCAAACCAGACGAAATACCTAAGTTGTCTAGATTAACTGAGTGTGTCCAGGACATAAAAGATTGGATGACCAATAACTTTCCTTTATTAAATTCAGATAAGACAGAGATATTACTTATTGGCCCAAAAACCAGCACAAAACAGCTTTCACAATTCAGCTTGCGCTTAGAAGGATGTACTGTTATTACCAGCTCAGCAGTAAAAGATCTGGGAGTAATATTAGACAGTAACTTGTCTTTTGAAAATCACATTTCAAATATCACAAAAACAGCCTTTTTCCATCTTCGAAATATTGCTAAACTTAGGAACATCTTATCCGTATCTGATGCAGAAAAACTAGTTCATGCATTCATTACCTCCAGACTGGACTATTGTAATGCATTACTAGGTGGTTGTCCTGCATCCTCAATAAACAAGCTTCAGTTAATCCAAAATGCAGCTGCCAGGGTTCTCACTAGATCCAGAAAATATGATCATATAACCCCAATATTATCATCCCTGCACTGGCTACCTGTTCAGTTTAGAATAAATTACAAAATAGTATTACTTACATACAAGGCCTTAAATGGTTTAGCTCCCACATACCTAACCAGTCTTCTGATGCGCTACAATCCACCACGCGCCTTAAGATCACAAAGCTCCGGACTTCTGGTAGTTCCCAGAATTTCAAAATCTACAAAAGGGGGTAGGGCTTTTTCATATTTAGCTCCAAAGCTTTGGAATAGCCTTCCAGACAGTGTTCGGGGAGCAGACACGGTTTCTCAGTTCAAAAGTAGACTCAAGACGCATCTTTTTAATCTGGCATACACATAACTCATCCCAGTACTCATACTCCAGTACACCTATACCGAATGGCAACTACGCTAATTCTCCCCATCTGTTCTGTATTTCTCTACCCATCCCGAGGCATCGGGAGATTTTGCCAGCCTCAGTAGACAAAGGCCGACCCTGCGAGGTTCCAGTGATCCAGACCTCATCTGCCCTCTGCACCTACTGACTCATCCCTATGCTGAACTGGTCTTCATGTCAATTTAAATAATTTCTGTCATATTGAATTTTCACCTGCACAACACACAAGATGTTATATCATTTCTATCTGTTATCGCCCAAATGAGGATGGGTTCCCTGTTGAGTCTGGTTCCTCTCAAGGTTTCTTCCTAATGCCATCTCAGGGAGTTTTTCCTTGCCACCGTCGCCGTCACCCTTGGCTTGCTCATCAGAGAAATTTCATTCATTCGTCTCATTATTATCTGCACATTTTTCTCACACATCCACACTTCCAATTATTTTCTTTTCTATAATTATTATTATTATTTGTTTTTATTTATTTATTTTCTATTATTATTATTTTATTTATTTATTTATTATTATTATTATGATTTGTTAAATTTCTTTAATTTTTGTGAAGCTGCTTTGAGACAATGACCATTGTTAAAAGCGCTATATAAATAAAATTGAATTGAATTGAATTGAATTGAATTGGTCATGGACCGACGGACCCAATATAGACATGATCTGCACGTCTATCCGACGTCCAATGTTTAGTGGGATAGGAGTTAACATGATGACAGAATGGTGTTTTCACATGCATTATCATATAAACTAGCGTTGTCATTTTAGCTAAGCTAAACCTAAACTCACTAGCTTGTGTGTGGTACCTGAGTTACGTAGACAGTTGAACACCATAGCCATGTCTCGTGTCTCAATTCAGTGTCAGGTGACCATCCCCAAGCCTTATTTGTGTCACCAATCTGCCCTCACTATCATGTCATGAAGCACTCCTACTGTCACCTCACAACCTTCACAGCTGCAGTTGGTATCGATATGAAGAGAAGTTACGAAGCCAAGCTGCTATTGGTTTACGTTGTGTAACAACACAACCATGTTTTATGCAAACCTGTCTCCTTTAACAAAAGCCTCACCAAAGGCCCCTTGTTATGTATTTAGCTATTTAAGACTCTTCAGGTCCTGCTTCTCCCATCATCTCTTCTCCTGGCCTGGGACTGGTTGGGCTGTGAAGGATCCACCATTCGATCCTTCGGTTCATCAGACCCTTCAGTGGAAAGAAGGTCACATTTTTTTGGCTGCGTTTGATGGAGCTGAAAAACAGGAACTCTTACTCATGACACTGTGATGTAATTAGACTTCAAATGTGTCCTTCTAAGGATTTGGGCACCGAATTGAGACACATCTGAATAGGATAACAGGCCAGTGGAAGGAGAAGAGCAGAAACACAAACAGAACACAAACCAAAACCACCACATGCATTCATGAGGTTTGCATGTCTGTGATGGTGATTCTATCAGAGCAGAGGACTTCCTGAACTAAGTTGCGGTGTTCTTATTCTACAGCCAGAGCACATGCACATTATTCATTACTTTTCATAAGCGATTTTTATTCACATCACAAAAATGAAATATTCATAATGACAGTCTAACTGACAATCAACTGTTAGATGTCCTAAGACGTGTCTCCTAGTTTTGAGACTGTGTTTTTGCTGCTCTGTTTGCTTGTGTCCCATGTATTGACACCATACAAACCAGGGGATACCAGCATCCCACAATCGCCTCATCCCACCATCCCTCAGGGTTCGATAGCGGCATTTATCCAGACTCTTTTCTGTTCTGGCACCTCTAGATGTCCATACAGCAGATACTTTGATGATCTTTAAACGAAATTGTACATTTATAATTATACAATTATAAATTATATAATTATAAATTGTATCTGTTTCTCCAGTACTTGGACTTCATTGCACACAGTAAACTTCACAATGAGCATCCACATATGTCCTGTTTGTTTCTTACACTATAAATCATAAACATACCCAGAATTGCGAAGATTTTGATAAAAAAAAATTATGTGTTCATATTTGTTAGAAACACATTATTTATATCTGTGTGTCAGATCCATGATCCATGTTTTAACCAGATGGTCTTAAATCTACATGAGTTAAAGAATTGTTAGAATGTTATTTCCTCTTCATGTTATACTGTACTTGGGTTTGTGAGCAGCAGAGTCACTCTTCCTATGTGGATCTGCAGTTTATATATATATATATATATATATATATATATATATATATCTGACGTACACTCCATGTGCACTAGGTGGCAGTATACACACACGTTGAGTTTGAGTGAGCGTTTCTGCTCTGTTTGAGTTACCATGGCCTTCCTGTCAGCTCAAACCATTCAGCTCATTCTCCTCCTCATAAAGAAAGTTCCATTTCCATCCCCAGAAGTGCTGTTTACTGAATTTCCTTCCTCACATCATTACATGTTTACCCCAAAGACTTTTGGATATGAACAGTTCTTGAAATACTAATCAATAGCCAAGCCACAATCGAAACCACTGAAATCATTTCTCCTTTTTAAATGTTTATTGTACACATTAATTGAAGCTGTCGACCTGTACAGTATCTGTATTTTATTCACTGAGCTGCTGCCACAAACCTGCCTAATTAGACGCTGAGTAAAACTGAAGAACATGGAGATTTACAGTAGTTCTAATAAAGTGTTTGGTGTATAAAGGCTTTTCTTGTATGTCTGAAGGTATGATGTTCTTTAATCCATCTACCAAGCTGTAAATTCTTGTGTATAAAGTAAATGAAGTGATTTTTTAAAATAGGGGCATGGCGGCTTAGTCGCCTCGCACTTCTAGGTTTGATTCCTGCCTCAGGTCTGTGTGTATGAAGTCTGCATACTGTATTCTTCCTGTGCTTGGTGGGTTTCCTCTGGGTTCTCCGGTTTCCTCCCAAGACATGCTGATTAGATTAATTGGCGTTCCCAAATTGCCTGTAGTGTGTGTGTGTGAATGACCATGTGAGTATATGTGTGCAGGGTGTACCCCGCCGAGGGCCCTAATACCCCTATCTCACCTATGCAGGTTCGCGCGGTGGCCGTAAATACGGTTCATTATGATTCACTGTGAGTTTCTGTCATTGTGAGTACGTTTCCATCTTTCTGCGCGAAATATGAAACATGTTTAATTTTTTTGCCGGGCCTCACGGAAGTTTGCGGACCTTCGGCGGAACGTCGGCGGGCAATCCCGGCAACTCACACTGCCCGACACCGCACCTCACGTGAGTCAAGCCGCACAGGTGAGATAGGGATATAAGTCTCCTGGGATAAACCCCAGGCCCCCCACAACCCTTTACACAGGATAAAGCGGTACAGACTTTGAGTGAGGAAGTGATACATTTTAATATTTCATGTGCTAGTAACACACACAGATAAATAATAATTATTCCCATTCGCTACTTTGAATGATTCTAACAATCATCCAGCATAGCAAGAAAACCCAAACAGGAAATTCTGTATGTAAAAAATTGAGGGACCCATTGAGGGAATTCTGTATGTGAAAAATATACAGTATGTGATATAAGGGGACTGTGTGGTAAACTGGATCTGGTAATACCGGTTTAAAAACAATCAAACATGATCACACAACATACCAAACTTTAGGAGGAATGAGGAAATAAACACTTGTACTTGTACTGTGTTTAAGTTCCCCTAAACCTTTATACATGGATGAGAACTTTATATTGCACTTTAGCATCTTTAATTAAAGCCACACAGAAGCCTGGGGGAACGGCTGAGAACCATCACACGTGAGCAGCTTTGTTTCTGCTTTCATAAGGGAACTTCACTTTGTTCCATTATAGAAAACCAGACCAATCAAACTTTTTTTTTTTTCATTTCAAATTATAAGAAGAGCACATTTCCTCTTTTTTTGTTCCACTAGAAATTTTCAAATGCGGTCCTGCTGTACGTTCAGGTGTCAGATGTTTATTTACAGACAAACACCTGATCATCTGAAGCTTCTGTCAGGTTGATTATAGCCTGGAACTGGAAGACTTAAAGGAATAAATACAAACAAACCAAACCAGTATTATTAGAAAATCATAATGAACTTATATGAAAAGTATAACTTTTTTAAGAAAAACATAAATGAAAACTCAGGGTTGTTCCATAGCAGCAGGTTGCGATACATCGTAATCATACAGCACCAAGGTGTTCAGGATGAAGCAGCTCCCTGCACCATGTGACAGGAAGGGACCGATGGTTCAGAGCATGGTGGTGTCCAGGATGAAGTGACTCCCCTACCAAGCACCAACAGTTCAGACTGGACTCCAGGGTGGGGAGAAGTGCTGTATTACATGGTGCAGTGGTGACAGCAGAGGACCACAGTTTTGAGAGGGTCATACAGACACCTTCACCAGAATTCCCAAACATTATTTGCTAGCATTGCAAGCGTTATACTGCCACACACACACCTGGATTTGAGGGCTTTATACTTGCACCATATCACATCTTGAGTTTTGAAGGCATCATGTTATGTGAATAGCATCACATTATTGCAACACACCTATTTTGTTATTATAGAAAAAGCATTACAAGGAATCCATGACGATATTATGGGACTGTATTGTTCTTCTAATAAAAGTGCTAAAGATATTGATTCTAGAAAGCATCATGTCATTGCACTATAAGGATTTTATAACAATATGCTAATAACTGGAGACTCTTCTTGTACTAACAATTTAGATTTTTGCTGATTTTTTGCAATGCATTGCGACAAAGCGCTTCTGTAAATCAGATATCTGTCACTCTTTCTGATCATAAACAGCATAAGTAAAGTGATTGTGCAGACATTTGGATTATTGTGCATGACTAATGTTCCAAGCGTACACACCAAACATGACTCCAAACAATTGCTTTAGTTTTGAAACACTGGCAACAAGTAAACGAAACCATAACCACCACACCAGACTGGAAAGTCCCGGCTGTTTAACCAAACTTACCCATGTGACCCAATCATGATGGAGGAAAATCATGACATCATCAGTATCTGAGAAAGTAAGATCTGGCATGAAACACAAAGATACTTTGGGATCATTCATTTAGTTTTTTATGCTGCTTATCATCTCTAGGACCACAGAGGGCCTGGAACCTGTTACAGGGAACTTAACACAAAGGTTAATATGGGGTCAATACAGGTTTAATTTAACAAATGTTTTACATGCAGAAGATTTTAAACAAATATATAAAGTGTGTTAAAATGACATTATAAAAAAATTGCTTTGTTAATGCATTTATGCACACTATATTACTTCACTATATGTTAGTTTTGGAAAAATAATGGGGGGGTGAAAACTTACTCTACAAACAGTTCACACCTTTTCACATTATCACTGGTACACAGATCAATGAGCTGCACCGTTACAGACGTTTTTGACAGTCATCAAATACAACTGACATAATAAAATGAGAAAATGTGCACCTAGTAGACTAAGTAAAAAAATAATAAATGTATATATATGGGTGATTCCATCTCAAATCAACCAGTGAGTGCCAACACATGATCACAAATTTTGCTTATTTTTGTTCAACAATTGTTGGTATTGGCATGAAAATACGACCCCCCCCCCCTCCCCCCCCCAAGAAAAAAAAGAAAAAAAAGACAATTTTTTTGTCCCAACTCCCGCTTGTTAAAAGATGGCAGCCATCTTGACTTTTGGCCTGGACGCGCTTCGAGACATGCCACGTCCCATTTTGAAATCCTCTTTTCCTTGATAACTCATCTGCTAGAAGTCATATGGGTGAAACTGGGTGTATTTATGCAATTTGTCATGTAGATTCAGATTCTGCAATCAGAATTCGGCTATCTCTTGTGGTTATGGAGATATTTCTGAAAATAAAATACCCCTTTTCGACCCCCCAGAACCCAAGGTCTGCATGTATATATGTTACTCAAAAAAATAGGGGTTACTTCACATCACCTCATCTTGAAAATAAATAAAATCCAGGGGTGTGTTATGCCCTGTTTTATAGAAATCATCAAAAATTTAATGTCCTGGTTTTGCAACATTTTATGATTTGACACACAGAAATGTACAGCAATACCTGTAGAATACTTAATGCATACTCTCAAAATCTGCTCTTTTCAAAGTGAAAGTTACCTCAAATTCTTCTGTAATGTATATCTAGTCAAAGACTGATAATGACGTTATTCATCTCTCTACACTGAAAGAACCAATCCCAGTTTTTGTTTCATCACACTGGGTTTCTGGGGCGTAGCACGTCTCGAAGCGCTTCGAGGCCAAAAATCAAGATGGCTGCCATTTTTTAATGAGCGGGAGTTGGGACCAAAATTTATTTATTTATTTTTTCATGCCAATACCAACAATTGGTGAAAAAATCAGCAAAATCTGAGAAGTGATGGTGGAAAATTTCTCTTCCACTGGTTGATTTAAGATAGAGAGATACTGCACATTTTGAAAGCCCTACAGTAGGAGTCTACTTTCATACCAGCCATACACCACTTGGATGGGTCACATATCACTGATAAACTTCAATCCACAGCACCTTAAAACAAGTGCAAATTTAGCTTTTGGCCACTTGTAAAAAGAGATTCTTTTTCTCTGTGGCTATCACCTGGGTAATGTTTACATCTTATTTCTCTTCTATTTTTATGGCACATTTATTTATTTATTTATTTATTTATTTATTTTAAATCAATATAACCAACATGTTCATACATGCCAAACAAACACCACACGAACTGTCCCTTGCTGAAGTTTTCCGATGACTCTAGAAACAATAGGTTCCCCAATATTGTGTGCAAAATTAATTAACAGTATCAGAAGCCCCCTGTAGTTTCTTCTTCTGAAGGCTGATGGGCTCACTGGTCCAAATTCATCTTTTTTCTTTGTTAAATTGAGTAGACGACATACTAGCTACTTCTTTTTTTAAAATGTCAGTCATAAATTTTTAGTTGGTCTTGCTGGTCACAATAATCCTATATCCAGCCTTTGATATAAGCAGTTCTTGGTTCTAGACAAACAAACAGCTAGTGCTGCTGTGGAACCAGTTCTTTGGTTGTTTAAACACGATGAACTGGTTTGAGATTAGGTTCTGGTTTTAAACCACTGCCTTGGAACTGCCTTGGTGGAAAAGGGGAATCTGTTACATACATGTATATTGCACATTTAAAAAATATATAAAATATAAACCATGATACAATGCTTGTAACAGCAGAACCATGAATAAATATTTACATCCCTTTTCACAGTTTGCATCATTTTAACAATTAATTTAAACCTAAGCAAAATGTAAGTTAAGTGCAGGACTAATACTGTAGGCATTTACTGCATGTGCACATCAGGATCCTCTGATTTCGGCCTGTTATTCTAAGCAAAATCTCTCAAGCTCTATAAAAGGGGAGGGAAATCAATGTTGGTGAACAGCTGTTTTTTAATTCTTGCCCAAAAATTATATGATTTATATATCAGCCATTTGGAAGGTGAAACTCCACCCTATTAAAACAATAACTAATAAAATGGTGTTACATGCTTTTCTCATATTAACAAAATGCAGATGTTGTCTGAATTTTTGCTTGAAAACACTGTACCACATACTGTATCACACTTTAAGAAACAAATTTAAGAAACAAGCTTCATATAATACTTAAATCAACTTGGAGCCATCAAAACAAAACATGCATTTAAACATGCAATTGTCAAAACTATCATTTGATCCTTTTCATGGATTATAAAAGTAGAATAAAAATCTACATAAACATTAGTAATTAAATAATTTAATCTCTTTCTCTTACACACACACACACACACACACTCTCTCTCTCGCTCTCTCACACACACACACACACACACACACACACACACACACACACACACACACACACACACAGAAATCATCAAATCACTATTATAGCATTTAAAAATAAAACAAAACCTCTTCTTTAAATTGAGAATGAAATTACACAAATTGGGTAAAGAACTCATCTTTTATAATCATTAAAGATGTCATTCTTTTCGAAAACTCCTGTATTAAACTGAATCCTTTGTTTCCATCTCGTCTCCGCTGAGAGGATTTGTGTGTATGTATCACACCTTCAGTTCTCTTCTTTTTGAAATATGTCAAGCTGTGGTTGAACTGGTCTCTTGGCTGTTGTGAAAATGCGAACAGCGTGAAAAATGTCTCTAATTTACATGGGCCTGTGAGCAGCGCATTACAATACTGAACTCTGATTGGCTAATTATCATTATTTGTAGCTCACAGATGATACATTTTAATATTGGAGAGTTTTAATATTTCATTTTCATGACAAATATTATATACACTAATGTACTGTAATACACAGCATTATTTATCTGGTATATAATTTATTATTTACCCTCAAATCAAGCCCTGCTGATAACTGTTATATGTTAATATCAGATATATAAGGAGAAATACTATTCTGAGGTGGTATACCGTAAAGCAAGCATAACAAACATGACACCAAACAGTAGCTCTAGTTTAAAAAATCACTGGAGAACAAAACGAAACCTTCACAACCAAACCAGCCTGGTAGGTCCCTGTTGATACAAATCTTTACTCTCTGAGCCAATCATAAGGTAGGAATGTTATTACATTATCAGTCTCTGGGTGAAGATGCATTGGTGGCTCAGTAGGAGGTTTCTCACCTGCCATGAGGAAGGCCCAAGTTAGAAATGCCCAAACCCCAGCCATTGGATGCCATGCCGGTGTTATGCCCTAAAACGCCCCCCTGCCACGGATTGCCCCCCATTACACAATCGCTATCTTCAAAGACCGCCGCCGCCCCTTTTCTTTCGAACGCGTTAGCGAGTGTTTTTCTTTCCCTGCGCTCGGTTTTGTGAACACAGTTGAGTTCAGTAACATGATGGAAACAATTACCTTAACAGTAGCAACAACAACCATTATGATCACATTTTGTTGCTTAAATTTTTATTGCTTAAATTTTTCGCAGCTCTGTCCTCTTTGCATTGCTACGTGTTTATTTACTTCCTTTTCGCATCGCACATATAATGCACTCTAAAATCGACACTATCAAACTTTGAAATTATATAACATCCAATCAAACTTCACGTTATTATAAGTAACGAATTTGTCACGACTCTTCTCTTATGCAGCACGAATAAAAAGATAATAAAAATTACACTAAGCCTGTGATGATGCCCCCCTGCCCCTATCCAACACTGGCTGGGAAGATGAACCCAGACTTTCCAAAACTTACTATTATTTCTTCAGATGAAACTAAGCTAGATGAAACAAACCTGCAGCACTTACTGGTACATGGCCTGTGTTTACGTTACCTTGGTAACAACCAACGGAACCACCTTACCCCCACCTCCAACAACCCCTCCCCCCCCCCCCCCGCCCCAAAAGAGGGCATGTTTAATTTAAAGTTACCCATTGTGTGTCTTCATCGCCACTACCACAATAGTAGCACAAGTTGCTGAGATCTTCTGTAAAAACTAAAAGAAATACATTCTACAAACCGGATTCCAAAAAAGTTGGGACACTAAACAAATTGTGAATAAAAACTGAATGCAATGATGTGGAGCAAGATCCACAAGCACAGGCGTTTTCATTGGGCCAGGGATCATTTAAAATGGAGTGTGGCAAAATGGAAGTCTGTTCTATGGTCAGACGAGTCACGATTCGAAGTTCTTGTTGGAAATGTGGGACACCATGTCATCCGGACCAAAGAGGACAAGGACAACCCAAGTTGTTATCAACGCTCAGTTCAGAAGCCTGCATCTCTGATGGTATGGGGTTGCATGAGTGCGTGTGGCATGGGCAGCTTGCATGTCTGGAAAGGAACCATCAATGCAGAACAATATATTCAGGTTCTAGAACAACATATGCTCCCATCCAGACGTCATCTCTTTCAGGGAAGACCCTGCATTTTTCAACAAGATAATGCCACACCACATTCTGCATCAATCACAACATCATGGCTGCGTAGGAGAAGGATCCGGGTACTGAAATGGCCAGTCTGCAGTCCAGATCTTTCCCCTATAGAGAACATTTGGCGCATCATAAAGAGGAACGTGCGACAAAGAAGGCCCAAGACGATTGAACAGTTAGAGGCCTGTATTAGACAAGAATGGGAGAGCATTCCTATTTCTAAACTTGAGAAACTGGTCTCCTCGGTCCCCAGACGTCTGTTGAGTGTTGTAAGAAGAAGGGGAGATGCCACACAGTGGTGAAAATGGCCTTGCCCCAACTTTTTTGGGATTTGTTGACACCATGACATTTTGATTCACCATATTTTTCCCTTAAAATGATACATTTTCTCAGTTTAAACTTTTGTTCCGTGATTTATGTTCTATTCTGAATAAAATATTGACATTTGCCATCTCCACATCATTGCATTCAGTTTTTATTCACAATTTGTTTAGTGTCCCAACTTTTTTGGAATCCGGTTTGTATATACTATTTCCACAAACTATTTAAAGAGATATATTCTTTCCACTGTGAGTTCAGTTTTCATAATGTCTAACAATAAAAAAAAGGAATGGTCTGTTTACCAAAAAAAGATACACACCTGAATTCTGGAGGAGGGTGGTGGCTACTGTATATCAAGCCTAATTTTTTTCACCTCTTTCTCTGATGTGGTGAAATTAAAAATTTCACCCCGAAGAATCTTTTCTGCAAACTGAAAAAAAATTGTATAGTAGATTGCCTGAACTATTAAACTGCTGATCAATGTTACTCGTTTAACTTAAAAAATGTATATAGTTGTGTTGTGCAGTTTTTAACACTCTTAGCACAGGATCATATGCTAACCTTTAATCCTAGGACACCACAAGATACAGAGTCCTGCTGCAGAGTGTGAGGCAGGCTGCTACAGGACCACCTTAAAATATCGTGGCCACACTTTCGCATAAATGCCCTTGCATACAAAGAGAAACATTTTAACATTTAAAATGCTGTCATGTGATTTAAAGCATTAAATGGATATTTGTTCTTTTGACTGTCAGTAAGATACAGGCAGTGGCAAATTTACCTTGTGGTCTCCAGATTCTCCCAGGGGATCCAAAAGCAGGTACCGCTTCTCATGAGGATACAGAACTTATATATTAGTCAAATTGTAATATAAACTTGTCAATCATAAATGCAATCATAACCATATTATAGAGCATCTTAGCTGTCTAATGTGATTTTTAGGAGTTTGGGGTAAAGCTATCTTCCTACAATACAATGGGTTAAAGACTGCTATCATTTCGGTGTTTATCTTAAAAATAGTGAATGATTTAGCAAAACACGGACTCACTCTGGAAGCTATCCGAGGTTTTGTTGATTGTAAATAATTACTAACAAATATATATAAGAAATCTGTAAAATGTTAATGTCACCGTTTACTGTGTAATGTTAGTTTTAAGTTTAAACGTGATCTGTTTTAACAATGTCTTTTATTTGCAAAGGAACACCGGAATCACCTGTAATCAAAGGTTTTAAATGATGTGTGTTAACCTTTTTGTGCACAGTGCCATTTTGTCCAAGAATTTCAGCACATTTTCCATCCAGGGACAAAATTGTAAAAGGACCAAGAAAAATTGGCTCCAATTTTCTCCCCTTCCTTTGCTCACTACTGTACGTTTGTTCTGCCTCCACACCTGGTCCCCAACCTTAAAGTCTACAATGGGTGCACCAGACCTGACTCTCCGCTGTACGTGTTCCTGTTGTTTTTTTTTTACATTTGCTTGTACAATTTGTTTGATTGAGTCGAGTCTTTTTATGTCCTCACAGACAGCTTCCTCAGGAATGACTGCTTCCACGCTACTGTCAACCTGTAAATAATAGAGTAAAAGTCTTAGGAGTAAAAACATAAATAATATCTGTACACACACATGCACACATCCCTTTACTAACCAAATAATCCTGTGGCACTTCAGAGGGATACCGAGCCTCTCTCCCAAACATTAAAAAATAAGGGGAGTACTGTACTTGGTGGTGGCCTGGGTTTTAGTTCGAAGGCCGAACATCACTGCATCCAAGTACTCATCCCATGTGTCTAATCTTTCCTCCACCAGTTTTCCAAGTGCTCTGAAAGACATTTTAGACATCACAATGGCACAATAAAACTTTTAAATACATAAAAAAACAGCAATCAACCATAACACTGACTGGACAATCATGGACACATTCATACACACTTGCACTAAATACTCATACATCTGGACAATTGCACATGTCACCTTTCATGCATATTTGCACAACCACGGACACTTTAATTCTATATACATATATACTCTATCTACTCTATATTTCTATTTTTTTGCAATATTTTATTATGCCCTTATTGTACAGTTAATTTTACTAGTTAAAATTATTTCTTTAGTATTTCCTTTTTATTGATTGTTTATTTTACCTACAAGCTTTTATTTTCTTTTTTTAAGGTCACTGGCGGTCGTATAAAGCATTTCACTGCATATTATACTGTGTATGATTGTGTATGTGACTAATAAAATTTTAATTTTAATTTGAACAAAGCTCTTACACGTGAAACATCATGCACATCTTAACTTTAACATTTTAAAGGCATTTTTAAGATGTATATGCTTATGATTTGGAAAGACAAATAATTGACACAGTAGAACTTTTGTAACACACACTTTACTTACCTTTGAATAGTTCCATTTAATCTTGTCACCAAGCCATTTGTTTGGGGATGATAAGGGGAGCAAAGACTTCGCTTGATGCCAAGCTTGGCACACAGACCATTGTTTATCTATGAGCAAAAATGTGAAAAGGTATACAATTCCTTGAAAGAAATTTGGATGCACACACACTTAAGAAATTGAGGCCAAAATTATATTACATAGTTATATATTTGTAATATTATATTACATGATCAACCATAACTATGTAAAACATTATGACCAATATTCAGTGTTCGCCTTGTGCTTATGGAGCAGATCTGGCCCCCTCTTTTCCTGCTAAGCAGACTGTGATGCAATGGGTGTTATTTCTATCCTGGCGAACATTGACTATTTTCTCTGATTTGTGCTGTAGAACATGCATGGGTGAGCCTTGGGTGCCCATGAGTGCCCATTAGTTTTATGTACATTTGCTGATGAATGTTATTCATGTAACCTATGACATTATATCAATACATATAGTGGTCAAGTGGTCATAAAGTTATGGCTAATCGCAGTGTAATTATATATACAGTACATTTATACACACACATATAAGTATATATATATATGTGTGTGTGTGTGTGTGTGTGTGTGTGTGTGTGTGTGTGTGTGTGTGTGTGTGTGTGTGTGCTTGTGCACCCATACCAAATTAACAAATTCCTTTCCTTGATCAGTGAGGATTCTTTTTGGAACCTCAAACTGGTAGACGAAATGAAAGACGCACGCTGCAACTTCTTCTGCTCGTTTTGAGCTTAAGCTGTAAGCTTGTGGCCATTTAGTCAAATAATCGACCATCACACAGATGTACTTGTACCCACTCTTGGTGACCGTCAGTGGCCCTATTACAGTAGGTCCATGCCCACCAACTCAAATGTGTGTGTAACCTAAAAAAAACAGTTTTGTGACTTTCATATGCAGGTTTTATTATATAAGTTTTTTTATTGTTATTATTACTATTTGTTTTCCTGCCTACACAAGAACAGTTATACAACAGATTGGCAAGAAATACAATTTATTAATAAATGCTAAAATACCTTTATAGGAGTGTACTTCACTTCTTGTTTAATAATCCGTTGTGCAGCCTGACAGGGTAAACATTCGGACACCTGTATTAAACAAATATTATCAATTTGTTTATCAGCATTAAACAAATAAGAGTTACAGTTGTAAATAATGTGTAACTAATGTTGTAATGTGAAAGTTCACAGTCAAAATGTGTTGAAGAGATTTCTTAAAAGTAATAGAAACTATTTTCTTTGGATATTTACCCATTTGTTGATGTCATCAGTCATACCAGGCCAATAAAACCTTTTAGCAATTGGTTTTTTTCTGACCTGTGTGGGCTCCCATCGGACTTGAATGAAAGTCTTTAAAAATTTAACTGACTTCTTCAGCTCCACAAACCATTTTGGCTTTATTTTCACCCTTAGTGCCACCTAACTTGAATAACACGTCTCCTGTCATGAAATTAATAAATGTTTAGTGCCACCTTACTGGAGTAAGACACACAATGCTCTGTAATTAACTAATTCTGTAAGCATAAATTTAAAAACATGTTTAGATGGTCTATATGATATGAAGACTAGGGTTGGGTCAATAAACGATATCATATCGAATCGCGATTTATTTGATTTTAAAAACGATGAAAAGCTCTAGACATTTTTTGCTCGATATGGATTAATCTAAGAGCCAATCACACAGCAGAACAATACGGCAGCCAATCAGCTTGTGCGTGCCGTGCAGGTCAAAGTTAATTTCCTACCGCACTTTGCGAAGCAAACTTGACACCAGGACGACAAAAAAAATTAGTGGAAGCAGTGATTCACGAAAGTGAATCTAACCGAGTTATTATCCAAAGATGTTGAAATTGTCAACAAAAAAGGTAGCACGAACTCCGTTATATGAACGCATCACCCACACGACCACACTGAGAGCATGAAAATGCGGCCCGATGCTACTCCGTCAACTAGCAGGGCTAGCAGTGGGGCTGTACCAAAGCAGATATCGCTCGTGTCGTCTTTCGTGGCCATTACACCTTATGAAAGGTGTCCAAAAGGAGCAAGGATATAACCAGGGCTGTTTCTAACTTTCTAGCGAAAGATATGATGCCCCTAAGCACACGAGCCTGAAGTTACCTCCTTATTCGCAGCTTCCGATTCGTTTGGCTCCTTATTGCGCAGCGTCTCATTCTGCGGCTGAAGTTTAGCTCCTTATTCGCCTCGCACACTGCACTTGGGTGTAAATTTTATTACAAAACTATCTATCTGATAGATACACCATCCCATGTATTGTCTCCTGAACTAAACTATGGCTACAATGCAGTATTGGAAACAGTAAATATCACACAGAGCATTCACCTTTGTCCTGTTTTTTTTTCTAAGACATGATATAATTTATATACATACAGTGAATTCTAGGATAATTATTAAAATCCTGTGTTTCGTGTGTGTGTGTGTGAGACAGAGAGAGAGAGAGAGAGAGAGTGAAAGAGCACTCCATAACATAATAGCACTGTGTAAAAGTTTTAAACCTTTACTATGGAAGATTATTTTATGACTTCATTATTAAATTTATACAAAGAAACATCTCTAATTTTCAAATATTAATATTCCAGCAACAAATGTTCTTTTCATCTTCATATCAAAATATCTGTAGGCCAGATTGTTCTTACATTGATATGCAAAGCTACTCTACTTTCCTGTGTATAAAGTAAATAAAGTTCATTCATTCATTTTCTATACCGCTTAATCCTGTGTTCAGGGTCGCGGGGGACCTGGAGCCTATCCCAGGGGACTACAGGCACTTGGCGGGGTACACCCTGGACAGGGTGCCAATCCATCGCAGGGCACACACACATACACACACTCACACACCCAATCACACTACGGGCAATTTAGGAACGCCAATTAGCCTAATCTGCATATCTTTGGACTGTAGGAGGAAACCGGAGTACCCGGAGGAAACCCACCAAGCACGGGGAGAACATGCAGACTCCATGCACACAGAGACGGGAATCGAGCCTGGCCGGGGAATCGAACCCAGACCCTGGAGGTGCAAGGCGACAGTCCTAACCACTACACCACCGCGCCGCCGTAAATAAAGTTTAGATTTTTAAATTAATTTAAATTTAAAGTACCAGAAAAACACACAATGAAATGCAATTCTTTAAAGCAGTCAACAGGAATAATTATCTAATAATCATGCCCGTTGATTCCACTTTGTGTGAGGAATATACAGTATATACAGTGAAACCTCGGATTACGAGTAACGCAGTTTGTGAGTGTTCCGCAAGACGAGCAAAGAATTTTATAATATTTGACTTGAAAAAAACGAGCAAGTCTTGGTTTACGAGCACCAAATATCATGTATCATGCATGCGCTTCTTGTTTCTCTCTCTTGTGCTGCGGAATTGTGGGTAACCGTCTCTCCTGCTGGGTCTTAGTGCTCGTCTCTCACTGGTATAATCAGCATCCCTACACGCACGCATGCCGGTTCACTCTCTCTCTCTCTCTCTCTCTCTCTTGCCTTTAGTGTGTGTGTTTGTGAACCGGCACGGTGTCAAATTACGCACACACACATAACGACAGAACCAAACACACACACACACACACAGCGCCTGTGTGCATAAATGGAAACACTTGTCTGTCGGGATTTATTTTAACTTTTTTTTAAAGGTAAAGTGCAGGTTAATTGGTTTTATTTTTACTTTATATTTTGTATTAAGTATTTTTATTAAATTCTTTGGGCTGTGGAACGAATAATTTGAGTTTTCTTTGGTTTATGAGTGTTTTGGAATACGAGCCCACTTCCGGAACGAATTATGCTCGTAATCCAAGGTTCCACTGTATATAAAAAGGATGGTAGCGTTCTTCTCTTGCAGCACCCTCGAAATTAAGTTTTGGGAGTTAAACTTATATTTTGTTAATAAAACTGTTCTTAAAAATTTGACATGTTTTGCAATCATGTTGTATGGTTAGTTATAGTGGTTATATACAATTATATACGAGCACTGACCATATTAATGTTGCCACATGACTTTGATTAGTATTGCCGGCACCAAGCTTCTCTGTAAGGCTCAATAAGTCCCGGTTCTGTGCCCATGCCAAGTTCAGGCCCCACTCACATCAAAAATCTCAATTTGTGTCACCATCAGGTCTGCAACTCCTACAGTATTTCATAACAATGCATAATGTCTTACTAGAAAAGCATAACTTCTTACAGGATTAACATTACATATTTATAAGAAAAGCATGACTTCTTACATGAAAAAAAGCATAACTTCTTACACACAATTGTGTGATTATACGAATAACATCACATTATTCCAATAAACCTATTTCATTATTGAAAAAAAAGCATTATTACTAAATTATCTTTCAATATAAGAAAGTGAGCCAAGTGCTAAATATGAAACTTTTCTTGAACTAACAAGATGCTGATGTTTTGGTTCTTGCATTGTAAGCACTTCTGTACGTATCAGATATCTGTGACACTTTACATTCATTAATAGTTCCATGCATTAAAGTAAATTTGGATTATTGTGTGTAACTAAAGTTCTAAGCATACAGTATACACCAATCACTAGCGCTAGTTTAGAAACACAACAAGTAAACAAAACCAGAACCAGACAGGAAAGTCCCTGCTGTTGAATATAACTTTACCATGTGAGCCAATCATGACGGAGGAAAATTATTTAATTATCAGTACTGTATCTGGAGAAACTAATTTAAAAAATTAGGTATGAAACACGAAGATAATATGGGAGCTGTAGCATCATGAGGGCCTGGCCAGATACACTATACAGAAGTGACTAAGTGACTGGGAATTACTGGACCAATGGGCATGACTAAGTCAGACATTACCTGATCATTGACACATCTTACCAAATGCAGAATTGGCTCATGAAGCCCTTTTTGGACATTGACACACCGACTCCTGAACAGCACACCTACAGTTACAGGCTAAGCAGTACATGATCAGTTGTGGAGATACTTTCTGCTAAATTAAACACTTATTTGCCAAATTTTACAAGACATGAAGTCTAAACTCAACCTGGTTTTTACTTTGTAAATTACATTTAACAAGATCATAAAAACAATAAGATGAATTGATCATAACAGTAAACAGTCTCACAAACAATAATTCTACCACTAAAATTATATAGTTAATATGTTAATATAAATGTGTGTGCAGACCTTCTCGGGTCTTAAAGGAGCAATGACCGTTTAAATGAAGACAGGGAACTAAATATTCATGACCAACAGTACCATTCTTCACTCGATAATATCAAAATTCCTTTTGATGATGCGTCAAATCTGCAAAGTTTACACCGCCGTCACATAATCTGGCAAATAAAAAAGGAACAATAGTGTACAAGTAAGTACAAGTGTGACTGTTACTCTAAAGCCTAGCAGACTGGTAAAATAGTACTCTCGTTCAAATTCATACTTTTGGGACTAACATACATCATCACACTGATCTAAGAGTGGTGTTCAAGTCAAAGCGGGACTTGTGATTGTTACGATATCGGATACATTTGGTTTTTGTATGTCTGGTTATGCTTGCTTTGTCTCTGCTGGTGGTGGGATAGGGTGTGTCTCCCCTTGTTTCAGGTTCCACCCTCTTCAGTGTGCCTGGAAATCTATTGGCTGCTGCTCTGCCTGTCCTTTGTTAGTCCCGCCTCCTCCCACCTGATTGGTTCTCCAGGACACCCAGAGGCCTACTTAAGGCCTTCAGACCACCATGCTACAGACCGTGTCTTTGCTTACTGCTTATCTTATGCTTGATCCTAAATGTTACTGTGTATGACCCTTTTGCTTCGTTTCTGACTACTCTTAGATTTTCCCCTTTTGATAATTGCTTGGTTTTCGATTGCCTATTCTGTGTATGACCCTTTTGCTTGTTTTGACTACGCTTTTGTTTGCCCTCTTTGTTTTGTTGGTTTGGTTGTAGATACTTTTGTATATATTTGTATTTACTTTATTTAGTGGCTTAGTAAGGAGTCGACGCCATTTTGTTTGCACTTTGTTTTTCTTGGTTTGTGGTTAGGTAGGGAGTTGAGGGAAGAACTTTGTATTTCTGTTTCTTTATTTTCGGTGCAGGTTAGTTGTGTCACTTTGGTATTAGATAGAGGTAATTTTGTTTATTGTTTTGGCCTTGTCGGCTTCTGAAGCTTACAGCCACCCTTCTGGGATTTGCTTATTCACCTTATTGTAAATAAACACTAAGCAAACGCACTTTTGGTCTCACCCCCTTCTTTCTTTTTTTCACTCCTGTTACGGCCCGACCTAGACAGGGACGTAACAGAATTGGGGGCTCGTCCGTTGCTTTTCCTCGCTCCGTCCCGTTTGTTTCAGTGTGCCTGTGTTTGTCTGGCGGCATTTGTCTTTGTGGTAGGGGAGTGTTTGTTCTTCTTAGAAATGGCTACAAAGTTTAACTTGGACCAGTTTACCATTTGCCCCACGGTAGAGCAGTTTGAGAAGTGCCGTAAGAATTCTCTAAAACAAGGCATAAAACTGATTTGATTTTACAGAGCCCAATGCAGTCATTCCGGTGAACATTCCAGTGGAATGCTTTTATGAAAAACAGACTGCTTTAATCACCAAAGGCATTTTGCTCTTACCATACACAACCTCATACATAGAGAAAAAATACATAGAGTGAGAAATAAAGGGAACTTTTACTCTTATAAGTGTGTTCTGTTATTCTGCACAATCAAGGTCCCGCTTTGACTTGAACGTCCCTTATACGTACATGTCTGTGTCTCTTGTATAAAAATTATCCTAAACTTTATTTACGCATTATACGCAAAAGCTGACTGGACTAGTGAAAATAAGTTCATAAAAAAAATCGTTGGGTCAACTAAGGTTTAATTACTGAACAGACTTGCTAATGCAAGTTAACATGCACAGAATTAAAAGACTACATTTATTTGACATAGAAAAAACAGGAATTATGTGAAATAAGTTTAGAATTCAAAATAACTGTTTTCTACTGGAATGTACTGTCTTTAAAACTGTAATTTATTGCTGTGACATTAAGCTTTATTCAGCATCATTACTTAAGTATTTAGTGTCACATCATCTTCAGAAATCCCTCTAATATGAGGATCTGATCATGGTATTTTTGTATTGAGAGTTCTATATCTTTTTCGCCAATTTTATTATTAATAATAATAATAATACTAGCCTCTAAAGTTGCCTAATATTGTTTTTCAGTCCTGGGGGAAAAAGTTTTTCCACAAAACTCAATAAACGTTTGAATGAATTAAAGAATTATAATGATTTCTGAGGATCATGTGACACTGAAGACTGGAGTAATGATGCAGAAAATACAGCTTTACATCACGGCAATAATTATTATTTATTTTTTTAATACATTCCAATAGAAAAAAGCTGTTTTGATTTGTAATATTTCACATTATTCCTGTATTTCTGATCAAATAAATGTAGCGTTCATGAACAAACTCATGCGAGTTCAGTGAGATCTGCTATAAAGTACAGTTCTTCTCTCACCTTGGAAAACATATAAGAAATAAAGACATCGTATTTTACCCCTTACAGAAATGTAGATTCAAGCTGTAGCCGCCATAGAAAAAAAAACATTACAATAACAAAGATTTCAGATTAATGCATAAATAATCAGAAAAAAATTCTTGGATGAAACAGAACCTGAAGCTGGGACTTCACCTTGTGCACATGTAGAATTGAGAGAACAGGACATAGAAAGATTTGATGCTGAGACACTTGAGCACAAACTTGCACATCTTTTTTTCTATGTAAACATTATTGCATATTTCAAAATCTTTCTCTCATCATTAGAGACTTCCTAACGTTAAATGTTATGAATACTGCAAGTTTATCAAAAGTAATAATGCATAACATTGGCGCCATTTTTTTAGACTTCAGATATTGTGGCTCACCGAATGAAAATTGTCCTGAAAGGTTTCTCTGTGATGATTCATCTTTACTATTCAGGACATGTCTGGTGAGTATGTTGCATTGATTCTCTGCAGGCACTTTGACAAAAATACAGCTGTTAACATTTGTGTTGACATTATTAAAATATCTTAATTCTTACTCATTTGAACTCAGGATCTTATTTTACTTTAGCTGATCATCTCAAACTTGTATCGTTCATAAACAACTAAATTAAGGATTTATGAGGTGTTGTTTCTGTAAATCTTTTTTCTACATTAAGCTAGTAGGATTCAAGACTTTCATGGAACAAAAAGTTAAATAACATAGAAAAGATGAATCTCAAAAGTGATTTTTTTTTTGTACTCTTTATTACACAGTGCTCCTGATGACAGACCAGAGGGATGAAAGTGGGCGTTCCTATTGTGATTGAAGATGATGACTCCTCTACCACTATGACCAGTGTCATAAACTTTGCTGTTGTGTTGGAGGAAGAGATTGTTTTGCAAAATGCTCCAAATCTGCAATCTGCTGTTGCTTAACAGTTTGACCTTTGATCTGTTTGTCTTGGATTTTCAGTACCAAAAAAATCTGAAGTTCACTTTTGAGGTGATTGAGAAGGTGTTCATTGAACTGGGCACTCACTGCTCTGCAAGGGTACTGTCCCTTAAGACTTAACTGCTTTAAAAAAACGTACTTTTTGAATTAAATTCAGAATGGAATTTAACATTTTTACAATATTCATTTTTTTAAATACACGGAATATGAAATTGTGGCTCAATGTTTAAGATCTTTGTTTTCATAATAAAAATTTTGTCTGTTCATTTTCAGGGTGAAATTAGTCTTAGTATGAACCCATACAGTGGACAGCAAGAGATCTTCCACAAACTGAAGAGTTAATATATCCTTTAGGAGTCGACGGACCCACCGGCGGGTACACTTGCATTTTTTTCTGGTAACTGTGAAAAGAACTAAAAATACTCCGTCATTTTTGATCATATACATAAGGATAGAACATCATTTGAATCTGTAAAGGGTCTATATTTATGTACCCTCACAATATCCACAAAACATTGTACTTTTTTCTAAAATAAAGAAAATAAACAGGTTGCACTTTCAGCCGTCTCAATCTCCGTGAAAATATTTTTGAAACATATCATTAAAATGAACTGAAACTCATGTGGTGTGATTAGAGCAGAGAGGTAAGTGGGTGCAGGGCCATTTTTAGCTTTGTAGGCAAGCATCAGCGTTTTCAATTTGATGTGGGCAGCTACAGGAAGCTAGTGCAGGGAGCGGAGGCGTGGGATGGTGTGGGAGAACTTGGGGAGGTTAAAAACGAGACGCGCTGCTGCATTCTGGATCAGTTGCAGAGGACGAATTGTGGACAGAGGCAGACCTGCCAGGAGTGAGTTGCAGTAGTCCAGTCTTGAAATAACAAGCGACTGAACAAGCACCTTAGTAGCCTGTGAAGAAAGAAATGGGCGAATTCTTTTGATATTGTAAAGAAGAAATCTACAAGAGCGAGTAGGGTTAGCGATGTGTGGGGAAAATTCAATTCAATTCAGTTTTATTTGTATAGCTCTTTTAACAATTGACATTGTCTCAAAACAGCTTTACACAATCAAAAGAATTATTTAAGTTTGTATGGAATGTGAATGTGTATGAATCAAAATGTTCAGATATTCCCTGGTGAGCAAGCCGAGGGCGACAGTGGCAAGGAAAAACTCCCTGAGATGGTAATAGGAAGAAACCTTGAGAAGGAACCCATCCTCATCTGGGTGAAACAGATAGCATTGAATTATCTGCATGTATACAGTGTTAAGTGTTAGGTTCAGCTATAAAAGTTGATGTTAATTGATGTTAAAATGGACTCCAGTAGTTATTGGAGACTCAGATAGACTTGTAGAAAGTTCCAGTCCTGAACTATCGAATTGTCAAGTCCTCAACGAAACAGCTGCTAACACCAGTCGAGGCCAGAACCATCTTCTAAGTAGATAGAATCATCCCCAGACACCAGACGCATCCCAAAGAGACACACGGGGCATCCATGCGACGAGACCTCCAACCAGAAACGGGGCACCAGGATGGATCAGACAGGTCCGGAGGGCAGAGGGAGTCTGGATCACTGGCAGCTCAGGAACCACATGTGTAGCTCGACAGAGAGAGAGAGAGAGAGTGAAAGGGGGAGACAGGGGGAGAGAGGAAAGAGAAAGAGGGGGAGAAAGAGAAGAGGAGGAGAGATGGCAATTAGGTATGGTCACAGTCACAATGTACAAATCGGATTCCAAAAAAGTTGGGACACTAAACAAATTGTGAATAAAAACTGAATGCAATGATGTGGAGATGGCAAATGTCAATATTTTATTCAGAATAGAACATAGATGACAGATCAAAAGTTTAATCCGAGAAAATGTATCATTTTAAAGGAAAAATATGTTGATTCCAAATTTCACGGTGTCAACAAATCCCAAAAAAGTTGGGACAAGTAGCAATAAGAGGCTGGAAAAAGTCAATTTGAGCATAACGAAGAGCTGGAAGACCAATTAACAGTAATTAGGTTAATTGGCAACATGATTGGGTATAAAAAGAGCTTCTCAGAGTGGCAGTGTCTCTCAGAAGCCAAGATGGGTAGAGGATCACCAATTCCCACAATGTTGCACAGAAAGATACAGTAGTGGAGCAATATCACAAAGGCGAAAAATTGCAAAGACTTTGCAGTTATCATCATCAACTGTGCATAATATCATCCGAAGATTCAGAGAATCTGGAACAATCTCTGTGCGTAAGGGTCAAGGGCGTAAAACCATACTGGATGCCCGTGATCTCCGGGCCCTTAAACGACACTGCACCACAAACAGGAATGCTACTGTAAAGGAAATCACAGAATGGGCTCAGGAATACTTCCAGAAACCATCGTCAGTGAACACAATCCACCATGTCATCCGCCGTTGCCAGCTGAAACTCTACAGTGCAAAGAAGAAGCCATTACTAAGCAAGATCCACAAGCACAGGCATTTTCATTGGGCCAGGGATCATTTAAAATGGAGTGTGGCAAAATGGAAGACTGTTCTGTGGTCAGACGAGTCACGATTCGAAGTTCTTGTTGGAAATGTGGGACACCATGTCATCCGGACCAAAGAGGACAAGGACAACCCAAGTTGTTATCAACGCTCAGTTCAGAAGCCTGCATCTCTGATGGTACTGTATGGGGTTGCATGAGTGCGTGTGGCATGGGCAGCTTGCATGTCTGGAAAGGCACCATCAATGCAGAAAAATATATTCAGGTTCTAGAACAACATATGCTCCCATCCAGACGTCATCTCTTTCAGGGAAGACCTGCATTCTTCAACAAGATAATGCCAGACCACATTCTGCATCAATCACAACATCATGGCTGCGTAGGAGAAGGATCCGGGTACTGAAATGGCCAGTCTGCAGTCCAGATCTTTCCCCTATAGAGAACATTTGGCGCATCATAAAGAGGAAGGTGCGACAAAGAAGGCCCAAGACGATTGAACAGTTATGGATATAAATGCTGTTCTCAGAGGGTCTTCTGGATTCTCAAAATGAATGTTAAAATCTCCAGCAATTAACACTTTGTCTACAGAAACGACCAGGTCTGAGATGAAATCTGCAAATTCACTAAGAAATTCAGAATACGGCCCTGGAGGTCTGTAAATTATAATTAGTGGAATCGACTGAGCTGATTTAATATACTTAAATAGACTTACAGTGGTGTGAAAAACTATTTGCCCCCCTCCTGATTTCTTATTCTTTTGCATGTTTGTCACACAAAATGTTTCTGATCATCAAACACATTTAACTATTAGTCGAAGATAACACAAGTAAACACAAAATGCAGTCTTTAAATGAGGGGTTTTATTATTTAGGGAGAAAAAAAATCTAAACCTACATGGCCCTGTGTGAAAAAGTAATTGCCCCCTGAACCTAATAACTGGTTGGGCCACCCTTAGCAGCAATAACTGCAATCAAGCTTTTGCGATAACTTGCAATGAGTCTTTTACAGCGCTCTGGAGGAATTTTGGCCCACTCATCTTTGCAGAATTGTTGTAATTCAGCTTTATTTGAGGGTTTTCTAGCATGAACCACCTTTTTAAGGTCATGCCACAACATCTCAATAGGATTCAGGTCAGGACTTTGACTAGGCCACTCCAAAGTCTTCATTTTGTTTTTCTTCAGCCATTCAGAGGTGGATTTGCTGGTGTGTTTTGGGTCATTGTCCTGCTGCAGCACCCAAGATCGCTTCAGCTTGAGTTGACGAACAGATGGCCGGACATTCTCCTTCAGGATTTTTTGGTAGACAGTAGAATTCATGGTTCCATCTATCACAGCAAGCCTTCCAGGTCCTGAAGCAGCAAAACAACCCCAGACCATCACACTACCACCACCATATTTTACTGTTGGTATGATGTTCTTTTTCTGAAATGCTGTGTTACTTTTACGCCAGATGTAACGGGACACGCACCTTCCAAAAAGTTAAACTTTTGTCTCGTCGGTCCACCAGGTATTTTCCCAAAAGTCTTGGCAATCATTGAGATGTTTTTTAGCAAAATTGAGACGAGCCTTAATGTTCTTTTTGCTTAAAAGTGGTTTGCGCCTTGGAAATCTGCCATGCAGGCCGTTTTTGCCCAGTCTCTTTCTTATGGTGGAGTCGTGAACACTGACCTTAATTGAGGCAAGTGAGGCCTGCAGTTCTTTAGATGTTGTCCTGGGGTCTTTTGTGGCCTCTCGGATGAGTTGTCTCTGCGCTCTTGGGGTAATTTTGGTCGGCCGGCCACTCCTGGGAAGGTTCACCACTGTTCCATGTTTTTGCCATTTGTGGATAATGGCTCTCACTGTGGTTTGCTGGAGTCCCAAAGCTTTAGAAACGGCTTCATAAACTTTACCAGACCGATAGATCTCAATAACTTTTGTTCTCATTTGTTCCTGAATTTCTTTGGATCTTGGCATGATGTCTAGCTTTTGAGGTGCTTTTGGTCTACTTCTCTGTGTCAGGTAGCTCCTATTTAAGTGATTTCTTGATTGAAACAGGTGTGGCAGTAATCAGGCCTGGGGGTGACTACAGAAATTGAGCTCAGGTGTGATAAACCACAGTTAAGTTATTTTTTAACAAGGGGGGCAATCACTTTTTCACACAGGGCCATGTAGATTTGGATTTTTTTTCTCCCTTAATAACGTAAACCTTCATTTAAAAACTGCATTTTGTGTTCAATTATGTTATCTTTGACTAATAGTTAACGGTTTTTGATGAGCAGAAACATTTAAGTGTGACAAACATGCAAAAGAATAAGAAATCAGGAAGGGGGCAAATAGTTTTTCACACCACTGTATGTTACTATAGAGAATTTCAAATGAGTTAAATTTGTGTCGGTGTTTTTGTACGATAGACAGATTATCATTATGAATAACTGCGACGCCTCCTCTACCAGTTAACCGAGGCTGGTGTATGTAGCTGTATCCAGGAGGACTAGCTTCATTTAGAGCTACATACTCGTCCTGTTTAACCCATGTTTCAGTTAAACAGAGTATATCAAACGCCTGATCTGTGATAATTTCATTAGCAATAACTGCTTTTGATGCGAGAGATCTAATATTTAACAATCCTAGCTTCAGATCAGAGGTGCCGGCTGCGCATTCAGTATGATCGGAGTTTGTGGTCTTTATGTTAATTAGATTATTAAAACAGACTTTCTGAGTCTTTCTACATTTCTACAAAATGACAGATGATTGTCCACGGTTACCCCAAGATTGCGGGCAGTGGCTGAAGGAGTTATTTTGTTGTTGTCCAGAGATATCACAAGGTCTTGACCTGGGGATGAGTCACAAGGGATGAACAACAGTTCAGTTTTTTTTTTTTATTCAAGGACCTGGAGCCTATCCCAGGAGACTCTGGGCACGAGGCAGGGTACACCCTGGATAGCGTGCCAATCCATTGCAGAGCACACACACACACACACACACACACACACACACTCATTCACACACTATGGTCAATTTGGGAACGCCAATTAGCCTAATCTGCATGTCTTTGGACTGTGGGAGGAAACCGGAGAACCCGGAGGAAACACAGCAAGCACGGGGAGAACATGAGAACTCCCAAAAGTATACTTAATACACTTAAAATTGTGCTTTTGTATAAATTAATTGCAACTTAAATGCACTTAGTACAAAATTAGTTGTTCCAAAGTAGCAAACTTAAAGTACTAGTCATTAGTCAGACTGCAAGTACACTTGAGTATGCTTTGCAATGCTAGGATTTAATATACAGAACTTAGCATACTTTTTTCACTTAGGCGACCAACAGACAATTAATTGGACTGAAATTTGGTGGTTCAGGGATAATCCTGGGGCTTATTTGCAGTGTCCATGCTTAGGTACTGTAAATATTCACACATGGCTCTGAGCTCAGCTCAAACAAAGCCCAGGACTGGTAGAGGCTCAGTGGTTAATGCTTTGGGTTTATGATTAGGTCAAATCCAACCTCCATGTTGCCACAGTTTGGTACTTGAGTAAGACACAATCTACAGTAACTTTACCATATTAAACCTCAAAAAGTTATTGGATCATCCAAGATATCCTTCCAGATTTGATCAGTATTTATTCATCAACACTATGTAGCTATTGATCTATTAGACAAGTTACACAATTTTATTAAATCCTAAAAATGCTGCCACTAAAAGTGTTTATTAATCTCAAAGACTGTTTTTTCATCAAAGCCATCTATGCTTCATTTATAATCTGCCTTATTCGGAATACTTACTACTTTTCATGCCAAAGTTATAAACGTACTATTAATAAGCATATTCTTATATACTTTTTTTGGAAACACTTAGACTAATCTGCATGTCTTTGGACTGTGGGAGGAAACGAGGGAAACCCAAAAAGCACAGGGAGAACATGCAAACTCCATGCACACAGACCCAGAGGCGGGAATCGAACCCCAGACCTTGGAGGTGCAAGACTACTACACCACCACACCTACACAGGCCCAACAAGGCATATCATTATTTACGTTTGTTAATTTTATGTTTATAGTGCGCAATTCAAAATGAACTATTCCACATTAATACAAGATTTTTCTTAAATAAATCTGCTAAACAGAACTGTTTATATAATCAGTTATAATCAGACAAACTGTCAAATTGTATTTCTAAATTTCTTCTTTATTCTTAAAGAAGTGACATCCATTTATTTTACAACTTTAAAGTCTAAAGTTTAATAAGAGACAGTGTACATACAGAATCAAAACAAGCTATGAGGATACAACAACAGGAAATTAAAGTTATAACTCAGAGGAAACACAATCCAGACTAAAGCAGTCTGTAGGGGGCGCTAAAGCTTCAATAATGAAAGTCCATTTTGGCAAAAAAGATTCATGATGGCTGTGTAATAATTCATGCAAATCTTAATGTATATAATTATTATTTAAAAGTAATCATTAATGTGTTCATCTTTAAAATCATGTTTCCTCAGTCTGTCGAATGTCTCTTCTGTGTGACCCACTGGATTATTATAAAGCATAGAATCAATAAACCTCATACAGTTATTTGTCATCATTGTTACATGAAGCTGGTCATAATGTAAAGGCCGATGCACATATTAAACCCTAATAGATCAGAAAGGACTTTTTATTACAGAGCAGGAACAGATAGAACAATGTCAGCAAAACCTCCAGTGTTCCCCCTCATCACACACGTTCCCCTTCAACACCTGCAAAAAATAATAAATATAGTGTGTGAGCTTAACCATACAGTGTTAAACAGGATATACACAGATAATAATGACCAGCATTAGAGCAATTACACATCAAACTTAAACCTACAGTGAGATTCACCAGTGTTTATGTCGGCACCAGGATGCGTCCTATCGAAAAGAAATCACAATCGATTAATACAATTTACAACATCATCACTACAAGGAAAGATTATCATGATTGTTATATATTTCTCAAATTAGACAAAAGTCCTTGATGGATTGGTGTAGATTGATTTAAAACTCAGGCGGCACAAATACTGCCGGTAACACAGCACAGCGCAATGATGATTAAATCAATAAATAATATAAATGTGCTTATATGAAAGCTTTGGTGGTGTGTGTTAATGGAGAGACTTCAGATATATTTCAGTTATGTCAGGTAGAACAAAAGTTATCATTACTCTTATAATGTACATTTTACCACTACTGGAATGTGTGAATGACGTCACAAAAATGTAGAGCTTTAAAAATGAGCATATTATTATTATTTTGGTCATAGAAACAGCTGAAAACAAAAATAAAAACACATGATCGTGTGTATCTGTGCTATTTCTTCACCTATGTGAGCCTTTTTTTTTTTTTGCTCAGTCATGTTCATATAGTTGGTTAAAATTAACTAAAACTCAGTTCATTATATTGCGAATTTTGTGCTGAAAAAAGAATACATCACTCTATACTGCACAATCCTGATATTCCCTAGATGTGTTTATTAAAGTACAGCAAAACAAATAATATCTAAAATACTCTGAGCTTTAAGGGCCACTCCACTGACCTGAGCATTTCTTCCTGTAATAGATGAATCCAGCAGCTGAGAGCACGAGACCCAACACCAGACCTGAAGCCCCGATAGCGATCTTACTCTTATCAGGTTCAGGCATGGAGGGATCTGTAAAGTATAATATTTTGTTTTTATTTCACAACCACAAACATTTAAAATACTCACATCCAGTGCCTTTGAGGCCAGCCGTCCGAGACGTGATTTTACAGTATATCCGGTTTAATTAATACACTCTTCATGTCAGGGAGGAGATTATACATGCTTGCCATTTTAAAATGAATGCATAGTGAATAAATCTCAGCATATGTGATCTTGTTTAATAGTAATATAACACAGCAGACTCAGTAATGTGGATCTAAATGATCAGACTCACCCCACTTATAGCTCATGGGCTTTTTGAAGCTGGCGTGTTCCACCACACAGGAGATCTCCTCTCCAGACTCAGGTTTATACTCCAGATGTGAGTGGACCTGATAGTACCAGTCTCCATCAGCCATCTCCTCTGTGGACGTCACACCTCCCTCAACCTCCTTCCCGTTCCTCAGCCAGGTCAGTTTAATGAGCTTTGGGTAAAAGCTGTAAGCGCTGCACATCAACATGGCCGGGTGTGAACCTTCTGACTTCTTCACTGAGTGAACCTTCACCTGAGGCTCAACTGAACAAATCACAAGAACATACAACACTTAATATATAATAATAATAATAATAATAATAATAATAAGAGAAGAAGATAAAGATGAAGAAGAAGAAACACACACACGTGTTTATTATGAGACTTGTGTATGTGATTAAATTAGTAATAAATAATGTAGTTATTAAATATTGAACAATCTGATAACATAATCATGACATTATATATTTTATACTCAGAATAGTTTTGTGTTATAAAATTGTCTCACTCACCCGTTTCACTAAAGATGATATCTTGGTTAAGCTTAGCGTTAGGTTTACACACAGTGTCCACACTGGCTTTCCGTGCCGCCAGGTCCGCAGTGTCTTTGTTCAGTCTCTCTGCTTGTTTGACGCCATAATCAGTGTATCCTATATTCTTCCCCAGAGTGCTGTTAAACTGCACGTACATTATCTTGTTATAAATATATTCCTCTATGTACTCCATGTCATGTAGATCCTGAGAGCTGTACCTGCACTGCGCTTCCCACCACCAAAATTGTCCATCTGATAAAGAGAATGTAGAACATCATTTACATCACAGCGAATCTGCTCTTATAGCGCTGATGACGAGTGAACTTAAAACCTCGCATGACTTTAGTCTTAAACCCATTAGAGTTCTGAGTGTACAGTTTACAGTAAAGTCCAGTTCACACTCACCCACTGTACTGTAAACTCCCAGCAGGACGAGGAGAAGAAGGTTCATGAGTTTCGCCATCGTGTCTCACACACACACACACACACACACAGTGATCACTCAGTGAGGAGAGAGTGTGTGTGAACACACTCTACTCAGACACACATGTCTGATCACACACACCAATCCTGTACTACACACACACACACAGTCACGTGTTACCAGGCAGAATTCAAACCCAATACTGTTCACCTGTACATACAGTCAGTACAGTCTAACATTACTGTCACATTATAATTACATTATAGGAGAGAAGAGTTACTGAACTTATTTTAGTTTATTATTTTACATCTCCAAGTCCTTCCTTTACACTACACTAATGTGAAGTAAAACAAAAATGTGTACAGTACTGTAGATCTGCAGTCCTGCTGCCCTGATAGTAGATTATTAACAGCATAGTATTTTATTACACATCTGTTTTTAACAGCATTACTAATGAATGTGGCGGCGCGGTGGTGTAGTGGTTAGCACTGTCGCCTTGTACCTAGATATGAATTGAAGACCTTCAGATCACAAGATCAGGCGCTACAGTGTCTTAGCAGTTGGCACTGTCCAGGGAACTGGTTTGATTCCATGTTCTCCCCGTGCTTGGTGGGTTTCCTCCCACACTCCCAAATTGCCTATAGTGTGTGAATGAGTGAGTGTGTGTGTGTGTGTGTGCCTAGCGATGGATTGGCACCTTGTCAATGGTGAACACAGACCTAAGTCTCCTGGGACAGACTCCAGGTCCCTGCAACCCTGTATACAGGATAAAGTGGTATAGATGATGAGTGAGTGAGAGACCTGACAAGTAAGAACACAGCCAGCACTCGGCCCCCAACAGTATCTGAATGCTTAAGTCACATTTACAAAAATGGATTTCACTGCATTAAAAACCGTCAAACCAACTGTTGTTTACTGTAAAAATTATAAATGAGCAGATTGTTGATACTCTGATGTGAATTAACTGAAAGTTTGGTTGAAATCTTTCCTGGCAACCATTAAAGAACTTAACGCCCATAAGTCTGCATGAAAAAGGATGGTAACCTATTTTATTAAAACACTGTAACTGTAATCCACTACTGGGTGTCTAAGTAGTTTTTGTCTAATTTTATGGACAACATGTCTAGTCATTATTGAGGGGTCGCCACAGCGGACACGCATCAACTTGGCACAGGTTTTTACGCTGGATATCCTTCCTGATGGAACCCTTCTATTTTATCCAGGCTTGGGACCAGCTGGGAATCGAACCCTGGCCTTCCGCATGGCAAGAAAGAAACTTACCACTGATGCACCAATACCCAAACACCCAGTAGTGGATTACAGTTTTAATAAAAATTTGTTTTAGTATTTTAATGAAATAGTTTAACATCCTTGGGGACTATATGTCTATTATTTGCATACGTTTTAAACATAAAAAATTGAAAGTGGAAGTTTTTTTCCCTGAAAGGTGCACTTATGGTATCTTAAAAATAATTGACACTTGGTTCAGCAGGTTGTTTTACCAATGCAGTGGAATTAATACATTTGAATGTGTGGCTTAAATGTCGAAATATGTTTATGAGCCTCTGTACAAACAAACAAAAATTATAAAAACAGTAAACGTAAAATAATCATCTAATCTAATAAACTAATCATCAGTACAGCAAGTTTTTCAGACCATGTCATACAGTACCACACTGCTGCAACACTTCAGTGGTTTAGTTATCTGTTTTGTGAAAAATGATAGAGTCCCTAAATCAGATAATTTGGCAGACATCTTTATTCAGATCGACTTATGTTTTTAATCAAATGATACAGATGAGGGCCTTACCCAAGGGCCCAACAGCAGCAACTTGACAGTCGTGGGGTTTGAACCAATTGGATCTTCTAATCAGTAGGGCCAGGGGTAGCTCAGTGGTTAAGGCATTGGACTACGGTTCGGAAGATCCCAGGTTCAAACCCCACAACCACCAAGTTGCCACTGTTGGGCCCTTGAGCAAGGCCCTTAACCCACAACTGCTCAGATGTGTAATGAGATAAAAATGTAAGTTGCTCTGGATAAGTCCATCTGCCAAATGCCTAAATGTACAGTATCTAATCAGTAGTCTAATGTCTTAACCCCTGAGATACCCCTGGCCCTATTTTAACCCTTTAAAGTTTTCATGAAAACAGTTTTTTTGTGATGTTTTTAAAATTATTTTATAGCAACTTTATTTTATATTACACTATAATATGACATTTCAGACTGACATGGGCCCGGTTTCTCGAAAGCTTCTTATCTCTAAGTAGTTCTTAAGTCGTACCTTAACCTCTCTCTTAACTTAATGGCGCATTTCCCGAAACGTTCTTACGCTAAGTATCTCTTAGCTACGTCAGACGTTCGTAAGGTTGGTCTGGAGCAACCTTAACTCATACTTAGCGTAGTTTCAGCTCTAGACGCTAGTCGCCGCCACTGAGCAGCAGTCTTTATAAACCAGCGGTGTATGCAAACACATTATGGCACGTTATCAAAGTCGTATTAATGATGGAATATACTGTAGACCTGTTAAATTTTATTTGATATCAGAACTAATAGAGTGCCTTTTAATTAGCCTATTTCATAATGTGACTAACGCATTAAAATTGCCAATCACAATTAATATTAAACAGGTGGTGAACAATTAGGCAGCGAGCGTGGTGTTGTGTGAGTCATGTACATGTTTCCTTTAGACAAAACTTCAGCCCTTTTCATATTTTCCCCGTGGTCGTTATTAAAAATATATATATAAATAAAAGTTTTGCCTTCCAAGGCAACAGATTATGGAGCTTCTTGAGCTGCTCAGACCTGCGCGTGCCAGACCAACGCGTCGTACTTACTGTACTTACTGTACTTACTGTACACTCCCCGTCCCGATGTCCAGCTGCTCGCTGCTTTTTGTTTAAAATATGTTTCATTGCTCATTAGCCATTATCCATGACTTTATGAGTTTTTCTTTTGACACGTTTTATTTTTATGAAATTTGATTTAGTTAAATGAGAAAATAACCTTGGGAGATTCAAACCCCGCATCCATTCATTTTTTCTGGGTGATTGTAATGTTTAATACCCCTACAGTATTCACTTATGCGGTTTGCCTCGCTGTGAGATGCGGTGTTACTGTATACCCCTATCTCACCTGCACGGTCTCGCGCTGTGGCCGTAGGCTTGATCATGATTCACCCCGAGTTTTTGCGCTGTGGTTACGTTTCCATCTTTCCGCGTGAAAAATTCAACGTTTAATTTTTTGCTGGTCCTCGCGGAAGCTTGCAGACTTTGTAGAACTTCGCGGAACGTTAAAGGAACGTCGTGGGCAAACGCGGCAGCTCACGGAGATGAGTCCGGCCACACAGGTGAGAGAGGGGTATTAGGCACCACACAGGTGAGAGAGGGGTATTAGGCACCACACAGGTGAGAGAGGGGTATTAGGCACCACACAGGTGAGAGAGGGGTATTAGGCACCACACAGGTGAGAGAGGGGTATTAGGCATCGTGATCCGCCTCGAGTGACCGGCGCCCGACGGTCCGCGAAGATCTACAAGGTCCGCGAGCTTCCACATGTTAAACATGTTTATTTTTTTTGCGTGGTAAAATGGAAACGTAATAACAGCACCAAAACTCGCGCCGAATCATAATGAACCGCACTTGCGGCCCCGCGTGTGAGATAGAGGTATTAAACCTCCACCCTGTCATCTCATCGTATTCATTCCATAAGTGCGCTATACAACCCCAACAACTGACACTTCACATTGTTTCTGAAGCTGGTGAAGAGTGTTATCAGCTGTTTGTCCATCAACTATGATTGGATACCCGGTTCGTTTCACGGCCACATGTTACATGAAAATATTATATATTATATTATTATATTAATTAATATTAATTTATATATTTGTCTATTATGACATGTTATTGTTAAGTTAACACATGTCGAAATAAACGCTATTAAAAGAATTTAGTGCAATGTTTAATTTGCATAGAAAGTGCCGTCTTTCTTAACACTGTCATGCAAAAGGAGTGAAAAATCGATTCCAGAGCCACCGATGTCCGCTAATTCAGGACCTTCACTGTAGACAGCGCCGCGTAACGTCGGACGTAAGAGGCAGCGACTTAAGAAGACTCCTAAGAGACAGTTCGAGAAATACACTTAGAAAAGTTATCACTTAACGTAAGATATATCTTAAGAGTCTTCTTAGCGCGCGAATAGTGTGCGTTATCGAGAAACCGGGCCATGTTTATTTCTGATATCAATCAAGCAATAATAAAATGTTAAATGACTTCTGTTTCTGTAATCATATATTCATAGTGAATAAGTTTAATAAGCTTATTCTTTGCATTAAAAATATAAACTTAAGCCAAGTCTGTGAGTATTACACTTCAGATTATTTTAACCAGAATAAAAGCATGAAAGCACTGAGAGTGTTTTTGTTCAGTATGTGAATTTTATTCCCTCCTATCTCAAAAGCACATAATGCTTCTGCTTTATAAACAGAATTGTACATTAAATCAAGAAATTTTTTTATCTTTACAAAGACAGAAAAAAAAATCATTAGCATGTCAGTAAGTGGCTGGAGGAAACTTGAAAGAAGACGTCTTCAAAGGAACATATAAGTAAATATCTAAAATACATCTGCCCTGTAACTCTCACCTGAAAGGAGAAATAAAGAGTCGTTAGGAACATTATACATCACATTATATAAACATAATATTTAATATGTTATTAAAGTGAATTCAGTAAGTTTACCTGAAGCGTCAGTTACACTGGTTTCCTTTAACGAGGAAGAAAGTTCCAGTAGCGACTCCGAGCAGTCCTACAGCCAGACCCACTCCACAGAACACAGCCGGACCCATACTGGGAATCTCAACTTCCACCTCTACACACACACACACACACACACACACACACACACACACACACACACACAGAGTGTAATATTTCTGTTTACATGCCTTCATTTAGTGAGTGACAGGTTTGTCTAAAGACAGCAGTAATTAAACACTCTGTCTCACCCCATGTCTTGGTGTCGGGTGTCTGCAGGGACTTGTGCTCCACTGTGCAGGTGTAAACGTCTCCTTCCTGTGGAGTGAAGGTCAGGTGGGAGAACTGGTTGAACGTGTGGTCTTTATTCGGGTAGTACTGACTGAGTGAGGATTTATCAGTCACATCTTCACCGTTTTTAGTCCAGCGCACTCGGACAGGTGGGGGGAAGAAACGCACTGAGTGACAGATGAGTGTGTTCTGTGTCCCCACATTCACATCATCCCGGGGATAGATGGAGTTTTGTGGAACATCTGTGGGCAAATATAAAACACATATGGCACTTTTATTCTAAAGCAATGAGATCAATTGCAATTTCTTTAATCTCTATAATTTCCTCTATTACTAGTAAAATCGATAACCTTGGACTAAGGAATGGCTTTTTTATATATATATATATATATATATAAAGAAAAATATGTTTTTCAAAAATTAGAAAGATCAGAAGTTTATTAAAAAATTTTTAATTAACTAAATTATTTCAGCCCTGTCTATACGGTGTTCCATCCATGTAGGATCCTCTGTAGTCCACCTAGGGACTGTGGAGGCCGGTGGTGAACATTGTATTTATTCCCATTTTTACAACCGCATTAGGACCTCAAGTCAACATTTACACACTACAGGCAATTTTGGAACGCCAATTAGCCTAATCTACAGGTCTTTGGACTGTGGGAGAAAACTGGAGTACGCAGAGGAAACCCATCAAGCTAGGGGAGAACATGCAAACTCCATGCACACAGACCTGAATCAAACCCTCAACCCAGGAGGTGTAAGGAGACAGCGCTAACTACTACACCACTGTGCTGCCTATATGAAGTTCACATGGAATATTTTATCCGTCCAGTGTTTAATTGAAGTTTGACCAATATCAGAATGAATACATTTAATAATAATAATAATAATAATAATAATAATAATAAACAGAATAATGGAGAAAAGTATTTTTCACACATTCAATAATCCACGAAGGTCTTAGATTATCACTAATATAATAAATAAATATACACACATCCACAATTTAATTCCATTACCATTAATAAACTAATGTCAAATGACATGACAAATTAATTTGTCTTAATGTCAACATTGTTGTGACTGCTCCAAGGGGTCCACATACAGTACAAGCTTGGCACAGGTTTTATGTCGGATGCCCTTCCTGACACAACTCTCCCATTTTATCCCGGCTTGGGCTTGTTGTTGGCTGGGAATCAAACCCAGGCCTTTCACATGGCAGGTGAAACACCTACAGCACCACTGACCCACCAGTGTCCAGTGCTAAGTAGATTATAACTGGTGGTAAAATAAGAGCTACAGGCAGGAGGTTTTAAGAGTGTCAGCAGGGGGCGCTAGTAACTAAGGAGAGTCATTAAATCGTCCACACAGGGAGAAGCGAGTGAGGAAACTTCAGAGGAAAAATAATAACTTAGCGGTTGTATGTCGGGTGACGCTAAATGTTCAAAGTGAATAAAACACAAGTTCAAGTAAAACTCCAGATATCAGGAATCCAGATTTCTACAGTCCGTTTGTCGGTCACAAGATATTACAGAAGTAAATGTAATTATTGACCGGAACTATGGACTACATTTCCCATCAGCCCCCGGTGTTCAGTGTTAAAGGCGGTCTATCAGCTACACAGGTACAGTACACATTCAACACGATATAGATTAAAATATTAGTACTATAGTGTACTGTAATGTAAATATGATGATGATCCTGGAACAGGTTCCCTGAGGGATGTACACACACACACACACACACACACACAGCGGCACGCGCGCGCACACCGCCTTTTATTTCATTCTCTAATTTCCAGTCAGTCAAACATAAAGTCACAATTAAATATATTCAGAGTTACATGTAAATATCCCTCCGTCTGTAAACTCACACACTCACCTTTAGGCTCTTCTTGGTCCTTATATACTTCTTTCATCGATCCCAGCCAGCCTTTGCAGATGTCCTGTTGTGCCAGACTGAACTGGTACTCTCCTTCAGGAGGGTTGATCGAATCCCCGAACGGCGGCAGCATGTTCACTATCTGCTGCTTTACAAAATCTGAGTGATAAGCCTCCTCATGATCAGTTTCCACCATATACTCCTTATCCGTGTCTGAGCATGCAAGCACAAGTATATCACTGTGTTTGGCTGTAACACACACACACACAGATATGTAACTTCAAATTCCTGTTATTCAGATTAGTCTTAATAAGAAAAACAATTAAAGTCTGACAAAATGAACTTTATTTTATTTCAATTAAACAGAGCTGAATATTATAACCCCCCCAAACCCCCCAAATAAAATAAAATATATATCTTATTGCTCCACTTGCAAAACCTTAGGGGGAGAAAAACCTCTATAAAGTGTAATTTTATAGTGTATAAATAAATAAAGTGTATCAGACTTACACTCTGCCTCTGTATCCGTCACACACATTACTGTGAAAAACAGCAGAAATAACTTCATCCTGAAGTGTGTGTGAGTACCTGAGCAGCTCTGATCTGTCCTCCTGTCACTGACTTCACACACACACACACACACACACAGTAATAGAGACAGTAACAGAGCAGAGAGAAAGCAGTATGAAATAAATCCTCCAATCAGATCGTCTCTCTCTCTGTGTGAGTCAGCTGTGTCCGGCAGAGTCTCACCTCAGTTTCACACTTCATCATACTTCACTTCATTATGTTGCTTCGCACCTGCAGGTTCCGGGTTCAGTCTCTGTGTGTGTATGGAGTTTACATGGCTGGTTGAGTTCCTCCTGGTTCTCCAGTTTCCTTCCACAGTCCAAAGACATGCAGGGTGGACTGACTGGCATTCTCAAATTGCTTATTGTGTGTGTGTGTGTGTGTGTGCCCTGTGTTGGGTTGGAACCCCATTCAGAGTGTACCCCACCCTGTGTCCTGAGTTCCCTACGATAGTCTCCAGACCCCCTGCGTCCCTGTTCATGATAAGCGCTATAGATAATGGATCTGGGTCGGTGCACCATAAATGATCATCCCATTATAATAATGATAAACTACTGCTCCCAGCATGCACTACAGGTCAGGGGTCACATGTTTTTGCTGTTATCACCTACAGTACTCTAGCTGAATTCTGATTATATCTCACAGTCTAGTTCTCTGGTCTTGTTTGATTGTCAGTTACATTTGTTTCATGTCTCATGTGTTGAGGTCGTGTGCTGCTGTTCATAGTTTAATCACAGAGGCAGTTATGCTCATGCTAATGCTATGCTAAAGCTAGGCTGAGAGTTCCTGTTCCTTTGTATAAGTTCTCTCTTGTTTGTTTGGGTGTTTTTGAAGATGTTAAACTCTTTAAGACCGATGAGAGGATCGTGATCCCCTTTACATCTCAAATTCAGTGGCAATAAAATCTTTACCAAATAAAATACCTTAATAAATCTTTTTGAGGGGTATAATCAGAGACATTTCATCTTGATAGCTAAACCTCCAACATGTTCCTGTGACATCGTTTCACCCCTGCAGTGCACACGTGCAAGTCGTGTGAATATATACGTTACCAACAGAAACACTAAAAAGCATTGTGTGTCATTTCATGCACAGGACGTCATCACGGTGTACGGCATAGAGATCTGGTTATGTGTGCATGTTACTGCCGTGTTTGGCGCGTTTGGTGACGTCACAAGCACGCAATAGTGTGGCACAAATTGCACACCCATGCATTTCAAAACCAAAATACTAAAATGCATGCTCTCGAGATCTGGTTCTGCACGTATACCACTACGCTTCTCACGCGTTCTCCGGTGCTCTGTTATCCACAGTGTTTTATTCTCTACTCTCTTTATCACTGCAGTCCTGCACGTGCTATCTGTCTCTCTTTCTGACACACAGACTTTTAAAAAAGTTTTTTTAATTCCTGCACCTGTGTACAGAACAGACGATAAAGTTACTCAAACACAGACTGTACAAATACAAAAGTGCCTTTCGTCCTTGAGTCATTCAGGGGAAACATCTCTGATCATCCCAAACACATTTATTTTTATTCCCAGAATGACAAACTGTTTATTATTAGCCTTGTTTAGATATCTATTTAAATAAGATTGTTTAAAAATTATATTCTATTTAAACAGATGAACAGTGTAGATCTTTTGAGGTTCAAGCCAGGTTGTTTTTATTGTCATTAACCGTATACAGTATAGCAGCAATGCTAAGGACTGTGGAGCTCCATAAACCAACACTAACACTACAGAGGACGACACATAAATACATTATACTGTAACACCGGACTACATAAAGTGCATATACAGTACAGTAATACAAAAAACAACCCAGATAATAACAGCACATTACTGACCAGTACACAGTTCAGGAGTGAAAAATGTGTAAATTATGTTGTGATATTATAATAAATACACTGAATGTAACAATAACTTGCTGATTATCTGCAGTAATGCAGGCGGTCAGTACAGTAGAATATCATCTGTACAGTCGAGCAGTATTTAAAGAATCATACAGTATGTGTTAACATTGCTTTGTGTGTGTGTGTGTGTGTGTGTGTGTGTTTGATTGGGATGTCAGTCCAGTACCTGGATGTTGGAAAGTCTGATGGCTTGTGGGAAGAAACTGTTACAAAGTCTGATCATAAAGTCCTGAATTGGAAGACAGCAGGCAGGAGGGTGAGTTTCCATGAGGTGTGTGTGTGTGTGTGTGTGTGGTCATACACATTGCTGTTGTCTTAGCAGCGTTTTACATTAATTTACAGTCAATTACATTAATTTAATATTCTGATGCTCTAACAGTATTTATTTTCAATGATGTAAAATGTTTGTAATGGATTGTAATGGGCACCATGTAATAAATAGAAAATCTCTTATTGATTGATTGATTGATTGATTGACTGATTTTTGGGGGGTGTAGTTTAGTCAGATACACTGATCCACTCTAACATTCCATTGTAAACATTATACCCAGTAAACATTGTGGTTACATTATACCCAGTAAACATTGTGGTTACATTAAGCCCAATATTCGTGTCACCTGGACAGATGTGGCCCCCTGTGATGTGGCTCTGCTGGGCCCCTGACGGTGTGGTGTGGTGTCTGATATCAGGACATTATCAGTGGATCTTCTTGGTGCTGTGGGATGTAGAATGGGATTTGTTTGTCTGGTGAATCCCATGTGGATTGATTGGGTCGGTATCAAGGAAGTTTGGAGGCCGGGTCGGCGACTTTGGGCTGTGGTGCACTGGGTGTAGGGCTGCAACTAACGATTATTTTGATAATCGATTAGTTGGTCGATAATTTTTCCGATTAATCGATTAATTGGATTTTTTTCTTTTTTCACAAACTATATAACTATATAAAACCATAAATCAGGGTATTATTTATGTGAAAAAAGAAAACTTAAAAAAATGCAATAGCCATATATCATAACTCAAAAAGATCATATTATGTTTTTATATATTTTTTTAGATTTTTTTTTATAGTAACTGAACAGCTCTCTTCTCTCCAATCCACTCCTAAACCACAGTCTCCTATTTCTCTGTGCGTGCTCTTCAGCCTGTGAATGAATACACGCAGCGGAGGTTTTGTAAACTGTAGAGATACAATAATTTTACTGCTGGAAAATCAGCATTTTATCTAATTTGAAATATAAACCTAATATTATCTGTTACTTAATATATTTTCTTCTGATGATGACCATAACAGCCTACTGCATTTCATTATTTATAATAACACAAAAACAATATTACAATATTTGTTATTTTAATATAAACTTCGTATCATTATCCTCCTTGTGTATGTGTAAAAAACATTTGATTTGTTCTATTTTTTATTCTGATAGTGTGCTCAATTTGTTTCTAGTAATTTATATATTTAAATTCGGATGCCTTTTAATGTTACAAATTTAACTCTTTGCAAAATAATAAAAATGTGTCTTGCTGTACAAGCCCTTGTGTTGTTGTTTGTGCTGCTGTTCTTTAATAATACCAATAATCAGATACAAACAGTCTGTCTAAACGAAAATTAAGCAATGCTTCTTAACTCATCATTATGTGGATATTTTTCATGTTCGTTGGATAAAGTATGTACTGTAATGATTTGGTCTACTCTGTACTGTATGTGCGTGAGAGAGAGGGGTGTCGCGGTCGTGAAACAAAGGCTCATTTCAGCTCATTCAGTTTCTCTGAATGGATAGGTGAGAACAGCTGATTCACGGTGAATAATTTGCATTTGAGTGTTGCCAAGTGAAAAGAAGACAAACATCAAGACGAACAACATATAAAACTGAGACAATATTTTAAAAAGAATCGCAATCAACCTGAACAGGTAAACTGGAATAAAATCAGTAGCAGCATTAACTAAAGTAATTAGTAATTATTAGCTGCTACTGATTTTATGGACTCCTCACGGTTAAATACGTTGGTCACATGCCAGCTGTATAAGCCGGTTACGGGACTCATTACGGTTGTATATCGTGCTCTGAATAATAAATTTTTTTGTTTGCTGTTTGTTTGCTGAGTAAAATTAAAATAGAACAATTTTTTAAAACAGCATCATCCAGGATTCGAACCGACGCTTTGTAAATCCCTGACCGAGCGCTCTAACCGCTACACCAACCAGGCACTAAGAGACAACACACCTCCGTGATGTTAATAAGCCACTCGACTTCTTTGAAAGCAAGCGTTATATAAGTAACGAAGTAAGCCTGTTATACAATTATACTATTTGCACGTGTATTTTATCTGTTTTAAACTTGGTGTCATTTGATCTTATTGGTTTAGAAATGTTTGTAAAAAAACTATTGTTATCAAAAATGTAACAGATGTAACACCGGACCTCATTACCCACAATGCATCTCCCGCACTGGACTACACTGCCGTAAACAGCTGTCGTAAATCAAAACTCCCGGTACGGCAGATGGCCACCACTTTTCATCAGTATAATGACACACACACACACACACACACGCAGCAGCAGCAGACCGAGCCGTCACTCCCCCACAAACTGGTTGCGTGCGAGTTTGCTGTTTTTTCTATAGTATGCTGAAGCAAAATCAAAATACAACATTTTTTTATTTTATTTTAATTTTGTTTTAATTAAAATAAAAAAATTTAAAACATCACCCCTCGGGATTCGAACCGGCGCTTTATGTATCACTGACCGTGGGCTCTAACCGCTACACCAAGCGAGCACTTAAAGGTGATGCACCCAAGTAACCTTAAATAAGGCAAGGTTAATAAAGCAAGCTCTGGATAAGTGACGAAGTAAGCCTGTTATAATAATAACTTGGTGTTATTTTTATCTTATTGGTTTAGAAAATTATATTTAAATAAAACCATACACACTTCTTTTCTAATTACACGTGATAAAATCTAAAGGCTCACTGTGTTAATATTTATTGTGCTTAAATTTGATCTTAATAAGATTTGATTTAATTTGAATTCTACATTTGTACTGTAATTATAGTATAGATTATGAATTCGATCAACTACAGTGTTTCACTTGATGTTATCGGCTACTACGTGTATTATTTAATGGGACACGTCTCATTAATGAGACAGAGAATGTAAGGCATGAGGCGTCAGTCTGTAGTTATATAGCGCCACTCAGTGGTAAAAGCAAGCAAATGCACAGCAAATGCACATGCCGTAATGCGGCGGCGACGTTAAATACGACGCTCCGATTTTGTAACAACTGTAAATAGGAGCTACCTGACACAGAGAAGTAGACCAAAAGCACCTCAAAAGCTAGACATCATGCCAAGATCCAAAGAAATTCAGGAACAAATGAGAACAAAAGTAATTGAGATCTATCAGTCTGGTAAAGGTTATAAAGCCATTTCTAAAGCTTTGGGACTCCAGCGAACCACAGTGAGTGCCATTATCCACAAATGGCAAAAACATGGAACAGTGGTGAACCTTCCCAGGAGTGGCCGGCCGACCGAAATTACCCCAAGAGCGCAGAGACAACTCATCCGAAAGGCCACAAAAGACCCCAGGACAACATCTAAAGAACTGCAGGCCTCACTTGCCTCAATTAAGGTCAGTGTTCACGACTCCACCATAAGAAAGAGACTCTGCAAAAACGGCCTGCATGGCAGATTTCCAAGGAGCAAACCACTTTTAAGCGAAAAGAACATTAAGGCTCGTCTCAATTTTGCTAAAAAAACATCTCAATGAGTGCCAAGACTTTTGGGAAAATACCTTGTGGACCGACGAGACAAAAGTTGAACTTTTTGGAAGGTGCGTGTCCCGTTACATCTGGCGTAAAAGTAACACAGCATTTCAGAAAAAGAACATCATACCAACAGTAAAATATGGTGGTGGTAGTGTGATGGTCTGGGGTTGTTTTGCTGCTTCAGGACCTGGAAACTTGCTGTGATAGATGGAACCATGAATTCTACTGTCTACCAAAAAATCCAGAATTAGAATGTCCGGCCATCTGTTCGTCAACTCAAGCTGAAGCGATCTTGGGTGCTGCAGCAGGACAATGACCCAAAACACACCAGCAAATCCACCTCTGAATGGCTGAAGAAAAACAAAATGAAGACTTTGGAGTGGCCTAGTCAAAGTCCTGACCTGAATCCTATTGAGATGTTGTGGCATGACCTTAAAAAGGCGGTTCATGCTAGAAAACCCTCAAATAAAGCTGAATTACAACAATTCTGCAAAGATGAGTGGGCCAAAATTCCTCCAGAGCGCTGTAAAAGACTCGTTGCAAGTTATCGCAAACGCTTGATTGCAGTTATTGCTGCTAAGGGTGGCCCAACCAGTTATTAGGTTCAGGGGGCAATTACTTTTTCACACAGGGCCATGTAGGTTTGGATTTTTTTTCTCCCTAAATAATAAAACCCCTCATTTAAAAACTGCATTTTGTGTTTACTTGTGTTATCTTTGACTAATAGTTAAATGTGTTTGATGATCAGAAACATTTTGTGTGACAAACATGCAAAAGAATAAGAAATCAGGAGGGGGGCAAATAGTTTTTCACACCACTGTATGTATGTATGTGTGTGTATATATATATATATATATATATTTATATATATATATATATATATATATATATATATATATATATATATATATATATATATATATATATATACAACCCCTGGCAAATATTATGAAATCACCCTCTCAGAAGATGTTCATTCAAATGTTTAATTGTGTAGAAAAAAAAACAAGCACATACATGCCACAAAACTATTTTCACTTAACAATCCAAACTTCTGGCTGCATAAAACACTTAAAAAAACAAAACAAAGAAAGATAACTATAGTCAATGACGACTGTTTTAACAACTCAAACAGAGGAAAAAAATATGGAATCACCCAATAAAAACACTACTTGTACTTTGTTGCAGCACCTCTGGCTTTTATAACAGCTTGAATTCTCTGAGGCCTGGATTTAACTAATGTCCAACAGTATACTTCATCAGTCTGTCTCCAGCTTTGTCTTATTGCAGTTGCCAGATCAGCTTTGCAGGTTGGAACCTTGTCCTGGACCATTTTCTTTCATTTCCACCACAGATTTTAAACTGGATTAAGGTCCGGACTATTTGCAGGCCATGCCATTGACATTATATGTCTTTCCTGTAGGAATGTTTTCACAGATTTTGCCCTATGGCACGATGCATTATCATCCTGAAAAATGATGCTACCATCACCAAACATCCTTTCAATTGATGGAATAAGAAAAGTGTCCAAAATCTCAACATAAACTTGTGCATTTATAGAAGATGTAATGACTGTCATGTCTCCCATAACCAGAGGTGGAAAGTAACGAATTACATTTACTCGCGTTACTGTAATTGAGTAGCTTTTTTGTGTATTTCTACTTTTTAAAGTAGTTTTAAAAATCTGTAATTTTACTTTTACTTAAGTACGTTTTGTTTGAAGTATTGTAATTCGCTACATTTTAAATCATATTCGCTACTGAGTAAAAAAATAAATGAATGAAAATGCTAAAATAATAAAAATATTATGCTTTGTATAAATACTCCGTTGCGCCGCGTGTGTGTATCATGTACTGGTCGCGCGCCGCTCCAGACTCCACTCCAGGTTTTCTGACATCGGCATCTCCCTGACCTTCCACACGGTCGCTTCCGCCCTGAGTGACGTCATCGACTAACGCGACTGGAGAGAGACGCGCGAAAGATGAAAGAGGTTTTGATTTTGGCGTTTGATATTTGGTTGTGTATTCTGGTTTGACTTTTTGCCTCCAATTGACTTTGATTATTGCTTTGTCCCTTTGGTTTGGTTGGTCTTTGTATATATTTGTAGATAATTTCACTGTATGTCTGTGCACTCACTAGTAGCAGGGGCGTGGCTACCATTTATTTTTGGAAGAGGGAGTTTATTTGCTCAGGAATAAAATAAAGATAGTTCTCCCCGTGCTTGGTGGGTTTCCTCCGGGTACTCCGGTTTCCTCCCACAGTCCAAAGATATGCAGGTTAGGCTAATTGGCGTTCCCAAATTGACCGTAGTGTGTGAGTGTGTTATGAGTGTGTGCCCTGCGATGGATTGGCACCCTGTCCAGGGTGTACCCTGCCTTGTGCCCGAAGTCTCCTGGGATAGGCTCCAGGTCCCCCGCGACCCTGAATAGAGGATAAAGCGGTACAGAAGATGAATGAATGAATAAAATAAAGATAATTGACTACCTTATTGTACGGAATGATGGCGGGGGGGGGGGGGGGGTGATAAAATTATATATACATAATATATATAAGGTTATCAAAGCAGTCCCACAGCTTAATCATAGCTAAAACAATCCAGTGAAATATTAGACTGTGAGACTTTTTTGAGCCAGGTATTTTATATAGTTTAGCTTAGGTTTATATTTTATATAGTTTATATTGGTTTAGGGAGTCCGGGAAGGTACCTGTATTTTTGTTTGTGTTTTTTTTTTTTTGCAGGTAATCTAGCTACTAAATATAAATACCATTTTGTTTATTATTTTGGCCTGGGTCCACCCTGAATCTGATCCTCCTCCTGTTGTGTGTGTGTGTGTGTGTGTGTGTGTGTGTGTGTGTGTGTGTGTGTGTGTATAAAAACCTCATTATTTCATCAGTTAATGATTGGATCTAGTTCTTTCTGCCATATACCACCATTTCCATACAGTTTAAAATAGAACCCTGAACCATTCTTTTGCTGTATGACCCTAGACTGGGACGTAACACCATATTTAAGTGACCACTTTGATTTTCAAGCACAAGAAAGACAACAGCTTTATTATGCAAAGGTGTTCCTTCAGTTAAAAACAACTAGTTTGAGATTTATATCTGCTCATCTTTTTTGAACTACGCTAGTACTTGTACTTGAGTACAAAATTTTATTACTCTTTCCACCTCTGCCCATACCTTTACCTGACATACAACCCCATATCAATAATGATTGTGGAAATTTGCATGTTTTCTTCAGGCAGTTGTCTTTATAAATTTCATTGGAACGGCACCAAACAAAAGTTCCAGCATCATCACCCTGCGCAATGCAGATTCGTGATTCATCACTGACTCTAACTCTCACCCAGTCATCCGCAGTCCAAGATTGTCTTTCTTTAGCCCACTGAAACCTTGTTTTTTTCTGTTTAGATGTTAATGATGGTTTTCTTTTGGCTTTTCTGGATGTAAACCCCATTTCTTTTAGGCGATTTCTTACTGTCCGCTCACAGACATTGACTCCACTTTCTGCCCATTTGTTCCTCATATGTTTTGTTGTGCATTTTCTGTTTTCAAGGCATATTGCTTTAAGTTTTCTGTCTTGGCGCTTTGATGTCTTTCTTGGTCTACCAGTACGCTTCCCTTTTACAACCTTTCCATTTGATTTGTACTTGGTCCAGATTTTAGACACAGCTGACTGGGAACAACCAACATCTTTTGCAACATTCCATGAAGATTTACCTTCTTCAAGAAGTTTGATAATTCTCTCCTTTGTTTCAACTGACATCTCTCGTGTTGGAGCTATGAGTTATGTCAATCATCTTGGTTCAACACATCCCTAATGTGTGCAAGCACTCTTTTTTAACTGTAGACTAATTAGCAGTTGTAATCAGATACAGGTATTTGTTTTAGGTGATTCCATATTTTTTTCCTCTGTTTGAGCTGTTAAAACAGTTGTCATTGACTATAGTTATCTTTCTTTCTTTTTTTTTTAAGTGTTTTATACAGCCAGAAGTTTGGATTGTTGAGTGAAAATAGTTTTGTGGCATGTATGTGCTTGTTTTTTTTTTCTACACAATTAAACATTTGAATGAACATCTTCTGAGAGGGTGATTCCATACTTTTTGCCAGGGGTTGTGTGTGTATATATATATATATATATATATATATCTTCAAAAATACACTAACATTCATTTGTTAAGAATGACCTCAATTTTAAACTCTCTTAAATTAATTAACTTATTAAGAATAATTATAGACTAGATCATGATGATATTATTTTTAATTGAAGTGTCTCTTGCTACATCCTTTTGACGGTTTATACATTATTAAAAATATATAGATATATATATTATTTTGCCTTATTTGCTGTGGGATATATCCAGTCCTCCGAAGCGTAAAATGGTTGGGATTTGAACGGAAAAGCTGCATGCAACGTTTTTTTTTTTTTTTTTAAGCCTGTACTGTATAACCGCGCAGCTGGACAAACGCACGTCACCAAAGCCTGTGTGAACACTCACTGACTCCTATGTGCAGAAAACCCTTCGCACTCACCGGACACTACGAATGGCAGAAAACCGCTCGATTTTAACGCCCAATAAGAGGTGTTTAATGTAAATTGCTTCATACCTGGGAGGATTTGGGGCGCGCGCTTTTTCCTGCAAACGCTTCTGTAACTGGAATTGCGCGAGCGACTGTGTATCTGTGTGTGTCTTTTAGAGCTGCAACTAACGATTATTTTGATAATAGATTAGTTGGTCGATTATTGTTTCGATTAATCGATTAATCGGATAAAGCTAAGCGCTTCTTTAATGTGATGTTTTGCTTATAATTATATATAAAACCATACCAACATTTGTTTAGTTTTTAACAATAATTGCAGATGGCAAGTTGACTGTTATATTTATATATATATATATATATATATATATATAAATAAAACACTGTCAACTTACCATCTGTATACATACATACATACATTATATGTATATCGATTAAATCGGATAAAAGCTAGACGCTTTAATTTGATTTTTGCTTAACTATATAAAACCATAAATCAGGGTATTATTTATGTATAAAAGTAAACTTTAAAAAATGCAATAGCCACATAGTTTAATTATCTTTAATTTTGACATTTAAACATTATTTTATGTAAATCAACATTTTTGTTTTTAACAATAATTGCAGATTGCAAGTTTACAGTGTATATATATATATTCAAAACAAAAATACATTCAGTTGTTAAGAATGGCTTAAATTTTAAATTCTCTTAAATTAATTCAACTTAATAATAATAATAATAAGACTTCTAGATTATGATATTTATGATGTTTACTACATCCTTTTCACGGTTTATACATTATTTCGATCCTCTCGTGTATTTTATCCTTTTTTTTGTCTCAATAAAAATAAATAAAAATACATTCTCGTAATACGGCGACGTGGGGAGAGAAAAAAAACTCGCCGCTACTGGGTTCACTCTGTTTATTTTGCCCCTTTTCCTGTATTTCCCTCTGTACAGCGTGTAGGATGATGGGATATATCCGGTCCTCCGAAGTGTAAAATGAACGTGAAGAAAACGCACTAGAAGTGTTTTCCTCGCGTTCGTTGGTATTTGAATGCAAAGAAAAAGCTGCATGCAACGTTTTTTTTTACCCTGTATAACCGCGCAGCCGGTGAGTGTGTTCACACGGGCTTTGGTGACGTCACCAAAGCCTGTGTGAACTCTCTCACTGACTCCTATGTGTAGAAAACCCTCGGTACTTCATCCGCGCTCACCGGACGCTACGACCGGCAGAGAAACGGTCGATTTTAACGCCCGATAAGAGGCTTTTAATGTAAACTGCTCCCATACCTTGGAGGACTTGGGGCGCGCGCTTTTTCCTGCAAACACTTGTGTAAACTCCATTGCGCGAGCGGCTGTGTATCTGTGTGTGTATTTGTGCATCTTGTGGTCGCGCGCCTCAGAAACTTGAGCAGCCCAACTAATCGATAACGGCATTCGTTGACAACAAATTTCATTATCAATAATTATCGATTTTATCGATTAGTTGTTGCAGCCCTAAGAGAGAGCGAGAGAGAGAGAGAGATGTGTGTGTGCGTGTAAAACACATTTTATTTTGTGTTTGTATGCGTGCATGTAAAGCAAAAGAAAGATCCATTTTCCGTTAAAGATCCATTTTCTCTCTCTGTATCAGCTGCTGTTTGTGTCTGTGTGCGCACGCGTGTCATTGTACACCGTGCAACACACACACATTCTTTCTCTCTGCTCTACACAGAAACACTGCTCTGTCATGATTTCTTTTAAAGGTAAAGTTCAGGTTAATTTGTTTTATTTTTACTTTACAGCAGTGATTCCGTTAGTGTGTCACTCAATCAAGTGTCATTAACGATGTTCCTTGTTAATTTTCCTGATAAGGCAGTGTTTCTGTTTCTGTGTGTGTGTGTGTGTGTGTGTGTGTGTGTGTGTGTGTGTGTGTGTGTGTGTTTGTGTGAAACTCAAATAAGAGAGGAGGAAGTGTTACTGTGTAAGACAAGAAGAGGGACATGCATACACAGCGCTTGCGTGCATAAACGGAAAATGTCTTTTTTCAACGTAAAGTGCAGGTTAATTTGTTTAATTTTTACTAAATATTTTGTGTTATTTATTTTTTTGGGATGTGGAACAAATAATATATATATAACAAACAGAAAAACTTTAACTTAATAAATGAGCGAGGTCTTGATATACAGTATGAGCAGTACTTATATGCTTTGTCTGCCGAGTGTGACGTGATCACAACTGAGCCAATGGTTCTCTCTCTCTGTGTGTGTGTCACTCATATAGTCAATGCGTGTTCTGTTTACTATAACACTGTGACCACGTGTGTGTGCGTAACTACTGCAACAACGACCTCCAGGAAAAAAAAAGTTAAAAAGTCTGTATCAGTGCAGGAGAATCTATTTAATGACGATGTAACGTCACATTTCCGCAAAATCAAGTGAGTGTCATTAAAGAGGTTCACTGGTAAAGAAGTTTGCCGACAGATAAGTGACTCAGTGTGTGTGTGTGTGTGTGTGTGTGTGTGTGTGTGTGTGTGTTTGTGTATGTGTTTGTCTGTTTGTGTGTGTAAAAGTTGTCCTACACAGTACCCCCGCCTCCTCCTCTCCTCTCTCTTGTCTTACTTCAGCCACGATTTTTTTCAAAAGATTTACAGGTAAATTAGTTTTATTTGAACTTTTTATTTTTATATATTTATTATTTTGGGTTGTGGAATGAATTTTCATTATTTCTTATGGGGGAAAGTCGCTTTAATATACAGATGTCGCCATTGCGCGTGTTTTCCCACAAGATGCCACAATTTAGCGCACGGCGTGCCGGGACTTGCCGCGAGCAACATTCAGGAATTTAAATAAATGTGTTGTGCTTCCCTGAATATCCGCCAGATGGCGCATGGTAGGACTTTATCTAAAAGCCAGACAAAAGTACAACGATGAATTGTGTATAATTACTTAGCCTAAAACAATATTGTTTCCAAAGCTGAAGCAAACATGAATTTTATTTTGTTTTACAACAGATATTTCATAATGAACGTGTGTATATGTGCTTCATGTTATTTTCATAATGATAAAATGAGATGCCCAAATTCGTGCTTTAAAAGTTTCTTATATAGTTTTTGTAATGTCTTAACAGGTACAAAATAATGAAAGACATGGCCATGCCGCGGTGTAAATGGTATTGAAATTAATTTAATTTCCTGATAATAGGCTATCTGATAGTGTTAACTATGCGAATGTCCTGATTCGTGAATATGCCAACATGTCGTATTTAAAACTTCAAAATTTGTCGCCATCATCAGAAAACATGAATGAACAATATATATGATATAATTTTATCATATTAAGTACTTTCACTTTACAAAAGGCAACGTTTTTATCAAAAGACTGATAAACGCGTGTTGTACAGTATATACAGCGCGACAGGGCGCTAAGTTACAGCTCAGTCCCTCTTCTCACCTTTGATGTAGGTGTGAAGTTATCAAACTGGTTTCGCGGATGGGGGAATTGAGGCAGAGTTGAGGGGTATAAAACTATTTAACAAGACCGAGCAGATGTCTCTGCCTAAAATGTATTTCGCCAGCAAAACATAGAATAAATAGAAATAAATTGTTTAATGGTACCAATCAAATCAGACTTCATAATTACTTTGTGTGTAATTCACAAATTTACTGAATATATTATGTGTATGTGCTTGTATGTGCATATATTATATAAGTATGTGTTTGTGTGCGTGTCTCATATGTAACATTCATATAAAATGCAATTCATGATAAGTGTATGTTGTTAAAGTATTTGTGGATATGTATGTAACGACGCGGCTCGCGCGAGGGGTGGAGCCGCGCATAACGGGCCGGGTCGTGATACCGCGACTGTTACGACCCCCGGTCTAGGGTCAAGGGACGCAACAAAGAAAATAATAAATTGATTATAAATAAATGAATCTTGCAACCAAGAATTCAGTGCGTGAGTTTTTATTTTTGTACACACGCACTCACACATACAGGAAGCTCTGGGCTTCAGGATTGAGCCAAGCCAAAACAATAAACCAAACACCCCTATCTCCACCCTCAAACTAACTAAACTACCAAAGAAAAGAAATAGAAATCAAAATACAGAAACTAAACTAACTTCCTAACTATCCAACACAAAACAGGAGAAAACGGGGGACAACAAAAATGGCGCTCAACCCCTACTGCTTCCTTGCAACTCCGTGTGATCATTCGGTCGCACCAGTAAAAGGTGTCAGTGCCAAAGACAAAGCGCGCTGGAGAAGACACAGGTAAAACCCAAGCCTCTGTCTGTCTAAGACACCGGAGAGAGAGTGAGGGAGAGCAACACGCATCAGTTTAGCGCGTGCTCTCGGGTTAAAGTGCACAAAGCACAAACTCTACTCTCTCTCTTCCTATAAATCCTCAGTAAAGCCATACTGTAAGTCCCGAGAGCATCTTTAGTTTTTTGTTTTAGTTTCCAGAATGCCGTCCGTTCACGCGTAGACGGCGGAGCTCTGGTTATTTTGTGTTTTCAGTTTTCTTTTGGTTTCCTTTTAAGTTTCTTAATTAATAATCCCACGCTATATCCAAACGGAAATATCTTCCCGTGTCTGTCATAAGCACTCACAGCCAGGGCCGGTTCTAGACAGGCACATATGGGGGGCAGTGAGAAATGTGAAGGGGGCATCATGTGTACACATCATGTTCGAGCACTGTTTTTTCCCCTGTGCTTATAGTAACAGTCCTTGCTGAATTGTGTTGTTAGCTGCATCAGAAGCCTGGAGAAGTGGACTGCACTTTGTCAGGCCTCTACCTTCAGACCTTCCAACTTTGGTGTCCCACTTGAAGACTAAGCTCCTGCTGATGTACAGTGGTGTGAAAAACTATTTGCCCCCCTTCTGATTTCTTATTCTTTTGCATGTTTGTCACACAAAATGTTTCTGATCATCAAACACATTTAACTATTAGTCAAAGATAACACAAGTAAACACAAAATGCAGTTTTTAAATGAGGGGTTTTATTATTTAGGGAGAAAAAATATCCAAACCTGCATGGCCCTGTGTGAAAAAGTAATTGCCCCCTGAACCTAATAACTGGTTGGGCCACCCTTAGCAGCAATAACTGCAATCAAGCGTTTGCGATAACTTGCAACGAGTCTTTTACAGCGCTCTGGAGGAATTTTGGCCCACTCATCTTTGCAGAATTGTTGTAATTCAGCTTTATTTGAGGGTTTTCTAGCATGAACCGCCTTTTTAAGGTCATGCCACAACATCTCAATAGGATTCAGGTCAGGACTTTGACTAGGCCACTCCAAAGTCTTCATTTTGTTTACCTTCAGCCATTCAGAGGTGGATTTGCTGGTGTGTTTTGGGTCATTGTCCTGCTGCAGCACCCAAGATCGCTTCAGCTTGAGTTGACGAACAAATGGCCGGACATTCTCCTTCAGGATTTTTTGGTAGACAGTAGAATTCATGGTTCCATCTATCACAGCAAGCCTTCCAGGTCCTGAAGCAGCAAAACAACCCCAGACCATCACACTACCACCACCATATTTTACTGTTGGTATGATGTTCTTTTTCTGAAATGCTGTGTTACTTTTACGCCAGATGTAACGGGACACGCACCTTCCAAAAAGTTCAACTTTTGTCTCGTTCGCTTTTCCCAAAAGTCTTGGCAATCATTGAGATGTTTTTTAGCAAAATTGAGACGAGCCTTAATGTTCTTTTTGCTTAAAAGTGGTTTGCGCCTTGGAAATCTGCCATGCAGGCCGTTTTTGCCCAGTCTCTTTCTTATGGTGGAGTCGTGAACACTGACCTTAATTGAGGCAAGTGAGGCCTGCAGTTCTTTAGATGTTGTCCTGGGGTCTTTTGTGGCCTCTCGGATGAGTTGTCTCTGCACTCTTGGGGTAATTTTGGTCGGCCGGCCACTCCTGGGAAGGTTCACCACTGTTCCATGTTTTTGCCATTTGTGGATAATGGCTCTCACTGTGGTTCGCTGGAGTCCCAAAGCTTTAGAAATGGCTTTATAACCTTTACCAGACTGATAGATCTCAATTACTTTTGTTCTCATTTGTTCCTGAATTTCTTTGGATCTTGGCATGATGTCTAGCTTTTGAGGTGCTTTTGGTCTACTTCTCTGTGTCAGGTAGCTCCTATTTAAGTGATTTCTTGATTGAAACAGGTGTGGCAGTAATCAGGCCTGGGGGTGACTACAGAAAGTGAACTGAGGTGTGATAAACCACAGTTAAGTTGTTTTTTAACAAGGGGGGCAATCACTTTTTCACACAGGGCCATGTAGATTTGGAGTTTTTTTTCTCCCTTAATAACGTAAACCTTCATTTAAAAACTGCATTTTGTGTTCAATTATGTTATCTTTGACTAATAGTTAACGGTTTTTGATGAGCAGAAACATTTAAGTGTGACAAACATGCAAAAGAATAAGAAATCAGGAAGGGGGCAAAAAGTTTTTCACACCACTGTAGATCTTAAGGTCACTGAGGCACGCGAACCCCTTGACCACAATAAGGTGGCAATCCCTCAGGGGGCAAACTGATAAATAAAAATTAAATTAATAATACAAAATAAAATAAAATATCCTTAATCCAGATTTTATCAATCAACGACATAATATTGATCTTAGCTGCATGGTCTAATTCTCAAAAACATTTAACCTAAAGTAAGACTTAACACACTATAACTAGAATATTTACAAAACTGAAAGCTTGTCTTATGAATAATAAAAAAAATAGGTTAAAGCAGATGGGTTATAGAACAGATCATATTATGTTTTTTATATTTTTTAGTTATTTTTTATAGTAAGTGAACAGCTCTCTTCTCTCCAATCCACTCTTCAACAACAGTCTCCTATTTCCCTGTGCGTGTGCTGCAGCCTGTGAATGAATACATGCAGCGGAGGAGGGAAATCTAATACCGTATTGTGTAGTGTCCCTTTTTCGGCGGATATTTCCGCTACCGCAGATCATTTTATCACCTTGCAATATATAAATTTTGTGAGTATATTAACATGTGATTTCTCAACATTTAAAAAATTTGATTTGAGGGGGAAAGACATTTATTTTATATCTTGCCCCTGCGTAGAGCCGGCCTCGCTCACAACTCCTATTTCACTGACCCCCTCTAAAGCTCTTATGATCAAAAAAACATCTCTTGGTGCGGATCTCCACACCCCCTAATAATATAATTAGGAGAAAAATGTAAATTAAGGATGTCTTGAAACATAAGGCAGTAACTCTTTATTCATTTGAACACGGTAAAGGTGTTAATGTTTCGTACATTCCTTTATTCGTCCTTTCTGTTTGTGCTTAGGTTTCACTGTTTTACATATACATACAACGTTTGGACAACAATGTTCCAGAAGCGATATTAAATAACGAAAACACACAATTTTGTTTCAGTACAGTTTTATTAAATATGGAATATTTTTTATGTTTTGCTGGCGAAATACATTTTAGGCAGAGACGTCTGCTCGGTCTTGTTAAATCGTTGTAAACTCCTCAATTCTGTGAATTCCCCCATAAGCCAAACCGGTTTGATAACTTCACACCTACATGAATGAAAGGTGAGAAGAGCGATAAAGTTTTAAAACTGGGGCTTCTGGGTGTCACCTCGTGTGTATAAGTGAGAGAACTTGCACAATTGGTTGCTGACTAAATACTTCTTTGCCCTACTTTAACATTTGTACTACAGATAACATTGTACCTAAGCCTTTTGAACAGACACCCCCAACACACAACCATACAATATAAAGTATATATATATATATCAGGGCTTGACATTGGCATCCGCCAAATGCGGGTAAAATTTGGCTGTGGCGGGTAATAACTTTAGTCTCACTAGCCACATTGGCGGGTAGTTTATTCTTTGGTATTGTAACGTCCCTTTCGCAGGTTATTTACTGATTATATATATAAAAGTAATCACTATTAAAATCTATTTAGATTTCATGTTGAATGATAGAAAATTCATCAATTGATCGAATTACCTCACACTATAAAGAGTCAACACTACAAGATAGACCAGAGTCCATTGTCCTAACTCAGAATCCTGATATAATAATACATAATGAATAATAATACCTGATAATAGTACACAACACACTAAAATCTCATATATATCTCATATATATAAAAATATCAGAATGAGTTCAGTTGGACTGAATCTGTTATTTTTCAATGTCATGTGGTAAGAGGCCTGAATTTAAGTTCAATAGGCAGAATATACTGTTCATGTTTGCATGTTTTTATATTGGGATCTTAACAGTACTGAATACTTGACTACTACTATAGTGATGCAGTGTATGCTATCATTTATAAGTAAATCTAGATATAACAAACAACGTATCATGGTGAAGAAAAAACTGCGATTTTCTGGTAACAAAATTGTGGCGAGTAAAAAGTCTGAATGGCGAGTGACTCCGGAAATCCACTAACCACATTGGATACAAAAAAGTTACTGTCAAACCCTGATATATATACAGTGTATATATATATATATATATATATATATATATATATATATATATATATATAGCTTAGCTTAGGTACAATGTTATCAATGTTACTATATATATATATATATATATATATATATATATATATATATATACTCAAAAACAATAAAATAATGTTTCAAAAACACTATCTTTCCATTGAAGTATGAAACGGATACTTCCACAGCCAGTAGTGAGAGGGAAACGGATTTTCCTGATTATCAGGAAAATATGTTTCCCTCTCACTACTGGCTGTGGAAGTATCAGGGATATCTGAAATGACCTCAGACATGTGTGCAAAGGTAATACAGTGAGATGATGTTTTTTTTTTTTTAAAACATTCCTGGGACTCCTGGAAATCAATTCACTTAGTTAACATTTGTAATAAACTTCACGTTTCCATACTTTGTGAAATTTAAGAAAAAGAACAAATTCAGATACATTATTTAATGTAAAAATGCTATTATAATATGTGATGTTCAGGATATCATGTTTCCCCATCATATGCGGATGATTAGATAGATAGATACATACATACATACATACATACAGTGGCTTGTAAAAGTATTCGGCCCCCTTGAACTTTTCCACATTTTGTCACATTACAGCGACAAACATGAATCAATTTTATTGGAATTCCACATGAAAGACCAATACAAAGTGGTGTACACGTGAGAAGTGGAACGAAAATCATACATGATTCCAAACATTTTTTACAAATAAATAACTGAAAAGAGGGGTGTGCGTAATTATTCAGCCTATTCAACTATTCAGATAGATAGATGGATGGATAGATAAAGAGTATGGTGGTTATCACGAGTAGATCACATCTATCATCACACAGCTAATGTACGTGTAATAAAAGTAGTCGCGATGTCAGTACTTCACCAGCAAACCAGCCTTTTGTAGCGGTTTAAAACGTCTGAATTATTTTCAAATATACAAAAAAAGCGAAAAGACACACGACTATTTTGCATAGGTTATTTGTTTAATTCACAAAGTTCGTAAAAAAACACTTTAAAATGAGAGAAAAACTGTTAAAATCCTCGTTCGCCTTCTCAGCGTATTTGATATAATTTTATTATTTAATTACAAACCGGATTCCAAAAAAGTTGGGACACTAAACAAATTGTGAATAAAAACTGAATGCAATAATGTGGAGATGGCAAATGTCAATATTTTATTCAGAATAGAACATAAATCACGGAACAAAAGTTTAAACCGAAAAAATGTATCATTTTAAAGGAAAAATATGTTGATTCCAAATTTCACGGTGTCAACAAATCCCAAAAAAGTTGGGACAAGTAACAATAAGAGGCTGGAAAAAGTAAATTTGAGCATAACGAAGAGCTGGACGACCAAGTAACAGTAATTAGGTTAATTGGCAACATGATTGGGTATCTGTGTGATGTGTTCTGAGCCCCCTGCCGTACTCTTTGTACACATATGACTGTGTGGGCACTACCAGCTCCACCACCATCATTAAGTTTGCTGACGACACCGTCGTGGTGGGCCTGATCTCTGATAACAACAAGACGGCCTACCTGAAGGAGATTAGGAACCTGGAGAACTGGTGCCAGAGGAACAACCTCCTTCTAAACGTCAGTAAGACAAAGGAGTTAATAGTGGACTTCAGCACTAAGCAGGAGAGGAACTACCAGTCCCCCATCAATAACAGCCCAGTGGAGAGAGTGGACAGCTTCAAATACCTCGGTGTTCACATCACGCAGGACCTATCATGGTCCTGTCACATCAACTCCGTGGTGAAAAAGGCCCGACAGCGTCTCTACCACCTCAGGCGCTTGAGAGACTTCCGACTGCCCTCCAAGGTGCTCAGGAACTTTTACTCCTGCACCATAGAGAGCATCCTGACGGGAAACATCACGACCTGGTTCGGGAACAGCACCATGCAGGACAGACGAGCTCTACAGAGGGTGGTGAGATCAGCTGAGCGCATCATCCGCACCGAGCTCCTTGACTTGCACTCGATCTACAGCAGGAGGTGCTGGACCAAAGCCAGGAAGATCGTGAAGGACCTCAGCCATCCCAACAATGGACTGTTCTCTCTGTTGAGGTCAGGAAAGCGATTCCGCTCCCTAAAGACCAACACAGAGAGACTGAGGAGGAACTTCTTCCCGCAGGCGATACGGTCTCTCAATCACACCACCACACAGTACTGACCCACACATATAGTTTTTACACACACTCTGGACTTTCTGGACATTCGTTTACACTAGTGACCACTGCACAACTACACTTCATGGTCATCAAATCACTCAAATCAATCAAATCACTATCACAAGTCACTTTAAATAAATCACTTTAAGCATATTCACACTGGACAAGACACTTTAAACATGTGGATTGCACAACCCTGGACATTACCATACTTTTCCTACTCATACAGCTGCTCTTACTGTTCATATATTCTTCATATATTTTCTATATTGTGTATTGTTGTGCAGTTATTTTATTTTAACTTAAATTTTTATATTTTATTTTATTCTTTCCTAGTTAAGTCCCCCTATTTTATTTTTCATATTTATTTCCTATTCATGGTTTTTTATTTTAAGGTCACGAGCAGTTGTCTAAGCATTTCACTGCATATCGTACTGTGTATAACTGTGTATGTGACAAATAAAATTTGAATTTGAAGTGACAATAAAGTACTTGAACTGCATTAACTGTCTAATGTGAACCTGAATGGTAACAGCACTGGGATGTACAGTGATCCAGTGAATACAGTACCAATCAAAAGTCTGGACACACCTTCTAATTCAATGTGTATTAATGGACTTTAACAGCTGGCTGTTATCAGTGTGTTAATACAAACCGGATTCCAAAAAAGTTGGGACACTAAACAAATTGTGAATAAAAACTGAATGCAATGATGTGGAGATGGCAAATGTCAATATTTTATTCAGAATAGAACATAGACGACAGATCAAAAGTTTAATCTGAGAAAATGTATCATTTTAAAGGAAAAATATGTTGATTCCAAATTTCACGGTGTCAACAAATCCCAAAAAAGTTGGGACAAGTAGCAATAAGAGGCTGGAAAAAGTAAATTTGAGCATAACGAAGAGCTGGAAGACCAATTAACAGTAATTAGGTTAATTGGCAACATGATTGGGTATAAAAAGAGCTTCTCAGAGTGGCAGTGTCTCTCAGAAGCCAAGATGGGTAGAGGATCACCAATTCCCACAATGTTGCGCAGAAAGATAGTGGAGCAATATCAGAAAGGTGTTACCCAGCGAAAAATTGCAAAGACTTTGCAGTTATCATCATCAACTGTGCATAATATCATCCGAAGATTCAGAGAATCTGGAACAATCTCTGTGCGTAAGGGTCAAGGGCGTAAAACCATACTGGATGCCCGTGATCTCCGGGCCCTTAAACGACACTGCACCACAAACAGGAATGCTACTGTAAAGGAAATCACAGAATGGGCTCAGGAATACTTCCAGAAACCATCGTCAGTGAACACAATCCACTGTGCCATCCGCCGTTGCCAGCTGAAACTCTACAGTGCAAAGAAGAAGCCATTTCTAAGCAAGATCCACAAGCACAGGCGTTTTCATTGGGCCAGGGATCATTTAAAATGGAGTGTGGCAAAATGGAAGACTGTTCTGTGGTCAGACGAGTCACGATTCGAAGTTCTTGTTGGAAATGTGGGACGCCATGTCATCCGGACCAAAGAGGACAAGGACAACCCAAGTTGTTATCAACGCTCAGTTCAGAAGCCTGCATCTCTGATGGTATGGGGTTGCATGAGTGCGTGTGGCATGGGCAGCTTGCATGTCTGGAAAGGCACCATCAATGCAGAAAAATATATTCAGGTTCTAGAACAACATATGCTCCCATCCAGACGTCATCTCTTTCAGGGAAGACCCTGCATTTTTCAACAAGATAATGCCAGACCACATTCTGCATCAATCACAACATCATGGCTGCGTAGTAGAAGGATCCGGGTACTGAAATGGCCAGTCTGCAGTCCAGATCTTTCCCCTATAGAGAACATTTGGCGCATCATAAAGAGGAAGGTGCGACAAAGAAGGCCCAAGACGATTGAACAGTTAGAGGCCTGTATTAGACAAGAATGGGAGAGCATTCCTATTTCTAAACTTGAGAAACTAGTCTCCTCGGTCCCCAGACGTCTGTTGAGTGTTGTAAGAAGAAGGGGAGATGCCACACAGTGGTGAAAATGGCCTTGTCCCAACTTTTTTGGGATTTGTTGACACCATGACATTTTGATTCACCATATTTTTCCCTTAAAATGATACATTTTCTCAGTTTAAACTTTTGTTCCGTGATTTATGTTCTATTCTGAATAAAATATTGACATTTGCCATCTCCACATCATTGCATTCAGTTTTTATTCACAATTTGTTTAGTGTCCCAACTTTTTTGGAGTCCGGTTTGTAATAATCAATTTCTGTAGTCACCCCCAGGTCTGATTACTGCCACACCTGTTTCAATCAAGAAATCACTTAAATAGGAGTTACCTGACACAGAGAAGTAGACCAAAAGCACCTCAAAAGCTAGACATCATGCCAAGATCCAAAGAAATTCAGGAACAAATGAGAACAAAAGTAATTGAGATCTATCAGTCTGGTAAAGGTTATAAAGCAATTTCTAAAGATTTGGGACTCCAGCGAACCACAGTGAGAGCCATTATCCACAAATGGCAAAAACATGGAACAGTGGTGAACCTTCCCAGGAGTGGCTGGCCGACTAAAATTACCCCAAGAGCGCAGAGACAACTCATCCGAGAGGCCACAAAAGACCCCAGGACAATATCTAAAGAACTGCAGGCTTCACTTGCCTCAATTAAGGTCAGTGTTCACGACTCCACCATAAGAAAGAGACTGGGCAAAAACGGCCTGCATGGCAGATTTCCAAGGCGCAAACCACTTTTAAGCAAAAAGAACATTAAGGCTCGTCTCAATTTTGCTAAAAAACATCTCAATGATTGCCAAGACTTTTGGGAAAATACCTTGTGGACCGACGAGACAAAAGTTGAACTTTTTGGAAGGTGCGTGTCCCGTTACATCTGGCGTAAAAGTAACACAGCATTTCAGAAAAAGAACATCATACCAACAGTAAAATATGGTGGTGGTAGTGTGATGGTCTGGGGTTGTTTTGCTGCTTCAGGACCTGGAAGGCTTGCTGTGATAGATGGAACCATGAATTCTACTGTCTACCAAAAAATTCTGAAGGAGAATGTCCGGCCATCTGTTCGTCAACTCAAGCTGAAGCGATCTTGGGTGCTGCAGCAGGACAATGATCCAAAACACACCAGCAAATCCACCTCTGAATGGCTGAAGAAAAACAAAATGAAGACTTTGGAGTGGCCTAGTCAAAGTCCTGACCTGAATCCTATTGAGATGTTGTGGCATGACCTTAAAAAGGCGGTTCATGCCAGAAAACCCTCATATAAAGCTGAATTACAACAATTCTGCAAAGATGAGTGGGCCAAAATTCCTCCAGAGAGCTGTAAAAGACTCGTTGCAAGTTATCGCAAACGCTTGATTGCAGTTATTGCTGCTAAGGGTGGCCCAACCAGTTATTAGGTTCAGGGGGCAATTACTTTTTCACACAGGGCCATGTAGGTTTGGATTTTTTTCCCCCTAAATAATAAAACCCCTCATTTAAAAACTGCATTTTGTGTTTACTTGTGTTATCTTTGACTAATAGTTAAATGTGTTTGATGATCAGAAACATTTTGTGTGACAAACATGCAAAAGAATATGAAATCAGGAGGGGGGCAAATAGTTTTTCACACCACTGTACATTTCTTCACAATATAAAGTATATTCCTCACAACTCCTAACCAGTTTGGAGCTCTCCTACATTTCTCCTGATAAATTGCTCTTACACCTACTCCTAAAAGTCGGACCAAAACAGAGTTACTGCATCCTTCTCTGATACGCTTAGTAAATACAGGCACTGATCTTAGGAAGTTAAACAGATAAAAGTGATGAAAGTTTTAAAAATCTTTAGGTGTTACAACATGCAAAGTTTAAAAGAATAAAATGTAAAGCCACCAGAAATGGCTTCAATCAAGGTAGGACCAAAACAATAGCACAAGCATCCTGTTCTCTACTGGAATCATATAATATTTTCAGATAGAATATTAAGATTATGAGGAACAGTGCACTTACTCTGTCAAGCCAACGTAATACTATAAAAAGTCCTTCAAGTATAGTACAGTTTGATGATGTATCAGAACCATGACCCTGTCTTTCTCTCCACACTCATACAAACACACACATGTATAAATGTTAAATGTCTCTTGAGTCTCCTAATTATTAATCCAATTTCATAAATTATTTAATTTTATTTATTAACATTTCTGGTCTATAGTAGGAGGCTGCACTAAAATGAAGAGAACATGTGGTCAGTCAGCTTTAAGATAATATACTAGATATTAAAAAAAAAAAAGTTACTCAAGTAAGCATTATTGAATTTCTTATAAAATTACATTTAAACAAGTTCCAGTTACATATTTGAATTATGTAGTGTGAGTGTGATCAGTTCATATTATATGTATGTACTGTAATCCAGTTACTTTGTAAAATCTTTGAAGGATGTTGGCATTGATGAGTTTGTGTTTTTTGCATTTTGGGTTTTAATTCAGGGCCTTGAAATGACATGATCATATTACTCTGGGTTACAAAAACCAACCATGTAATAATTTAAACAGGCAGCTCTGTCTCTGCCTTGTATTTTTGCGTCTGCTACAGTTTTACAAGTGCGTGTGGGCAGCTGCAGGATCTTCAGAGAACCACTGTTCCACCGTACCCAGTGCATCTCCCAGGGAGCTGGTGGCTACCTGGGGGCGTCTCTCCACCACCCCCTCTGCAGCTGACCTTATTGAGATGTTGGTTTGCATGCTTTGTCTTTTCTCTGTAGTCATAGGCAATAAATTGAGTTCTCTGGTTTTCACTACTTTTATTTTTCAAGACTTTCTATTCATTCCTCAAATACTGTGCAGTATGATGATGATGTTGTAACCTCCCAGTCCTAGTCCAGTGTCACTTGCTGTCCCCAGGTCCTTCCTGAAAGTCCACCAGTCTTACCTGGGTGCCAAATGCCCTTTTCATATTAGTCAGTGGATCATATGAATTATAAATTATTTATGTAATTGTGATCAATTCATGTGATAATCTTGGAGTCCAATTACATTATAAAATCTTGCAAGCATGTCAGCACTGATGAGCTCAGGGAGAGTGCAGAGTTTAGTTTTATTCAGGGTTTTGAAATCACATGTTCAAATTAAGCTGGATTTATGAAAACAGATTGTGCTAATGTAAGTAACTTCAATGTGAAATAGATGTACACATTTAAATTAACTAAAATTATTAAGCATTATACAACAGATGGTAACAGCGCTGGGAAGTTTAACTACAGTACCAGTCAATGTTTGGACACACCTTCTAATTCAATGTTTTTTGTTTACTGATTTATTTTCTAAATTTAAGAACAATACTGGAGATTCCAAAGCTATGGAATAACACATATATAATTCGTCAACTAAGTACCAACGACAACATCAGTCAGTTGTTATTTTAAGACATGAATGTCAGCTGTTCTGGAACAGTTCATGCAAGAACAGTATTGTGTCGAGTGCATTTGTAAAACCCATCAATCTCCATGATGATGAAACTGTCTCTCATGAAGACCTTCCCAGGAAAACAAGACCAAAACTGAGCTCTGCTGCAGAGGAGACGTTCATTTAGAGTCACCAGCTTCAGAAATCACCAATTAACAACCAGCACCTCAGATTAGAGCTGTTATGAAGGATTTATAAAGGAGCATTTTTTTTACAATGTAGAAAGCAATAAAAATCAGGAAAGATCATGGAATTATAAGGTGTATCCAAACATTTGACTGGTACTACATATGAATCCCCCATGTCCCAGGTGTTGTCCAGTGGTTAATGACACGAACTGTGTGTCTCAGCGTGGGTGAGAGTAGGTCTGTACGGTCCGCAGTACTGAGGAGAGAGCAGCTGCCTGACAAAACCCACATTCACACCCAGTCACAGAAGCACTTTCAGTAAGAACACACATCTGATAACGTTGTGTCATCATAAACAACACGCCGTCTTCACTAATCACAAGTCGTTCTGAATCGCCTCTGAACCGTCCATGTCATTCTGTTCAGGGCTAATGCTTAGCTACAAGCTAACTAGCTTCTAACACAAGGCTGAATCCCAAATCCCTCTCTAACCCCTGACCAAGGGCACTACTTAGTGTGGAACAAGGGATTAAAAGAAAACACTAGCTTTCCATTTAATGTTATTTGAAGTTCGACCCCAGAACCCAGAAGTTAACGGAGCTGATATTCCAAAGTGTAATAAGTGGAAATCTAAAGTAAATCTGGTAAATTTCTCAGGACAGTCCACCACCTTCATGGTTTATTCTCCTTACCTTTTGGCTACAGAGTACCAGGAAGAATTTAAAACTACTTTCACCTCCTGTTAATTACACTAAATGTCGCCAGCTCTACCAGTCACTGTTATTTACTTCTGCCAGGCGTGGAAGGATATGTGTTGGCAGAACAAAATAACTGGTTAAAATTGTATGTAATATTTTTTATATTACATACAACTTTATGTATGTGTTTGGGGGCCAGACAAACTGTCTGCCGGCCTCTAGACCCAAAAAGAACAATCTTGCTTTCATCAGTCCACAAAACATTGCGCCATTTCTCTTTAGGCCAGTCAGTGTGTTCTTTGGCGACCTGTAACCTCTTCAGCACATTTAACAATGGGACTTCTTGCTTATAGCTTGGCTTCACATAGCCGTATTCTAATAGTAACAGTACTCACAGGTAACTTTAGGTGTTCTTTGACCTGCTGGAACTGATCACTGGCTGACTCTTTGCCAATTTTGTTATTCTTCGATCTATTCGAATGGTAGTTTTCTGTTTTCTTCCACATCTTTCTGGTTTGGATTTTCATTTTAAAGCATTTGATATAATTTTAGCAGAGCAGCTGATCATTTTCTGCACTTCTTTGTATACAGTTTTTTTCCATCTCTAATCAACTTTTAAATCAAAGTACGCTGTTGTTCTGAACAATGTCTGAAATGTCCTGTTTTACTCTGAATTTCAGAGGGAAATGCACAGGACAACCTTTTCTGCATTTATCCTTAAAAAAGGGGAACTTGGTTGACACCTGGGTGGCACGGTGGTGTAATGGTTAGCACTGTCGCCTTGCACCTCCAGGGTCTGGGTTCGATTCCCCGGCCAGGCTCGATTCCCGTCTCTGTGTGCATGGAGTTTGCATGTTCTCCCCGTGCTTGGTGGGTTTCCTCCGGGTACTCTGGTTTCCTCCCACAGTCCAAAGACATGCAGGTTAGGCTAATTGGCGTTCCCAAATTGACCGTAGTGTGTGAATGTGCGTATGTGTGTGTGCCCTGCGATGGATTGGCACCCTGTCCAGGGTGTACCCCGCCTAGTGCCCGAAGTCTCCTGGGATAGGCTCCAGGTCCCCCACGACCCTGAACACAGGATTAAGCGGTATAGAAAATGAATAAATGGTTGACACCTGTTTTTCACATAATAATTTACCTCTAATTGAACTCCACACTGCTATTATTTTGAACACGCCCCATTTCAATTAAGGATTAAATTACACAGAATCAGGTGCATCCAATCATGACTGTTGGGTCTGTTGGTTTTCTATTACTCCACTACACCTACAAGTAAAACATTTACCATGAAGAAATATCATTTAAACAATTATTGATCTGGTTACTGATGTTGGACTGCTATTATTTTGAACACAACTGTATATGTTTTTAATTGGCCTGCTTTTTGCCCAGACAGTGGATGTACTGGATATCTGTTTAATATGAATAACAATATCCTTAAAATTGTAAATGTAACTTTGCATATTATGTCTCCCTTAAAAAAAATCCTTGGAACCAACTATAATTATTATAAAATTTTACATTCAGGAACAAACAACAATAATAACTGCAGAAACAAGAATTGGAATAAAAATAACGTCCACAAAAATATCCGACAGGTTTCTAAATTTGTGGTTCCGCTTTAACATATGCAAAATATACCTATTTTTTTGTAAACATCACTACTGACAACTTTTATTCCACACAGAACAAATTTTGTTCTGATATTTCATGGCACTGTATATACCACTAATCTATTATAATATATTTGTATTTTTAGTGTCTGTGGACAGGGATGTCTGAGGATGAGGATGTGGACTATATTCAGGTTTTCAACTGAAAGTGTTTGCAGAACAAAAACAGAGCAGCACACCCAGCTGAGAAAATCCCCATTCTGGTGATGATTTGATCAGCCAATAGAAAGTCACTATGTTTATGACATCATCTGTTGCTGGAACATGGTCCCATTCTTAGTGAATGGAGTTCAGTGTGTTTAGGGGTGAAATCCCTCAGTATGCTCTGAGTGTGTGAAGTAAATTCTCCAGGGGTGTGATTTTATTTATATACTGTAGGAGAGCTCGTTGTCTGCTTCTGTGACTTTTTAGGAATTTCTACATTGTTTAATCTCAGCGCAGTCAAGAAAAAAACTTGGTTCATATATTACAATTATACTGATACAATACAATATTAATATTTAGACAAGTTTTGGTAAAGCCATAATATTTGCTGGTAAATATAATATAATTTGTTATGGATGTCTTTGTGTTTGTAAAAGTGAAAGCAAGTCCTGTTACAAAAGACAGCAGAAAGTCCTCTGTAATGTGTGATGTGTAAAGTTCTCTTTAAACTACACATTCTGACAACTAATCATAGAGCAGTTGGTGAGCTGTGGATTAAATGGCACAAATGCATGGAGGGTAAAATCACTCCTCCTGTTATGTACCAAATATTACTGCAGCAGACTGCTGAGGAGTTTCAATCTGGTGTAACAGCGCCGCCCTAATGGACCAGGAGTGCACAAATTATTTTAAAGTGTTGCAGTAATATTTTTTTAAGGCAGTGATGAGCTGTAAAATCTTTATGAACCAGTTTTGGTTTCCTAAGTATATAACTAGAATAAAGCAGAATAAAACATCTTTATAATCCACAATAGTGTGGTGTGATGAAGCAGAATTAGAACTGTTACCAACCTGAAGGTGGTACATTATTATTATAAATTGAACATAACGGTCTATATACAGTATATATCAAATAAAAATTCTGACTGTATAAAAAAAGCAGCATGTCATGTCACACAGCAAACACAAAGAATGATGTACCTGTAAGAAAAAAATAAAGTTGTAGTTTTATCTCTAGCTGTTACTAAGCACTGATGCTCGAGACTCCTTTCATAAATATTACATGAACTTGTCCTTATACAAGACTCTGTATTATTGGAGATTACACATAAGACATAATAGTTAACAGTTGTAGATGGCTGAGGTGGTTATGCATAATTTAATGCAGTGGATCTTGAAATTACTGATGGTTATTGTTTTCTTGCTTTTGTTAAATTATGTTGTGTTCTAAATTTGTAAAAAAAACAATAAAATAATAATAATAATAATAATAAATGAATAAAAGTGTATGCTTATGACATAGACCTCAAATAAAAAAATAACATTTATGCACTTATCCAATATAACTCACGTTTTAAATGGAAATGTAGCTGATGTGTTTAATGCTGTGAGTCAGATATCAGCATCTTTCAGTCTGTTTTGTTCGCTTGGTTTCAGTAGTTACGCTGCTTGTGTTTGATAGCATCACGCTAACATGATATAAAATGAACAGCATGACTTTCTAAAGTCATCTAAAGTGTATTGTTTTACAGCATCAGTGTAGAGTTGCTTTGGGTTTGATTCTGCATTTTTTATTCACCAAATGATAACGCCTGATAACACAACAAGGTATCATTGTAGTACATTCAAGGATTTATTTATTTTTATTTTTGTTAAGTCCTTCTGTTAAAACTGGACTGGGCAGCACTTACGTTCTGTTATTATTTCCCTTGAAACTTGTGATGTACAGTAACATGTTACCTGTCCTGTCACTGACTGATGTAAAATAATTTGATGAAAGTCAGACTCTCTTCAGTGGTTGTGTTTTACTGTCAGCTTTTTGTGAAAAAAATATCTGCAAGCTCAGACTGGGAAGTGAAGCTACAGCCATCAGTCACGATAGATCACAAGTTTCAGTTCTTATAAACACGTCAAGGCCTGATTTGTTGTAAATGTGCAAAACACGCAAGAATAGAATCAGAACACATGGATATGTTTTGTTTTAAACCATTCCATTGTTGCCCTGGCTTTATGTTTAGGGTCGTTGTCCTGCTGGAAGGTGAACCTCCGCCCCAGTCTCAAGTCTTTTGCAGACTCCAAGAGGTTTTCTTCCAAGATTGCCCTGTATTTGGCTCCATCCATCTTCCCATCAACTCTGACCAGCTTCCCTGCTGAAGAGAAGCACCCCCAGAGCATGATGCTGCCACCATCATATTTGACAGTGGGGATGGTGTGTTCAGAGTGATGTGCAGTGTTAGTTTTCCGCCACACATAGCGTTTTGCATTTTGGCCAAAAAGTTCCATTTTGGTCTCATCTGACCAGAGCACCTTCTTCCACATGTTTGCTGTGCAAACGGGCCTTCTTATGGTTTTCTGTTAACAATGGCTTTCTTCTTGCCACTCTTCCATAAAGGCCAACTTTGTGCAGTGCACGACTAATAGTTGTCCTATGGACAGATTCCCCCACCTGAGCTGTAGATCTCTGCAGCTCGTCCAGAGTCACCATGGGCCTCTTGGCTGCATTTCTGATCAGCGCTCTCCTTGTTCGGCCTGTGAGTTTAGGTGGACGGCCTTGTCTTGGTAGGTTTACAGTTGTGCCATACTCCTTCCATTTCTGAATGATCGCTTGAACAGTGGCTCCGTGGGATGTTCAAGGCTTTGGAAATCTTTTTGTAGCCTAAGCCTGCTTTAAATTTCTCAATAACTTTATCCCTGACCTGTCTGGTGTGTTCTTTGGACTTCACGTGTTGTTGCTCCCAATATTCTCTTAGACAACCTCTGAGGCCGTCACAGAGCAGCTGTATTTGTACTGACATTAGATTACACACAGGTGCACTCTATTTAGTCATTAGCACTCATCAGACAATGTCTATGGGCAACTGACTGCACTCAGACCAAAGGGGGCTGAATAAATACGCACACCCCACTTTGCAGTTATATATTTGTAAAAAAATGTTTGGAATCATGTATGATTTTCGTTCCACTTCTCACATGTACACCACTTTGTATTGGTCTTTCACGTGGAATTCCAATAAAATTGATTCATGTTTGTGGCTGTAATGTGACAAAATGTGGAAAAGTTCAAGGGGGCCGAATACTTTTGCAAGCCACTGTATGTGTAAAATGTTTCTTAAAAAATTCTTAGTCTTCATTCATACACACCTGCACTGCTTTGTTGGAGATTTAAAAAATGAAACTAAAAATAATTGCACTATTACTCTAGGTGTGATAATACACCACATATTGTATACTTGCAAAATGCTTGTTATACAATCAGCTATGCAAAAACTAATTACATGATTAGACTTAATGTATGTTCGACCTTTGCAATCTAGTTCAGCACCAAAGGACCACAGCCAGCAACACAGCACAGGTCAATGTATTTAAAAATAAATATGCATGTGCTTATATAGAAGTCTTTCTGGTGTGTGTTAACGGGGAGGCTCCAGACTTCAAACTGTTTATTTTAATATATCAAAAGATTTTTATTTATTTATTTATTTTTTGGCAGCTGGGGGGGTATTTTTTTCTATTTATGGCTTACTGTGATTATCTTTTATTAATATTTTGGAGAAAACCAAATTGTTTTATACAATTGTTTAATATAAAAATAATAAATTCATACTTCTCTAGGTATTTAAAAACTAAATATTGTCCATTTGATTCTCTTTCTGTATCTGCACTGTGCACACACATTTCTACATCAGACTGTGTAAAATGTTTTATTTCATTATACATCTGAGCAGTTGAGGGTTAAGGGCCTTGCTCAAGGGCCCAACAGTGGCAACGTACTGGTGCTGGGGTTGGAAACCACAACCTTCCAATCAGTAGTCCAATGCCTTAACCACTGAGTTACCCCTGCCTATGGCTTATGGAATAAAATACTGAGGGCTATTAAAGGCATTAAGTAAAATAATATCCTTAATTACAATTTAATTATGTTATTATGTATGGTTATTCAAATGACAGACATTGTCACAAAGCAGTAGAATTTAGAAGCGTAACTACTGCTGATGTGCAAAGACATTTTGGGAAGTGCTGTTATAGGAAAACAATCACCTTCAGCCTTGTAACAGTAACTCCACTTCATCAGTGCAGATATACCTTATTAAACAGATATTAAAGCACAACTAGAAAAACAAATATGGTAAGGAGGCTAAGCTAGGCTATGCTACTACCATCAGCATACTTACTCATTCTCTGTAGTGCTTATCCTGTACAGGGTTGCAGGAAGCCAAGGGCTTATTCCAGAGGAGTCAGGCAATTTGGGAATTCCTGTTAGCCTACTCTGCATGTCTTTGGACTGTGGGAGGAAACCGGAGTACCAGGAGGAAACCCACCAAGCTGTGACACAAGCATGGAGAGAACATGCAAACTTCATGCACACAGACCCCGAGGCGGGAATCAAACCCTCGACTAGGGTTGGGTATCGTTTGGGTTTTTTTCGATACCGGTGCCAAATCGATACTTTGAAAACGGTACCGGTGCCAAAACGGTGCCTGAACCGATACTTTTAAGCCACAAAATTATAGTGGATGACTCAAGAATGAATTTTTATTGAACAAAAAATTTTATGCTTAAAATGTAACAATATATTAAAAGTTTAAAGTATATATGAATATGTAAGCTTCAAATTTTAGCAATTCTTTTGCAGAAATTTCACCATATTTGCCTTTTCTGTCAAAATACGACACCTTTCCTGACTTATTGCCCTGCACAGGACATGTATAGCCTTCTTTACAATGGTAAATGGGGTCACTGTTGTAGTGCTACTAGTACAGGCTGGAAAGCCATAATTATAAACAGAATCCATGTTACATTAGTTTTTTACAAATCGTTTGACTATTTGTTAGCATGAATGCAAGATTTGCATTTTGCTATTAACATTACATTATCCTACTACTAACCTGCGGAAAGGCTGCTGACGTCATCATAATCAGTGACTCCTTTTAGCTACAGTTGGTGTGACTGGTACTGAGGGTCGTCCACAATGATAGTGTCAGCTGTTGTCCACAAGCTGTTAAACACAGCGCCTCCCTCTGCTTTTAACTTTATTCCGTCTGCCCTCGAATGTTTCATTAGATTTGACGTGTTTCCGCCTTTACACGCAACTGCTGTAAGACATTTGCTGCACGTCGCGGTGTCGGAATCCTTTCTTGTGAAATACAGCCACACTTTCGACGGTTTAGTTTTAGGCATTTTAACGAGAGTTGTTTACTTTAGCATGCTAAGCTATCGGTAGACCGCCTGCTGCCGTCAGAGCGAGTGTAACGTTAGTTACTGCATTAACGCGCATCTCAGATGGTCTCTCATTTCCGGATGATTTGTGCTTTTAATTTCTCTAATTTAATCTAATAAACGATTAATCTACAAAAATATATGAATCTAGAGAACAAATATTTCAATCGACAGTTCAGGCATTTAAGTGGCACCGAAATTCGCGTTCTGTTTCAGTCCGGTACATACCGGTTCTATAGGTACCGGTGCCGTATTGGCACCGGGTTTCGGTACCCAACCCTACCCTCGACCCTGGCTTCATGCTTTTTGTGTCTTTAAGGTTCTCAGTAACATTAAGTGATTTGTGTGGTTCATAACTTTATAATATCTCAGTGTTCAGATTAATGTTCAGCAGGAAACAGGAAGTGAATTATAGCAACAGTAAATAATAAATAAGTCACTAAGTCATCTAAGTAAGGAATAGGATTCAACAGGTCATTCTGTTATAGAAGAAAAAGTTGCGACGGTCATGTGAACCTGACGCACAAGTGGACTTAAAAAAAATGATGAGGAATAACGCTGTTATTAAACTAAACTACAGTATTAACACTGCAGTGATGTGAAGTGAAGTCACGGCTAACAACCCAAAGTGGATTATTTTCCTGTAAGAGCTCCAAGTGTTTTACTGCAATATTTATTTGTTATTTGTTAATGAACAACACATTGTACTTTATCCATTTATCCACTTTATATATTTATAGATATACTTAATGTTGTTCAACAGAAACAAGTTCCTGTGTCACTTATGTTATAGCCACCATAAACAGGTATTTTCTGTTTTATTAACCTTCTATTATCTCTTAAGACCATAAACTAATATTCATTTGCTGCTGGTTAGAACCTAAAAATCTTAAATAAAGCATTAAATCTAATTAGATTTACATTCAACAAATAAAAATACCTTCATCTCCCTTTTTCTGTGTTCTTTAATGTAATGTACACACTTCAGGAAAAAAAAAACTTGTATAACTATTTTAATACTAAATGCATTGCTCTGTTATATATTAACGTATATGAGGATAGTATGACAATAATATGATAATATTAGTAATATTATATTAATATAATATCTATCATACTATTTTTCTTTTCCTGAAGTGTTTATACATTTTTTTGGTCTGACTCTGTATGTAGCATATCTCACCTGCCATGGAGAACATTACAGTAAGTTTGTATTATTAATAAAAGTGAAAAGGGTCACGTGTCAAAGTGTAATACTTTTTATAGTGTATGTTTTAATCTGAGCTCGTACATGTGAACACATTTAGAACAGAAACAGGGACATCTAGTGGAGAGAGTGAAACATCACAATCATACAAAATGTGATGGAGTGAAGTACAGCTGTAAGACTGTGGGACACATTTACCAGTCTTGTAGTAAAGTTGTGTGTGAATATTTTTCTAAGCTATTTAAATTCACAACTCTCAAATGTACTATTTTGTTTTTCAATTGTTTATAAGTCAGCCACAAAATTAATCAGAATATTCAACGCAACTGATTTATACTTAGTCACACCCACTAAACTCCATAAAGGCAATTCTCACAAAGAACTGAAAGCAACAAATTAACCACATGGTAAAAGAGAGTCTCTTCTGCCATGTTACATGCGCTAAACCTTCCAGCCTGTCAGGTACCATACACACAGACTAATGCCGCCTCCTTCTAAAGGGTGATATTACTTCAGCCCTAACCATGGGGAGGCCTGAAACTTGTCACAGAATCTCAGGGATACACAGTATCCAATCTCAAGTACACAGATCACGATATAATAATACAACCACAGGAGGTTGGATCCATACCGGATCGGTCGTGGCCCGGTACCAGTGCTGTTGACCTACAGGCTGCCGGTGGAAATTGGGCTACTGTTGGTCGAAAAAGGAGAGGAGGAAGGCGTGTTCGTAGGCAGAGAGAGAAGAGGAAAGGGGTAGCTCAGTGGTTAAGGCATTGGACTACGGTTCGGAAGATCCCAGGTTCAAACCCCACAACCACCAAGTTGCCACTCAACTGCTCAGATGTATAATGAGATAAAAATGTAAGTCGCTCTGGATAAGAGCGTCTGCCAAATGCCTAAATGTAAATGTAAATGAAAGGCAAGAGTTTAGGAGTGAAAGTAGGGACTTTGAATGTTGGGACTATGACAGGGGAAAGAGTAGTGGAAGCTAGGTTAAGGACAGAGGTGAGCAGCAATATGGTTTAATGCGTAGAAAGAGTACATCAGATGCAGTATTTGCTTTGCGGGTGCTGGTGGAGAAGTACAGAGAAGGTAATAAAACAGTTGCATTGTGTCTTTGTAGATTTAGAGAAGGCGTACGACAGGCTGCCGAGAGAGGAGCTGTGGTGTTGTATGAGGAAGTCTGGAGTGGCAGAGTAGTATGTTAGAGTGGTGCAGGACATGTATGAGAGCTGTAAGACAGTGGTGAGATGTGCTGTAGGTGTGACAGAAGACTTCAAGGTGGATGTGGGTCTGCATCAAGGATCGGCTCTAAGCCCATTTTTGTTTGCTCTGGTGATGGACAGAATGACAGATGAGGTTAGACAGGAGTCTCCATGGACTATGATGTTTGCAGATGACATTGTGCTTTGTAGCGAATGCAGGGAACAGGTGGAGGAAAATCTAGAGAGATGAAGGTAAGCTTTGGAAAGTAGAGGAATAAAGGTTAGCCATAGCAAGATAGAATACTAGTGTGTGAATGAGAGGGACCCAAGTGGAACGTGGGTGAAGAAAAGTGTCATGTGATAAAAGAGTAACAGCGAGAATGAAAGGAAAGGTGTATAAAACAGCAGTCAGACCAGCGATGCTCTCCAGCTTAGAGACAGTGGCACTAAAGAAAAGACAGGAGGCAGAGTTAGCAGAAATGAGGAGTAGCAGAAATGAAGATGTTGAGGTTTTCTTTGGGAGTAACAAGGATGGATAGGATCAAGAATGAGTTCATCAGAGGGACAACCAATGTGAGATGTTTTGGAGATAAAGTCAGAGAGGCCAGATTGAGGTGGTTTGGACATGTTCAGAGGAGAGATGGTGAATATATCGGTAGAAGGATGCTGAGGTTGGAACTGCCAGGCAGGAGGTCTAGAGCAAGACCAAAGAGGAGATTTATGGATGCAGTGAGAGAGGACATGAAGTTAGTTGGTGTGAGAGAAGAGGATGCAGAGGATAGGGTTAGATGGAGGCAGATGATTCGCTGTGGCGACCCCTGAAAGGGAACAGCCGAAAGACAAAGAAGATTAGATCATAATATAATATAATAACACTTTACAAGTACATATTAGAAGGATTTTATTAGACACTGTGGTGCATTAGAGAGATACAAGATAAAACATATGTAGTGTCTTACACACCGGGACACCTACATACACCTTTATGATGTCACATATTGCATTAATATACATTTTACTGTACATGCAGGCTGTTTATTCCATTTAAAGGCTTAACTTCAAGTTTGTAGGATCTGCAACTTCTATGAGTATGAATCAATTCAATTTATAGTGATCTCTAGAGGGGAAATTAATCAATCATCATCTGGAGCTCATTAACTCATACTCAGGACCAACCAACAGAGACAGCGAGCTCAAGACAATATTGTCAATTTTTTTTAAAAACTGTGTCATTTAGGTATCACCCTTAGGATAAAATGTTCAGTTTCTGAAATTATATGTGAAGAAAACAGTCTGCAGAGCAATAAAGGAGTTTAAAATTGTCATTTAATGTAATTTATTTTTAGCACTTGGAATACATTTTACTGTTAATGATGTGACAGCAGCTGGGACTTTATGTTCATGTGACTTGTTTAATCTATATGAATTTAAATAAATAAACTAAGTCCTGATTAACAAATTGCCTGGTGGGTTTTACCTTTAGGAACCTGTAACCTGCGTATACAGCATGTATGCTAAAAGCTAATGAACTCTTCATTATTAAGAACACCTAAACGGTCTCCTGTGTGTCTTTTAGATGTAATTATCTCATGCAGGATAAAGGACTAAGCTCTCTTCCAGAAAGGTAACACTGCAGTATTATCAGCGGTGGCAGCCTGTTTTTTTTTTTTTTTTTTTACAGTGTGAGTATTCTGGTGCCTTTCTACTGTAACCAGCAATTATTATTATTCATTTATTATTATTTTTGGGGTGATTTAAGCTTCATTAGCTTTTCTTTAACACAGGACCTGATGGGCTGGAAAGTCCTGAACACTCATGAACAGTACATGAAAAAATGTGCATTTGCTCACTGATAAATGTACATGGGGTCCAGATGACACTTTTATTACCAGTGGGATATACTGTAAGTACTGCAGCACTGAAAGAAAGAAGTTTTGGACATGTATTGCTGGTCTGTTTTCCAACAATTGATTTACCTCATTGTTATTTCCCCTAAAAATCTGATAGTTGAAAACCTTATAATAAATATGCTTCCCCACAATTAGCAAAATTAGGTTAGATTAATTTTTTTCCAGATATTAACATTAATATAAACTTATTGCAGAAGAATTACTTTCACTAGTACGACTCTAGCATTTCAAAATAAAGAGAAACCATATCCACTGAACACACACATAGGAAAAGGCTTTAGATTAATGAATAAACCAGCTACAGCACAGGAATATTGAGACATCATCAGTAGCTAGAGACAGACCTTATTGAAAGACTTGCCATTGCTCAAGGTGTTGCTCAGTCCTGGAAGATAAGCATACATCTAATTTAAGTTTGAAGGTGATGGAAATAAACAGTTAAAGCTTGTAACCAGTGTGTAAAGCAAAACCAGTTCCACTGGTTTTTAGTTCCCTGTGTGCATAACAAGCCCTATGCTAACGTACAGTATAACACCCCACATAAGCAGTGTACTGATGCTGAGCAGCCAGAGGAGACCGAGGTGATGATCTCCGACTCCCAGCTTTATTACACCAGCAGATAAAATACATTTTTACATGAATGAGTATGATACAGATATTCAGAAACTTGTTTAACTTATTTAAATCAGGCGAGTCAGACGGTTACTGTGATAAGAAATAAACATGGATGAATTAGAACCAGACACGAGACCAGTATCTCAGTGGATAAGTTTACAAATGGATGAAGACCCTCAACACTAAGTTTGTTGTAGTGTGCCACTATGTTGTAAACCACTTAAAAAATTATAATTCACATTTAATCTACGCCAACGTTGAATCCTGTTTGAAATCCATCTATTCTACAGTTTATATTTATTCGTCACAAGCTGGAGTCCACAGTTAGAACTGCAACTATTTTAATTAGCTCTTGGCTGTTAACCTCTTGCTATAATTATGCTTCAATAATAACATACTTTGATTAAAGATATCTTCCAACACAGAGAAAAATGTCAATTAAAGATAGTATATAATGTCTGGTGATGCAGGAGAAAACAATGACAAGATTTCAGCTCTGAGTTTTGTCTCAACTTGAAAATATGTTTAAAATAAACTGATTGACTCTCCTAATTAAATTAATTACCTTATAAAATCAAAATTAACCATCATCCACAACCTGGACCTGATTCTCTACATAAGCTTGAATTAAGTTCATAATGCAATAGGAGCTGGGTTTAGTTCATCAGCTAAATAAATTATACAAAAATATTATTTTATATATACACACACACACGTATATATTTTTTCCCTTATTATATTTATATAATTTATTTACTTTTACATACTTATTTTACTTTATTTTAAAACCAAAGGTTTATTAAGTATCGGCACACATACAGAAACAAAAATAAATCCCATTCTTACTATTTATTTGAAGTGACTGATGAGACAAAACCAGAAATGTACAGATAACTGTTAGTCTGAAATGATTAACAGCATCACTGAAACTAAAGTGACTCAGGTTAAAGCAGACTGTAGGGGGCGCTAATGATTTAATAATGAAAACAATTGGATCTTGAACATCAGGTGCATCATCAGGCCTTCATCTGCAGATTGTTTAAAAGCTGGATGTAGAGCATTTAATACAAGTTTTGTTTCTACTTAACTATTATAAAGCGTTAAATCAATATATTTAACATTAGTTTCATCTTTAATCTCACATAAAGGTAAAGAATAATACAGACACAGGCGCACGTTATTGTCTTATTTCTGAGTAAGAACCAAGTGATAGAAAATAAAGCAGGTGTTTAAAAGATAAACCATTAAACAAAAAAAAAAAAAAGCTCCAAAATGTTCCTCTGATCAAAGACCTGCAAAAAGTAAGATTACATGTGAGTGTAAAAATAATACTATGTAAGTATAATTGTAGCCATAGAGTGATCACTGTGTGTAAAATAAACTCTATACAATATGGGAAATGCAGATCAACATGTCAGCTCTGGACTCGACCTGTGTTTATGTCGGTACCAGGATCCGTCCTGTGAACAGACACCACGGATGAACATCACTTAGCAAGTTTAGTTATTATTTATTATAGCGTTTCATTTTTATGACACTGTCCTAATACACATTTAACATTTTTCCTGTGTTCCTCTCAGTTAATCCACTGACCTGAGCATTTCTTCCTGTAGTAGATGAATCCAGCAGCTGAGAGCACGAGACCCAACACCAGACCTGAAGCCCCGATAGCGATCTTACTCTTATCAGGTTCAGGCATAGAGGGATCTGAGATATAAAGGGTGTTTAGAACATACAGTATAACAAAACCAAATCAACACTGCTAACAGCAGCACAGAGTGGTCTGGAGGAACAACAGCACTTTATATGATATATAGACCCATGGTATTGAGAACTAATTCACTATTAGTCATTAAAAAAATTAACTTACATTATTTTATTTAATTCATCAAACTAATTGTTTAGTGTTGGTGAATGAAAGGTAACTATCTTGTCATCAGATTTTACCTAATCTATTATCAGAGTGAAACAGTATTTCTCAGTTGTGTATTAATATTTAATTAAAACCTTAGTTCACGTTTATAGACTCGGACATTTAGATCTGATTGTTGGTGATCAGACTCACCCCACTTATAGCTCATGGGCTTTTTGAAGCTGGCGTGTTCCACCACACAGGAGATCTCCTCTCCAGACTCAGGTTTATACTCCAGATGTGAGTGGACCTGATAGTACCAGTCTCCATCAGCCATCTCCTCTGTGGACGTCACACCTCCTTTAATTACTTGTCCGTTTCTCAGCCAGGTCACTTTAATGTGTGGAGGATAAAAGCTGTAAGCGCTGCACATCAACATGCCCGGGTGTGAACCTTCTGACTTCTTCACTGACTTCACTCTAACCTCCGGCTCAACTACAGAAATAAACCACAGAAACACTCAGGTATAGAATAGAGTCATTCATTTAATTATGAATGTAATAAAATATAATAATAATAATAATAAAAATAATAATATAGTATCTCATTTTTATTAATTTAATCTGGTTCTGGTATCTAATAAGCCAAGTGTGAGAAAATAAAGCATGTATATTAAAGTTTGTAAAATAAAGATAAATCTGTCTCTGCTGCATGTCTGCAAAATGAGGAAATGCTGAAAATAAATTAATAACCCAATAGACCAATCAACAGATGAACTGGGAAAGTAATATAATCTCACCTGTTTTACTGAGGATGGCGCTGTAGTAATTCCCAGCATTAAGCTTACACACACCATCCACATCGGCTTTTAGTCCCGCCAGCCTTGCAGTGTCTTTGTTCCATATATCTGCATTATGGACTCCTAACGCAGTGTATCCTGTAAACTTCCCCAGTGTGCTGTTATACTCCACGTACTTTATCTTATTGAAGATGTAAGATCTTATGTACTCCATGTCACTCAGATCCTCTTTACTCCAGAGACATCGTTGTGGCACTGACAGTGAATGTCCATCTGACAGAAACAACACCACAGATTTACACCGCCGACACTCAGTATTACAGTTTATTTATAATCATTTATAACTTTTATTTTAAACACTAATCGCATGTTTAAACCTGCCTTTAAATATACACGTCTTTAGTTACGGGTTTTTTTTCTAACAAACGTAATCAACAAACTGTAAATCACTATAAACACCCCCCGTTTTTTTTTTTTTTACAGAACAGAGTTATAAATGATTTTAATGTTTTTCTACAGTAACTCTACAGTCAGACTCACCTGTTAGATGTAGAACTGCAGGCAGGAGGAGGAGAAGGAGCTTCAGCAGCCTGCACATCATTACTCTCTCAGTGTGTGTGTGTGTGTGTGTGTTCTCTCACTGGAGAAAGAGTAAGTGAAGCAGCTCTACTCCACACACACACACACACACACACACACCAATCCTGTACTACATACACACATACAGTCACGTGTTACTAGGCAGAAAGCAAACCAATTCCACTCACTTGCTAAACCTGTCACTATTAAATATCTAATTTTCGTATTTGAAACCTCTCAGGCTCTCTCTCTCTCTCACACATACACACACACACACTTTCCCCTAGTACTCTGTTATTTTTTTTCTCGCCGTTTAGCGACTTTTATTTTGACACCTGCCACATGCGCACACACTCTCTCACTCACTCACTCACTCTCGCCGACCTTTAACATGTGACGTCACCACTATTGCGTCTTTGTTTTTTTATTCATTCGCGCAAGATGGCGTCGGTCGGATCTCGTCTTAAACAGTAAGAGTAGTGGCAGTAAAACCCTTAATAACACTGTTGCTTGACAGTAAGTAAACGTTATAAGGTCTTTTGTACCAATGTTACAAATTTAGTAGTGAGTTTTGCCTGGGCAAATCGAAGAGAAATAAAATGAAAAGTGTAAAAACTAATATACTTGATGGAAAGTAAATGATGCTAACAGCTCCAGCTAACTCCAGCTCTCCTGCTGTCCTCTCCTCTATGGACTCAGGGGAAGATGAAGCCCACAGTGCTCTGATTCTGGTCCAGCTATTGAGAACATCAGCAGCTCTGTTACATATGATCTACTTAACACTCCTGAGAAACCCCGATAAAAAAAAGAAGAACCGTGGTGTCCTGTTATTACTGAGTTCTCTGCTAATCACATGACCTTTCCAAAAATTGCAACCATTGAAATAACAATTAATACCTCCAAACAAATTGAAACCCTCACTGTCGCAGTGCATCAACTTGTGATTGCACATACAAAGGAAATTGAACATTTGGAAGCTGAAATATATACAATAAAAGAGGAAAACAAGTGTTGGACAGAAAAACAGCTTGAAGGAATGTCGACACTACAACTGGAAATGTCTTCTGAAACTACACAGCCCGAAGGAGATGGAGGTAGACGATGTGAGGGACAGAGACGATGTGAGAGACAAGAGTGATGGACGGAGACGATGTGAGAGACAAAGTGATGGACAGAGAGGATGTGAGGGACAGAGAGGATGTGAGAGACAGAGTAATGGACGTCCTGGCACATGTGGCACCTTCAGTCCATAACAACCTGGAGTTATTCCACATCGTCTTGGTCCCAAAGAAACAGGAAAGAATAGAGCAAGTCTTTTCACAGTGCTACACATCTGTAATGCAGTTTGGTAAAGGGCTATGTTATGCCTGAGCTGTAAATTTTTTAACTTTTAGTTCTAATAGTTAAGTTGCACTACGTAGAGTTTTGTATAATTATTTGTGCATTATGCGCTAAAATGCCCACCTGCCACGGACCCCCCCCCTACATAATCTCTATCAAATATATTAGAACACCACAATCAAAAATACATATTATTATAAAATATATTATATTATTAAATGTATTTGATAATGTTTAATGTTTACACTAAATAAATATTGTTTATGATAAAAAATTACACAAAACGATTTTTATTATAAAATAAGCAATATAAAAATATATAATTTATATATTGTTTCCCTATACATGTCTTTTTTATATTGCTTTGTAATTTGGAAATCATTCATTCATTCATTCATTCATTCATTCATTTTCTATCCCGCTTAATCCTGTGTTCAGGGTTGCGGGGGACCTGGAGCCTATCATAAACCTAAGAATTTATGTTTCAATATACTATTTGATAGAGATTATGTAGGGGGGCAATCCGTGGCAGGGAAGCGTTTTAGCACATAACAGTGTGCCTTAGTTTCTTTAATGCTTAAAGTCATTTGAAATACCTTTTTTTTGTTTGTTTTTGCATCTGAGAAAAGGATTTAAAATAATAATGTATGACACTGTAAATTTATCTCAGTAAACTTTAAGCTATTCCTTGTATTGTGAATAATTAAAAGTTTTATTTTTGATAAAATGCTGTATGCTTTTAAAAAATAAAAGTAGATTTTTCTAAAAAGAAAACCAATTAATCTTTGTTTCTCTTATACTGTATACAGAATAATGGGAACTTTTGAATTTATTCGTACAGGAGGACGCCATCTAAAGGTCATAATTAAAAAAAAAAGATAAATTCTAGCAATGTTTCGTTAATGGCAAGTTTTAGGTTTCAATTACTATGAATAAAATTTTTCATTCATTCATTCATTTTCTATACCGCTTAATCCTGTGTTCAGGGTCGCGGGGGACCTGGAGCCTATCCCAGGAGACTTCGGGCACTAGGCGGGGTACACCCTGGACAGGGTGCCAATCCATCGCAGGGCACACACACATACACACACTCACACACCCAATCACACACTACGGCCAATTTAGGAACGCCAATTAGCCTAACCTGCATATCTTTGGACTGTGGGAGGAAACCGGAGTACCCGGAGGAAACCCACCAAGCACGGGGAGAACATGCAAACTCCATGCACACAGAGACGGGAATCGAGCCTGGCCGGGGATTCGAACCCAGACCCTGGAGGTGCAAGGCGACAGTGCTAACCACTACACCACCACGCCGCCCTGAATAAAATTTATTTATTTGATCACTTCTAGTTTTATTGGATTGTAAAAAAGTTCCCGTTTTTTGTGTCACCCTGTATTTTACATTGCTGTTTCATTAAGCAAAATTGCATTTTATCCGATTACTCGATTAGTAATTAGATACATTTGGTAGAATACTCGATTACTAAAATATTCGATAACTACAGCCCTAGTCTAGATATTTGGAGATAAATAATAAATACTATTCCTATGATACTGTAGATTAAATTCGGATACATTTGTTTTTTGAGTGTAAGAAAAGATGCTTAACTCTCCTAAAATGTCATGTCGTGTCACTTCTTAAATCTCTTTAAATAATTAGACTAAATAAAAAGAACAATAAACTTAAAATCCTTTGACTTTGTTTTTAATTTTAAAATGTGTAGCTTGGTAATAACTCTCCCACTGTTTGTACCTCGTGATTGTCTTCTTGTGTCTTTGTCCTTTGTTCTGTACTCTTGTGTTATTGATTCTGTATTGTCCTTGTTTTCCTTTACTGTAATTGTGTGTATTTTATGTGTAATTTCTGTTTATTGTCTTCCATTTTATATTGTTTCAACTTTTTGCAATGAAAAAGAAAATAATGAATGTACATTTAATAACGGTATACGTCCCTTTCTTGAATTTAAAATGACATTGATAAATTATTTAGAAAGTATTAAATTTTTTAAAAACTTCAAAGCTTTTTTGCATAATTTTGCATTTATGTGAGTTATCTGGGATACATATGGTACTTAGATAGTTTATAGTACATAGTTTTGTTAATTTATAGAATTAATTAGTCTTGTCAGCTGATTAGGTATCTGAGTTAGCTAGTTAGTTTTGTTCATTAATGTAGTTAATGTATGATGTGTGTGTGTGTGTGTGTAGCACTTTGGTCCTGGAGGAATGTTGTTTTGTGTCACTGTGTACTGAACTGTATCTGGTTGAAATTAAATAAATGGCATTTCCTTGACTTGACATTTAATTTTTTTATAATGGTGAGTTTATCATTATAATTACTGTTTTAATCTTTTATTTGTTATTTACTGCTCCTTTGTGCCCCCTGGCTATGTTGTTTTGGATTGCATGTTTGTTTTATGCATAAAAAGGAAAGGAGAGTTCTATTGAAGATGTTTTCATCTCCTATAATGTAGAATATTTTTGCCATATTGTTTGTATATAGAGATGTAGTACATATTAATTATATCTGACTAACAACGTTTCTTTTTATTTTGTTGTACATGTTGTATTCCACCTGTATTTTCAAGCCCCAGCTCCGCCAAACTCCACCCTGTCTGCTCCATTCTGTACCTGTACATTAAACATGTTACTGTTATTTTACTAAATAATGTTATCAAAGTGAAATCCATCCTCAAACCAACAGCATAGAAAACCCTTTATTTCAAGGATGCCTGATGTGTGAAAGAATCACATGGAAACTTACACTTTTTAGACACAACGATTCACACTTTTTGTGAATTATATCTTTATGCTTTAGGGAGATTAAGTTATTTTTACATTCAGGTTTTTAAACATACATTTTTTCCAAACGTCCTTATACTTTTTATGTTTACATTAGTCACATGATCACATATTTAAAAAAAAAAGTATTAAATGTGAAGTGTGTTTTTTTGTTGTTGTTTTTTAACCCTGTGCCTATGTATGTTGACACTGGACTAAGAGAGTTCTTATTCTATTCCTGCAATTAAGCCACTGAACCCAGCGTCTGTGTGGAAGCAGTAATCATGTGATCATTCACATCATTCAGATTCATGTAAATACATTGTATTTTATTGTCAAGCCCTCATTTCTTTTTACTTTCATTCTCTATTATAACATTAATTAGATGTTACATACACTAAAAATGAAAACCTTATTAATATATTTGTGCAGGAAGTTAACAGGTAGACAGTGGAACAATAGAAACCCTTTTAGAAAGACTTTTAAACAGACAGAGTGGACTCTGGTGACTGTACAGTTTCATTGGTGAAAAATGAAAATGCGACTTCTTAGTAGGAATCAAAACCTTCTCTGATCTCCTGTATGAAAACACAGAAATGGGTATATTGAAGTTACATCATTACTTAATATTATAAATGTAATGCTTTAATAATAATAAGTTACCTGAAGCGTCAGTTACACTGGTTTCCTTTGACGAGGAAGAAAGTTCCAGTAGCGACTCCGAGCAGTCCTACAGCCAGACCCACTCCACAGAACACAGCCGGACCCACACTGGGAAGCTCAACGTCCACCTCTACACACACACACACACACACACACACACACACACAGCCTGTTATTAACGGTATTGTTTAACAGTGTGCTGCTTATTGCTGTATTGGTCATTCTTTGGCTGTTTCTCTGGCCAGGTTTAAATATTTGTGTTTAATTCTCCATCTCACCCCATGTCTTGGTGTCAGGTCTCTCCAGAGCCTCGTGTTCCACCGTGCAGGTGTAAACATCTCCTTCCTGTGGAGTGAAGGTCAGGTGGGAGAACTGGTTGTAGGTGTCGTCATCATTGGGGTAGTACTGACTGTGTGAGGCTTTATCAGACACATCTACACCGTTCTTGGTCCAGCGCACAGTAACACGTGGAGGGAAGAATCGTACTGAGTGACAGACGAGTGTGTTCTCTGAACCCATCTGTACATTATTTCTAGAATAGATGGAGGTTTGTGGGGCATCTGGAGAGAAACGTACATCACACATTCACCATGTTATCACTCTGAGACTGAGGTGTGTTTATTAGCTGTCGGTACCTTCTGAGAACAAACAGCTCTGGAATCTAAGCTGTGCTTTTAAACCTTAAATGTAATGGTTCATGCTTCACTCAGCATTGAAGTATTTTAAATGAAAACCTCTGGAGGGCCATCTACCATAACACTTTAAAAATCAACCAACCGCTTGTGTTCGCTGTTTCAGCAACACACTATCTCACTGCCTCAGACCATCATCATATAATCAAATAGCAAGTGTGTGTGTGTGTGTGTGTGTCTTGGTTAGGGTTGTTGAGGATAGAAATAAATGCAATGATGGAAAGATTTATTTACATTTTAAACCCCCACTTCACCAGCTGCTGTTCGTTTAAAATGAGCTTGAATTAAATTTCTATAAATCTAAATTAATAAATAGTTTGTGTTTCAGTGCAACGAGGGGAAAAAAGAAAGTAAAATGAAAGTAATATAACTGGTGTAGTGTGAGATTAGTGTGTGTTACAGTAGATCTACACTAATCACAGGTTTACAGGCTGTAGGTTGTAGTTTTTTACTACAGTTTACTGACTGTGATGGTTAATGACTTACAGTCAAATCTAACAACAACAAAAAACATATATCATGATAGACAGTGTTTTTATACTTTAATGTAAGTTTCTGTTCCTGTTACACACTGAGTTACTCACCCTGTATCACCTTCTGGTCCTTAAAGTCTTCTATCAGCACCTGTAAGCTCTGTATACAGATGGGCATGTTACCCTCGGCGTACTCTAGCGCTCCGGGTTGACTGATCGGATCAGCGAACGGAGGCAGCATTATCTCTCCCTCCTTCTTCTTAAAGTCTACATAAAACAGCTCCTCTCCATCGGCCCCTCTCAGATACTCCTTATCCGTGTCTGAACATGCGACCAAATCCAAATAATCGTGTTTACCTGGAGAGATTTAATCACAACACAGCAACATGTTCACACTGCAGGTTATTACAATAATAACAACTAAAACTATCAGTTATAAACTCAGATAAACATAAAACACACTCTGATCTGAAACAATCTGTATAATTTAAATCCAGCTTTATAGTCAAATAAACAAAAATCCCGACATTAATAACATAATTAACTCTAATAAATAGATTAATAAGTAAATAAAGTGTGTGAGACTCACTCTGTGCCTCGGTGTCCCTCACACACATTAGTGTGAAAAAGAGCAGAAATAACTTCATCCTGAAGTGTGTGTGTGAGTAACTGAGCAGCTCGGAGGAATCGCACTGACTGCACACACACACACACACACACACACACACACAATCAGACTGTAACAGAGACAGAGAGAGGTACAGGATAAATCCTCCAATCAGATTATTTCTGTGTGTGTGTGTCAGCTGTGTCCAGCAGAGTCTCAGCTCAGTTTCACACTTCATCATACTGATCATCTGTCCTGAGCACAGAAATATACAGTATATATAAAATATAATAAATATAATAAATAATTATATACTTGTCTTTAATGAAGAGGTGAAAAGTCGAGAGCTGGAGGTTTCATGAAGGTAAATAAATAAAAAATAAAATTTTCTCATACAGATGAAGAATATACACACACTCCTGATCAAAATCTTAAGACCAGGGAAAAAATATTACAAGCATTCACACTTTGCAATTTATTTGGCAATTTATTGAAAACTGCATAAAAAAATTTTGCAAGATAAATCTTTGCAAAAATATGGCTTCAATGTCCTTCAGGCAGTCACACTGTCATGATCTCCTGATGGCAAAAGTAAAAAGGCTTTCTTTCTCTCACATCGCACTATTGCTGCCGAGGTTGGACGCAGTAAGAGAGTCATTTTAAATTTATTAAAAGATCCTGAGAGTTATAGAACAAAAGAAATCAAGTGGTAGACCTAAAATAATTTGACCTGCACTGAGCCGGAGGATCCGACGGGCTGTCCGTGAAGACACAGGCCGAACCTCGACCCAAAATAAGGCCCTTGCTGATGCTGACTGCAGCCCAATAACCATAAGACGACATCTGTGAGAGAAGAGCTTAAAGAACAAAAAACATCTTCAAAAGCCACGTCTACTCCGACACCACAAACTTTTATTCTCAGACGAGGAAAAAAAAATTATGATAGCTTTAATGATGGCTTCCAACGATACCAGCATGACAAGGAGATCCCACTGGAGATGATTTCTACATGACACAGCGGAAGAGACTCCATCATTATCTGGGTGCTTTTTCCTTCAATGGGAAAATGGAGCTTCAGGTTGTGCAGGGGCGTCAAAGGCAGCTGGCTGTGTGGACATGATGCAGCAAACGTCCCTCTTGACTGAGGGGTAATGACCAGATCTTTCAACAGGACAATGCTGAAGTTCACAACGCCCGCCTGATGAAGGACCTCCTCACTAACATTCAAGCATGAAACCAGTGTTTAAAGTTATCAACAAGAACGGTGGAGCTTCTCACTACTTTTTTGACACTTTTAGTTCTGTTGTGCGTATTTTTGGGGCTATAGTCTTAAACTTTTGATGAGCTGATGAAAGGCCTGTTTGAGTTTAAAATGCAGTTTTCAGTAAATTGCCTCTGTTTTTTGCCTCTTGCTCCTTTTTCTTCTTTTGGCATTTTGAAGCAGTTCTTACAACAGTTCTTACAACCTGGTTACGATCCACAAGTCTGAATACTTGTAATATTTTCCCTGGTCTTAAGATTTTGATCAAGAGAGTGTGTGTGTGTGTGTGTGTGTCTGTCTGTCTTTAATGCAGAAGAACCCAGAAGGTGTCATGAGAAGAAATACATAATATTTCATGAGCATGGATTAATAAAGTTTTGATATTTAGATATAATTTGGTTTTATTTTGATCTTGGACTAAAATATGTTTATATACTCCAGGTTTTGCCCATTACACACAAATTTGTGTTTTATTAAACATTTTAAATGGAATGTAAAAATGCAGGCGGCGCGGTGGTGTTGTGGTTAGCACTGTCGCCTTGCACCTCCAGGGTCTGGGTTCGATTCCCCGGCCAGGCTCGATTCCCGTCTCTGTGTGCATGGAGTTTGCATGTTCTCCCCGTGCTTGGTGGGTTTCCTCCGGGTACTCCGGTTTCCTCCCACAGTCCAAAGATATGCAGGTTAGGCTAATTGGCGTTCCTAAATTACCCGTAGTGTGTGATTGGGTGTGTGAGTGTGTGTATGTGTGTGTGCCCTGCGATGGATTCGCACCCTGTCCAGGGTGTACCCCGCCTAGTGCCCGAAGTCTCCTGGGATTAGGCTCCAGGTCCCCCTGAACACAGGATTAAGCGGTATAGAAAATGAATGAATGAATGAATGAATGTAAAAAATGCATACTATCACTACGTTTTATAAAAGGACAACAAAAATACTTTTTTTTTTAGTAAAAGTAATTTGGGAAACTTAAAATGAGTTGACGATTATAAGCAGATAACTTTTGTTGGTGTGTTTAGCTTTGCTTGTTACATTTTATTTGCATAGAATTCAACACTATTTTTAATTAAAATACAAAACAAAAATTACTTTCAGCAATCAGCAAATATTTCTAGTACAAGGCCTTTGCCTCTTTGAATCAGGCTGTAGAGCACTAACAGAACATTCAGGGTTTGAATTGTGAAACCACCAGTTTGTGAAAATAAAGATATGACAGATTTGCATATTTTCATTTAATGCAATGGACACAGAGCTGCTGAAATGACAAAAGGGCTGACCTACTTAGGTTCATACTAGTCAGTGTTGATGTAACACTGACCAAAATGTTATTATTTAGTCCAAGTTGCCAACATTCACAGTGTAATTTTGCAACACCATAAAGTATGTTTTTTTACACTACATGGACACATATTTTACACAATATTTATCACCAGTTTGTGTTCCTCCCTTCCTTAAATATGTCAAAGCTGACCAAAGTAGACTCCCAAAACAAATCATTCTGAAGGCCAAACCTGCTGCAAAACTCTTTATTTTTAATACCATGGGGTGGTCAGGCACAACTTACACTCACTTTGGCTCTATTTTAAAAAAAAAAAGAGAGAGAGAGAGAGAGAGAGAATGGCACATATTGGTGATCAAAGTCAATAATCACAATGAGGAATACAAAAGAAATTTAGACCAGTAAGAACAAAAGCACAATATACACAGGACCTCATCTATACCATATGCACTTTGTAAATCAAAAGGTTTATGAAACTCAAGGCTGTAAGCTTTAACATCGCGTCTTTCTCCATCTAAGACTTTGTAAGCATGACAATGTTCAGTGAAATAGTCAATCTGAAGCTTCATGCCTGCAAAATAACTCGATCAGAACTCGATCTTGGTTATTTTACAGAACACTGGCACGTCATCCTTAATAGAATATCATACAAAGTTTAACATATTTTTTAATACTCTGTTTTGCCTCAAATCTCAAACTCCACATGTACTCTCATACTCTTATTTCTCTTTGTCACACAAGACAATCTTTGGGTCGTCCTCACTGTAAACATACTGGGCATCATACTTTTCAATCAAACATATGCCACAGAAGTAACGACCACTGAAAGACTAAGGAACCTACAGTGGAATTAAATGCATCCCTAATGGCGCTTTTCCACTGCATAGTACGGCACGACACGGTTCAGTTCAGCTCACTTTTGGGAGTTTTTCCACTGGGAACAGTACCTGGTACCTGGTCCTTTTTTTAGTACCACCTCAGCCGAGGTTCCAAGCGTGCCGAACCGTTACCGAAACGTGACGTGTAAACTCCGCTGGTCACTGATTGGCCGGAGAAAATCGTCATTACTGCGTCACTGAACTTGCAACACGAGACACAACAGAACCGCTATATTTAGAAACAGCCAGAGAAGGATCGCACGCACCTTTTTGTATTAACCAAAAATTTTCTTTGGCTGCCATCAGCCTCTTTTGAAACTAACTCCTTCGTCTCGCTGTTAAAAACATCCACATGCCGAGAATGAAGAACACCATGCCGTCGATATGCTCCATTGTTGTGTGTTTGTTTGTGGCGCGTTTACGATGATGTCACGGCAGTAGAGGCGCCGCGACTATAACAACACGTGAGTAATCCCGCCCACTCTAAAGCGTTACTACACTGCAGTGGAAGCGCAAACCGAGCCGAACTGAGCCGAACCGAAGTGAGCTGTACTGAACCGTGCTGTGCCGTACTATGCAGTGGAAAAGAGGCTTAAGTTGTCCCCAGTCACCTGACATATGGTTCCATAAACCTGGTCAGGCGGATTGGAAGGTCAAGCCCACTATGCTCTAATATTTTAATATCCTCAATTAAGGACTGCAAAATGGGATCAAAGCAAGATTTAAGATCCTCATGATGAAACAGTGCTACTAAATGAATGTTCATTACTGCTTGAATGTAGGTTTCTGAGGACAGTAGAGAGCTAAATGAATGTTCATTATTTTTGGTGGTAGATTTCTGAGGACAGAGTAAAGAGCACCAATCTTGTGAACACCTTGTTTTGAACCAAGTGAATTAGCAGATTCAAAATAATCATAGTACAACTGAAGAGCATTTTGATGTTCAGAAAACAATAGATAGTCTTGAAATTAGTCCCATCACAGAAAGCTTCAAATAGATCAGTCTTTGATCCAGTAATTGTACGATGAAGCTAACAAATATCAGCATTTCTGCACATGAATTTTAATGTTTCCAAAATGGGAATATACTGTAAACCAAAGTGTCAAACTGGTATGGTGCCTGTCTGTTTGTCCTAGTGTCATATATTAAACCTATTGTAATTTCTTTTGGCTCAATAATGCCCCACTTTTCACTAAAATATTTGGTTCTTTTTGTTTCAGTATTAAAACAAGTCAATTGATTATTAAAATTATTTAAACTGCTCTACTGTAGATCTTACTGGGTCATCAGTAGACAAACCCAACAACACATCATGCTTAACTTGATTGTGTATTCCTGTGGCAAGTTCTTCCAGTTCCCCAACTACATCTGACACAACACTGCTAGCACTACTGGAGTGGAGTTTGCAATGATAGAAGCACAAATCGTCTTTGTATCTACTTGGGACACACCTAATTCATTGTTTTCTAAACATTCAGAGTGAAAAAGATGACCTGTGTCACTTAACCGTGGATATGGCACTGCGTCTATGACACTAAACTGTCAAGATGGATGTTGGACTGAACTCTGGTTTCAACTGGAGATGTCTGACCTGTTACAGTTTCTCTATTACTACTTAAGTCATTCTGATGACTATTATTCAGGTGTTTTTTAAAACCAAAAAAAGGTTGAAAACTGACAGTGACAGACACCTCGTGCACAAATTAGCCTGAACCCTAAACTGGGATAGAAACCATAATAAGTTATTAAGTGAGTTAACTGGCTGCTTGCATGCAAATCCTGACAGATGAAACACGTAAACACTGTGTGACACACACAGTTCTGAAATCTAAGTTGTAGTCTCAAAGTCTAACTAATGTACCAGCAATTGTCTGCTCATACACAAGACTAAACAAGAACATTCTGCATTTCTTACCCCTTACATCTAATTGAGGATCTTTGCCTGCCAGTTCACAAACTCTTGGAATCTCACTACTTGTTCCACAATCAATGTTATATATAGTTGTCTGGACAAAAGTGAACATCTGGACCAGGACGTCTTCATAGGACAAGTTAAACACAAAGTGAGATTTAAACAGTTCATCAAATGCAGTTAGGGAGCTGGTTCCTTGGCAAGGGAAGAGCTGTTTGTCCACAACAATGTAGAAGCTGTTGATCGTGCTCTTGGTTCTGTCAACTGCAACGAGGTACGGCTGCTGATCTTCTTTTTTCTTCTCTGGTCATCAATCCCGCAGCAAGACTGCAAAGCACACAATTCCACAAAAAGAAAATGAGGCATTTTAAAGAAGTGACAAACATTTGACTAAACCATGTCATGTTGCTAACTTAAACTGAAAACCTCTTTGGCAACTCATTCCTAACTGCAATTGAACTACAAATTCAGTAATACTATATAAAAAGATTTCAGTAAATCTATATAAAATTAGTATATTTTCTTTTTGAGCTTTTATAAGAAATGTTTATCGTTATTTTGGAAGCTGTGTTTTGTAATGTTGTTGAACTACACCATGTACCAAGAGGTATTTTAATACATCATCTATTTCATCTTGATATGAATAGGGAGGACAAAATATAGTAAATGCAGAGATGTTAAAACACTTCTAATATTAACACAATTAGATTTAGTGTTTCAACAATATTCATACACAGAAATAGAGGTATACCCGTTTGCACAAGTGTTGTTTTGATTGTATTACTTGTGTTTGCCATGATGTGCCCATTTACAAAACTCCACAGCAAATTATAATTTCATTAATACACTTTGTGACTTGATGTAAACTTAATTAGGTACAACAGAATCTAAACAGCAATAATGTCAAGAGCCTTAACATGTGGCACATACACACGTGTGGCCTGTACAACAGGTACAACTGGCCAAACAAACGACACCTTCATGAAGATTATATTATGATTTTTGTTAAAAATAATTGAGAAATTATGATTTTTTTTAAACTTTATGACACTGCATGAAAAGAGCTGTATCTGGACAAATATGGTATGGGAAATCCCCGCTAAACTTTAAGTTTGCCAGATGTATGAGGCAGAGTGCTTGGAAAGGTAGAATGCAAAGGAAATTTTGTGAAACGACCAGATACCTCATGTATGTGGATATATACGGGAATCGGTGAAACTTTCTAGGAATCCTCACAGCTAGCAGTGAGAGGTGATGGCTGTGAGGTGTAAAGGCCTTTTGTATGTTAATGACTAGCAGGAAGAAGTGCTGTCCATCTTATCATAGCCGGGTGGGGGGATTAGCCGTGGTGTGCCTGTGTCTATTCAACTTGAGGGTTTGAAGGAGAATCAAGCTGCACACACACTGCTCTTCTCAAAGAGGTTAACCAGCGTCTTTGATGCATTTGAGAGCAAGTTTGATGAGAGAAGACGACAGGAAGAGTCAAGCCATGTGCATAAAAGAGCTAAGAGGGCGCATAACGTGGGCATTGTGGTAAGTTGACCTTTATATTACCTGATAATACAGTAGTAAATTATACCTTGCTAAGTTAGCCTAAGCATTTGGCTACACATCTACTTTTTGTTACCTGTATTGTTGTAGGTGTCCAGCATATTTAACAGTTTGTCACGTCCGAATTATACAATGTTGTTTACAAATATACTGTACAGGTCCTTCTCAAAAAATTATCATATTGTGATGAAGTTCATTATTTTCTGTAATGTACTGATAAACATTAGACTTTCATATATTTTAGATTCATTACACATAGAGGTGGAAAGAGTAATAAAATTTTGTACTCAAGTACAAGTACTGTTACTTCAGTGAAATTTTACTTAAGTACAAGTAAAGTTACCATTATAAAAATCTACTCAAGTAAAAGTAAAAAGTAGCTCATTAAAAAATGTACTCAGAGTAAAAGTTACCGAGTTACATTTTTATTTTTTTTAACAGCGGGGGTGGGATGAGGCATTCTAGTGTAGTTCAAAAAAGATGAGCAGATATAAATCTCAAACTAGTTGTTTTTAACTGAAGGAACACCTTTGCATAATAAAGCTGTTGTCTTTCTTGTGCTTGAAAATCAAAGTGGTCACTTAAATATGGTGTTACGTCCCAGTCTAGGGTCATACAGCAAAAGACTGGTTCAGGGTTCTATTTTAAACTGTATGGAAATGGTGGTATATGGCAGAAAGAACTAGATCCAATCATTAACTGATGAAATAATGAGGTTTGTGTATACACACACACACACCAGGAGGAGGAGGAGGATCAGATTCAGGATGGACCCAGGCCAAAATAATAAACAAAATGGTATTTATATTTAGTAGCTAGATTACCTGCAAAAAAAAACCCCAGAAACAAAAATACAGGTACCTTCCCGGACTCCCTAAACCAAAAACAATGAAATTATCTACAAATATATACAAAGACCAACCAAACCAAAGGGACAAAGCAATAATCAAAGTTAATTGGAGACAAAAAAGTCAAACCGGAATACACAACCAAATATCAAAACGCCAAAATCACAACCTCTTTCCTCTTTCCCGCGTCTCTCTCCGGTTTATACATGGTTGCGCTAGTCGATGACGTCACTCTCAGTAGAAGCGACCGTGTGGAAGGTCAGGAAGATGCCGATGTCAGAAAACCTGGAGTGGAGTCTGGAGCGGCGCGCGACCAGGACATGATACACACACGCGGCGCAACGGAGCATTTATGCAAAGCATAATATTTTTATTATTTTATCATTTTCATTCATTTATTTTTTACTCAGTAGCGAATATGATTTAAAATGTAGCGAATTACAATACTTCAAACAAAACATACTTAAGTAAAAGTAAAATTACAGATTTTTAAAACTACTTTAAAAAGTAGAAATACACAAAAAAGCTACTCAATTACAGTAACGCGAGTAAATGTAATTCGTTACTTTCCACCTCTGATTACACACAATCTTTTGCAGGTGTTTAGAGTTAATTAGTTGATTCAGATGATTAGGTTAATAGCTCGTTTAGAGAACCTTTTCATGATATGCTAATTTTTTGAGATAGGGATTTTGGGTTTTCATGAGCTGTATGCCACAATCATCAATATTAAAACAATAAAAGGCTTAAACTACTTCAGTTGTGTGTAATGAATCTAAAATATATGAAAGTCTAATGTTTATCAGTACATTACAGAAAATAATTAACTTCATCACAATATGATAATTTTTTGAGAAGGACCTGTAGCAAAGCATTTTAAATTCAACATTACAGGAAGCTGTAAGGAGCCGCCATAATTCAGAAAACAACCCACATAAATACGGTCCACAAACTGGGTAAGAATGTTGATTTTTTTACATGCTATGTATGGGGTTTTACATAATCATTTTAAATGTAAGTAATGATACTACTCTCTTTCCACACAGAATAAGTTTACTTTATAATCAGTGATGACATATCTGCTGGAGGAAATAAAGATGACAGATGCAGACCCGGAGTGTATAAAGGAAAATTATCAGAAATTATTGTAATTAGTTTTCATGTCCCTTTATTTTTGTCCCTCTAATTATTTGAATTGTTTCTGTCACTTATCTGATTTTTTTTACCAACATGTTAAACATTGCAGAGGAAATACTCTTTGTCTCTGCCAGGAAAGTCTCAGCTAAGAGACTCCATTAAGACAGGGGCTAAAAACAGACAAAGATATAAGTAAGTGTACAAATTCATCTATGTATTAAGAAACCAATAGGGAAGAGCAGAGTTGGGCAAAGGTGTTAAATGCAAATGGGCCTTGAGGTGTGAATGTCTCCTGACAAAATCCTTGAGTGGATTATTTGCCATAGCAACAAATGGCTGTACCATGGAAGGATTCCTCAGCAAGATACATCCGAATAGGTATCAATCCGGAAATATTCTAGCTTGGTGGAATTTGATGTATACGCTCAGTGGTACTTGTAGATACTTCCGGAAATCAGTGGTGTATACAGGAGTTTCCTAGTACAGATACACCTCTTTTCATGCAGTGTGATGTTTTACATGAACGAGGGAAGATTCAGAACAACCCCAAACAGGTTGCAGTTCAACAGCAACACAGAGCCAAGAAAATGACCTAAGTTTGATTGGACTCCTCTAAAACTAAATCTGAACCATAGATTCTACCTTCACGAAGGTGTGATTATTGCACAACAATTTGTTTAGATTGCATGCATTTAGTCTAAAACAAGCAACTATTTGCATATGACTTTTAAAATATTTCCACAGGGAAGCAGAAGTCTGCAATTTCTGCTTAATGTGGAGTATTTAATCAGTACTCATGTAGCCATTTGGAGAGAAGGAATCCTTCAGAGCGAGAAACAACATAATCCCCAAAAGCATACTCTTCTCTCTCTGACTTCGGGTTGGGCTCCTCCTTTAAAAGACAATCCAAAGGTTGAGTAGAATTGAAAAAAAAAGTGTAAAGTGTAGAGAATAGAGTTTACAGTAAAAATAAATGTACAGTCTTATGCAAAGTTTAGGCACCCCTTGATAAATAACTGATTTTGGTGTTTTTTCTAATTGAAAAGATGTTAAACACAGTCTCTCTTGGAAATAGAAAAAAAAATTAAAATTTATGACATAAGTAACCATGCACCAATGCTGAAAATATTGTGCATTTTTCCATTTCCAAGAGAGACTGTGTTAACATCTTTTAATCATATTCCTCCAACACATCCTGACTGACCCCCTGCTTTTGTCAGCAAAGCATCTCTGACCATCTAATCACAGAAAAGAAATAAAGAAAACGTTATATTGTGGCCAGATTTTTATTTTATTTTAAGTAAGTACTTATGAAATAAAAGCTTAATACCATCCTCTCTCCACTGATAGTCACTGAATGGGGTTTTCCCATCTCCTTCACTTGACGAGCGGGACAGGGTATTTGTAAGGGAACTTGATTCGACTAAAAACCAACCAATGAACACCAGAACAAGGCAGTATATAGTTTAACATAAGATTTGCATTTCAAAATTAAAGATTCATTGCACGCTTATTTCAACTCAATTATTAATAAACACCAGATTGATCTTTGTCTTGAACTGTCAGGATTTGCTCGAACCAGCTCAAGAAATGTCATCTTCCACTGCAGTGAGAGACTCAACTATGGAGAGTCGAGCTCCATCTGATAATCCAAGTTTGCATTTGACTGCAAAATAAATACATTTCTCAACACAAAGACAAGTTGATGATACAGAAATTCTTGCACATAAGCACTTAAGTTCAGAAGTTTTATTTGTAACACTAGCCTACAATGTGTTAATCTATTTATGCTAATGCCTGTTGGTGCTGCGTGTATATAAGGTAATCTATGCTAAACATAAGCATTTTAACACACCGACAATTTAGCCCTAGCTTACATACCTCAAGATGATATCCTCTCTTATTGACCACTGAAGGAGCCAATCAGATTCTTCTAATATAATCTAAGATAATCAGATGCCACCACCCACACGGAAAGAACCTATATAAACATATATGTTTTAATATAGGTTTTGATATAGGTTTTTAATATATGTGACATATATAAAATTGGCCGTTTTCCTATATTATATGTACATATATGCGTGCATATACAGTATGCGTGCATATATGTACCTATATAGACATATATAAAATTGGCCGTTTTCCTATATTATATGTACATATATGCGTACATATATGTACCTATATAGTAATACAGTATATGTGACACATAAAGTTGGCCGTTTTCCTATATTATATGTACATATATAGGTACATATATGCATGTATATGTGTGTGCATATATGCACCTATATGTTTACCTAGATTAGTAAAAAAAATCCATAGCTGCTAGACAACATAAATAAAACCCCAAAATTTAGAAATTAAATTTTTTTATTTTCTTAAGAACAATCAACTAGTAAAAGAACAAAAACATGACAAAAAACTGAACAGGAAGAAAAAATATATTTTGTGGATCTTCCCATCTGCCTTCGGGTGGCTGCCGACCACTTCTTCAATGTATCTAGAGAAGACAAAAATAATAAGACAGTATAATAATAATAAATGATTATTTATTAAAACTTCAGACGACAACAATTAGTGCCACGAGGTTATTTGCCACACTATATGTTCTACAAAATAGAGGACTACACACCCTACAGCGCAATACCCCAGAAATGTGGCTTTAGAAGAGGAAAGGTAGGATTAAGAAGTGAGCAAGCGATGAATTAGTATTATAGGTACCAAGCAGATACAGTAACAATAATGGGTGCCCTACCTTATGCAGTCTCCATTGATGGCTAATAAACATTGATACAAGTAGGCTATGGTTAAAGTGGTGAACTTATAATGTTTTTTTCCCTTCTCAACGCATTATGCATTTACTCACCGATAATGGCTACCTTTTTAATTTGGTCCAGTCTCCAATTCGAAGGTGCCCAGCAGCAGATTCCGTACCATGGCAGTAGCAGAGGTGGCAAGGCGGGCTGCTCTCCACGCTTCTGCCTGGCAAAACACCCCAGAGCCCTTTATAACTTCAATCTGAAAAATTATTTCACATCACAATATTAATTTATTGGCAACTTTTAGAAACTTTTCATGTTTCATACGGATTCTTATGTTTAGCTTCCCAATAGTTAATAGGATTTTATGTATAAATGCAGATTAATGATAAAGATACATAAAACTGCAACAGGAACAGTACAAAATAAAAACTGAAAAAAGACGGACATTCAGAGTAAAAAATAAAATAAATAAGATAAAAAAATAAAAAAAAAACTGTACAAAACATATATGCAGGGTAAGCATTGGTTGGAGCAATGTCCAAGCAGTGTAGAGAAATATTTCTGTACGACTTCATTGTTTTGTGCTGTGTAGTATAGTATTGTAATAGCTGATCAGAGGGATCAACTCCCCATGTGCTGGTTGTACGCAGTCACAGGAAATGTCTTTGTAGTCCATGTACCTTGTAATTTCACCCTCATCTTCACCGCGTCTACTGTATAAGCAGAATGGATGGTACAACATGTAGATACTTCTCGTGTGTCCATCCACTTCACAAATACAAGAGGTCCATCTGAACGGAGCTTGCGTGTCCTGATGTGAGGGGCTGGTGAAGGCAAGGGTGATGCAGACACATTCCTAAAAACAAATAAATAAAAAAAAATGTTAGCCTATACTGTTCAGAGTAAATGGATGTGCAATTAATATGGATGCACAATATATACAGAGATGACCAAAAAATGTATCCAAACTTCAACATGAAAAATATACACCTCTCTTCTGTAGGTCACATGACAGCATCAATGATGGTGATAGATAATACTACTGCTGCCATAATTCAATTTGAGTTTTAAAAAAAGGCCATAGATAACAATTGTGAAAGTGTGTATACATTTTTGTGCCCCTCTGTATTTTTGATGGGCAATAGGCTGGGCAAATATCTGTTGATGGACAACAGACCATGTAGTGGATCTCAAACATTTACAACTGAGACATTAGCAAACACCATCCATTGAACATTACACACATATTGAACACATTCTAAACAATTACATCTTATCAGGCATTTGTAAATACACGCTAAACAAAAGGGATTATATACATTTACACCAAAGAAATATTCATAAGCATCACTTAGCTACATAAGGCAGTATTTTAGCCACCTGGAACTAGCTTGTTTGTGCTAAATAACATTACTGATAGCAGTGTTATAAGTTAACCAAAACAGAGCCAAATACATATTAGCAACTATAATCTAAAGCTATCCAAAACAAGGTGAAATACATTAGAACATTTATAAACATCTGTAAACTACATAAGGCATTAGCTTAGCCACCGGGAAATATCATGTTTGTGCTACATGAGGCAGCATGTTAGCATGATTTACCTAAACTATATAAATGGCATTGAAAGCCAACATGTCACACAAGCTGACAAGAGCTAGCTGTAGTGAGGAAAATATTTACTAATATTAGTTTAATATTATCAGAATAAGAGTTATATAAGACTTAATAACTTACCCAGTGTAGCATGGGTCTATTCTCTGTTCAAAATGCTCCTGTTCGGCGTCGGAGTCACACAGTCTTCTTCTGAGGCAAATGTAAACTCCTCCCACTTTCCAGGAGTTTCCTCGGATGTGTAAGCGCGTGCCATCTTCCAAAACGTGCAGAAAAGAGTGTTTTCAAACCTGTCTCTCTGTGTGTGTGTGTGTGTTGATCAGGCCGGTGTCCGGGGGCGTGGCCTAGTATGTAAATTACCCGGACTGATTTCCGTGTGATTGGCGTGTGGGCGTGTCCTGCCTCGAGTTATTAGCATATAAGTGCGACAGAAATTCTGTGCCTCTCCTTGGTTTCATACGGATTACATAAACTGAGAATATTTGTTTTCAATGTGACTTGCATCATTTAAAAGTAGACACTTTAAGATATATAGATATATTTCTCATTTCAGTTAATTTTAGTGACGTGTTTCAAAAAGATTTTCACGGAGACTGAGGTTTCATATATGTGCATATATCCTCATATACTGTATGTGGCCAATTTGGATACCAATTTAATGTGTTCGCACATAAGTTTTTATGCATTTTTTAAAAGTTAGTTCTTAGTTATTGCCTTGATAATAGAAAATATAAGCTAGGCATCATGTATGATAGTTGCCAAAGTGAGATATGAGCCAAAATGACCAGATCCTGCCATAGGAGACATATCTTGTATGTACATATAGGGCTTATATGTGGATATAAAGAAGCAATACAGGAGACCTATATGGCCTGTATATGCACATATATGCACCTCAATGTTGCCTACATGTGGCATATATACGCATATATGCAGCATATATATTATTGTAGCGTTTTTTGACGCTAGCAGGGATCTTGGAGGACGAGTGAGCTTGGTGGCTACCCAATGTAATGACTGGGAGTATTTTATTAATACAGCACAAGCACACATACACAGGTCAAGCACACACCCATAACACGCACCCAACTTGGCCGAAGCCACTAACACAAACACCCTTCTCTCTCATGGTAGAGACAGAGAAAACCCCCGCAAAGCATGACGGTCGTCAGCCGCCGGCCCGCCCACGCCACACTGCCCCGACCCGAGCTGTGACCGTCCCCGGTCACCATGACTCTCAGTCTTGGAGGCGTGAAGGCGGTCGGCGTTCACGGGGTCCTGTTGTAGTGCACATTGTCCCGGAGGCGGTTCGGCCTCCGCAGAGTTCGATGTCTCGCCGGCGTGCGGCTGGTAAGGCGCAAGACGGTCTCGGTGGAGCGAGACGGTCTCGGTCTCGCACCCGGTAGATGAACTCGGCGAGCTGAGCGATTACCGTACAGGGGCCCACCCAGTGAGACATGAGCTTGGGTGAACGCCCTCTCTTCCTTCCGGAACACACCCACACCTGCTCACCAGCAGCAAAGCCTCGCCCCTGGCTGTGAGTGTCCACGCCCACACGCTCCACAGGTGCCCCCACCCGCAAGTCCTGCAGCGGTGCCCGCGAGCGCTGGGTGGGGCCCTTCTTTACCACCAGCGGCGCAGGTGAAACGACTGCGGGCGATGCTCTCGGCGAGGGAGTAACTCGGCACACGCGCTCTTTACCTCGCTCGCAGTACCGACGACGCGCTTTGCTGCCCGGAGGTTCACCTGGCACGCCGACTGGCGCTCGTCCGACGGCTGCTGGGGTACGCTGTCCCTCAGACCTAGGAACGATGCGCCGCGAAACCCCAGAGACTTTTCCGCTGTCTAGCCGTGACGGGTAGCCCTGTCCCCGGCTAGATTCACCTACCGAGGGTCCCCGAGCTGCGGGCGGTCGCTCGGCTCTTTCGCCGTGATGCACCGCAGTTAAGGGTTCAGCGCGCTGTGCTGCGCGTAGCGCCTCGGTGAGGGAAGCTGGTGCTGCTAACCTGATGTGCTCCCGGAGCCGCGGCGGTTGAAGCCCACGAAGAAAAGCGCGATACGCTAGCTCTTCCTGTTTAGCCGGCTCACACTCTGGATAGCCCCGGCGCGCCAGGCCTCTTAAGTCCATGGCGAACACGCCCAGTGGCTCAAATGCGCGCCGCTCGCGGACTGCCAGCTCCTCGCACGCTGCTTCTTGACGATCACCGGCGCCGAACCGGAGGTGAAGCGACTCGCGAAGCTTTGCCCAGTCCTTCCGCTCATCGGCCCGGAGGTCTTCCAGCGCCCGGAGCGCGGCGCCCTTCAGCGAGAGTGCAACCCTTACAGCCGTTTCCGCCGTAGACCAGCCTGCGAAGTCGGCGGCTAGCTCCACTTGGGCGAAGAACGCGTAGGGCTCGACGGCGCCGTTATAGGAAGGAAGATGCAGCTGCAGCGCACATCGCCGGCACGGAGCTGTAGCTTGTTCAGCGTCAACGTTGGGCTCCGCTCCGAGATTCAGTGCCGGGATCGTCATCTCGCCGCTCTGCTTTCGTCGTGCCGCTTTGTTGGCACTGGTTCCATCCGGGAGATGCTTCTTCATCCGGAGTCGTGCTGCAACTCGGCGGCCCTCCTGAATCTTTCGCAGGTCCTCCGCCGTTCGCTCAAACTCAAAAATCTCCATCCCACTTCTGACACTAATGTAGCGTTTTTCGACGCTAGCAGGGATCTTGGAGGACAAGTGAGCTTGGTGGCTACCCAATGTAATGACTGGGAGTATTTTATTAATACAGCACAAGCACACATACACAGGTCAAGCACACACCCATAACACGCACCCAACTTGGCCGAAGCCACTAACACAAACACCCTTCTCTCTCATGGTAGAGACAGAGAAAAGCCCCGCAAAGCATGACGGTCGTCAGCTGCCGGCCCGCCCACGCCACATTATCAAATATATGCATATATACTGCATATAGGTTTCATATATGCGCATATATCCTCATATAGGTTCTTTCCATGTGGGCATGTGATCCACCATCATTCCACCTTGATATCAATTGGAGATGAACCGGATGCTAAATCTGAACTGTGGTAAGAAGTTGTATCAACATCTGCCGTTTCTATACCTGAAGGAATAGTAGTTGTGGCTGGTGAACCTCCCCATATCTGCCCACAAAGTTGAGTAGAACTACCCTACCATGATCGCTTCTACAGCCAGAATCTACGGCCTGCCAATATTTCCCCAAGTTCGCCGTCAGTCCAAACACACGACTCATTTTTTCTGAGACGCACCATTGTTGTTAAACTACCGGAACCAGTAATGACGTTTTGTCAAGGCTTCTTATTGGAAACATGGCTTTACACTAAGAGGTAAAATCACCCCTTGTTGATTAGGCATGCTCCTGACAGCACTTAACAGAGCGTTCTGCGTTTTCATGTGGACAAAGATATTTTTTTAACAGTCGTGTGGACAGAATTTAAAAAGAGTTTTTAAAAATACCCGGCTACGTGTGGACATGGTCTTAGCAGCATTTTGATGAATGAGGGGGAATGACAATGTTTAAAAGTTTATATTTTAATGACATGCATTTAGGATTCTACATGCTGCTAAAGTATCTTCAGTGATGAAATCTGTACTCTGATGTAATTCTTACAGCCGCCATACTTCACCAGCATGCTTCTATCTCCATTTTATCAACACTGGAACATGAGACACAAGCTACTGCACTTAGCATTTTAAGATTGTGGAGTTGAGAAATTTAAATCTTCGTGAAATCACTCCAAAACCACTTCTGCCATTAAGTCAGTACTGGGTGTTAATAGTTAATGCTTCTTTCAATAATATTTGAATACTACACTAATATATCATTTAAAAATAGCATGAGCTTAGTTGCCAGTTCTGCTTATAATAATTTTTGGGCTTGTTTTTAAAAATATGGTTGCTTGTTATAAAAATCTGACAAGCTACTTTTTAAAATTTAGGGTCTCCTTTCCCCAAAATTGATACAAATTGTCCACACAGGGTGGCTCGCACTAATCAGCATTGCAAGGCCCTCCAACAAACTCCGATTTGCACTTATTATGTGTAGAGATCAGTTCATCAGAGGGACAACCCATGTGAGATGTTTTGGAGATAAAATCAGAGAGGCCAGATTGAGGTGGTTTGGACATGTTCAGAGGAGAGAGTGTGAATATATCGGTAGAAGGATGCTGAGGTTGGAACTGCCAGGCAGGAGGTCTAGAGGAAGACCAAGGAGGAGATTTATGGATGCAGTGAGAGAGGACATGAAGTTAGTTGGTGTGAGAGAAGAGGATGCAGAGGATAGGGTTAGATGGAGGCAGATGATTTGCTGTGGCGACCCCTGAAAGGGAACAGCCCAAAGACAAAAAAGAAGAAGAAGGAGATGTGTAGAGATCCTCGAGATTCTGCTCCCCAGAGGCGTTATGGGTCTGCAGCCCCGCCCTCCCCTACCTTCCTGGAGAACATTCAGATGACGTTCACATCATTCACACTCGATTTCATGTTTAATAAAAATGTTGCCAACAATGTCGTCCAAATATGGAAAAAAATATAATAAAGACAAATACAATAGAAATAAGCCATTTTCTGCAACATGTCTGACAGACGGCGTTACTGTGACAAAATCCTCCACCAAAATTCAAACAACTGAACTTTCAGTTGCTACTGTAGCTTCCAGTTCAATAGAGCACAAAAACAAGCATAACATATTGATATACAAATATTAGTTTACATGTGTCTAATGTATTTGCATTCATTCATTCATTCATTTTCTGTACCGCTTAATCCTGTGTTCAGGGTCGCGGGGGACCTGGAGCCTATCCCAGGAGACTTCGGGCACTAGGCGGGGTACACCCTGGACAAGTGCCAATTATTATTCCCATTCCTGCCCAGCCCTTTTTCATCTCCCACTCTGCCCCTCGTGATAGTTGCTGTTTGATTTTTCATAAAACTAAAATAAATAAATCTGTTTTGGTTTTAAAATACTTAGTAGTTATGATTTAATATGTTGTTAACATGTTAATGTTATCCTTGTGGCCATAACAAGCCTGGCCTGGGCTTATTTTGGGCTCGTTAATGAAGGAGTGGCTGCTTATTAGTCTCGCGAGAGTTGGCCACCATGACAGTGAGGTAAAGGGCGCCACTCCCACCATAAATCAACACTGGCCTGGAGCTTTATATCCACTGGGAAGTGGTACTGATTGATACCATGAACTTAGCTATAGCCCCTGTGTTTAAATCTGGTCACCCAGTTGTATTAGGGTTTAAAAATAATTCTCGCGAGATACAAAAACGCTTTGACGCTCGAGCCACACCTTAACACCAGGCACGAGCTCCTGATCGCTGCACATCTAGTGCAATAGGCCTGCTTGCTAGTTAGTGCTAATGCTAATTAATCGTTTAGCCTCGTTTTCAGACATTAGAGTTTTAGACAACAACAAGCAACAATTATGATGAAATAGAATCTATTTTTCTGAGCTTATCAGTTAAAATAAAATCGGCCTACCTAGCCGACAACGTGTCAACTAGCAAACTTAAGCTTCATAAGTTAGTTACTAGTAACAAAATTATAATTTTGAACTTTTATTATAATGCTATATTGTGCTGTTTCTTAAAGTTATATGCTCTGTAATATTAACGGTGTGACAAGGGGTATTTTACGTAATCATTAAGGTAGCATTAACTTCTTTGTGTAATGTTAAGCTGTCTTAGCTTGGTTTTACTGTGGTAATGTTTACATATCCTCACAATGACGCATGAATTAATACTTTTGTCTGATCAGTATTTGTTGGTATTATATAGTTATTACAAAACTAAATAAAGAAGCTTACCTTAATTACATCAGCGCTCAAACTGCTTTCACATGCTAATTCAAGATGGTGCGTGATTGTTCAATTAATTCTAAACAAGTGCACCTGAGGTAACTCCCTAAAACTACTAAGAAGCCCCTGCCTGCAGCCTGCAGATCGGGACGGGGCTGAATCTGGGGCGGGGCTGCACGTGTCGCCCCGCCCACATGGTTTCTCATTGGTTGTAAGTAAATTAATGACGTCGATGCAACGTTCCTCGCACAACTCCTCTCATTGGTTAGTGAAATGGATTGAAGTCGCTGCCACGATAAACAGGAAATGCCATTGGAAACAATACTTATTAATTATACATTTTATACAAATGCTGAAATGCTTATTTATTCAGCTTTTAGATGCGTACAAATCTCAGTTAAGTTTTTTTTAAATGTACGCTTATGACTGGTTTGTGGATGAAGGTTACATACGTTTACAAGCAAGACTTCCGCTGTTTAGTTTCCCATTTCTGGCAACCCGTGACTAAAAATGAAAATGTCAACCAATCGAGTTTATTTATAGCCTTTTTAAAAAATATATTGTTAATAAAATACACTATCCTTATGTTATTAAATTAATAGAAAAGGGTTGTTAAACATTTATAAATACAAACATTTATGACACATGAATGAATTATGATGACACATTAATGAATTTCACTGTTATTTATTCATTTATACAGTTCACAGTTATTTCTGATAGAGGAGAAAGCAGGTATTTATACATCTCTCTGTCAAGCATTAATTCTCCCTCCCAATCTAATAATGGCAGGTGAAACAGCAGTCTGGCTCCTCTGTGCCATCATAAAATCCTCTGAGGCAAACACGTTTCCCATTTCCGTAATAACCGAAGCAGGTCATGAATAACATTTTACACATTTTGCATTCTTTAATTTCAAAAGGCACTCGTAATTCAGCCCTTGATGTTTCACTCCATTTTTCCCAGTTCACAACACCTGTAGTCAAAAACACACACACAAAGCAGAAGTCATCTAGGATTGTTAGCCATGATACAGCTTTAAAAATACAATAAGCAAAATTACATGAAAAAAAAAAAAAAAAAGGACAGATGCTTACTGTCAATCCATGCATAGTGTTCCTTCTGTCTGAACTGCGTCCTGTTCACAACTGCACTAAAGCAACTGCAAGTAAGCAAAAGATTCATGTAGGCAGCATCTCCATCCTGTAGCACTACTTCCAAGATCTCCAGGGGTAACTGGAAAGTATGGAATAGTTTTAACCCTTCATTTGCTTAAGTGAAACAGGACAGTATTACAGCACTTAAGAGACTTACATCCAAAAGTTGCAACTCAGGAGTCATGATTGCCTTTTGTGCCTAAAAAGAATAGCAGAGAAGACATGTAATTCTACATATGAAGCGTCAGAACAAAAAATGGATTATAGTTCCATCTCTTAGATTCTATCGACTAGGCCAGTTTCCTTTAGGTAATTAAACAGACTTTAATATATTTTCCAGTTTATCTTCCCTAGTCTCTGAGTTCCTGTCTTTCTTTGTCGTATCGTTTACAGTTTGTTAGTATATTCAATTCAATTCAATTTTATTTGTATAGCGCTTTTAGCAATTGACATTACCTCAAAGCAGCTTTACACAATCAAAAGAATTATTTAAGTTTGTATGGAATGTGAATGTGTATGAATCAAAATGTTCAGATATTCCCTGGTGAGCAAGCCCGAGGGCGACAGTGGCAAGGAAAAACTCCCTGAGATGGTAATATGAAGAAACCTTGAGAGGAACCAGACTCAACAGGGAACCCATCCTCATCTGGGTGAAAAATTATCTGCATGAAATTATCTGCATTTATACAGTGTGTTAGGTGGCAGGCAGGTCAGCTATAACAGTTGATGTTAGTTGATGTTAATATGGAGTCCATGTACAGTAGTTATTGGAGACTCAGGTAGACTTGTAGGAAATTCCAGTCCTGAACTATCGGACTGTCAAGTCCCCAGAGAAACATTTGCCAACACCAGTCAAGGCCAGAACCATCGTCTAGGTAGAGAGAATCATCCCCAGACACCAGACGCATCCCAAAGAGACACACAGGGCATCCATGTGACGAAATCTCCAAGCAGAAGTCGGGCACCAGACACACGGGGCATCCATGTGATGAAATCTCCAAGCAGAAGCCAGGCACCAGGATGGGTCAGACAGGTCCGGAGGGCAGAGGGAGTCTGGATCACTGGCAGCTCAGGAACGACATGTGTAGCTCGACAGAGAGAGAGAGAAAGAGTGAAAGGGGGAGACAGGGGGAAAGAGGGAAGAGAAAGAGGGGGAGGAAGAGAAGAAGAGGAGAGATGGCAATTAGGTATGGTCATAGTCACATAATGTATAATGTGAATGTATATTAACTGTAGAGTGCAAGAAGAGACTCCGGCAGGACTAACTATGACAGCATAACTAAAAGGGAGAGCCAGAAGGAAACACAAACATGAGGGCTCCCTGAGATGTAAAGCAAACAATCACCTCACCGTCAACAAACCTGAGTGATCAAATGAGAGTGAGGAAGACAGCATCTAAACATACCAGTTCACCATAATACTCTACGTCCATGAGTCCCCCAGATCTGCTCCTTTACCTATGGCAAATCTATTTATAAAAATGCTTGGCTAAATAAATAGGTTTTTAGCCTAGACTTAAACACTGAGACTGTGTCTGAGTCCCGAACATTAATTGGAAGACTATTCCATAATTTTGGGGCTTTGTAAGAAAAAGCTCTGCCCCCAGCTGTAGTTTTCATAATACGCGGTACTGACAAGCAGCCTGCATCCTTTGATCGAAGTAGACGTGGCGGATCGTAGGACACTAGCAATTCACTCAGATACTGCGGCGCGAGACCATTTAATGCTTTATATGTCAAAAGTAGTATTTTAAAATCAATGCGAAATTTTACGGGGAGCCAATGAAGTGCAGATAAGATAGGTGTGATGTGCTCATATCTTCTGATTCTAGTGAGGACTCTCGCTGCTGCATTCTGGACTAACTGGAGCTTATTTATGCATCTAGCTGAACAGCCAGACAGTAAGGCATTACAATAGTCCAACCTAGAAGTGATAAAAGCATGAACTAGTTTTTCTGCCTCATTTAGCGACAGTATATTTCTTATCTTGGCAATATTTCTGAGGTGAAAGAATGCTATCCTGGTAATGTTATCTGAGCTTCAAATGAAAGTTTGGAATCTAAAATCACACCGAGGTCTTTTACTGTTGCACTTGATGGAACAGAAAGGCCATCTAAAGTTACAGTGTGATCTAAAATCTTACTTCTAGCTGTATGCGGTCCTATGGTTAAAACTTCTGTCTTATCAGGATTAAGCAGTAGGAAGTTAATTAGCATCCAATCTCTTATGTCCTGCACACATTGCTCAACTTTAGTGACCTGGATTTTCTCATCTGATTTTGATGAGACATATAACTGTGTGTCGTCAGCATAACAATGAAAACTAATACCATGTTTACGGATTATGTTGCCCAGAGGAAGCATGTAAAGAGAAAAAAGCAGTGGGTCTAAAACTGAACCTTGTGGAACACCAAACTCCATTAGAGAGCATGCAGAATAGTCACCATTTAAGTCTACATACTGATAACGATCGGTCAAATAGGATCTGAGCCAGGAGAGGGCTGCACCCTTAATTCCTACTACATTTTCTAATCTGCGAAGAAGAATAGCATGATCAATGGTGTCAAACGCTGCACTGAGGTCGAGTAATACAAGCATAGTTACACAACCCTGATCAGAGGCCAATAGGAGGTCATTTACTACTTTAACGAGTGCTGTTTCTGTGCTGTGATGAGGCCTAAATTCTGACTGATACAGTTCATGTATGCCATTTCTATGTAGATATGAGCATAGCTGCTCCGCTACTATCTTTTCCAGAATCTTAGAGATAAAGGGGAGGTTTGATATTGGACTGTAATTGGACAGCTGACTGGGGTCGAGGTCAGGTTTCTTAATTATTGGTTTAATAACTGCTAATTTAAAAGATTTTGGAACATAACCAATGCTGAGTGAGGAATTAATTATTCTCAACAGCGGTTCTGTTATTACTGGTACTATCTGTTTAAGAAAATGTGTCGGTATAGGATCTAATATACAGGTTGATGAATTTGCAGAAGAGATGAGTGAAATTAGTTAATTCTCTTCAAGGGGAGTAAAGTGTTCTAGATTCTGCTCTGACCTCGTTAGTTTAACAGCTGGATAAATTACATTGTCCGGTTTTGAAGCCTCAATTTTATGCCTGATATTTATAATTTTATTATTAAAAAAGTTCATGAAGTCCTCACCATTGCACGATGTTGTTGTGGAGATTTCTGCAGTGGTCTTATTTCTGGTTAATTTGGCTACGGTATTAAATAAAAATCTAGGATTATTTTTATTTTCTTCTATAAGAGTGGAGAGATGCGTTGATCTAGCTACACTAAGAACTTTCCTATAGTTCAGGATGCTCTCCTTCCATGCTATTTGAAATACTATCAATTTAGTTAGACGCCATTTACGTTCTAACTTCCGAGCGGTCTGTTTTAAAGTGCGCGTGTGATTGATATACCAGGGAGCGAGTTTCTTATCTCTGATAATTTTTCTTTTAGCTGGAGCTACATTATCTAAGGTACAACGAAATGTCGACTCTAAATATTCAGTCGCCTGATCGAGTTCTGTGGGGTCAGACAGTGACCTAATCGAAGTTGGTAACTCTGGGAGATTACTGATAAAACTCTGTGTGGTAGTTGATGTGAATGTACGTTTAATACGGTAGCGCGGTGCTGTGCGTACATTATCACTGTGACACACTTGAATGGACACAAGATAGTGATCTGAGATAATTTCAGACAGTGGAATTGTGAATAAATTTTTTTATATTTAATCCGAGAAATATTATTAAATCTAAAGTGTGACCTGCTTTATGAGTGGGTCCTACTACACTGATTTATGCCAGTATGAGTCCAGTATGGACATAAATGCTGTTCTCAGAGGGTCTTCTGTATTCTCAAAATGAATATTAAAATCTCTAGCAACACTTTGTCTACAGAAATGACTAGGTTAGAGAGGAAATCTGCAAATTCACTAAGAAATTCAGAATACGGTCCTGGAGGTCTGTAAATTATGATTATCGGGATCGACTGAGCTGACTTAATATGCTTAAATACACTTATGTTACTATAAAGGATTTCGAATGAATTAAATTTGTGTCCATGTTTTTGTATGATAGACAGATTATCATTATGAATAACTGCGACGCCTCCTCCTCTACCAGTTAACCGAGGCTGGTGTATGTAGCTGTATCCAGGAGGACTAGCTTCATTTAGAGCTACATACTCGTCCTGTTTAACCCATGTTTCAGTTAAACAGAGTATATCAAATGCCTGATCTGTGATAATTTCATTAACAATAACTGCTTTTGATGCGAGAGATCTAATATTTAACAATCCTAGCTTCAGATCAGAGGTGCCGGCTGCGCATTCAGTATGATCGGAGTTTGTGGTCTTTATGTTAATTATATTATTAAAACAGACTTTCTGAGTCTTTCTACATTTTTGCTTAGATCAGGGAACAGACACAGTCTCAATATGGTGAACCCTGAGTGACGACTCTATGCAGCTAGCAGACGGTTGGTTTAGCCTGTCTGTCTGCTCCCTGGCCTGGGCTCTGGATTGTCACCGATTAACTAGACCTCTACTGAGACTATGAGCTATACTACAGGAAATGAGAGCAGCACCTTCCCGAGTGGGATGGACACCGTCCCGCCCTAACAGGCCAGCTTTGCCCTCAAAGGTCTTCCAATTGTCTATGTAGCCCACATTATTTTCGGAGCACCACCTGGAAATCCAACGGTTCAGCGACCATAACCTGCTGTAAGCTATGTCACCACGTCTCATTGGGATGGGAACAGAGCATATTACTTCATCGGACATTGCCTTTGCTAATTTAAACACCTCTGTAAAGTTACTCTTACTGACCTCTGACTGACGAAGGTATATATCATCATTATTAGTATATGTGTTACTGTCTCTATTTGTCCACAGAATCCGCATTCTCCAGTTGGGTGTTTGCCTATTACCTTAAGACTTTGGTTTAGTCCTGTGTGTCCTATTCTTAGCTTAGCTATGATGATTTCCTCTTTTCTGTTTCAGCCCCATAACTTGTCTGCACGCGTGTGCAAAACATTTCTTTTCTGTGCGCGCTCGACTCTGCCGGTACGCTCGCTCAACATCGTGCAGCGTTACAACAATGTCACAAAACCAGCCAATCACAGACATAATATAATTTTAATTTCTTATAATTTTCTTTTGATTTTGTAAAGCTGCTTTGAGACAATGACCATTTTATCAGCACTATACATATTATAGTATGCGTTATGCGGTCGATAGTGCCAGCTGATAGAGAAGGAACAGCCAATCAGAAGTAGTGTGTGGATGTCTGTGATTGGCTGGTTTTGTGTTGTAACGCTGGACAATGTTGAGCGAGCGTACTGGCAGAGTTGAGCGCGCACAGAAAAGAAATGTTGCACCCGCGTGCAGACGAGTCGAGCGTGTACAGAATCGAGAAGTCGCGCATGCGCAGAGAGCATGTTAAGCGAGCAGGGGAGACATTGCATGCGCATAGACTGCTTAGGCTGAATCCCATTTCTATTTTCTACCCCTTCCCCTACCCCTTCCCCTACCCCTTGCCCCTTCCCCTTGTCCCTTGAAACGAAGTGGAAAGGGGAAGGGTTTAAATTTTTCCCCTAAGAAATGGGACACCACTACAACACTGTTATACGTCATCATACGTTGTCACTAGTTCCTAATGTTACGTTAAAGGACATGCGCCGATGTTTATCACACATTGCAATAAGAGAGAGATTACTCACTCCCAAAGTTTTTTTGCGCCGTATTTCATCCCTATACATAATATAAATTATAAAAATATATAAAAATAAAATATATATTTGTAATATCGTGCAATCGGTGCTAGCCGCTAGCAAACTTTAGCGATTTTTTTGCAAACATTTCTTTACAGAACATCACCATAAACACAAACACAAGACTAGAGGTAATATACATATAATGAAAACTTGTCATAAAAATCTTTATTTATGGCAAAAATTTACATTTATGGGTCTGTTTGCTCGAGTGAGCAGCCATGTTGAAAATTTCGCTTAGCCCTTCGTTTGAAGTGAGGTCCTGAAAAATCTTCGTTTGGAGGGCTATCTGGCCCTTCCCCTTCCCCCTCCCCCTCCAACCAAAAGAGAAATGAGACACCCCTACCCCTTCACGTGAACGCGCCAAACGGAGGGGTAGGGCTATGTGAAGGGGTAAGGGGTAGAAATGGGATTCAGCCTTAGTCTGCTCTCAAAATGTCAAACCACGCGCTCAGAATTGTGACAGGAATATAACGCCATATGTTTTGGGCCGGAATCAAGGCGAGAGAGCTGGTAGGCCACTTTAGAGTCCCTGAAGGTGTGAAAATGACGTCTGCAAAGTTTATTGACTGACCACTTTCTTCCATGATACAAAAAGAAGAACCGTGCGTTCTGTAACAAAACCATCTTCATGCACGACAATGCACCATCTCATGCTGCAAAGAATACCTCTGTGTCATTGGCTGCTATGGGCATAAAAATGAGAAACTCATGGTGTGGCCACCATCCTCCCCTGACCTCAACCCCATTGAGAACCTTTGGAGAATCCTCAAAAGATCTATGAGGGTGGGAGGCAGTTTGATTCAAAACAGCAGCTCTGAGAGGCTATTCTGACATCCTGCAAAGAAATTCAAGCAGAAACTCACAAGTTCAATGGATGCAAGAATTGTGAAGGTGATATGAAAGAAGGGGTCCTATGTTAAGATGTAACATGTAGTCCTGTTAGGATGTTTTTGATTGAAATAGTTTTTGATTTCAGTAAATATGACCTCCTAATGCTGCAAATTCAACAAAAGCCCATTTTCAGTTCTTTACAACCTATAAAATGTTTTAACTCTGTTGTGCATAATAATTTGGAACAGTGTATTTTCAGTTTTTTTTTTTAAATAAATATTGGTATCATTAGGAGGTTTGTTTCAATAAAATTCTAATTATATCATAATAGTTGATGACTAGAAAATTATACTGACTGTCATTTGCATTGACTAATTATGAAAATCAGAGAAAGATCTCATTTGTGTAATAATTTGGAACGCGGTGTAGATATCTTGAATCCCCATTTATCTGCCCATTTTTCTTCCTCTTTTATTGCTCTCTGCATCTTGATGTTGATGTACTCTGTGTTCCTGCCTCTGACCCACAGTGCTCCGTCATCTGCATACTATACTGTAGTGATTTTCCTATTGTTTCTTCTACTCCATCGAAAATGTGGTTTATCATGATGCTGAATAATATTGAGCTACACACACTTCCTTGCCTTTTTCTACTGTGTATTTTTTGAGTATTCTGAGCCCACTCCGACTTCTATTGTCCAATTTTCTAAAAAGTTCTTTATCCAATTATGCATTTTGCTTCTTATTCCTAATTTGTCTAGCTTGCATAATAGACCTCCTTTCCATAGCATATCATATGGTTTTTCAGTATCGAGAAAGACTGCAATTACTGTTTCCTTATTTGTTTGTTCTTTTCTTATTTCAGATTCAAGGTTTAATATTGTGTTCATAATACATCTTCCTTTTCTAAACCCATTTTGGTATGGCGATAAAATTTTATTTCTTGTGGTGGTGCGTTAGTCTTTCTGTTACTATTCTTTCCATTGTCTTTCCTATTTGTGATGTGAGTGCAATTGGCCTGTAGTTACAGTATTTGGGTTTGAAGCTTCTTTACCTGGTTTTAGTTCTGGTATTATAGTGGTTAGTTTCCAGTCTTTGGGGATATTACCTGTTTCCCATATTAAGTTGAAGAGTTTTAGTATCTGCTGAAGTGAGTATAGAGAATTTTGTAGCTGATGTCGTCTCTCCCTGGTGTTGTTTGTCGTGCCTTTGTAGTTGCTTTTTTAAACTCATGTATTGAGAATGGGAGGTCTAGTTCTCCTATGTTGCTTTCTTTTCTTCTTCTTTCCTTGTGTTGAGTTATTGTGTTTTCCATATTCTCTCTCAAGTCGGTGGGTATGTTTTCTGAACCGGGTAAAACTACATGCCCTACATCTTTTGCTGTGTAAAGTATAGGATAAATATAAAAACATTTGTAAATTAATGTTCAGTTTATAACCAGTTATAAACTATTATATTATAAACTGTTAAATATTCTTTTCTTATTTAAACCCAGTAATTATTATTTTAAGTAAACAAGATGTATTTACATTTTATATTTATAGTTTTGTCTTTATGTTCATCACGTACGAGTAGAGGTGGAAGCAAAGTGATGCAACTTAACTCTGTGTGGTTTACCAAACAAAAACCTTTCCTCTGAAACTGCTCAGGTACACAAACTGGACTGAAAATGAAAAACTAAAATGTAATTTAGGAAGCCTGGGCTTGTATTAACTCAGCATCTCAGAGTCACTCGTTGGAATCGCACTCAAGTTTCATTTTGGACTGAAAATCTTCCTACCTCAGAGTAGGACATAAAAATTATTTAAGAAGCTTCCTATTCTTACTTTCAGCGAGGAGTAGGACTGTGCTGAGGAAAGCGTGGAACATCACTTTTTATGACACTGAGAGCTGTAAAGTAGTCTGTAGTTTTAAATGGAGGAAAAGTGAAATGGTGAAATCAGCAGCAGTTGTATGAAAGCTTTATGCACAGACGAAACGTATAGACGCGTGACCTGCTGCATGACGTTATCCTAATTAGACTGCTCCAATCACAACTGTTTAAAGCCCCTATAATAGAGCCGTGTAGGACCGTCATAATCTGATCAAAATGAATTAAAAAAGAAATGAAACTGGAGAACAGAGGTTACAAGAATAAAATGTAAAGCCTGGGGAAATGGTTTAAAAGCAAATCAAGGCAGGACCAAAACAATAGCACAAGCACCCTGTTCTCTTATGGAATCATGTAATACTTTCATATAGAATATTAAGAATATGAGGAACAATGTACTTACTCTGTCAAGCCAATGTAACACTGTACTTTGAAAAGTCCTCAAGTGTCCTTTTAAGTATAGTACAGTTTGATCATGTATCAGAACCAGCAAGAAATCAGCAAGAAAACACATCTAATAATGTTATTTGATATGAAGTAATCATTTCTAAGTCATTCTGAGTTGCTTCTATATTGTTTTATTTACATCTAAAGTGACCTGCAAGGCTTAATATTTTCTAACACAAGTCTGAATCCCAAATCCCTCTCTAACCCCTTATGAAGGGCACTACTTGGTGTGTGGAAAAGCGATTGTACATCCTACATAGTGCACTAGCTTTCTAATTAACACTATTTGGGATTCAAACCCGGCAGTTAACAGAGTCGATATTCTAAAGTGTAATAAGTGGAAATATAAAATAAATCTGGTAAGTTTCTCTGGACTGTCCACCACCTCCATGGTTTATTCTCCTCATCTTTTGGATACAGAGTACAGCTAAGAATTAAAACTGCTTTCTCCTCCTGTTAATTATACCGTCAGTTGCCAGTTCCACCGGGCAGAATTAGTTAGTTCTGCCAGACATGAAGGATTTGTGTTGTAAAAGTAAAAGAACTGGTTAAAATTGTATATAATATTTTGTTTGGTGGATTGTAGCGTGGGGGATAATTCATGTGTAAATATAATTCTTTATGCTCCCAGAACCAGTTTCACAGTTTGAGCTGTAGAATGTTTCTTTGCCATCAGGGAAGAACACATGCTCTTACTTTCACTATTAAATGGAGCTGTGATTTTTATTGTCTATTTTTCATTATGTAACTTTACCAAACAGGTAAATGTTCTCTGATTAAATTTTTTCCCTTATAATTTATTATTTTTTCTGACTATGGAACATTGAGCGTTCAGTATTTGGGGCAGCAGTAACATAGTGGTGAAAGTTTTGGTCTGTGGATCAGTAGATCATGGGTTTAAATCCCACCACCGCAAAGCTACCTCTGTTAGGTCCCTGAACAAGGCCCTTAACCCTCAGGTGTATAATGAGGTAAATGGAAGTCGGTCTACATAAGGGTGTCTGCCAGAAATGTAAATGTACTCTCCTTCCAGGTTTTAATAATGTGTTGGACAATGATTGTTCAGTGATTGTTATATGTTTTTTAATTGGCTTGATTGATGCAGCTTTTTTTTTTTTTTTTGCCCACACAGTGGATGTACTGGATGTTCGTTTGAATAACCATATCATTAAAATTATAAATGTAGAAATTCATATTTAAAAGTCTTATTTAAAAAGAAAATGTCATAATTATCTTAAAATCTCATAATACCTGCAGAAACAAGAATTTAAATCAAAATACCATCCACAATATGTTACAAGTTTGAAATTTGTTGTTGTGCTATAACATACAAATACTTTTTTTTTATGAGCATTACTACTGTCAACTTTTGCTCCAAACACAAAGTTTGTGTATGCTATTTCATGGTACCACTAATCTATTATGATATTTTTATTTATAATAAAAAATATCTGTAATATTAATACAGTTATTATGTGATGTAATTCCACATTTTCCAACCAATATCAATTACACCAGGTCAGTGTTTTTTTTTTCCCTGAGAATGTCTGTGGACTTTGAGGATGTGGACTATATTCAGGTTTTCAACTGAAAGTCTTTGCAGAACAAAAACAGAGCAGCACACCCAGCTGAGAAAATCCCTGTTATCGTGGCGATGATAAGGATTTGATCAGCCAATAGAAATTCACTATCTTTATGACATCATCTGTTGCTGGAAGATGGTTCAGTTCTTGGTGAATGGAGTTCAGTGTGTTTAGGGGTGAAATCCCTCAGTACAGTCTGAGTGTGTGAAGTAAATTCTCCAGGGGTGTGATTTTATTTATACAGGAGTGCTCATTGTCTGCTTCTGTCACTTTTTAGGAATTTCTACTTCTATATTTAAGTAAAAAGCATGATTCAAATATTACAAGTATGCAGATACAATACAACATACATTTTAGACAAGATTTGGTAAAGTCATAATTGTTGCTTGAAAATTTAATATAATTTGTTATGGATGTTTTGAGTGAAAGCAGGTCCTGTTACAAAAGAGAGCAGAAAGTCCCCTGTAATGTGTGATGTGTAGTTCCCTTTAAACTACACATTCTGACAACTAATCATATATAGTACTGTATCAGTTGGTGAGCTGTGGATTAAAAGGCACAAATGCATGGAGGGTAAAATCACTCCTCCTGTTATGTACCAAATATTACTGCAGCAAACTGCTGAGGAGTTTCAATCTGGTGTAACAGCGCCGCCCTAATGGACCAGGAGTGCACAAATAATTTTAAAGTGTTGCAGTAAAACATTTTTAAAGCAGTAATAAGCTGTAAAATCTTTATGAAGCAATTTTGCTGTCCTAGGTATATACAGAGGTGGAAAGTAACGAATTACATTTACTCGCGTTACTGTAATTGAGTAGCTTTTTTGTGTATTTCTACTTTTTAAAGTAGTTTTAAAAATCTGTAATTTTACTTTTACTTAAGTACGTTTTGTTTGAAGTATTGTAATTCGCTACATTTTAAATCATATTCGCTACTGAGTAAAAAATAAATGAATGAAAATGCTAAAATAATACAAATATTATGCTTTGTATAAATGCTCCGTTGCGCCGCATGTGTGTATCATGTCCTGGTCGCACGCCGCTCCAGACTCCACTCCAGGTTTTCTGACATCGGCATCTTCCTGACCTTCCACACGGTCGCTTCCGCCCTGAGTGACGTCATCGACTAGCGCGACCATGTACAGTATAACCCGGAGAGATGCGGGAAAGATGAAAGAGGTTGTGATTTTGGCGTTTTGATATTTGGTTGTGTATTCCGGTTTTGACTTTTTGCCTCCAATTGACTTTGATTATTGCTTTGTCCCTTTGGTTTGGTTGGTCTTTGTATATATTTGTAGATAATTTCACTGTTTTTGGTTTAGGGAGTCCGGGAAGGTACCTGTATTTTTGTTTCTGGGGTTTTTTTGTTGTTGTTTCTTTTTGCAGGTAATCTACTGTAGCTACTAAATATAAATACCATTTTGTTTGTTATTTTGGCCTGGGTCCATCCTGACTCTGATCCTCCTCCTGGTGTGTGTGTGTGTGTGTGTGTGTGTATATACAAACCTCATTATTTCATCAGTTAATGATTGGATCTAGTTCTTTCTGCCATATACCACCATTTCCATACAGTTTAAAATAGAACCCTGAACCATTCTTTTGCTGTTTGGCCCTAGACTGGGACGTAACACCATATTTAAGTGACCACTTTATTATGCAAAGGTGTTCCTTCAGTTAAAAACAACTAGTTTGAGATTTATATCTGCTCATCTTTTTTGAACTATGCTAGAATGCCTCATCCCACCCCTGCTGTGTGTTTTTTCTTTTTTATATTTAACAAAAAAAAAAAAAAAGCAGAGCCAGATCAATATACAATCGACACCCACAGCAAACATTTAAAAACAAACAATAATCTGTTAATATAAGAGTGAACATGGAAACACCCAAGGGCAAAACAATTCAGCAAAAGAATCACCCCCACTGTTAAAAAAATAAAAATAAAAAAGTAACTCGGTAACTTTTACTCTGAGTAAATTTTTTTATGAGCTACTTTTTACTTTTATTTGAGTAGATTTTTATAAGAGTAACTTTACTTGTACTTAAGTAAAATTTCACTGAAGTAACAGTACTTGTACTTGAGTACAAAATTTTATTACTCTTTCCACCTCTGGGTATATAAGTAGAATAAAGCAGAATAAAACATCTTTATAATCCACAATAGGTGTGATGAAGCAGAATTACGGTTACCAACCTGAAGGTGGTACATCATTATAAATTGAACAAAAAATTCTCTCTCTCTCTCTCTCTCTCTCTGTAATATATATATTCTGACTGTTAGTATGAAAATACCCCTCCTTGAACCACCACCTTATTGTGGTGGAGGGGTTTGCGTGTCCCAATGATCCTGGGAGCTATGTTGTCGGGGGCTTCATGCCCCTAGTAGGGTCACCCATGGTCACCCATCTGGTCCTAGGTGAGGGAACGGACAAAGAGTGGTTCAGAAGACCTCTTATGATGAACACAAACTTTGGTAAACATTTTCCCTCACCCGGACGTGGGTCACCGGGGCCTCCCTCTGGAGCCAGGCCTGGAGGTGGGGCCCGATGGCGAGTGCCTGGTGGTCAGGCCTGCACCCATGGGGCCCGGCCGGGCACAGCCCGAAGAGGCAACGTGGGTCCCCCTTCCCATGGGCTCACCACCTGTAGGAGGGGCCAAAGAGGTCGGGTGCAGTGTGAGTTGGGCGGTGGCCGAAGACAGGGGCCTTGGCGGTCTGATCCTCGGCTGCAGAAGCTGGCTCTAGGGACGTGGAATGCCACCTCTCTGGCGGGGAAGGAGCCTGAGCTAGTGCATGAGGTTGAGAAGTTCCGGCTAGATATAGTTGGACTCACCTCGACGCACAGCTTGGACTCTGGAACCAGCTGGACTCTCTTCTACTCTGGAGTTGCCACCGGTGAGAGGCGCCGAGCAGGTGTGGGCATACTTATTGCCCCCCGGCTCGGGGCCTGTACATTGGGGTTCACCGCAGTGGATGAGAGGGTGGCCTCTCTCACCACGGATTGTCCATAACGGACACCATGTTCAGGCATAAGGGTGTCCATATGTGCACCTGGCACCAGGACTTCCTAGGCCGCAGTTCGATGATCGACTTTTTAGATCGTGTCGTCGGACTTGCGGCCACATGTCTTGGACACTCGGCTGAAGAGAGGGGCGGAGCTGTCAACTGATCACCACCTGGTGGTGAGTTGGCTCCATTGGCGGGGTAGGATGCCGGTCAGGCCTGGTAGACCCAAACGTATTGTGAGGGTCTGCTGGGGACGTCTGGCAGAGTCCCCTGTCAGGACTTCAACTCCTACCTCCGGCAAAGCTTCAACCACGTCCTGGGGGAGGTTGGGGACATTGAGTCCAAATGGAGTATGTTCCACGCCTCCATTGTCGAGGCAGCCAACCGGAGCTGTGGCCGTAAGGTGGTCGGTGCCTGTCGCGGTGGCAACCCAAGAACCCGTTGGTGGACACCCGTGGTGAGGGATGCCATCAAGCTGAAGAAGGAGTCTTACCAGGCCTTTTTGGCTGGTGGCACTCCGGAGGCAGCAGATAGGTAGGCCAAGCGGAATGCAGCTTCGGGGGTTACTGAGGCAAAAATCCGTGCGTGGGAGGAGTTTGGGGACAATGACTTCCAGACGGCTTCGAAGAGATTCTGGTCCACCATCCGGCGTCTCAGGAGGGGCAAGCAGTGCACGGTCAACACAGTGTATAGTGGGGATGGTGCGCTGCTGACCTCGACTCGGGACGTTGTGGGTCGGTGGGGGGAGTACTTCGAAGACCTCCTTAATTCCACCAATATACCTTCCGATGAGGAAGCAGAGTCTGGGGACATAGAGGTGGACTCTTTCATCTCTGGGGCCGAGGTCGCCGAGGTAGTCAAAAAGCTCCATGGTGGCGGGGCCCCGGGGGTGGATGAGATCCGCCCGGAGTTCCTCAAGGCTATGGATGTTGTAGGGCTGTCATGGTTGACACGTCTCTGCAACATTGCATGGACATCGGGGACAGTGCCTCTGGACTGGCAAACCGGGGTGGTGGTCCCCCTCTTCAAGAAGGGGGACCGGAGAGTGTGTTCCAACTACAGAGGGATCACACTTCTCAGCCTCCCCAGGAAAGTCTATTCAGGGGTCCTGGAAAGGAGGGTCCGTCGGATAGTCGAACCTCGGATTCAGGAGGAGCAATGTGGTTTTCATCCGGGTCGCGGAACAGTGGACCAGCTTTTCACCCTTAGCAGGGTCCTGGAGGGCATGGGAGTTTGCCCAACCAGTTTACATGTGCTTTGTGGACTTGGAGAAGGCATTCGACCGTGTCCCACGGGGAGTCCTGTGGGGGGTACTTTGGGAGTATGGGATAACGGATTCCCTGTTAAGGGCTGTCCCTGTACAACTGGTGTCGGAGCTTGGTCCGCATTGCTGGTAGTAAGTCGGACCTGTTTCCGGTGAGAGTAGGACTCTGACAGGGCTGCCCTTTGTCACCGATCCTGTTCATAATTTTTATGTACAGAATTTCTAGGTGCAGCCAGGGCGTTGCGGGGGTACAGTTTGGTGGGCTCAGGATTGTGTCACTGCTTTTTGCAGATGACGTTGTTCTGTTGGCCTCATCATCCTGCGAACTACAGCTCTCACTGGATCGGTTCGCAGCAGAGTGTGAAGCGGCTGGGATGAGAATCAGCACCTCCAAATCTGAGGCCATGGTTCTCAGCCGGAAAAGGGTGGAGTGCCCTCTCAGGGTTGGGAGTGAGATCCTGCCCCAAGTGGAGGAGTTTACGTATCTCGGGGTCTTGTTCACGAGTGAAGGTAAAATGGAGCGGGAGATCGACAGGCGGATCGGGGCAGCGTCTGTAGTGATGCGGGCTCTGTATCGGTCCATCGTGGTGAAGAAGGAGCTGAGCCAAAAGGCAAAGGTCTCAATTTACTGGTCGATCTACGTTCCTACCCTCACCTATGGTCATGAGCTGTGGGTAGTGCCCGAAAGAACAAGATCGTGAATACAAGCGGCCGAAATGAGTTTCCTCCGCAGGGTGTCTGGGCTCTCCCTTAGAGATAGGGTGAGAAGCTCAGTCATCCGGGAGGGGCTCAGAGTAGAGACCCTGCTCCTCCGCATCGGGAGGAGCCAGATGAGGTGGCTTGGGCATCTATTTAGGATGCCCCCTGGACACCTCCCATGTGAGGTGTTCCGGACACGCCCCACCGGAAAGAGACCCCGGGGAAGACCCAGGACATGCTGGAGGGACTATGTCTCTCGGCTGGCCTGGGAACGCATTGGGAACCCCCCGGAAGAGCTGGAAGAAGTGGCCGGGGAGAGGGAAGTCTGGGCACCCAAGGATGGTCCAAGATGGCACCAGTGAGGTCGGCTGCCGTCACGACTGCTCCGACCACCTTTTATTTGTTTTTGTTATTTAAGTTAGTTTTCAGTGTTTTAAAATCGGCAAAATCATCACCATTGAGTACATTAGGTATGATAGAGACACTCTTGTTTCTATTGGTATACAATGTACTCACAATTCGACGTTTTTAACTCCGGATCCGAGCTGGCCGAGTGAGATCCTGCGGGAGAACAATGGACGCCACGCGAAGCGACGGACACGAGGGAGACGAGCTGGGGTGAGGAACCGGCTGAGAGCCCGTGCACACCGCACACCTCTGCCTAGTATCTTGCTCGCCAACGTCCAGTCACTGGAGAACAAACTTGATGACCTCAGGGCCAGGATAAAGTTCCAGAGAGACATTCGGGACTGCAACCTTCTCTGCTTCACCGAGACATGGCTGAACCCAGCGGTGCCAGACCACGCCATACAACCAGCAGAGTTCTTCTCGGTTCACCGCATGGACAGGATGCGGGACTCGGGGAAGTCAAGGGGAGGCGGCGTGTGCTTAATGGTGAACAACAGCTGGTGCAACAGCGCGAGCGTTGTTCCTCTTACACGCTCCTGCACACCAAATCTGGAACTACTGTCCATCATGTGTCGTCCTTTTTATCTTCCACGGGAGTTCACATCGGTCATAATCAGCGCCGTTTACATTCCACCACAAGCAGACACTGAAACTGCCTTATGCGAGCTGCATGAGGCGCTCACACAGCACCAGACACAACACCGGGACGCTGCGCTCATTGTGGCGGGGGACTTTAATAGTGCCAACCTCAAACGCGCAGCGCCGAACTTTTATCAGCACATCACCTGCCCCACCAGGGGCGAAAGGACACTGGACCATTGTTATACCACGGTCAAAGACGGTTACAAGGCACAATCTTGTCCAGCGTTTGGTAAATCCGACCACGCCGCCATCTTCCTCATGCCAAAATATAAACAAAGGCTGAAAGAGGAAGTTCCGGTTCAGAGGGAGGTCGCGCGCTGGACGGACCAATCGGTGGCCGCGTTACAGGACGCACTCAATGACGCAGACTGGGACATGTTCAGAAACAGCTCCGATGATGACGTCAGCGTGTTTACGGAAGCGGTTGTGGGATTTATTGGGAAGTTAGTAGACGATACCGTGGAGAAAAAGACTATCAGAACGTTTCCCAACCAGAAGCCGTGGGTGGATAAAACCATCCGCGACGCTCTGAGATCTCGCACAGCTGCCTACAACACGGGACTTGCGTCGGGGGACATGGAACCATACAAGGCTGCGTCATACAACGTGCGGAAAGCGGTGAAAGAGGCGAAGCAGCGCTACGGGAGAAAACTAGAGTCACAGCTTCAACAGATTGACTCTAGGAGCCTGTGGCTCCTATAACGGACTATAAGGACAATAACGGACAATAAGGACAATAACGGACTATAAAGCACCAACATCCGGTATGACGAACGCGGACGCGACTCTGGCAGACGAGCTCAAAACCTTCTATGCTCGCTTCGAGGCTTCAGCTAAAGACGCTAGCGATGCTAATGCTAACGGCGCTAATGCTAACGGCGCTAATGCTAACGGCGCTAATGCTAACGGCGCTAATGCTAGCGGCGCTAACGGCTGCAGACAGGAAGACACTGCCAGCACTGGGAAAGCGCTCATCATCTCCGAGCACGACGTGAGGAGAGCCTTCAAGAGAGTGAACACCAGGAAAGCAGCAGGACCAGACGGCATCTCAGGTCGTATCCTCAGATCCTGCGCAGACCAGCTAGCACCTGTGTTCACTGAGATATTCAACATCTCCTTATCTCAGTCGGTGATCCCCACGTGCTTCAAAGAGTCCATCATTGTTCCTGTCCCGAAGAAACCACATCCTGCTTCCCTCAATGACTATCGCCCTGTAGCCCTCACCTCAGTAGTGATGAAGTGCTTTGAACGCCTTATCAGAGACTTCATCATTTCTTCACTACCTGACACACTGGACCCAGTACAGTTTGCATACCGTCAGAACCGCTCCACAGACGATGCAATCTCTCATCTCCTCCACACATCACTCACTCACCTGGACACTAGGAAAGGGAATTATGTTAAAATGCTCTTCATCGACTACAGCTCTGCTTTTAATACCATAATTCCCTCCACACTCACCACCAAGCTGGAGCACCTGGGACTGAGCTCATCTATATGTCAGTGGATCTCCAATTTTCTGACTGGTAGACCACAGGCAGTAAGGATGGGCGGACATGTCTCAGCTACACTCACTCTCAGCACTGGAGCCCCCCAGGGTTGTGTTCTGAGCCCCCTGCTGTACTCTTTGTACACCCACGACTGCGTGGCCACTACCAACTCCACCTCCATCATCAGGTTTGCTGACGACACCGTCGTGGTCGGACTGATCACCAACAATGATGAGTCGGACTACCTAGAGGAGATTGGAAATCTGGAGAACTGGTGCCAGAGGAACAATCTCCTCCTGAACGTCAGTAAGACATAGGAGCTGATAGTGGACTTTAGTAGAAAGCAGGAGAGGAACTACGAGACCCCCGTCATCAACAGGAGCCCAGTGGAGAGAGTGGACAGCTTCAGATACCTCGGTGTTCACATCACGCAGGACCTGTCATGGTCCTGTCACATCAACACCATGGTGGAAAAAAGCCCGGCAGCGTCTCTACCACCTCAGACGCTTGAGAGACTTTAGACTGCCCTCCAGGGTGCTCAGGAACTTCTACTCCTGCACCATAGAGAGCATCCTGACGGGAAACATCACGACCTGGTTCGGGAACAGCACCATGCAGGACAGACGAGCTCTACAGAGGGTGGTGCGATCAGCCGAGCGCATCATCCGCACTGAGCTCCCTGACCTGCACTCGATCTACAGCAAGCGGTGCTGGACTAAGGCCAGGAAGATCATGAAGGACCTCAGTCACCCCAGTAATGGACTGTTCTCTTTGTTGCGGTCTGGGAAGCGATTCCGCTCCCTAAAGGCCAACACAGAGAGGCTGAGGAGGAGCTTCTTCCCGCAGGCGATAAGGTCTCTCAATCACACCTCCACACAGGACTAATAACATCTTTTTAAGCTCACAACACTGACTGGACAATCATGGACACATTCATACAGACTTGCACTAAATATTTATACATCTGGACAATTGCACATGTCACTTTCATTAGTCACCTTTCATGCATATATATTTGCACAACCACTGACACTTTAAATTCTATATACATATACCCTATATTTCTATATTTTGCAATATTTTATTATGCCCTTATTGTACAGTTAATTTTACTAGTTAAATTTATTTCTTTAGTATTTCCTTTTTATTGATTATTCATTTTACGTACAAGCTTTTATTTTCTTTTTAAGGTCACTGGCGGTCGTGTAAGCATTTCACTGCATATTATACTGTGTATGACTGTGTATGTGACAAATAAAATTTGAATTTGATTTGATCCCTGCTGAAGCTGCTGCCCCCGCGACACGACCTCAGATAAAATGGATGGATGGATGAAGTATGAAAATAAAAAGCAGCATGTCATGTCACTCAGCAAGCACAAAGACAAATGTCAGAAAAATTTAAGTTATAGTTCAACCTCTAACTGATAAAAATCACTGATGCTAGAGACTCCTTCCATAAATACTACATGAACTGGTCCTTATACGAAACTCCATATGATTATATCAGAGATTACACATACAGTAATACATTACCAGTTGTAGCTTGTTGAAGTGGTTATGCATTCTTAAATGCAATGGATCTTGGAATTACTGAAAGTTATTGTGTTCTGCATTTTGTTAAGATATTTTGTGTTATAAAGTTGGTAAAAAGTTTCTGCTTATGATATATACAGTAGACCTCAAATAAGAGGAGAAATATATGATGCTAACATGATACAGTATATACAGTGGTGTGAAAAACTATTTGCCCCCTTCCTGATTTCTTATTCTTTTGCATGTTTGTCACACTTAAATGTTTCTGCTCATCAAAAACCGTTAACTATTAGTCAAAGATAACATAATTGAACACAAAATGCAGTTTTTAAATGAAGGTTTACGTTATTAAGGGAGAAAAAAAACTCCAAATCTACATGGCCCTGTGTGAAAAAGTGATTGCCCCCCTTGTTAAAAAATAACTTAACTGTGGTTTATCACACCTGAGTTCAATTTCTGTAGTCACCCCCAGGCCTGATTACTGCCGGCCTCACTTGCCTCAATTAAGGTCAGTGTTCACGACTCCACTGTTACGTGCAGAGGTGTAGTGCACGTATATGTGTGTGTAGTGCACGTATGTGCGCATGCGCGACGGCGGGTGGCGGCGCGTGCGCGATCTCTACCCCTTTTCTCTCTCTCTCGCTCTCCTTTTCACAGGAAGCCCCGCCCCGATTGGACGTGCCGTGTCGTGCGCTGCGATTGGCTGGCCGTTGATCTGCGCGACATTTTAAGCTGGCGAGTGGAAGCAGGAAGTGCGCGACTTATGCCTTGTGTGTGACTTACGTGCTCAAAAGTTTGGTTGTTGGAGTGTTGGAGTGTTGGATTGAGTGATTGAGTGATTGACTGTTATTGTTTGTTTGTTTGGTTGGAGAGAGAGCCTGTGTGTCGCGCCCTGCGCTCTCTCCTTCCCTTTTTGTTTTGGTTTTCTTTCTTTTCTTTGTATAAGTGTGGATTGAAGTGTTCCTCCCGCTATTGTATATAGTTTTCTTTCTTTTTGCAAATATTGTATACAGTATATATTGTTAGTTCTTTTTTTTGTATATAGTTTCAAGGAAGCAGTAGGGGTTGGGCGCCATTTTTGTTGTCCCCCATTTTCTCCTGTTTTGTATTAATAGTTAGGTAGTTAGTTTAGTTTTTGTATTTTGATTTCATTCCTTCTCTTTGGTAGTTTAGTTAGTTTGAGGGTGGAGATAGAAGGGGGGTTAGTTTATTGTTTTGGCATTGGCCCAATCCTGAAGCCCAGAGCTTCCTGTATTGTGTGTGTGTGCGTGCGTGTGTAAAAATAAAAACCCACGCACTGAAATCTTGGTTGCAAGGTTTATTCATTCATTATAAATTTATTATTTTCTTTGTTGCGTCCCTGGACCCTAGACCGTGGGTCGTAACACCACCATAAGAAAGAGACTGGGCAAAAACGGCCTGCATGGCAAATTTCCAAGGCACAAACCACTTTTAAGCAAAAAGAACATTAAGGCTCGTCTCAATTTTGCTAAAAAACATCTCAATGATTGCCAAGACTTGTGGGAAAATACCTTGTGGACCGACGAGACAAAGAACTTTTTGGAAGGTGCGTGGCCCGTTACATCTGGCGTAAAAGTAACACAGCATTTCAGAAAAAGAACATCATACCAACAGTAAAATATGGTGGTGGTAGTGTGATGGTCTGGGGTTGTTTTGCTGCTTCAGGACCTGGAAGGCTTGCTGTGATAGATGGAACCATGAATTCTACTGTCTACCAAAAAATCCTGAAGGAGAATGTCCGGCCATCTGTTCGTCAACTCAAGCTGAAGTGATCTTGGGTGCTGCAGCAGGACAATGACCCAAAAGACACCAGCAAATCCACCTCTGAATGGCTGAAGAAAAACAAAATGAAGACTTTGGAGTGGCCTAGTCAAAGTCCTGACCTGAATCCTATTGAGATGTTGTGGCATGACCTTAAAAAGGTGGTTCATGCTAGAAAACCCTCAAATAAAGCTGAATTACAACAATTCTGCAAAGATGAGTGGGCCAAAATTCCTCCAGAGCGCTGTAAAAGACTCATTGCAAGTTATCGCAAACGCTTGATTGCAGTTATTGCTGCTAAGGGTGGCCCAACCAGTTATTATGTTCAGGGGGCAATTACTTTTTCACACAGGGCCATGTAGGTTTGGATTTATTTTCTCCCTAAATAATAAAAACCCTCATTTAAAAACTGCATTTTGTGTTTACTTGTGTTATCTTTGACTAATAGTTAAATGTGTTTGATGATCAGAAACATTTTGTGTGACAAACATGCAAAAGAATAAGAAATCAGGAGGGGGCAAATAGTTTTTCACACCTCTGTATAATGAACAGCATGACTTTCTAAAACTATCTAAAGTGTATTGTTTTACAGCATCAGGATAGTGCTGCCTTGCGTTTGATTCAGAATTTTTTTTTTTTTTACAAAATAATAATAATGCCTGATGACACAAGAAGGCATCATTGTAGTACATTCAAAGATTTTTTTTTAATATATATTTTTTTTATTCCTATTAAGACTGAACTAGGTAGCACTTAGGTTTTGTTCCAGTTCCATTATTATTTTCCTCTAAAGATGTACAGTAATATGTTACCTGTCCTGAACTGGCTGATGTAAAATAGTTTGATGAAAGTCAGACTCTCTTCAGTGGTTGTGTTTTACTGTCAGCTGTCTGTGACAAAAACATATCTGCAAGCTCAGTCTGGGAAGTGAAGCTACAGCCATCAGTCATGATAGATCACAAGTTTCAGTTCTTATAAACACGTCAAGGCCTGATTTGTTGTAAATGTGCAAAACACGCAAGAATAGAATCAGACGTTATGACAATAATTTATTATAATAAAAATATAAAAAATTAATAAAGCTTTTGTTATTTGCACATTGAGCCTTATATTAGATATGTGCAATGTTGTTGGTCTTTCGGCTGCTCCCTGCAAGGGGTCGCCACAGTGGAATATCCATTCCGCACCACAACTTTTACGCCAGATGCCCTTCCTGACACGACCCTCCCATTTTATCCGGGCTTGGGACCGGCACTGCATCCAGGGGCTGAGGGTTTTGGGCACTGGCTGGGTATCGAACCCGGGCCTTCCGCATGGCAGGCGAAACACCTACCACTAAACCAGTGCCCTTATATTAGATATGTGTAAAAGGTTTCTTAAAAAATTCTTAGTCTTCATTTATACACACTTGCACTGCTTTGTTGGAGATTTTTTTAACCTATTAAATTAAACAAAAAATAATTGCACTATTACTCTAGGTGTGATAATACACCACATACTGTATACTTGCATAACGCTTGTTATACAATCAGCTGTGCAAAAAGCAATTAACATGATTAGACTTCAGCAGCTCAAGAAGCTCCAAAATCGGTTTTGGAAGGCGAAACTTTTTTTTTTTTTTAAATAGCCACCTCTGGCAAAATATGAAAAGGACTGAAGTTTTGCCTAAAGGAAAAATGTACATGAATCACATGGCTCCGCGGATGGCGCCGTCTTCAGTTTAGCACAACAACACGCTGTATCGCCACCTGTTTAATATTAAAAGTGATGGCCAATTTTATGTGTTGATTATATATTTTGGTTATTTATGTTGCGACCTCAAACGAGCGGGTTGTAACACTGAGCAACTGAAGTAACCCCAGAACATAACACTGTCTCTAGAGGCTTGTACAGTGGACAATATGCACTATGCATTGCTTCATGTGCTTCCCTTCTTACCCTGACAGGCCCATCACTCTAGAATAGACTCAATCTGGACTCATCAGGTCACATGACCTTTTTTCCATCGCTCCAAAGACTAAACTTTATGCTCTTTAATCGTGCTGTTATTGCCTGGTTAGTAATAACTAAATTACTGCTTTTAAATATAAATGCATGATAAAATATAGTGGCTAAATTAACTGTACATAGCTGTCACGGCGTGTGATCCCAGGATTCTCCCCGCGCTATAAAACACAGCGGGGAGTGTAGCTCGGAGTCTGTTGAGAGACTGGACTTTAAGAAGCGGGCGAGTACGCCCTTGATCTCCGCCACGAGGACAGCCGCGAGCTCACAACCCAGAGCTCCCGGGCATCTCTCACAATGGTGCCGGCTTATGGTGACCCTCCCGCCGAAGAGGAAAAGGCTGCAGGGAGGTTCACGTCACGGCCCCTGTTCCCAGCTGGGGAAAGCCACCCTGCCGCCAATCGTCAGAGAGGACTCCCATCTGATGCCGTGCCCACAGACTGAGCTGGGAGGGCAGAGTCAGTGCGAGAAGACAGAGGCAGAAGCTGATGTCCACGCGGGCCCACACTGCCACTTTGCCGGCTGTCCACTGCTCACCAGCCTGTGCACGCATGCCAGCGGGGCACTGCCCACCAGACCTACACATGCACATTCTTTCCCTCCTCCCTCCTTTAACCCTTTCCTTCCCCCATTTTTCCTAAATAAATTACCCTTTTTTCTCATAAGACCTCGCCTCGTGTCCATGCTTTATGGTGCTGCCTGAGCAAAATGGGTCAAACCCATTACAATAACTCTTAATGCCATTAAATGCACACATCACCTGATGCTAATTGGCATTTCCAGATGTCCCGTAGTGTGTGCACGTTGTGCCCTGTGATGGACTGGCACCTCATACAGGGTGTGTTCCTCCTCATGCCCCGAGTCAAATTAAAATTTTATTTGTCACATACACAGTCATACACAGTAAGATATGCAGTGAAATGCTTATACGACCGCCAGTGACCTTAAAAAGTAAAAGCTTATACATATGAGATAAATATGAATAAAAAGAAATACGGAAGAAAATTAATTTAACTAGTAAAATATACTGTACAAATAAGGGCATAATAAAAATATTACAAGATATAGAAATATAGAATAAAAAATTTGGAAGTGACTGTGGGTGTGCAAATATGCATAGAAAGTGACTTATAGTATATATTGGAGAATGCGGGCATCGATCCCGCTACCGCTCGCATGCTAGCTCTACCATTTGAGCTAATTCCCCACATAGAAGGTAACGCCTGAACAGGAAACATGGAGTCCCCTAAGCTTCTGGCCTCCTGTGACTCTACATGATAAGTGCTACAGACAGTGAGTGAAAGTCTGAAGCATTGATGCATTGTGTTTTTTCCTGGTTAGACTTGCTGTGCTTGTTTCTTTCTTTTTTTTTTGGGGGGGGGGGGTACCAAATGCCAACTGTTTAATATATATAAATATAAATAATAAATATATATATAAATATATATAAATGTATCTTTCTCTTATATTCCTAGTAGATGTAAGTTTCCCTGCCCAATAAAGTTTTCCGATCTGATACACTAGGTCATGTTTTCCTCAGTGGATTTCTGTGAACGGTGAGGATGAGGAAGTAGATTACATTCAGGTTTTCGTATTTGTGATTTCTCATGGCTGGAAGTGAAGTGAAAGTGTCTGCAGGACAAAAACAGAGCAGCAAAACCAGCTCAAAAAATCCCTATCACAGGAGTGATGATGAAGATGATCTGCTCAGCCAATAGAAATTCACCATCTCTATGACATCATCTGTTGCTGTAACAGGGTGAAACCCCTCAGTACAGTCTGTGTGAACTAACTTCCCCAAGACTGTGATTTAATTTCCACAGGAGAGCTCACTGTCTGCTACTGTGACTTCTTAGGATTTTTATTCCCTGATATTTAGGCTCACGACTTTGAATAGAAAACTGTTTTGTTTATGCAAATTAGTGCAAACAGTTATATATAAATGCAATACAACATTCACATTTATAGAGAATACTATATTAAATATTTATGATTAGTTTTTTTTACTGTATATGTATATAAAGTGTAGTTTTTGCATGTTTGTCAAAATTTTTTATATTTCTTTTGTCATAATATTTCCTAGACAACCTGTCTGTAATTTCTTGTTTTGTTGTGGTTTATCTTTGTGTATGTGAAAGTAAAAGTAGGTTCTGTTACACAAAAAAGCAGAAAGTCCCTGTAATGTCTAGTTCCCTTTAGACAGAACAACTAATCATACAGCAGGAACACACTACTTATCTGTTGTCGGGTAAACTGTGGATTGAAATGCTTGAAAGAACAGAGTGCAAAAATACTCCTTCTGCTGTGTAGGAAACATTACTACAGAAAATTCCTTACTGCTGAGGAATTTCAGTCTCGTGTAACAGCGCCGCCCTAATGGACAGAGAGTGAAAAAATCTGAACAACTCATCACACCCTAATGCTGTAATGCAAAAATATGTTTTGAAAAGGATATTAGTGAATAGTGTTTAAAATTCTAAAATGAATAAACCACTGTGTGCCTAAATAATCCATGACGAGGTGGTGTGATACCAAGATGGCGCCGGTTAGTTTTCAGTGTTTTAAAATTGGCAAAATCATCACCATTGAGTACATTAGGTATGATAGAGACACTCTTGTTTCTATTGGTATACAATGTACTCACAATTCGACGTTTTTAACTCCGGATCCTTGCTGGCTGAGGGAGATCTTGAGGGAGAACAAAGGAGGCGAAGCGAAGCGGCGGCCCCGAGGGAAACGAGCCGGGGTCAGGAACAGGCTGAGAGCCTGTGCACACCACACACCTCTGCCTAGCATCCTGCTTGCCAAAGTCCAGTCACTGGAGAACAAACTCGATGACCTCATGCTAGCGGCGCTAGCCATGTTAATGCTAGCAGCGCTAGCTATGCTAATGCTAGCGGCGCTAACAGCGCTAACGGCTGCAGACAGGAAGACACTGCCAGCACCGGAAACGCACTCATCATCACCTAGCACGACGTGAGGAGAGCCTTCAAAAGAGTGAACACCAAGAAAGCAGCAGGACCAGACAGCATCTCAGGTCGTATTCTCAGAGCCTGTGCAGACCAGCTAGCACCTGAGTTCACTGAGATATTCAATATCTCCTTATCTCAGTCGGTGATCCCCACATGCTTCAAGGAGTCCATCATTGTTCCGGTCCCAAAGAAACCTCATCCTGCGTCCCTCAACGCCTATCGCCCTGTAGCCCTCACCTCAGTAGTGATGAAGTGCTTTGAACGCCTGGTCAGAGACTTCATAATTTCTTCACTACCCGACACACTGGACCCTCTGCAGTTTGCATACCGTCAAAACTGCTCCACAGATGATGCAATCTCTCATCTCCTCCACACATCACTTACTCACCTGGACACTAGGAAAGGGAATTATGTTAAAATGCTCTTCATCGACTACAGCTCTGCATTTAATACCATAATTCCCTCCACACTCACCACCAAGCTGGAGCACCTGGGACTGAGCTCATCTATATGTCAGTGGATCTCCAATTTTCTGACTGGTAGACCACAGGCAGTAAGGATGGGCGGACATGTCTCAGCTACACTCACTCTCAGCACTGGAGCCCCCCAGGGTTGTGTTCTGAGCCCCCTGCTGTACTCTTTGTACACCCACGACTGCGTGGCCACTACCAACTCCACCACCATCATCAGGTTTGCTGACGACACCGTCGTGGTCAGACTGATCACCAACAATGATGAGTCGGACTACCTAGAGGAGATTGGAAATCTGGAGAACTGGTGCCAGAGGAACAATCTCCTCCTAAACGTCAGCAAGACAAAGGAGCTGGTAGTGGACTTTTGTACAAAGCAGGAGAGGAACTACCAGATCACCGTCATCAACAGGAGCCCAGTGGAGAGAGTGGACAGCTTCAGATACAGCTTCAGATTCACTCAGGACCTGTCATGGTCCTGTCACATCAACACCATGGTGAAAAAGGCCCGGCAGCGTCTGTAGCACCTCAGACGCTTGAGAGACTTTAGACTGCCCTCCAAGGTGCTCAGGAACTTCTACTCCTGCACCATAGAGAGCGTCCTGACGGGAAACATCATGACCTGGTTCGGGAACAGCTCCATGCAGGACAGACGAGCTCTACAGAGGGTGGTGCGATCAGCTGAGTGCATCATCCGCACTGAGCTCCCTGACCTGCACTCGATCTACAGCAAGCGGTGCTGGACCAAGGCCAGGAAGATCGTGAAGCACCTCAGTCACCCCAGTAATGGACTGTTCTCTCTGTTGCGGTCTGGGAAGCGATTCCGCTCCCTAAAGGCCAACACAGACAGACTGAGGAGGAGCTTCTTCCCGCAGGCGATAAGGTCTCTCAATCACAATCACACCTCCACACAGGACTAATAACATCTTTTTAAGCTCACAACATTGACTGGACAATCATGGACACATTCATACACACTTGCACTAAATATTTATACATATGGACAATTGCACATGTCACCTTTCATGCATATTTGCACAACCATTGTCACTTTAAATTCTATATATATATATATATATATATATATATATATATATATATATATATATATATACTCCCTCCCCTATATTTCTATATTTTGCAATATTTTATTATGCCCTTATTGTACAGTTTATTTTACTAGTTAAATTTATTTCTTTAGTATTTCCTTTTATTGATATTTATTTTACGTACAAGCTTTTATTTTCTTTTTAAGGTCACTGGCGGTCGACCTGATATTTCACTGCATATTATACTGTGTATGACTGTGTATGTGACAAATAAAATTAGAATTAGAATTTGAAAATTTTTTATTTGAAGTGGAGTTACTGTTCCAAGGCTGAAGGTGATTGTTTTCCTATAACAGCACACTTTTTGTAAATGCTCAAGACATTAAAGAGGTTAAAGTCAGAACTTATGGAAACACACCTAGGAATGTTGCTAGGAAGTAACATCCCTGAGGTGTTCAAAGCAAAGTGGGACATTTGATTGTGCAGAATAACAGAACACAGTTCTGAGAAAGTTTTCTCAGTATGCTGGAGCTGTGATTGAACTGCCTGTTTTATGCCTGAAATGCTGGCCTCCCAGGAACTCCTTTAGTGATCCAAGCATGTGAAAATGGCTTAGAGCAAGATCAGGTCTATATGGGTGATTTGGCAATAACTTCCAGCTCAGTTGCTGTAATGTTCAAGTGCTGTTGGTGAATGATTTTGTGTACAGGTTACTCACACAAATGCGTCTCTTCTGCAAGTCAGCGACAAGTTTTTCGTAGATTTTCAAAGAACAGGGCCTATATATATATAATACCATAATCTAATCAACATAATTACAAAAAGAAAGTAAGACTGGAGAGAGGATGAGAGTTCTTTGATTGCAGAGGGGGAATAAAATGTACAGAAATAATTAAAGTAAAATTCTGGCCTACTCTAACCTCTAAAGATAAAGAGTGAGTGGAGGCAATCTGTGAAAGCATCAGTGCCATCTGTCAGTTTGCCGCACAAACCCCTGAGGAGTGTGAAATGTGAGGATACGCCATGTTAATGAAGTGATGAAGTGCTGCTTACAACAGAGAATCTAAAACAGTTATGTAAACTTAATTTCATATAAATATATAAACTGTATATATACAGTAGATACGATTATTTTGATGTGTGAGCCATGGATGATGCCCACAACTCCATGAATGCAGCATGGTTTTTTGTTGATTTCCCGCTGTGTGGTGAGAAATTTATGAATCTGAGCATGATCTGCAGTGCTGTAACAGCAGAGTGTGATTTATTATTTGTAGAGATGTTCCGATACCATTTTTCCCCTCCCGATACCGATTTCGATACTTGGGCTCAGGGTATCGGCCAATACCGGATACTGATCCGATACCTGGGTGTGTATCTGTACAGTGTATATATATATATATATATATATATATATATATATATATATATATATATATATAGCATTTCTTTTTTTAAGTAAAATACTACTAGCCCTGCGTAACGGGTTCGTCCCTAAGTGCACGGGCGACACCATGAAACATGGACACGAGGTGAGGTCTTACAGGAAAAAGGGTAATTTATTTAGAAAAATGGGTAAGGAAAGGTTTAAAGACTCTATGCGGTCTTTTTCACTTTGGCGGCAGGGATGCGAAGGCGGGCTCTACGCGGAAGTGAAGGTGCTGCGGGTGCTTCACACGCTCCTCTCGCGGAGATCAAAGGCGCCCCCCTTTTTAAAGTCTCTGGGGCGCATCACATCGCCCCGCTCTTGTGCCACTGTCTCTCATAAAATCCATCGCATAGCAAAGTCCAGCTTCCCAACAGTCAGACCCCGAGCTACACTCCCCGCTATGTTTTATAGCGTCGGGATCATTAGCGGCGATAGCTCATGGGCCGTTGGCTGATTCTGCGGCCCTGCTCCTTCACATACCTAAAGTCTGCATCTTCAATATTATTAAAAAGAAAAAGTGCAGTATTAGTCACCTGTGGAGACAATATGAAATGTTCGTTAATGAACCCAGTTGCATACCACAATTGATGTGTTAAAAAAATGCTAAATTTTTGTCCATACGCATCTTTTATGAGCTACATGTTACTCTGTGTTACTAAAATGTCTCTCATCCACACATGTCTCTGCCTGAACACCATTTCCTTGCTACACCTCTGGAGCTCTCCTACATTTTGGTGGAGATAGAAGTGATTTTCTATTTTAAGACTTTTTATAAACAGCTCTTATTCCCATTGCTAAAAGTAGGACCAAAATTGCATCACTCAATTTCTGGCCACTTAGGAGTGATTTCCTTCTCTGAGAAGCTTACTCAATACGGGTCCTGGTGTTCCACTCGCTGAATGTTCACAGGAACAGCTGCAGTGGGTTCCAAGCCACCTCAGACGGGCTCATTATTCATGGATGTACAGCCATCTTTAAAATGTTAGAGCACCCCTTGTATATACAATAATGTGTGAACTTATTTGATTGATTAAGCTTTTATTAGACAGGTGTATTTTTTTCATAATATACTATTTTACTACAGTGCATAACATCATGAAAAGATTCAGAGAAATCTCTGTGTGTAAGGGACAAGTCCGAAGATCCTTGTTAGATGCCCGTGGTCTTTGGGCCCTTAGACGGCACTGCATCACTCAGCATGATTGTGTCACTGACAATAAAAAAATAGGCCCAGGAATACTTCCAGAAACCAATGTCGGTAAACACAATCTGCCGTGCCATCAGCAGAGGCCTGCTAAAGCTCTATAATACAGAAAGGAAGCCATGTGTGAACATGATCCAGAAGCGTTGTGTCCTGTGGAACAAGGTTCATTTAAAATGGACTGTTTCAAAGTGGAAACGTGTGCTATGGTCAAACGAGTCCAAATTTAACATTCTTGGAAATCTTCTGGGCTAAAGAAGACGGAGACCTTCCAGCATGTTATCAGCGTCCAGTTTAAAAGCAGGTCTGATGTTACGGGGTGGATAAGTGAATATGGTGTGGGCAGCTTGCACGGTTTGGAAGGCACTATGAATGCTGAAAGGTATGTTAAGGTTTTAGACGACATCTATTTCAGGGAAGGCCTTACGTATTTCAGCAGGACCATGCAAAACCACATACTACAGCTATTACAACAGCATGGCTTCATAGTAGAAGAGTCCGAGTGTCGAGTTGGCTTGCAGTCCAGATCTTTTACCTATAGAGAACATTTGCAGCATCATTAAATGAAAAATTTGTCAAAGACAACCATGAACTCTTCAGCAGCTGAATATCAGCCAAGAAAGGGACCAAATTCCAACATCAAAACTCCAGAAACTCATAACGTCAATGTACAGACGTCTTTAAACTGTTTAGAAAAGAAGAGGAGGCACTATACCACGGTAAACATGACCCCGTCCCAACTATTCTGAGAACTATTTCAGCTATTCTGAAATGAGCTCATTTTGCGCATAAAAGAGTAACATTTCTCAGTTTAAATGTTTATTATGTTCTCTAATTCCATCTGTATTTATCTCACATTTGGTGACACCTATGTTATAAATACACCTCATATAATGAGAAAAAAATATTATTATAATATTTGAGTCTTTATTAAAAATTACTTGAGTTTTAAATGGAACTGTAGCTGATGTGTTATTTCTGAGAGTCAGACATCAGCATGTTTCACTCTCTTTTTTTGCTTGGTTTCAGGTGCTACGCCACTCATGTGTTTGGTATATAAATGATTTGGTATATGAAGTGACTCTTCATCGGTTGTGGTCTGGGCTTTAATTTCATAATGTCAGCTTTCTGTGTAAAACCTCAGCAAACTGGTTTGTTATTTGGATCGAGAAGTGAAGCTGCAACCATCAGTCACGATAAAGGCACGATAAATGATAGACTGAGGTAGAATTAGAAATCAAAGTAATAGTTTATTTTAAGGAAAGTATAAGCTATTGTTATTTTCTTAATGAAGATTCAATTTAAAAAACGCATACACTAAACACAATGTATTAGTGTAAGTTGTTTAAATACTGTTTTACTACAGAACCTTGGAGAATTTTATCCTGAAATTTGCTAAATATATTACTAGGTCCGATAATACACCACATACACTTGCAAAAACTTTTTTTTTTTTGTAAAAAGAAAGAATTAATAACTAAGATTGAAACTCAATCCCAGAACCAGCAGGTTGCCACTGTAGGGACCTTGAGCAAGGACCTTAACCCTCAACTGCTCAGATGTATAATGAGATAAAAAATGTAGACGCTCTGGATAAAGGCGTCTGCTAAAGGCCGTAAATGTCACATATTTGCAGTGGTGTCAAAAGTATTCACATTCATTACTTGAGTAGAAGTATAGATACTAGGGTTTAAAAAGACTTCTTTAGAAGTTGATGTATCAACTCAAGCTTTTTACTCAAGTAAAAGTGTATAAGAACTGGTTTCAAAACTACTTAAAGTATAAAAGTAAAAGTAACATAAAGGGGGGAAAAAGCATTAAGGATAAAAGCTTAGGCTGTGCCACGGGCCTATATACTACTGTACACTAACACCTCATAAAAAAATGAAAAATGTGTTGTTGTTTTGTTGTTGTATTTTTTAACGGCCATAGTGATTTGGGATACTGTATATGGCAATTGAAAAAGAATGCATTTTAGTACAATGCAAATACATTAAAGAACCATATATGTGTACTACTGAGCATTAACATGTTTTATGGAGAAGAAGATATGATAACTAGTTGCCTATAAGTATTTTAATGGTGCAAAAAGTCAAAGTTCAGAGGCATGTCATCAGTAACCTGTAAATGTACATCCAAGCTTAGCTGCAGGAATCTGTGAGGGCAACATACAAGAAAATTAGTGCACGCAGGACAGGCTTAGTAACAATTACTCTTGTATGGTTGTCTACAATAAACATTAATGCTATCAGGATGAATGATTCATCCTAGTGATTAATAAAAAAAAAGTGTTTTATACAGTATATACTGTATATATATATATCATTCCTGTTACCATCCACGGACATCTTCGTCTACTTATCACAACCTTATCAACCGATGCTATTGGTAAATGCTATTTTATTCAAACGTCCTTGCTGGAGTGTGTGACGTGACGTCATGTGCAGGTGCGATGGATCACGTACTAACCAATAGGGTGTCGGAATGGTATGTTTATACTTCTCAACCAACCACAATCAAATTTTCTCCATCCGGATGGCGCGATTTATCCGGATGTTTTTTTTTTTTTTAATGACAAGCTGAAATAAAATAGAGTAACGAGGCTATTTTTAAAATGTAAGGAGTAGAAAGTACAGATAATTGCATGAAAATGTAAGGAGTAGAAGTAAAAAGTCGGCTGAAAAATAATTACTCCCGTAAAGTATAGGTACCCAAAATTTCTACTTAAGTAAGGTAACGAAGTATTTGTACTTCGTTACTTGACACCTCTGTGTATTCGTCCAAGTGTTCAGAACCTGTAAATAATCTACACCAGGGTGGTGTGAAACAGCCAAATTGCATTCAAGAATATTTTAATATTAAGGTTTTTAATGATAATGATTATTATTTTTTAGGAATATTGTCACAGATGTGATTAGGCCACTATGCAAGTGCAGATATACGTTATTAAACAGATATTAAAAAACAACCAGAAAAACCTTTCCTTGATGAACAGGCAATTTTGGAAGTGTTTCAGTCTGGGTTTAAAACTCACCACAGCACTGAGTCTGGAACAGTCAGGTTGGAACAGTGGGTGGGCATTACAGGCTCAGCCTTGCGGTGGTTTAGGTGGCTTCACTTCCAACTCTGCTGCCCTTCCTTGGGGAGTACCACAAGGCTCCATTCTTGGTCCACTTTTATTTTCTTTGTATTTGCTCCCACTCGGAGCTCTTTTCCGGAAATATAACATCTCCTTTCATTTTTATGCAGATGACTATCAGGTTTACCTCCCATTAAAGCACAGTGGTGCATGTTCTGTCAAGCTTCTTCTGGACTGCTTTGTTGAAGTTAAAAGATGGTTGGCGTTTAATTTCTTGAAAGTCAATGAGGAAAAGACAGAAGTTATGTTGTTTAGTCACAATGGCTTCCGCAAATCTCCTCGCTTTGACCTCTCCTCCTTGGCCCCATTTGAGAAAGCCTTGATTACAAATTTGGGTATTAAAATGGATCCTACTCTAAAAATGGATAGTCAAGTAAATGCTGTTGTAAAATTCTGTTTTTTCCATTTGAGGCGAGTAGCACAGATTAAGCCTATATTGTCAAGGCGGGACCTGGAATCGGTTGTCCATGCTTTTATAACCTCTCGTCTTGACTATTGTAATGCCTTATTATTCTGTGGAATCAGCCACACTGCTATGGCTCGCCTACAATTGGTGCAAAATGCCACAGCTCGTTTTTTAACTGGTACAGGCAAACGAGAGCATATTACCCCAATCTTGGCTTCCCTTCACTGGCTTCCAGTGTATTTTTGGATCCGTTTAAAAATTATTTTATTTGTGTTTAAGTGTTTAAATGGTCTTGCTCCAGCCTATCTGGTGGAATTGCTGCACCAATATGTGCCATCTCGCCCTCTCAGGTCTACTGACAAGCTGCTTCTCCAAATCCCAAAAACCTGATGCAAACTTCGAGGTGATCGAGCCTTTTCAGTAGCTACTCCTCAACTATGGAATGAGTTACCTTTACTCATTCGACAAACTCCATCAGTGGCTGTTTTTAAATCTTGTTTAAAAACAATTTTTTTACTCTCTGGCCTTCAACCCAGTGTGAAGTATTTTATTAAGATGTTTTGTGTTTTATATTCTGTTGTTACTTTTATTATCATTATTTTATTATGACTATTAGTAGTAGTAGTATGTTATTTTGTTGCTATGTTTTTATGGCCTAAATGTTGACTTTTTGTACAGCACTTTGGTCAGCTTTGCTGTTGTTTTAAAGTGCTTTAGAAATAAGTTGTACGGTATGGTATGGTAAAAAAAAAACATGGTAAGGAGGCTAAGCTAGGCTATGCTACTACCATTAGCATACTTAGTCATTCTCTGTAGTGCTTATCCTGTACAGGGTTGCGGGATGCCAAGGGCCTATTCCAGGAGACTCAGGACAAGCGGTAGGGTCACACACTCCTGCCTAATCTGCAGGTCTTTGGAAGGAAACACACCAAGCACAAGGAGAACATACAGTATAAACTCCATGCACACAGACCCTGAGGCTGGAATTGAACCCTCGACCCTGGAGGTACAGTACAAGGCCACAGTGCAAATCACTACACCACTGTGCCACCTATTAAATACATTCAAATAATGAAAAATTATTGAAATATTTTTGATATATTTACATTTTTTATGGATTCTTATACAGACAAAAAATTGCTTCCCACAGGGAACATGTCTTATATAGAAGCTCTGAACTTGACATCTGCTCTCTGTGTGTATCCGTTCTGCATGTAAACATTTATACATTATACAATAAACCTTCTGCTGCTTACTCTGGAATTGCCTTGTAATAATTCACCACTGTTTTGTATTATTTTCACTTAAAATGCCTCATTATCACTGCTCTGCTAGACAGGACATTGTCCATAGTCAATGTAAAGGTTACATTAGGTCAGTGTTTTCCTCATTAGATTTCTGTGGACTCTGAGGATGAGGATGTGGATTACATTCCGCTTTTTATCTATGTGATTTCTCGGGGTCGGGAGTGAACTGAAAGTGTTTGCAGAACAAAAACAGAGCAGCACAACCAGCTCAGAAAATCCCTACTACAGTGGTGATGAAGATCTGCTCAGCCAATAGGAATTCACCATCTTCATGACATCATCTGTTGCTGGAAGATGGTTCAGTTCTTAGTGAATGGAGTTCAGTGTGTTTAGGGGTGATATCCCTCAGTAGAGTCTGAGTGTGAGAACTAAATTCACCAAAGGTGTCATTATACTGTATTTAAATGGGAGACTTCACTGTCTGCTTCTGTGTCTTTTTAGGAATTTCTTCTATATTTAAGCTCAGGGCAGTGAAGAAAATGCTTAATGTTCCATGCAAATTAACATGATTATAAAACATTATAAGCAAAAATAATATGCATTAAGTACAACATTCATACAGAATGTTGCAGCAAATGTGTAAAATCATACACTGTATATTGTGTATATATGGAACAGTATCTGGAGATTATATCGTGTGCAAAAGTAATTTGAAAACTATTCTGGACATTTTCTATTGTATTTAAAGTATTTTTGTCATAATATTTGCTTTAAAAACAATCTGTTGTTTCCTTGTTTTTTTTTGTGGTTTGTCTTTATGTCTGTAAAAGTGAAAGTAGGTTCTGTTACACAATAGAGCAGAAAGTCCCTGTAATGTCTAGTTCCCTTTATACAGAACAACTAATCATACAGCAGGAACACACACAACTCATCTGTTGTCGGGTAAACTGTGGGTTGAAATGCACAAATGAATAAAGTGTAAAATTACTCCTCCTGCTGTGAAGGGAAAATTACTACATCAAACTTCTGAGGAGTTTCAGTCTGGTGTAACAGCGCCGCCCTAATGGACAGAGGGTGTAAAATTCAGAACAACTCACTCATCATCTATACCACTTACTGTATACAGGGTCAAGGGGGCCTGGAGCATATCCCAGGAGACTTAGGGCACGAGGCGGGGTACACCCTGGAAGGGGTGTCAATACAAGGCAGGGCACACACACATGCACACACTCACACATTTAAACACTACGACCAATTGGGGAACGCCAGTCAGCCTAATCTAAATGTTTTGGATTGTGGGAGGAAACCGGAGCACCCAGGGGAAACCCACGAAGCACGGGGAGAACATGCAAACTCCATGCACACAGAGGGGAATCGACCCAGACCCTGGAGGTGCAAGGGGACTACACCAGCGTGCTGCCTATTCAAAACAACTCAGAACATCTTTATTCTTGTCATTATAATGCAAAAAAACTAAACTTAATAATAATATTGTAGTGATGCAAAACTATGTTTTGGTGTTTAGTCCAACAACAGCAACATTGTAAATAGTTTTTAAAAAATCTTTTAAAAAATGTATATGCATAAACAATGCTGGCATTGAAGAACTCATTCTGGTCTATTACATAAGAAATAAAACACTCTGTGTCATGTCGGGATTGAAATACAATCAATGCCAGCGTGGTGCAGAGTTACTGGTACCATCCTGAAGATAAAGGAGTTAATTTTTCCTTAACACGATGTCCCAAAAACATCACTTCCTCAGGACTTATGTCTAATTTATGTGTTTTATGTGTACTCCTAGGGTTATAAATGTTTAACAACTCTTTATAGTGTACATCAGACATCTGTATTTAATGTAATGTTTCCATTCTGTACATGTAGTAACCTCTCTAGTCTTATTAGCTTCATAAAGTTCCTCCCTCTCTCTCTCTCTTTCTCTTCTCTAATAATGTGTTAAAGTATAAAACTGATATAATCCCCAACCTCATTAATTACCTGATAAAAGTGGTTCAGTCTGTGTTAACAGGTGTGTAGATTTTAAAACATTGCTAAAGTTTCCATCTGTGTTTATCCATTTGCCAACTTTTACACCTCACACGAGCAGAAAAAGACTTTTTAAGTGATATTCACAGTGTATGAATTTATCATATATAACTCAGGTTTTAAAGCGGATTGTAGCTGATGTGTCCGACAGCGTATTTCAGTCTCATGTGTTCGCTTGGCTTCTGTAGCTGAGCCACTTGTGTTTGGTAGCGTCACTCTAACATGATATACACATCTCCATTAAAACCAGTAGCGTGACTTTCAGAAGCTGCATCTCTAAACTATAAGATTTTACAGCATCGAGGTTGTGCAGGATGGATTTTTCACCAAAAACAATTATACAGAGTGTTTTCTGTCTCTCTCTCTCTCTTTAAACACTGGACTGGATGCTACGTGTGTTTTGCTTCAGGCCTGTTAATACCGTATCTCCCCAGAAACTGATGATAAAATATTGAACCTGTCCTGTGATTGGCTCGAGTGTGAAATAGATTTAATTAAAGTTTTAAATTTCTGTGGAAAAACATTAATAATTTGGTTTGTTACTGGTACGGACTGGGAAGTGAAGCTGCTTCACAATCACAAGATCACAAGTTTCTGTTCCTATAAACACGTCAAGGCCTGTTTGATTGTAAATCTGCAAGATGCAAGAAACTACTTACAGTATAGAGCGAGATCAAATCAGAACTCATGGTAACATTTTATTTTAGGAAAGAATATAAAGTGATACAAGGTGTAAAACTACATAAACACTTCATAATTATTATTGTATAAAATAACTGAGCAGGAACTAGTGAACATATTGCCTTTAATTAGGCTTCATACTCTTCAACCTCTTTTAAGGTTCTCAGTAACATTAAGTGATTTCTGTGATTCATAACTTTATAAGATCTCAGTGTTCAGATTAATGTTCAGCAGGAAACAGGAAGTGAATTATAGCAACAGTAAATAATAAATAAGTCTCTAAGTCATCTAAGTAAGGAATAGGATTCAACAAGTCATTCTGTTATAGAAGAAAAAGTTGCGACGGTCATGTGATTATAACCTGACGCACAAGTGGACTTTAAAAAAATGATGAGGAATAACGCTGTTATTAAACTAAACTACAGTATTAACACTGCAGTGATGTGAAGTGAAGTCACGGCTAACAACCCAAAGTGGATTATTTTCCTGTAAGAGCTCCAAGTGTTTACTGCAATATTTCCTATTTGTTAATGAACAACACATTGTACTTTATCCATTTATCCACTTTATATATTTATAGATATACTTAATGTTGTTGAACAGAAACAAGTTCCTTTGTCACTTATGTTATAGCCACCATAAACAATTATTCTCTGTTTTATTAACCTTCTATTATCTCTTAAGACCATAAACTAATATTCATTTGCAGCTGGTTAGAACCTAAAGATCTAAAATAAAGCATTATGTCTAATAAGATAAAAAAAATAAAAATACCTTCATCTCTTTTTGTGTTCTTTAATGTCTTTAATGTGCAGTCGAAAACATTTTAGATACACGTCAGCCCAAAAATTGTATACACACTTCGGGAAAATAAAAACCTGTATAAATATTTTAATACTAAATGCATTGCTATATGTTATACATTGATGTATATGATCATATTATGATAATAATATGATAATATTATAAATATTATATTAATATAATATCCATCATACTATTTTGTTTTCCTGAAGTGTGTATACTGTAAATTTTTTTGTCTGACTCTGTATGTAGCGTATCTCACCTGCCGTGGAGAACGTTACAGTAAGTCTGTATTAATAAAATTTATAAAAATGAAAAGGGTCACGTGTCAAAGTGTAATACTTTTTATAGTGTATGTTTTCATCTGAGCTCGTACATGTGAACACATTTAGAACAGAAACAGGGACATCTGGAGGAGGCAGTGAAGCATCACAATCACACAAAATGTGATGGAGTGAAGTATCCATGAGACTGTGGCCAAACTTTACCAATTCAATTTTCAATTCAATTTTATTTGTATAGCGCTTTTAACAATTGACATTGTCTCAAAACAGCTTTACACAATCAAAAGAATTATTTAAGTTTGTATGGAATGTGAATGTGTATGAATCAGTATGGTCAGATAGTCCCTGGTGAGCAAGCCAAGGGCGACAGTGGCAAGGAAAAACTCCCTGAGATGGTAATAGGAAGAAACCTTGAGAGGAACCAGACTCAACAGGGAACCCATCCTCATCTGGGTGAAACAGATAGCAGGAAATTATCTGCATTTATACAGTGTTAAGTGTTAGGTTCAGCTATAATAGTTGATGTTAACTGATGTTATAATAGTTGATGTAAAATGTTACATTTACATCATGAGTTATTGGAGACTCAGATAGACTTGTAGAAAGTTCCAGTCCTGAACTATCGAATTGTCAAGTCCTCAGAGGAACAGCTGACAACACCAGTCGAGGCCAGAACCATCTTCTAAGTAGATAGAATCATCACCAGACACCAGACGCATCCCAAAGAGACACACGGTGCATCCATGCGACGAGACCTCCAACCAGAAACGGGGCACCAGGATGGATCAGACAGGTCCGGAGGGCAGAGGGAGTCTGGATCACTGGCAGCTCAGGAACGACATGTGTAGCTCGACAGAGAGAGAGAGAGAAAGAGTGAAAGGGGGAGACAGGGGGAGTGTCACGTTTCTGAAGCACCTGATGTCTGCGTCTGGAGTGTGTGCGAAGGCGTTGGAGCGGTCACTGCGCTCGACGAAGGCGTTGGAGCAGTCACTGCGCTCGACGACGGCGTTGGAGCGGTCACTGCGCTCGACGAAGGCGTTGGAGCGGTCACTGCGCTCGACGACGGCGTTGGAGCGGTCACTGCGCTCGACGAAGGCGTTGGAGCGGTCACTGCGCTCGACGAAGGCGTTGGAGCGGTCACTGCGCTCGACGACGGCGTTGGAGCGGTCACTGCGCTCGACGAAGGCGTTGGAGCGGTCACTGCGCTCGACGACGGCGTTGGAGCGGTCACTGCGCTCGACGAAGGCATTGGAGCGGTCACTGCGCTCGACGAAGGCGTTGGAGCGGTCACTGCGCTCGACGAAGGCATTGGAGCGGTCACTGCGCTCGACGAAGGCGTTGGAGCGGTCACTGCGATCAACGACGGCTCTGGAGCGTGCAGTGCGCTCGACGACGGCGCTGGAGCGTGCAGTGCGCTCGACGACGGCTCTGGAGCGTGCAGTGCGCTCGACAGCGGCGTTGGAGCGTACTTTGCGCTCGACAGCGGCGTTGGAGCGTGCAGTGCGCTCGACGGCTCAACGTCGTCCTCAAAGCCGGGAGGCGGCGGCAGCACAGGTGCGTCGGTCAGCGGCTGCTGACCTGCTAGCTCGCTGTCCACGAAGCCGGCAGGCGCCGGCAGGATGATTGCGTCGGTCAGCGGCTGCTGACACACTAGCTCGCTGTCCACGAAGCCGGCAGGCGGCGGCAGGATGAGTGCGTCGGTCAGCGGCTGTTGACACGCTAGCTCGTTGTCCACCACGCCGGCAGGCGGCGGCAGGATGAGTGCGTCGGTCAGCGGCTGTTGACACGCTAGCTCGCTGTCCACGACGCCGGCAGGCGGCGGCAGGATGAGTGCGTCGGTCAGCGGCTGCTGACACGCTTGCTCGCTGCTGAGCGTTGGCGAGGGAGGCGAAAGCTCCGAACCCGCTTCGCGGTTATCCCGGAAGTGGAGGATCAGCTGCTGGAGCTCCTTCACCTGCTCCTGCATTCCTCTCACCTGCTCCGGCTCCGGAATCCACCACATGAGCTCCTTGTGCTGCTGCTCCGCCTGGGGTTCTCTCTCCCCCGCATCACCGCCGTACTTGGGCTTCCTCGCCCTTCTCTTCCGGCCGGTGCGGGGAATCACGTGACCCCGTGCCGCGTCACCTCTGAATGGCGTCCGCCTAACGGCGAGCCCACAGCCCTCCCAGCTCTGTGGCGTCTCTCTCTCTCTCTCCTCGCTGCTCTCCCGGCCGTGCCCCTGCTCCTGTTTGGCCAGCTGGTTGTACCTCCAGCTCTGGAACAGATCTACCTTGCCGTCTTCCAGCCAGCAGTACTCCCAGCTACCAAACCCCTCTTCCTCGCTGTCCTCCAGCCAGTTCGCCAGCTCGGGCGAGATGGTACCCGCGCCCCCCCCAAAAAACTCCAGGGGGAAATCCTCCGCCATGCCACTTGGACGGTCTAGCTTTCTGTTACGTTTCTGCACCTGATGTCTGCGTCTGGAGTGTGTGCGTGGCATGAACGCGGAGGAGGCGAGCTGACGGTTTATTAGAGTCCTTTTATTTAACATAAATAAAGGAAAACAAACATCCAAACACAAACTAGACTATTACCACAACAAAAGCTAGACGCCTGACTGAACTTCAGCCAGGCTATTTATACTAAACATAAAATACCATAAACTCATTAGCTTCCCTCGGTTCAGGTGAGCTTCTACGTCACCTGACCGAGGGGCAAACTGGGAAACATAGTCTTCACAAACTCTAACTCAAACAAACTACAAAACAAACCAAAAACCAAAAATGGGCGTTAGGGGCCCTCTAGGGGTTAACCGTCACAGGGAGAGAGGAAAGAGAAAGAGGGGAGAAAGAGAAGAGGAGGAGAGATTGCAATTAGGTATGGTCACAGTCACAATGTATAATGTGAATGCATATTTACTGTAGAGTGCAAGCAGGGACTCCGGCAGGACTAACTATGACAGCATAACTAAAAGGGAGAGCCAGAAGGAAACACAAACATGAGGGCTCCCTGAGATGTAAAGCAAACAATCACCTCACCGTCAACAAACCTGAGTGATCAAATGAGAGTGAGGAAGACAGCATCTAAACATACCAGTTCACCATAATACTCTACGTCCATGAGTCCCCCAGATCTGCTCCTTTACCTTATGGCAAATCTATTTATAAAAATGCTTGGCGAAATAAATAGGTTTTTAGCCTAGACTTAAACACTGAGACTGTGTCTGAGTCCCGAACACTATTTGGAAGACTATCCTATGACTAGAACTTCTGTCTCATCCGGATTAAGCAGAAGGAAGTTAATTAGCATCCAATTTCTTATGTCCTGCACACATTGCTCAACTTTAGTAAGATGGTTTTTCTCATCAGGTTTTGTTGAGACGTATAGCTGTGTGTCGTCAGCATAACAATGAAAACTAATACCATGCTTACGGATTATGTTGCCCAGAGGAAGCATGTAAAGGGAAAAAAGCAGTGGGCCTAAAACTGAACCCTGCGGAACGCCAAACTCCACTAGAGAACATGCAGAATAATCACCATTTAAGTCTACATACTGATAACGATCAGTCAAATAGGATCTGAGCCAGGAGAGGGCTGTACCCTTAATTCCTACTACATTTTCTAATCTGTGAAGAAGAATAGCATGATCAATAGTGTCAAAAGCTGCACTGAGGTCGAGTAATACAAGCATAGTTACACAACCCTGATCAGAGGCCAATAGGAGGTCATTTACTACTTTAACGAGTGCTGTTTCTGTGCTGTGATGAGGCCTAAATCCTGACTGATACAGTTCATGTATGCCATTTCTATGTAGATATGAGCATACATGTAACTCAGAAGCCAATCATAGAGTGAAGAGGGCTTACCAACCTGATCCCAACGTGTATATAGACTCAGTAGGACAACCCAGAGGTATACCTAATGAATTTAAAGCCAGAGATGAGGTAAAATCTGGATTTGAGTAAATTTTTATATGGATAACACCTAACAAAAATGCTGAATGGATTAATTATATTTACTATAATCAACAGAGATTTATTAATTACACAGAAGATGCTTTGGCTGCATTAGGAGAGCAAATAGTGGCTACTATTCAATTCAATTCAATTCAGTTTTATTTATATAGCGCTTTTAACAATGGTCATTGTCTCAAAGCAGCTTCACAAAAATTTAAGAAATTTAACAAAAAAAAAAAAAAAAAAAAACCGTTTATATATATATATATAGAATAATTATATATAAAGTAATAAATAAATAAATAAAATTATAATAGAAAATAAATAAATAAAAACAAATAATAATAATAATAGAAAAGAAAATAATTGGAAGTGTGGATGTGTGAGAAAAATGTGCAGATAATAATGAGATGAATGAATGAAATGTCTCTGATGAGCAAGCCAAGGGTGACGGCGACGGTGGCAAGGAAAAACTCCCTGAGATGGCATTAGGAAGAAACCTTGAGAGGAACCAGACTCAACAGGGAACCCATCCTCATTTGGGCGATAACAGATAGAAATGATATAACATCTTGTGTGTTGTGCAGGTGAAAATTCAATATGACAGAAATTATTTAAATTGTCATGAAGACCAGTTCAGCATAGGGACGAGTCAGTAGGTGCAGAGGGCAGATGAGGTCTGGATCACTGGAAGCACAGGAGCAGCATGTGTAGCTCCAACCATCATAAAGCTGAATCCAGTTGGAGCTGGTCCTTCTCTGGATGCCTCAGGAACCTCGCAGGGTCGGCCTTTGTCTACTGAAGCTGGCAAAATCTCCCGATGCCTCGGGATGGGTAGAGAAATACAGAACAGATGGGGAGAATTAGCGTAGTTGCCATTCGGTAGAGGTGTACTGGAGTATGAGTACTGGGATGAGTTATGTGTATGCCAGATTAAAAAGATGCGTCTTGAGTCTACTTTTGAACTGAGAAACCGTGTCTGCTCCCCGAACACTGTCTGGAAGGCTATTCCAAAGCTTTGGAGCTAAATATGAAAAAGCCCTACCCCCTTTTGTAGATTTTGAAATTCTGGGAACTACCAGAAGTCCGGAGTTTTGTGATCTTAAGGCGCGTGGTGGATTGTAGCGTATCAGAAGACTGGTTAGGTATGTGGGAGCTAAACCATTTAAGGCCTTGTATGTAAGTAATACTATTTTGTAATTTATTCTAAACTGAACAGGTAGCCAGTGCAGGGATGATAATATTGGGGTTATATGATCATATTTTCTGGATCTAGTGAGAACCCTGGCAGCTGCATTTTGGATTAACTGAAGCTTGTTTATTGAGGATGCAGGACAACCACCTAGTAATGCATTACAATAGTCCAGTCTGGAGGTCATGAATGCATGAACTAGTTTTTCTGCATCAGATACGGATAAGATGTTCCTAAGTTTAGCAATATTTCGAAGATGGAAAAAGGCTGTTTTTGTGATATTTGAAATGTGATTTTCAAAAGACAAGTTACTGTCTAATATTACTCCCAGATCTTTTACTGCTGAGCTGGTAATAACAGTACATCCTTCTAAGCGCAAGCTGAATTGTGAAAGCTGTTGTGTGCTGGTTTTTGGGCCAATAAGTAATATCTCTGTCTTATCTGAATTTAGTAAAAGAAAGTTATTGGTCATCCAATCTTTTATGTCCTGGACACACTCAGTTAATCTAGACAACTTAGGTATTTCGTCTGGTTTAGTTGAGATATATAATTGGGTATCATCAGCATAACAATGGAAACTAATCCCATGTCTTCTAATGATGTTACCCAAGGGAAGCATGTATATTGAGAACAACAGAGGTCCTAAAACTGACCCTTGTGGGACCCCATATTTCACTGGCATTATACCAGACGGTTCTCCATTTAGATCTACAAAATGGTAGCGATCAGACAGGTAAGATCTAAACCATTTTAGTGCCTGTCCCTGAATGCCTATATAATTTTGTAAGCGATCTATGAGAATATTATGATCTATAGTGTCGAATGCAGCACTAAGATCGAGCAGGACTAGCAATGAGATGCAGCCTTGGTCTGAAGCTAAAAACAAGTCATTTGTAATCTTAACTAGTGCAGTTTCTGTGCTATGATGGGGCCTGAAACCTGACTGAAATTCTTCAAGGATGTTGTTATCCTGCAAGAATGTGCAAATTTGAGCTGATACCACTTTTTCTAGTATTTTTGATATGAACGGGAGGTTTGAGATCGGTCTGTAATTTTTTATTTCATTCGCGTCCAAATTAGATTTTTTAAGAAGTGGCTTAATAACTGCTAACCTGAAAGGTTTAAGGACGTGACCTAGATGTAATGAAGAATTAATAATGTTTAGGAGTGGCTCTCCAACCGTAAGCATCACTTCTTTTAAAAATCTGGTTGGGATTGGGTCTAACAGGCACGTTGTTGATTTAGCCGAGGTGATGAGTTTATACAGCTCTTCCTGTCCTATACCTGTAAAGCAGTGAAAATCTAAATGTGAAGCTATAGGCTGAACTGGATCGTGAGATACTATTAGAGGTTGAACCTCCATTATTTTCTTCCTGATATTATTGATTTTTTCATTAAAGAAGTCCATAAAGTCTTCACTTCTAAACTGTGATGAGATACTCTCTGCGGGCATCTTAGGTTTTGTTAAGCGAGCCACTGTACTAAATAAGAACCTGGGATTGTTTTGGTTTCTTGCTATCAGTTGGCTAAGATGCTCGGTCCTAGCAGTTTTTAGAGCCTGTCTATAGCTGCACATACTGTCTTTATACGCAATTCGAAAAACTTCTAATTTAGTTTTCCTCCATTTTCGCTCGAGGTTACGGGTTGCTCTCTTTAGGGCGCGAGTATGACTGTTGTACCACGGTGCCAATGTTTTATCTCTGACTTTTTTTAATCTGATGGGAGCAACAGTGTCTAATGTACTGGTAAAAATAGTGCCCATGCTGCTAGTCACTTCATCTAGATCATCTGCATTTAGGGGTCTAATAAGAAATTGGGACAGATCCGGCAGATTACTTGTGAATCTGTCTTTAGTGGTGGGATTCATATTTCTAACAGATTGGTAGCGTGGGGAGACACAGCTAATCTGTTCTACGGGTAGAGTATATGTCAGGAGGTGATGATCTGTGATATCATCACTTTGAGGTATGATCTCTATATTAGAGACATCTATACCATGGGATATAATTAAATCTAGCGTATGATTAAAGCGGTGAGTTGCTCCAATTATATTTTGCTTAACCCCAAAGGAATTTAGTAAATCCATAAATGTGAGTGCTAAAGCGTCGTTAGCATCATCTACATGAATGTTAAAGTCTCCTACTATCAATACTTTGTCAGAGTTAACCAATAGGTCTGATAGCAGATGTCCAAATTCTTTAAGAAAATAATACACTAGTATTAGCTACTAGTACAATGACCTGGCAAAATAGACAAGCACTAAACTGGTTATTGGCTGAGAAAGGAGGTGTGTGCATTCTGTTCGGTGATCAATGTTGTACTTATATTCCTAACAATACAGCACCTGATGGGACTTTTACTAAAGCCATGAATCAACTTAAAAATCTGAGACGGGAAGTAACTGAAAATGCTGGGAGGGATAATAAAATATGGGACTGGCTAGATCTAAAACTGGGAGCTTGGGGAGCATGGTTTGCTAAATTTGGTATGTTCTTGGGATTTGCTATATTAATAGGAGGATTGTTGTTTTGTTGTGTACTTCCTATATTAAAGTCCTTGGTCATAAAAGCTACAGTTCAACAAATGGAGGTGTTAAAGTGGCAAGATGAGAAAATACCCCTAACCTATGATAAAGACATTTACAGCTCAGACTGTGATTCCCAAGAATCAGGAGGAGATTCAGGCACCTCGGTGTGACGGTTGACCCCTAGAGGGCGCCTAACGCCCGTTTTCTGCTTTTGTTTTGTAGTTCGTTTTAAGTTTCGTTTTTTGACTTCATTTCCCAGTTTGCACCTCGGTCAGGTGACGTAGAAGCTCACCTGAACCGAGGGAAGTTAATTTGATGATTATGTTTATGTTAGTTATAAATAGCCTGGCTGAACTCCAGCCAGGCGTCTAGCATTAGTCTAAGTTGTTTAGTTTGTGTTGGAGTGGGTTTGTTTATGTTTGAAGGAAAATAAAGAACTTTGTTAAACCGTCAGCTCGCCTCCGCGATCATGCCTCGCACACACATCCGACACAGACATAGAGCGAATCGTGACAGAATGCTAGACCTACCAAGAGGCATGGCGGAGGATCCCCTCCTAGGGAATTACGTGGGAGGAGAACTTATCATCTCCAACGAGCTGGCGGAACTGCTGGAAGCCGGCGAGGAGCACGGCGAAATGGAAGTTGGGCAGGAATGGAGAAACGGTGAGCACATCGAGCCGGCGAGCTCATGGGAGGACAGCATGACAGCCAGAGAGAGACTGGCGAGGCGAAGCTGGGAAGGCTGCGGACCCGTCATCCGGCGCACACTGCCGAGAGGTGTAGCGGCCGAGGGAGAGACGGGAGGATTCTGCAGGCAGTGGGCGGAACGCAACGAGGAGTGCATTCATGACCTGCGCGAGCAGGTGCTGCAGCTCCAACTGCAGTTCGTCCAGGTTCGGGAGAACCAAGCTGTAGTCCCGGAAGCGATCCCTCTCTCAAATCTGGACGATGCACTCCTCCCACGGCCACTGCCTGAAGGTGTCGCGGACAGCACACCGGAGCGGAGCATGGAGGACTGGACGCCGCTGCAGCACGGCGATGAGGTAGGCTTCTACAGGCAGTGGGCGGAGTCCAACCAGGAGTGCATTCGTGACCTGCGCGAGCAGGTGCTGCAGCTCCAACTGCAGTTCGTCCAGGTTCGGGAGAACCAGTCTGTAGCCCCGGAAGCGATCCCCCTCCCGAGTCTGGACGATGCGCTCATCCCCCGGCCACTGCCTGAGCCTGTCGCGGAGGAAGACTTCGCGCCGTGTCTGCACGGAGAGGAGAGCGTTATCCTTCTGCCTCCCCCAGGTTTCAAGAACAGCGCGCTAGCGTGTCAGCAGCCGCTGCACCAAATACCCACTCTCCTGCAGCCTCCCGGCTTTGAGGACGACGTTACGCTGCAGTCGAGCGCCGTGCACGCTCCAACGCTGCAGTCGAGAGCCGTGCACGCTCCAACGCTGCAGGCGAGCGCATTGCACGCTCCAACGCTGCAGGCGAGCGCCGTGCACGCTCCAACGCTGCAGGCGAGCGCCGTGCACGCTCCAACGCTGCAGGCGAGCGCCGTGCACGCTTCAACGCTGCAGGCGAGCGCCGTGCACGCTCCAACGCTGCAGTCGAGCGCAGTGCACGCTCCAACGCTGCAGTCGAGTGCCGTGCACGCTCCAACGCTGCAGTCGAACGCCGTGCACGCTCCAACGCTGCAGTCGAGCGCCGTGCACTCTCCAACGCTGCAGTCGAGCGCAGTGCACGCTCCAACGCCGTCGAGCCCTGCACAAGCTCCAATGACCAATGCATCAGTTCTGCCGCCGCCTCCCGGCTTCGAGGACAGCGAGCTATCATGCCAGCAGCCGCTGTCCCACGCACCTGTTCTGCCGCCGCCTCCTGGCTTTGAGGACGACGTTGAACTGGCGAACGCACTGCACGCTCCAGAGCCGTCGTCGAGCGCACTGCACGCTCCAGAGCCGTCGTCAAGCGCACTGCACGCTCCCGAGCCGTCGTCGAGCGCACTGCACGCTCCAACGCCGCTGTCGAGCGCCGAGTACGCTGCAACGGCGCTGTCGAGCGCCGAGTACGCTCCAACGCCGCTGTCGAGCGCCGAGTAGGCTCCAACGCCGCTGTCGGGCGCACTGCACGCCCCCATGCCGCTGTCGGGCGCACTGCACGCCCCCACGCCGCTGTCGGGCGCACTGCACGCCCCCACGCCGCTGTCGGGCGCATTGCACGCTCCCACGCCGCAGTCGGGCGCACTGCACGCTCCCACGCCGCAGTCGGGCGCACTGCACGCTCCCACGCCGTCGTCGAGCGCAGTGCACGCTCCAACGCCGCTGTTGAGCTCTTCAAAAGCTCCACCGTCGTCGTCGAGCGCAGGGCACGCTCCAACGCCGCTGTTGAGCTCTGCAAAAGCTCCAACGTCGTCGTCGAGCGCAGTGCACGCTCCAACGCCGCTGTTGAGCTCTGCACAAGCTCCAACGTCGTCGTCGAGCGCAGTGCACGCTCCAACGCCGCTGTTGAGCTCTGCACAAGCTCCAACGTCGTCGTCGAGCGCAGTGCACGCTCCAACGCCGCTGTTGAGCTCTGCAAAAGCTCCACCGTCGTCGTCGAGCGCAGGGCACGCTCCAACGCCGCTGTTGAGCTCTGCACAAGCTCCAACGTCGTCGTCGAGCGCAGTGCACGCTCCAACGCCGCTGTTGAGCTCTGCAAAAGCTCCAACGTCGTCGTCGAGCGCAGTGCACGCTCCAACGCCGCTGTTGAGCTCTGCAAAAGCTCCAACGTTGTCGTCGAGCACAGTGCATGCTCCAACACCATCATCGAGTGCAGTGCATGCTCCAACGCCGCTGTTGAGCTCTGCAAAAGCTCCAACGCCGTCGTCGAGCGCAGTGACCGCTCCAACGCCGTCGTCGAGCGCAGTGCACGCTCCAACACCGCTGTTGAGCTCTGCACAAGCTCCAACGTTGTCATCGAGCACAGTGCATGCTCCAACACCATCATCGAGTGCAGTGCACACTCCAACGCCGCTGTTGAGCTCTGCAAAAGCTCCAACGCCGTCGTCGAGCGCAGTGACCGCTCCAACGCCGTCGTCGAGCGCAGTGCACGCTCCAACGCCGCGGTTGAGCACTGCACAAGCTCTAACCTCGTCGTCGAGCTCTGCACAGGCTCCAACCTCGTCGTCGAGCTCTGCACAGGCTCCAACCTCGTCGTCGAGCTCTGCACAGGCTCCAACCTCGTCGTCGAGCTCTGCACAAGCTCCAACGCAGTCGTCGAGCTCGGCACAAGCTCCAACGCCGTCGTCGAGCTCTGCACAAGCTCCAACGCCGTCGTCGAGCGCCGTGCACGCTCCAACGCCGTCGTCGAGCGCCGTGCACGCTCCAACGCCGTCGTCGAGCGCAGTACACGCTCCAACGCCGCTGTTGGGCTCTGCACAAGCTCCAAAGCAGTCGTCGAGCTCTGCACAAGCTCCTACGCCGTCGTCGAGCGCCGTGCACGCTCCAACGCCGTCGTCAAGCGCAGTGACCGCTACAACGCCGTCGTCGAGCGCAGCACCAGCCTGGCCACGGCCGAGCACGTCACCAGCCCTGCGACGGCCGAGCACGTCACCAGCCCTGCCACGGCCGAGCACGTCACCAGCCCTGCCACGGCCGAGCACGTCACCACGTGATTTTACTTATACTTTAATTACTCTTAAGAAATAGAAGGTATCCCAGTTGGAAATAATCAGGGGTATGCGTGCGAAGCTGGACATGTCTGGAAAATATGCTTGCACAAGGAATTTGATATATACGTTGAGTCCCCCAAGAACGGATAGGCCTAACAAGGTCCAGATGTTTGGAATGACATCATTGCCTATAGAATGTATTCCTTTGTCTAGGATGCCTATATAATGGGGGAATGCTAGCGATCGGTGTGACTCTGTCAGCCTCGCCCGGCCGGTATTGCAGGATAAATAAAGGCCGTTATCTTCTGAAACCAAAGCCTGAGTCTTCAATTAATTTCCACGACACTAGGAGCTAACCTAAAGATGTTTAGCTTTTAAGTATGGTTATATTAGTCATTGCTAATTGTTAGCTGTTTAAGTGATTAGAAGTGACGGAAGTCCATAGTATCTTTGTCTCTTGGTTTATTTTCAGCATCAAAGATTCAACACTTCGTACAGTTGTCTTGAGTAAATCCACTGTGGTTACAACAACCTATTCTGTGTATCTCATTACGGTTTTCTTACGTTTACAACAATCTATTTGCTGTATCTTATAAATTACATTCTTAGCTTACGGTCAAAAGCTTGTGTTCTCCACAACTTCCGTATCTAAAGCTGACCTTTTTTACCGTGCAATGGTCATGCAACTACGTGTAATAGTGGAATGACGTCACGGACCAACTTACGATTGTCATAAATGAATGCTTAACTGATGAACTTAATGCTTAATGCTTAACTAATAAAATAAAAATTTAAATACCACAACAACAGAGTTATAACATGAAATATGGCTCTTACAGGCCATACTATTAAAACCATTAACTTTAAAAACCACCTAGGTTTCAGGTTCCTTTTGTGCCCCTGGGGCAGCTCTGGCCTTTTGGGGCAGGGTTTCACAGGGCTCCTGGGTGTGTGCTGTGGTAAATTGGATTTGTTTTTTTGGCGCATTGCATGGGCACTCGATTAAATCGGGATCTGAGGAGTTTGGAGACTGGGTTGGGGTCCTTGGAAGTTCCGTGGCCGCCTGTGGTGCACTGGGTGTTCTGGTACCTTCCTGTCATGGCCAGCATTTAATTTTTTCTGGTGATTTGCGCTGCATTGGTTTTTCGGTGGGATTAGACTGGCAGGCTTTAATTATAACAGAAACACATGAACACAGAAGATCATGAGATACAGTACAGCCTTAAAATGAAGACAGAGGAAGGACATTGACATGGCCAGAGACTTTAGAGAGGAGTGGGGGGGGGGGGGATTTTCCTGCAGGATATTTCCTTATTCTGTGGAACAGCACAAACCACAAATATCATCATCAGATGAGTTGATGCGCTGGTCTTTGATCATACAAGGATTTAATCTTGCCATTACCCATAAGAAAGGGGTCCTCAATATAGTAGCTGACACCCTGTCCCGCTGTTAAATGGTTTTGGTATGTTTCTTTGATTTGATGTGAACCAGTGGTAGGTTCACATTTTGTCAGGGGGGGGTGTTACAACCTACTGGGGGCAGGTTGCTGTCACGTTTCCCTATATGTCTGTGTCGGCCGTGTTTGCGAGGCATGATCGCGGAGGCGAGCTGACGGTTAACAAAGTCCTTTTATTTTCAAATTACACAAAACATAAACAAAAACACTCCAACACAAACTAAACTTTCTGTAACGGTTGCTAGACGCCTGACTGGAGTCCAGCCAGGCTATTTATAACAGAACATAACTTAATTATCAAATTAACTTCCCTCGGTTCAGGTGAGCTTCTACGTCACCTGACCGAGGTGCAAACTGGGAAATGAAGTCAAACTGAACGAAAAACAAAACTACAACTCAAAACACAACACAACTATAAATGGCGCTCTGGCACCATCTAGGGGTTAACCGTTACATTACCCCCCCTCCCAAAAATGCTCCTCTGGAGCATCGCCGGAGGCCCCGGACACCCAACCCAATGTTCTACCTCTCGCCTCCTATCCAGGAGGCCGGGCGACGGGGCTGCAGAGCTGGAGAGGTGCTCGGCGGCTGCAGAGCTGGGGAGGTGCTCGGCGGCTGCAGAGCTGGGGAGGTGCTCGGCGGCTGCAGAGCTGGGGAGGTGCTCGGCGGCTGCAGAGCTGGGGAGGTGCTCGGCGCAGGCGTTGGAGCGGTCACTGCGCTCGACGCAGGCGTTGGAGCGGTCACTGCGCTCGACGCAGGCGTTGGAGCGGTCACTGCGCTCGACGCAGGCGTTGGAGCGGTCACTGCGCTCGACGCAGGCGCTGGAGCGGTCACTGCGCTCGACGCAGGCGCTGGAGCGGTCACTGCGCTCGACGCAGGCGTTGGAGCGGTCACTGCGCTCGACGCAGGCGTTGGAGCGGTCACTGCGCTCGACGCAGGCGTGGGAGCGGTCACTGCGCTCGTAGACGGCGTGGGAGCGGTCACTGCGCTCGTAGACGACGTGGGAGCGGTCACTGCGCTCGTAGACGGCGTGGGAGCGGTCACTGCGCTCGTAGACGGCGTGGGAGCGGTCACTGCGCTCGTAGACGGCGTGGGAGCGGTCACTGCGCTCGTAGACGGCGTGGGAGCGGTCACTGCGCTCGACGCAGGCGTTGGAGCGGTCACTGCGCTCGACGCAGGCGTTGGAGCGTGCAGTGCGCTCGACGACGGCCCTGGAGCGTGCAGTGCGCTCGACGACGGCCCTGGAGCGTGCAGTGCGCTCGACGACGGCCCTGGAGCGTGCAGTGCGCTCGACGACGGCCCTGGAGCGTGCAGAGCGCTCGACGACGGCCCTGGAGCGTGCAGTGCGCTCGACGACGGCTCAACGTCGTCCTCAAAGCTGGGAGGCGGCGGCAGAACGAGTGTGTGGGATAGCGGCTGCTGACATGCTGGCTTGCTGCCCTCGAAGCCGGAAGGTGGCGTTGGAGCGGTCGACCGCTCAGCGCTCGACCGCAGCGTGGGAGCGTGCACGGCGCTCGCCTGCAGCGTTGGAGCGTGCACGGCGCTCGCCTGCAGCGTTGGAGCGTGCACGGCGCTCGCCTGCAGCGTTGGAGCGTGCACGGCGCTCGCCTGCAGCGTTGGAGCGTGCAAGGCGCTCGCCTGCAGCGTTGGAGCGTGCACGGCGCTCGCCTGCAGCGTTGGAGCGTGCACGGCGCTCGCCTGCAGCGTTGGAGCGTGCACGGCGCTCGCCTGCAGCGTTGGAGCGTGCACGGCGCTCGCCTGCAGCGTTGGAGCGTGCACGGCGCTCGCCTGCAGCGTTGGAGCGTGCACGGCGCTCGCCTGCAGCGTTGGAGCGTGCAATGCGCTCGCCTGCAGCGTTGGAGCGTGCACGGCGCTCGACTGCAGCGTTGGAGCGTGCAGTGCGCTCGACAGCGGCGCCCCGTCGTCCTCAAAGCCGGGAGGCAGCGGCAGACTGGGTGCGTGGGTCAGCGGCTGCTGGCGTGCTAGCTCGCTGTCCTCGAAGCCGGGAGGCGGCGGCAGAACTGGTGCATCGGTCAGCAGCTGCTGAAATGCTAGCTCGCTGTCCTCGAAGCTGGAAGGCGGCGGTAGGACGGGTGCGTCGGACAGCAGCTGCTGACTCGCTAGCTCGCTGTCCTCGAAGCTGGAAGGCGGCGGTGCGTCGGGCAGCGGCTGCTGACACGCTAGCTCGCTGCTGAGTGTTGGCGAGGGAGGAGAAAGCTCCGAGCCTGCTTCGCGGTTCTCCTGGAAGTGGAGGATCATCTGCTGGAGCTCCTTTACACGCTCCAGCATTTCACTCACCCGCTCCGGCTCCGGAATCCACCACATGAGCTCCTCCTCTCTCTGCTGCTGCTCTGCCTGGGGTTTTCTTTCCCCCTCGTCACCGCCGTACTTGGGCTTCCTCGCCCTTCTTTTCCGGCCAGTGCGGGGAACCATGTGACCCCGTGCCGCGTCGCCCCTGAATGGCGTCCGCCGAATGGCGAGCCTGCAGCCCTCCCAGCTTTGTGGTGTCTCTCTCTCTCTCTCCTCGCTGCTCTCTCGCAGGTGCTCCTGCTCCAACGCTGCAGTCGAGAGCCGTGCACGCTCCAACGCTGCAGGCGAGCGCATTGCACGCTCCAACGCTGCAGGCGAGCGCCGTGCACGCTCCAACGCTGCAGGCGAGCGCCGTGCACGCTCCAACGCTGCAGGCGAGCGCCGTGCACGCTTCAACGCTGCAGGCGAGCGCCGTGCACGCTCCAACGCTGCAGTCGAGCGCAGTGCACGCTCCAACGCTGCAGTCGAGTGCCGTGCACGCTCCAACGCTGCAGTCGAACGCCGTGCACGCTCCAACGCTGCAGTCGAGCGCCGTGCACTCTCCAACGCTGCAGTCGAGCGCAGTGCACGCTCCAACGCCGTCGAGCCCTGCACAAGCTCCAATGACCAATGCATCAGTTCTGCCGCCGCCTCCCGGCTTCGAGGACAGCGAGCTATCATGCCAGCAGCCGCTGTCCCACGCACCTGTTCTGCCGCCGCCTCCTGGCTTTGAGGACGACGTTGAACTGGCGAACGCACTGCACGCTCCAGAGCCGTCGTCGAGCGCACTGCACGCTCCAGAGCCGTCGTCAAGCGCACTGCACGCTCCCGAGCCGTCGTCGAGCGCACTGCACGCTCCAACGCCGCTGTCGAGCGCCGAGTACGCTGCAACGGCGCTGTCGAGCGCCGAGTACGCTCCAACGCCGCTGTCGAGCGCCGAGTAGGCTCCAACGCCGCTGTCGGGCGCACTGCACGCCCCCATGCCGCTGTCGGGCGCACTGCACGCCCCCACGCCGCTGTCGGGCGCACTGCACGCCCCCACGCCGCTGTCGGGCGCATTGCACGCTCCCACGCCGCAGTCGGGCGCACTGCACGCTCCCACGCCGCAGTCGGGCGCACTGCACGCTCCCACGCCGTCGTCGAGCGCAGTGCACGCTCCAACGCCGCTGTTGAGCTCTTCAAAAGCTCCACCGTCGTCGTCGAGCGCAGGGCACGCTCCAACGCCGCTGTTGAGCTCTGCAAAAGCTCCAACGTCGTCGTCGAGCGCAGTGCACGCTCCAACGCCGCTGTTGAGCTCTGCACAAGCTCCAACGTCGTCGTCGAGCGCAGTGCACGCTCCAACGCCGCTGTTGAGCTCTGCACAAGCTCCAACGTCGTCGTCGAGCGCAGTGCACGCTCCAACGCCGCTGTTGAGCTCTGCAAAAGCTCCACCGTCGTCGTCGAGCGCAGGGCACGCTCCAACGCCGCTGTTGAGCTCTGCACAAGCTCCAACGTCGTCGTCGAGCGCAGTGCACGCTCCAACGCCGCTGTTGAGCTCTGCAAAAGCTCCAACGTCGTCGTCGAGCGCAGTGCACGCTCCAACGCCGCTGTTGAGCTCTGCAAAAGCTCCAACGTTGTCGTCGAGCACAGTGCATGCTCCAACACCATCATCGAGTGCAGTGCATGCTCCAACGCCGCTGTTGAGCTCTGCAAAAGCTCCAACGCCGTCGTCGAGCGCAGTGACCGCTCCAACGCCGTCGTCGAGCGCAGTGCACGCTCCAACACCGCTGTTGAGCTCTGCACAAGCTCCAACGTTGTCATCGAGCACAGTGCATGCTCCAACACCATCATCGAGTGCAGTGCACACTCCAACGCCGCTGTTGAGCTCTGCAAAAGCTCCAACGCCGTCGTCGAGCGCAGTGACCGCTCCAACGCCGTCGTCGAGCGCAGTGCACGCTCCAACGCCGCGGTTGAGCACTGCACAAGCTCTAACCTCGTCGTCGAGCTCTGCACAGGCTCCAACCTCGTCGTCGAGCTCTGCACAGGCTCCAACCTCGTCGTCGAGCTCTGCACAGGCTCCAACCTCGTCGTCGAGCTCTGCACAAGCTCCAACGCAGTCGTCGAGCTCGGCACAAGCTCCAACGCCGTCGTCGAGCTCTGCACAAGCTCCAACGCCGTCGTCGAGCGCCGTGCACGCTCCAACGCCGTCGTCGAGCGCCGTGCACGCTCCAACGCCGTCGTCGAGCGCAGTACACGCTCCAACGCCGCTGTTGGGCTCTGCACAAGCTCCAAAGCAGTCGTCGAGCTCTGCACAAGCTCCTACGCCGTCGTCGAGCGCCGTGCACGCTCCAACGCCGTCGTCAAGCGCAGTGACCGCTACAACGCCGTCGTCGAGCGCAGCACCAGCCTGGCCACGGCCGAGCACGTCACCAGCCCTGCGACGGCCGAGCACGTCACCAGCCCTGCCACGGCCGAGCACGTCACCAGCCCTGCCACGGCCGAGCACGTCACCACGTGATTTTACTTATACTTTAATTACTCTTAAGAAATAGAAGGTATCCCAGTTGGAAATAATCAGGGGTATGCGTGCGAAGCTGGACATGTCTGGAAAATATGCTTGCACAAGGAATTTGATATATACGTTGAGTCCCCCAAGAACGGATAGGCCTAACAAGGTCCAGATGTTTGGAATGACATCATTGCCTATAGAATGTATTCCTTTGTCTAGGATGCCTATATAATGGGGGAATGCTAGCGATCGGTGTGACTCTGTCAGCCTCGCCCGGCCGGTATTGCAGGATAAATAAAGGCCGTTATCTTCTGAAACCAAAGCCTGAGTCTTCAATTAATTTCCACGACACTAGGAGCTAACCTAAAGATGTTTAGCTTTTAAGTATGGTTATATTAGTCATTGCTAATTGTTAGCTGTTTAAGTGATTAGAAGTGACGGAAGTCCATAGTATCTTTGTCTCTTGGTTTATTTTCAGCATCAAAGATTCAACACTTCGTACAGTTGTCTTGAGTAAATCCACTGTGGTTACAACAACCTATTCTGTGTATCTCATTACGGTTTTCTTACGTTTACAACAATCTATTTGCTGTATCTTATAAATTACATTCTTAGCTTACGGTCAAAAGCTTGTGTTCTCCACAACTTCCGTATCTAAAGCTGACCTTTTTTACCGTGCAATGGTCATGCAACTACGTGTAATAGTGGAATGACGTCACGGACCAACTTACGATTGTCATAAATGAATGCTTAACTGATGAACTTAATGCTTAATGCTTAACTAATAAAATAAAAATTTAAATACCACAACAACAGAGTTATAACATGAAATATGGCTCTTACAGGCCATACTATTAAAACCATTAACTTTAAAAACCACCTAGGTTTCAGGTTCCTTTTGTGCCCCTGGGGCAGCTCTGGCCTTTTGGGGCAGGGTTTCACAGGGCTCCTGGGTGTGTGCTGTGGTAAATTGGATTTGTTTTTTTGGCGCATTGCATGGGCACTCGATTAAATCGGGATCTGAGGAGTTTGGAGACTGGGTTGGGGTCCTTGGAAGTTCCGTGGCCGCCTGTGGTGCACTGGGTGTTCTGGTACCTTCCTGTCATGGCCAGCATTTAATTTTTTCTGGTGATTTGCGCTGCATTGGTTTTTCGGTGGGATTAGACTGGCAGGCTTTAATTATAACAGAAACACATGAACACAGAAGATCATGAGATACAGTACAGCCTTAAAATGAAGACAGAGGAAGGACATTGACATGGCCAGAGACTTTAGAGAGGAGTGGGGGGGGGGGGATTTTCCTGCAGGATATTTCCTTATTCTGTGGAACAGCACAAACCACAAATATCATCATCAGATGAGTTGATGCGCTGGTCTTTGATCATACAAGGATTTAATCTTGCCATTACCCATAAGAAAGGGGTCCTCAATATAGTAGCTGACACCCTGTCCCGCTGTTAAATGGTTTTGGTATGTTTCTTTGATTTGATGTGAACCAGTGGTAGGTTCACATTTTGTCAGGGGGGGGTGTTACAACCTACTGGGGGCAGGTTGCTGTCACGTTTCCCTATATGTCTGTGTCGGCCGTGTTTGCGAGGCATGATCGCGGAGGCGAGCTGACGGTTAACAAAGTCCTTTTATTTTCAAATTACACAAAACATAAACAAAAACACTCCAACACAAACTAAACTTTCTGTAACGGTTGCTAGACGCCTGACTGGAGTCCAGCCAGGCTATTTATAACAGAACATAACTTAATTATCAAATTAACTTCCCTCGGTTCAGGTGAGCTTCTACGTCACCTGACCGAGGTGCAAACTGGGAAATGAAGTCAAACTGAACGAAAAACAAAACTACAACTCAAAACACAACACAACTATAAATGGCGCTCTGGCACCATCTAGGGGTTAACCGTTACATTACCCCCCCTCCCAAAAATGCTCCTCTGGAGCATCGCCGGAGGCCCCGGACACCCAACCCAATGTTCTACCTCTCGCCTCCTATCCAGGAGGCCGGGCGACGGGGCTGCAGAGCTGGAGAGGTGCTCGGCGGCTGCAGAGCTGGGGAGGTGCTCGGCGGCTGCAGAGCTGGGGAGGTGCTCGGCGGCTGCAGAGCTGGGGAGGTGCTCGGCGGCTGCAGAGCTGGGGAGGTGCTCGGCGCAGGCGTTGGAGCGGTCACTGCGCTCGACGCAGGCGTTGGAGCGGTCACTGCGCTCGACGCAGGCGTTGGAGCGGTCACTGCGCTCGACGCAGGCGTTGGAGCGGTCACTGCGCTCGACGCAGGCGCTGGAGCGGTCACTGCGCTCGACGCAGGCGCTGGAGCGGTCACTGCGCTCGACGCAGGCGTTGGAGCGGTCACTGCGCTCGACGCAGGCGTTGGAGCGGTCACTGCGCTCGACGCAGGCGTGGGAGCGGTCACTGCGCTCGTAGACGGCGTGGGAGCGGTCACTGCGCTCGTAGACGACGTGGGAGCGGTCACTGCGCTCGTAGACGGCGTGGGAGCGGTCACTGCGCTCGTAGACGGCGTGGGAGCGGTCACTGCGCTCGTAGACGGCGTGGGAGCGGTCACTGCGCTCGTAGACGGCGTGGGAGCGGTCACTGCGCTCGACGCAGGCGTTGGAGCGGTCACTGCGCTCGACGCAGGCGTTGGAGCGTGCAGTGCGCTCGACGACGGCCCTGGAGCGTGCAGTGCGCTCGACGACGGCCCTGGAGCGTGCAGTGCGCTCGACGACGGCCCTGGAGCGTGCAGTGCGCTCGACGACGGCCCTGGAGCGTGCAGAGCGCTCGACGACGGCCCTGGAGCGTGCAGTGCGCTCGACGACGGCTCAACGTCGTCCTCAAAGCTGGGAGGCGGCGGCAGAACGAGTGTGTGGGATAGCGGCTGCTGACATGCTGGCTTGCTGCCCTCGAAGCCGGAAGGTGGCGTTGGAGCGGTCGACCGCTCAGCGCTCGACCGCAGCGTGGGAGCGTGCACGGCGCTCGCCTGCAGCGTTGGAGCGTGCACGGCGCTCGCCTGCAGCGTTGGAGCGTGCACGGCGCTCGCCTGCAGCGTTGGAGCGTGCACGGCGCTCGCCTGCAGCGTTGGAGCGTGCAAGGCGCTCGCCTGCAGCGTTGGAGCGTGCACGGCGCTCGCCTGCAGCGTTGGAGCGTGCACGGCGCTCGCCTGCAGCGTTGGAGCGTGCACGGCGCTCGCCTGCAGCGTTGGAGCGTGCACGGCGCTCGCCTGCAGCGTTGGAGCGTGCACGGCGCTCGCCTGCAGCGTTGGAGCGTGCACGGCGCTCGCCTGCAGCGTTGGAGCGTGCAATGCGCTCGCCTGCAGCGTTGGAGCGTGCACGGCGCTCGACTGCAGCGTTGGAGCGTGCAGTGCGCTCGACAGCGGCGCCCCGTCGTCCTCAAAGCCGGGAGGCAGCGGCAGACTGGGTGCGTGGGTCAGCGGCTGCTGGCGTGCTAGCTCGCTGTCCTCGAAGCCGGGAGGCGGCGGCAGAACTGGTGCATCGGTCAGCAGCTGCTGAAATGCTAGCTCGCTGTCCTCGAAGCTGGAAGGCGGCGGTAGGACGGGTGCGTCGGACAGCAGCTGCTGACTCGCTAGCTCGCTGTCCTCGAAGCTGGAAGGCGGCGGTGCGTCGGGCAGCGGCTGCTGACACGCTAGCTCGCTGCTGAGTGTTGGCGAGGGAGGAGAAAGCTCCGAGCCTGCTTTGCGGTTCTCCTGGAAGTGGAGGATCATCTGCTGGAGCTCCTTTACACGCTCCAGCATTTCACTCACCCGCTCCGGCTCCGGAATCCACCACATGAGCTCCTCCTCTCTCTGCTGCTGCTCTGCCTGGGGTTTTCTTTCCCCCTCGTCACCGCCGTACTTGGGCTTCCTCGCCCTTCTTTTCCGGCCAGTGCGGGGAACCATGTGACCCCGTGCCGCGTCGCCCCTGAATGGCGTCCGCCGAATGGCGAGCCTGCAGCCCTCCCAGCTTTGTGGTGTCTCTCTCTCTCTCTCCTCGCTGCTCTCTCGCAGGTGCTCCTGCTCCTCCAGCAATCTGTATTCACAGCTGCGGTACATCTCCTCCTCGTCCTCTACCAGCCCGATGTAGTTCCAGCCATAGTACTCCTCCTCGCTGTCCCGCCAGTTCGCCAGCTCGGGCGAGATGGTCACCGCGCCCCCCCCAAAAAACTTCAGGAGGGGATCCTCGGCCATGCCTCTTGGTTGGTCTAGCAATCTGTCACGTTTCCCTATATGTCTGTGTCGGCCGTGTTTGCGAGGCATGATCGCGGAGGCGAGCTGACGGTTAACAAAGTCCTTTTATTTTCAAATTACACAAAACATAAACAAAAACACTCCAACACAAACTAAACTTTCTGTAACGGTTGCTAGACGCCTGACTGGAGTCCAGCCAGGCTATTTATAACAGAACATAACTTAATTATCAAATTAACTTCCCTCGGTTCAGGTGAGCTTCTACGTCACCTGACCGAGGTGCAAACTGGGAAATGAAGTCAAACTGAACGAAAAACAAAACTACAACTCAAAACACAACACAACTATAAATGGCGCTCTGGCGCCATCTAGGGGTTAACCGTTACAGTTGCTTTTTTTGTTGTTGTTGTATACTGTATATGTATTGTCTCATGTGTGCAGGTCAGTCTATTCCTGAATCTGATCCAGGACTTGCAACTCTCCTCCTCAGCTTGTGATTGTCTCCACCCCCGATGACCTCATCATTGGACGCCAGTATTTAAGCACCCTAGAAGCCTGTGCTACGTGTGGCTTTTTGACTGCTCACCTTATTCCTTGCTTGTTGTGTGTTTGCTATTTTTGGAGATTGATGTGTGGACTGTTGGTGCATTTATTCTGCCCTTGTGGCTTAAATAAGTCGGTGAATCTTAGTATGTTTTGTATGTAAGTAAATGTCTGGTCTTTGTATAAACTGTTAGTGTTTTATGTATATATTTCTTCTTTTTTTCACCGGTTGTAGGGGTGTGGCTGCTATTTTTGTTGGGTGTGGGAAGGGTTTTTTCTTAACTGTTTATGGATAGGGAGTTAGGTTAGCAAATTGTGTTTTATTTCTGTTTTCTTTTGTAGGTAAGTTAGAGCTCTCCTTAATTAGCTTTTTCTGTTTGTTGTTTTGGCCTTGGTCCACCCTGAAGTTACACCGGTTATCCTATATAGTACTTCCTTCAATATATCATTTAAAATCCATTACGTGTGTTTCTCTTTTTTTTGAGTTTGTTCACTTTTCACCCTTAATATCGCTGTGCGGCCCAACCCTAGACTGGGTCGTAACATAAGAGATATGAAAAAGATGTGGTTATGGTCAGAAGTGGACCCAGATAGCAGAACAACATTGAATCATCGTTGAATCAACATTAAAGCATCAACCAACTTGTCATTGAATCAATGTTGAAATTTCAATGTTAAATGTTGATTTTTCATCAGGTTTGCACCTTGAAATAATGTTATTTCAATGATGAAAAATAGATCAAGATGGGCATAAAATCAATGTTTGTTCAACGTAAATTCAATCACTTATTTTACGTTGAATCAACATTGAAACAATTATAGTTTAGTCTTGCTTTCTGTACAGCAAGATTCTATGACAGTAAATCATGTCCGTTTTGATTTATTTCTTTAAATCAGAGACCATGTAGGGCTGAAAAGCTTTTTTTTTTTTTTTTTTAAACAAAAAGTCAGTAACTCAACATCCTTCAGTTTACATGTAAACATGTTTATTTATTTATGCTCCATACCCATTTAAACAGGAAGTAACATCACAATTACAATAAAACAACTATATAATAAAACACACTACAACTTACATACAAATTATTATAAACTGGATGACAATATGACTTTTTAGAAGAGAACCATTAGAAGAGATTGTTAATTCTGAATTCATAAAACAGAATCTAACTGCCAAGAGAAGAGACTGGAAAACCATAATATAAAAATGGCAGCAGCCTGCCTCAGCAAAATTCAGTCAAATGCAAATAGAAACAACCAAGTCAGAAACACAACAGATGACTGAAACATTATTCGTAAGTTGAAATGTATTTACTCAGCAAAACAGATAATAAGACATGAGTCTGAACTTATGGTTTTCCACCACGAGCAATTCCCCCCAGCCGTTCTGGGGCATAACGAAGCCATTTCTGAACTGTTGAAGCAAAGAAACTCTGTGGCCTCCTTTTCTTCAGCTTTCAGTTGTTGTTGTTGTAGTGCATCTAAAGAATGAAAAACAAACAAAAGGTTAGAACTATACAATGCTCTAAAAACTTGGAGTGGTAGTTGTTTATGAATGACAGAAGGTGGGTCCTAAATTTTTGGAAATGTGACTTTTACAAATGTACAGATATGCAACATATGTTTTGAAATGTCCTACAATCTTCCATAGATACAATGCACACATTAGATTTTTTTTAATATACAGGTCCTTCTCAAAAAATTTGCATATTGTGATGAAGTTCATTATTTTCTGTAATGTACTGATAAACATTAGACTTTCATATATTTTAGATTCATTACACACAACTGAAGTAGTTCAAGCCTTTTATTGTTCTAATATTTATGATTGTGGCATACAGCTCATGAAAACCCAAAATCCCTATCTCAAAAAATTAGCATATTTCATCCGACCAATAAAAGAAAAGTGTTTTTAATAGAAAAAAAGTCAACCTTCAAATAATAATGTTCAGTTCTGCACTCAATACTTGGTCGGGAATCCTTTTGCAGATTCTTGTGTCTTGTGTCTCTCAACTTTCTCTTCACAATATCCCACAGATTCTCTATGGGGTTCAGGTCAGGAGAGTTGGCAGGCCAATTGAGCTCAGTAATACCATGGTCAGTAAACCATTTACCAGTGGTTTTGGCACTGTGAGCAGGTGCCAGGTCGTGCTGAAAAATGAAATCTTCATCTCCATAAAGCTTTTCAGCAGATGGAAGCATGAAGTGCTCCAAAATCTCCTGATAGCTAGCTGCATTGACCCTGCCCTTGATAAAACACAGTGGACCAACACCAGCAGCCGACATGGCACCCCAGACCATCACTGACTGTGGGTACTTGACACTGGACTTCAGGCATTTTGGCATTTCCCTCTCCCCAGTCTTCCTCCAGACTCTGGCACCTTGATTTCCGAATGACATGCAAAATTTGCAACCTGTAGCCCATTTCCTGCACACACCTGTACACGGTGGCTCTGGATGTTTCTACTCCAGACTCAGTCCACTGCTTCCACAGGTCCCCCAAGGTCTGGAATCGGTCCTTCTCCACAATCTTCCTCAGGGCCCGGTCACCTCTTCTCGTTGTGCAGCGTTTTCTGCCACACTTTTTCCTTCCCACAGACTTCCCACTGAGGTGCCTTGATACAGCACTCTGGGAACAGCCTATTCGTTCAGAAATGTCTTTCTGTGTCTTACCCTCTTGCTTGAGGGTGTCAATGATGGCCTTCTGGACAGCAGTCAGGTCGGCAGTCTTACCCATGATTGCGGTTTTGAGTAATGAACCAGGCTGGGAGTTTTTAAAAGCCTCAGGAATCTTTTGCAGGTGTTTAGAGTTAATTAGTTGATTCAGATGATTAGGTTAATAGCTCATTTAGAGAACCTTTTCATGATATGCTAATTTTTTGAGATAGGGATTTTGGGTTTTCATGAGCTGTATGCCACAATCATCAATATTAAAACAATAAAAGGCTTGAACTACTTCAGTTGTGTGTAATGAATCTAAAATATATGAAAGTCTAATGTTTATCAGTACATTACAGAAAATAATGAACTTTATCACAATATGCTAATTTTTTTAGAAGGACCTGTATGCGTTATTTCACAATCTGCAAATGTTGTCCTACAATGTACATATTCAATGCTATGAAAACAAATATACTTAATGTAACAATGTAGTCTTTTATGTGCAAAAAAAAAAAAAAAAAAAAACCTGTTGGACCAAAAAAAAATAAATAAATAAAAAATCAATCCGTGGCGACGGTTTTGCAATTTGTCCCCTTAGTTTATAAACCGCACTCACAAATACTTAAACTGTTCCCTCAGTTTAACAAATCGTGGCCACGGATTAACAAACTGTATGCACAAATTTCCCAATCCGTACGCTCAGATACCGTACTGTTTGCATATTTATTCTTAACGTGAAGACTTATTTTGGTGATTTTATTATAAGCTTTTTACCCAGAGTTAGATGCATGCTGCACTGTTAATGTTATTATTAAATAACGCCTATTATTACATTGCATTTAGTTTGAGAGCAAAGTACTGTAATGACAACATAAACTGTACATTATTTGTTTTGCATTGCTTTTTACCTTCTCCTCAAACTCACACTGCATGATTTTCAAAGTCATCGGATCACCATTGTTTTCACACTGTACTATCTGTGGTAGCATTTAGTTGCTGCTGTGTTCACACTGCACAATGAATTGGCGACAGGAGATTACACACTGCATGACTTTACAATAGGATGAATCGCCAACAACTCTGTCTGGTGTGCAAGCTACAGCCAAACGCACACAAGAACTGATAAGGAAACAACCCAAGATCATGCGGACATTGTGGTCTATAATTCCTCCCCGAACAAACAATCATTAAAAAAAGATGACGTCCTTGTTTAAGATCCCATATGGTCAAAACTGAAATTTCATGGCTTTTTTCATGGTAACTGAGGTCTAGGGGCTATGTAACTACCATATAAGTTTCAAAACAGTCAATCCACAGTAGAATGCACACAGCTTGCATAAAGTAGCTCTGCCTTTTCACGAGCTGCTGTGACGTCCAATCTACTCAGTCACCGCTTTCAGTCACCATCAACCACCATCCCACCCTTCTTTTGCCAAAACATCACGTCCATGCCATTGCTGAACAACAATAACATGAAAACAAGTCGAAAAAACGCTGTTCAGTCGATAGATGTCGAAACTACATCATTACACAGGCTTCCGAACAACATTAATATAAAAGACCAGTGGCACGTCAGCTTCAGCATCTTTCACACAGCCATTCCATTAAACTTTAAAAATTTACATTAAAAAATGTATTTAATTAATAGAAGTTAATTGATAAAGAAAATCTATTTATGACATTATTTTTGACAGCATTATGATTATTTATTAAAACTTCAGACAAGAACAATTAGTGCCACGAGGTTATTTGCAACACTATATGTTCTACAAAATAGAGGACTACACACCTTACAGCGCAATATAATGTGGCTTTAGAAGAGGAAAGGTAGGATTAAGAAGTGAGCAAGTGATGAATTAGTATTATAGGTCGCAAGCAGATACAGTAACAATAATGGGTGCTCTACCTTATGCAGTCTCCATTGATGGCTAATAAACATTGATACAAGTAGGCTATGGTTAAAGTGGTGAACTTATAAAGTCTTAAATGTTTTGTTTTCCCTTCTCAACGCATTATGCATTTACTCACCAATAATGGCTACCTTTTTAATTTGGTCAAGTCTCCAAGTCGAAGGAGCCCAGCAGCAGATTCCGTACCATGGCAGTAGCAGAGGTGGCAAGGCGGGCTGCTCTCCACGCTTCTGCCTGGCAAAACACCCCAGAGCCCTTTATAACTTCAATCTGAAAAATTATTTCACATCACAATATTAATTTATTGGCAACTTTTAGAAACTTTTCATGTTTCATACTGATTCTTATGTTTAGCTTCCCAATAGTTAATAGGATTTCATGTATAAATGCAGATTAATGATAATCTGGACATTCTGGACATTTGTTTACATGCAGGGTAAAACTGCAACAGGAACAGTACAAAATAAAACCTGAAAAAAGACGGACATTCAGAGTAAAACAGTGCAAGATAAAAAATAAAAAAAAACATACATGCAGGGTAAGCACTGGCCCCATATAGGTGCGGTTATATGCGCATATATCCTCATATAGGTTCTTTCCATGTGGGGCACGCACACTGCTCTGGGTCAGACACAGACAGCGGGAAACAGGAACTAAGCTCTCAAACAAATGCTTCCCAACAGAATACCGTAGGTCGCATCGCCCAAATTCTTTCACCGTGAGTGGCAGGAACTTCCAGACTACAACATATTGAATTCTCATGCCTGTAGAGTGTATTATAATGACGTGGCGACAGTGTAAAAACACACTCCGATGTTAAATGCGAGCCGAAAATTGAGTACTTTTGAACGGCAAACAGGAATTAAGCTCTCAAGTGAGTAAACTAGACAGCAAGGTAAATACACAAAACTTACCGTCAAATTATTTTTTTTCCTCAATATATATATATATATATAATTATTATTATAATTTTTTTTTTAAGCACCATGGCAAATCTCTCGTAGTCAATTTTTTAACCTGTTTTAAACACATACACACATGCATACACATTTTTATAGAAATGCACTTAGTTAATTTAATTTGCCTTACATTGTTGAATGAGGATGGGTTCCAAAACCAAAAATCAACATTGATTCAATGTTTGTCTTTTCTACACTGAAAAGCATTGAATTATCAACATTGATTCAACATTATTTAGCATTGAAAAATCAACCTCAACCAAAATGATGATTCTGATGAAATTTCAACATTGAATCAATGTCACCTTGCTATCTGGGAAATTACCTCCAACTGGCCTCTGATCAGGATTGCGTCACTATACTTGTATTACTCGACCTCAGTGCAGTTTTTGACACCATTGATCATAATGTTCTGGTACTAGAACCACAAGCAGCTAGAAACAAGCTTTCTGATCACACTGTTACTTTAAATGGCCTTTCTGATCCATCAAGTAAAATTGTAAAAGACTTTTTAGTGTACAGAGGTGGAAAGTAACGAATGACATTTACTCGCGTTACTGTAATTGAGTAGATTTTTTGTGTACTTGTATTTTTTAAAGTAGTTTTTAAAATCTGTAATTTTACTTTTACTTAAGTACGTTTTGTTTGAAGTTTTGTACTTCACTACATTTTAAATTATATTCGCTACTGAGTAAAAAATAAATAAATCAAAATGAAAAATAATGAAAAATAATGCAACAGGGAAGGAAAAAGATTGCACCCCGGAAACCACTGCACTGATTGATTGAGGGGCGTGGAGATCAAACGCGTTCACAAGAACGATAGTTTTCATTGTTACGCTGATGACACACAGCTGTACGTCTCAACAAACCCTGATGAGAAAAACGATCTTACTAAAGTTGAGCAATGTGTGCAGGACATAAGAAATTGGATGCTAATTAACTTCCTTCTGCTTAATCCGGATAAGACAGAAGTTCTAGTCATAGGACCGCATACAGCTAGAAGTAAAATCTTAGATCACACCGTAACTTTAGATGGCCTTTCTGTTCCATCAAGTGCAACAGTAAAAGACCTCGGCGCGATTATAGATTCCAGCCTTTCATTTGAAGCTCATGTAGATAATATCACCAGGATAGCATTCTTTCACCTCAGAAATATCGCCAAAATAAGAAATATATTGTCGCTAAACGATGCAGAAAAACTAGTTCATGCTTTTATCACTTCTAGGTTGGACTATTGTAATGCCTTACTGTCTGGTTGTTCAGTTAGGTGCATAAACAAGCTTCTAGGTTGGACTATTGTAATGCCTCCCTGTGAAATTTCGCATTGATTTTAAAATACTACTCTTGACATATAAAGCATTAAATGGTCTCGCGCCGCAGTATCTGAGCGAACTGCTAGTGTCTTACGATCCGCCACGCCTACTTCGGTCAAAGGATGCAGGCTGCTTATCAGTACCGCGTATTATGAAAACTACAGCTGGGGGCAGAGCTTTTTCTTACAAAGCCCCAAAATTATGGAATAGTCTTCCAAATAGTGTTCGGGACTCAGACACAGTCTCAGTGTTTAAGTCTAGGCTCAAAACCTATTTATTTAGCCAAGCATTTTTATAAATAGATTTGCCATAAGGTAAAGGAGCAGATCTGGGGGACTCATGGACGTAGAGTATTATGGTGAACTGGTATGTTTAGATGCTGTCTTCCTCACTCTCATTTCATCACTCAGGTTTGTTGATGGTGAGGTGATTGTTTGCTTTACATCTCAGTTCCCCCTCATGTTTGTGTTTCCTTCTGGCTCTCCCTTTTAGTTATGATGTCATAGTTAGTCCTGCCGGAGTCCCTGCTTGCACTCTACAGTAAATATACATTCACATTAGACATTGTGACTGTGACCATACCTAACTGCCATCTCTCCTCCTCTTCTCTTTCTCCCCTCTTTCTCTTTCCTCTCTCCCCCTGTCTCCCCCTTTCACTCTCTCTCTCTCTCTCTGTCGAGCTACACATGTCGTTCCTGAGCTGCCAGTGATCCAGACTCCCTCTGCCCTCCGGACCTGTCTGATCCATCCTGGTGCCCCGTTTCTGGTTAGAGGTCTCGTCGCATGGATGCCCCGTGTGTCTCTTTGGGATGTGTCTGGTGTCTATCTACTTAGAAGATGGTTCTGGCCTCGACTGGTGTGGTCAGCTGTTTCTCTGAGGACTTGACAATTCTATAGTTCAGGACTGGAACTTTCTACAAGTCTATCTGAGTCTCCAATAACTACTGGAGTCCATTTTAACATCAATTAACATCAATTATTATAGCTGAACTGCTGCCACCTAACACACTGTATAAATGCAGATCATTTCCTGCTGTCTGTTTCACCCAGATGAGGATGGGTTCCCTGTCGAGTCTGGTTCCTCTCAAGGTTTCTTCCTATTACCATCTCAGGGAGTTTTTCCTTGCCACTGTCGCCCTCGGCTTGCTCACCAGGGACTATCTGAACATTTTGATTCATACACATTCACATTCCATACAAACTTAAATAATTCTTTTCATTGTGTAAAGCTGTTTTGAAACAATGTCAATTGTTAAAAGCGCTATACAAATAAAATTGAATTGAATATTGGTCTTTATTTATAGAATATATGAGTCAGGTGTTTCCTCCTTCCTTAATCAGAGCACACAGACAAAGTAAAAGTGTGTGCAAAATACTTAAACATGGATAAAGTTTCAATAATGTTTAATATAACAATTATAAGTATAAATATAATGGTTTTGTATGCATTGCAATATATATATATATATATACAGGGTGTCTCAAAAAAAATGTACACACACTTTGAATGACGAGAAAAATATGATTTATGAACATAGAGTGAAGTGGAATAGTTTCGAATACAGAAGACAAATGTAATTGAAGAATCATGTTTGTAATTGTTCAAATTGATGACCATTATTGTTCAGACAACGCTGATAACACGCACCAAGAGATTCGCAAACATCACGAAATAGGTCATTAGGAATATCGCGACATTGTCTTTCAATTTCCAATTTCCGTTTTCGGTCTTCCAATAACATTTCAGAATAAACTTCCTCTCTTCCAAACTAAGTTGATTTCCTGCCATGCTGTGATTAATTAAGTACACCTGCAATATAAAAAAAGCAGCATGTTAGCGACAGTTAAAGTGTGAGTAAATTTTTTTCAGACACCCTGTATATACTACCGTTCAAAAGTTTGGGGTCACTTTCTAACTCCATGATGGTTCCTGATGTTTATTTCTTTCTACATTGTAAAGTTTTGCTGAAGGCGTCCAAAAGCTGCATGAATCTCCTTTGAACAGTTGATATTGAGATGTTTCTGCTACTTCTGCTCTGTAAAGACTTCATAACGCCTCTAATCTGAGCTGCTGTTAATTGGTCATTTTTCAGGCTGATAACTCTAAATGAACTTCTCGTCTGCAGCAGAGGAAGGTTTTGGTCTCGTCCTCCTGGGACGGCCTTCATGAGAGACAGTTTCATTATGGTGCTGGACGGATTTTGCAAATGCACTTGACAATACTGTTCTTGCAGGAACTAATACAGAAAGGCCGACCTCTGTGTCTTACAATAACAACTAACTGTTGTTTTTCTTGTTGTTACGTAATTACCTAATTCCATATGTGTTATTTTATAGTTTTGAAATCCACAGGATTGTTGTAGAATGTAGAAAATAAATCACTAAACAAAAACAAAGAAATTTGCAAGTGTTCTAAAACTTTTGAACGGTAGTGTATCTGTACATAGTCCATTCATATATTGCAATATACTGTACAGGTCCTTCTCAAAAAATTAACATATTGTGATGAAGTTCATTATTTTCTGTAATGTACTGATAAACATTAGACTTTCATATATTTTATATTCATTACACACAACTGAAGTAGTTCAAGCCTTTTATTGTTTTAATATTGATGATTGTGGCATACAGCTCATGAAAACCCAAAATCCCTATCTCAATAAATTAGCATATCATGAAAAGGTTCTCTAAACGAGCTATTAACCTAATCATCTGAATCAACTCATTAACTCTAAACACCTGCAAAAGATTCCGGAGGCTTTTAAAAACTCCCAGCCTGGTTCATTACTCAAAACCGCAATCATGGGTAAGACTGCCGACCTGACTGCTGTCCAGAAGGCCATCATTGACACCCTCAAGCAAGAGGGTAAGACACAGAAAGACATTTCTGAACGAATAGGCTGTTCCCAGAGTGCTGTATCAAGGCACCTCAGTGGGAAGTCTGTGGGAAGGAAAAAGTGTGGCAGAAAACGCTGCACAACGAGAAGAGGTGACCGGGTCCTGAGGAAGATTGTGGAGAAGGACCGATTCCAGACCTTGGGGGACCTGCGGAAGCAGTGGACTGAGTCTGGAGTAGAAACATCCAGAGCCACCGTGTACAGGCGTGTGCAGGAAATGGGCTACAGGTTGCAAATTTTGTCTGGAGGAAGACTGGGGAGAGGGAAATGCCAAAATGCCTGAAGTCCAGTGTCAAGTACCCACAGTCAGTGATGGTCTGGGGTGCCATGTCAGCTGCTGGTGTTGGTCCACTGTGTTTTATCAAGGGCAGGGTCAATGCAGCTAGCTATCAGGAGATTTTGGAGCACTTCATGCTTCCATCTGCTGAAAAGCTTTATGGAGATGAAGATTTCATTTTTCAGCACGGCCTGTCACCTGCTCACAGTGCCAAAACCACTGGTAAATGGTTTACTGACCATGGTATTACTGTGCTCAATTGGCCTGCCAACTCTCCTGACCTGAACCCCATAGAGAATCTGTGGGATATTGTGAAGAGAAAGTTGAGAGACACAAGACACAACACATCACTAAGGCCGCTATCGAAGCATCCTTGGCCTCCATAACACCTCAGCAGTGCCACAGGCTGAATGCCACGCCGCATTGAAGCAGTCATTTCTGCAAAAGGATTCCCGACCAAGTATTGAGTGCATAACTGAATATAATTATTTGAAGGATGACTTTTTTTGTATAAAAAACACTTTTCTTTTAAAGGTCGGATGAAATATGCTAATTTTTTGAGATAGGGATTTTGGGTTTTCATGAGCTGTATGCCACAATCATCAATATTAAAACAATAAAAGGCTTGAACTACTTCAGTTTGTGTGTAATGAATCTAAAATATATGAAAGTCTAATGTTTATCAGTTCATTACAGAAAATATTGAACTTTATCACAATATGCAAATTTTTTTGAGAAGGACCTGTATTAACAAATATAAGCACTAGTTTACTATATCTGGAAATGTGTTATTTAATATATTGCATTATAGTTTACAATATATTGGCAATATAGTGAGAGCTCACTGCGGATGTCATGCATAGCTAATCACACCACTCCCTGTAAAGGCTGCTTGTACTGCTTGACGTAGCTACCAAACCTGTCTGTGCCTCCCATCAGGATGCTCTCTATAATGCAGGTGTAGAAGTTTTTAAGCACCTTGCAGGTCAGTCTATAGTCCTTCAGATGTCTAAGGTGGTAAAGACGCTGAGAGGCCTTCTTCACGACTGTATTGACTTGACAGGACAGTGACAGATCCTGTGTGATGTGAAACCTGAAGTACTGTACCAGAAACTCTCCACTCTCTCCACTGGGCTCTTGTTGATGTTGACAGAGTAGTAACTGATCATCTGCTTCTTGCTGAAGTTCACTGTCAAACCATTTGTTTTACTGATGTTAAGGATAAGATGAATATTAGTCCTCCTGGCACTAGTTCTCCAGGCTTTTAGTTCTCCAGATAGGCATTCTCATGGTTGTCAGGGATCCTGCGCACCACAACAGTGTCGTCAGCAAGCTTGATAGTGGTAGAGCATGAAGTGGTCATTCAGTACTAACGGAAGACAGCAGGGGGCTTGGGACCCAAACCTGGGGGCTTCAGAGCTTAAGGTGTGGGATGATGAGACATGTCTGCCCATCTGTACTGCTTACAGCCTGCCAAACAACAAGTTGGAGATCCACTGACACAGAGATGGAGTCCCAGGACCTCCAGCTTGGTGATGAATGTAGAGGGTATGATAGTGCCAAATACTGAACTGTAGTCTAAAAACAACAATTTAACAGGGCTGGCTGGGTGGTGTAGGCCTGTACTGTACCACTGGGTTCAACCATGTCTTAGTGAAGCCTGAGCCTGGAACTAAACTTGTCTATGAGGAACTAAAGAAATGTCAGACTACACAAGCCATAGAAGTAGTTTGATGAACAATTGTGCCAATTGTTTGGAATTACTACTTCATCTTATCTGATTTGCATTTAACTGAGAAAATCTCAATTGAAATGTAATTTATTGAGCTGGGTCTTAGGCACATCTGTGGTATTTTAGTTATTTTTCTGGGTGTCACTAGGTGGGTGCTACGAGGTTGTTCATACTGTATGATTACAAATTGGATATACAGCATATTATTGTAATATATTACATTATATGACTATGGTAGCTCAAAGGGTGCTAAGAAAACTCAGCTGGTAGAAATGCAGTTTGAGCAATGCACTTTAATAATTTTTAAAGTTACTGTACATTACATCCATATTTTCCAGCTGTAAGCTAGGCCTATATTTTTCATTACCTAGATTACACTCAAGCCGAGGTGAAAAGACATAGCACTAAACATAGAACCACAAATCCTGACCTTACTTATGAGTATTAGCATGAGAAGAGGGTACAAAACTTTTCAAAGTTGGGGATGTACAGTTTGGTTAATTTTACCTAGAGAGGTGCCTGTGGTTTACATTTCAAGGTAATTACAGTCTCAAGCTCTTTAGGCGCATTATACAGTATATACAGTACATTTATGTTAAGGTTTTAAAATATATAATACCTAAGGGTACAACCTCACAAAAGGTTAGAGTTCTCTACATTTCTTTTTTTTGGAGATTGCAGACTCAACATATTGGGCAGATTTCTTTTGGCAAACCAAAAGAACATTTTTTTAATCTAATATGAGAACAAAGATCTTCATACTCATCATTGATGCTGGTATAAGCTGTATACCATTTCCCACAGGACCCAAGAATGTAAAGCTGTAATGAACACCATAGAATGAAACTCTATGTTATAATCAAAGAATATAACATAGAGATCCAATCCAAAGAGCAGTCATGAACAAGGTCACTGGAACTAGAATTTACAATATATTAGTGTTGGCAAGGTTCCGCATTATCTGAATGATCACATATGATTTATATAGTTTTTGACACAAAAATAAAGGGGAAAAAATTCTCTGTTGTTTGTGCTTTTCCCCCCATTTTTGTATTGGCCAGGGCTTAAACAAACAAATCAGATTTCCCCCCAATTGTGACCTCATATACCAAGAGACCCTACTCCGGCTCCACCCAGCTCCACCCAGCTCCCAGCTAATGGGTAGCAGCTAACTACTAGAAGCTAACCTAAAGATGTTTAGATTTTAAGAAGGGTTATATTAGTCATTGCTAATTGTTAGCTGTTTAAGTGATTAGAAGCTACCTAGCCTTTTTCAGCTCTTAGATGTTTTTTTTTTTTTTTTTTACTTTGAGATATTTTTATATTTCAAACACATGTGCCATAAACATAAGGCCATGTGCGGGCATGTTATTCCCCAAGTTCTGATGCGTATCTTTGTTTAGGTTTGTTACTCATGACACGGAAGTCCATAGTATCTTTGCCTCTTGGTTTATTTTCAGCATCAAAGATTCAACACTTCGTACAGTTGTCTTGAGTAAATCCACTGTGGTTACAACAACCTATTCTGTGTCTCATTACGGTTTTCTTACTTTTACAACAATCTATTTGTTTTTTTTCTGGTGATTTGCGCTGCATTGGTTTTTCGGTGGGATTAGACTAGCAGAGTTTAATTATAACAGAAACACATGAACACAGACGATCATGAGATACAGTACAGCCTTAAAATGAAGACAGAGGAAGGACACTGACATGGCCAGAGACTTTAGAGAGGAGTGGGGGGGGGGGGTTCCTGCAGGACATTTCCTTATTCTGTGGAACAGCACAAACCACAAATATCATCATTAGATGAGTTGATGTAAGAGATATGAAAAAGATGTGGTTATGGTCAGAAGTGGAGTCACCAGTAACACTCCACAGTTTATATCACAGAACCAACCGTTTTACTGCAGAACTTTTACAGCACTTACCCTTTTCTGTTAAGTAAAGAAATTGTGCTTTTATTTATAGTTATATTTCATATTAATGAATATGTGAGAAACAAGTGAGCTTTTGCTGTGACTTTGAAATACTCACTCACCCATGTCATCACAAGTTCAAGCTTGTCATGTTGCAGAGAAACTGCTAAGCTTAAACTCCTTAAGCTTAAATAACTCCTTATATTGACTATTAAAGTATATATTTTTCTCTGTTCAAGAAATTCTCTCCTCTGCTCATTATTATTAGTGTTACATTATTTGGAGGATCACCTGTCCTTGTGGACGCGCTGTGAATGAGAACAAGCACAGAAAAGGAAAGGTAATGCATGTGCTTTTAAAAAAAATATTTACATGTTGGATGCATTTAGCATTGTTCTGTAATGTATTCATAAAATAATTCAAACTAAGAAGCCAAACACACACATTTACAACCACAGAGTAGCCATCAATCAAACCTACAGCGCCCGCTAGTGGATTCATAAAAATCATCATCATCATCATCATCATCATCATCATCACCTTCTGGAGTAATTAATTGTTAGCACTTAAACATGGGCAAGCAGCAGAGGCAGCAAGTGTCTTCATGAACTCATGAGGACATCATATTTTATTTTAAGAGCCTGTACAGTAAGTGTAGCATCTAGACATCAGTTTAGTATAAAATCTAAATTTTCATTTTTTTTAATTTGTAATTTTTTTTTTTTTACATTTATGCATCAGAAAATCAGGAAACTGAAAATAAGCCTTTGTCTGTTTTGTTTTTAAAGATTAATGTTTTTTTTTTTTTTTACATTTTTGGTTTCATGTTAAATGTGTAAATTATAGAACATTTTCTAAAATTACAGAATGATGGATGAATTAAGCACGTTGTTTGCTCTCACAGCATTTAAAAAAAGCATAATTTCGAAGTGGACAACATACTGTAGACACCATTTTAGTTTTGAAACTAAAAGTGTATGCTGTTTCTTTTTACAGCAAATGTAATAAAATAAATAAATGCATCTGTTTAGGAAACATTATAACACAATATGAATAACTTGTTTGTCTTTAGTCGCCTCCCTGTGCACACAGACATGTGATTTCAGACACTGTTGAAGGTGCTCAAGCCATAATAATAATATGATCTCAGAATCCCTAAAGACGATGATAATAACAGCACATCATTATTATCACTCCACAGTTCAATCTGCTTCGAGAGGTGACCAACAGTTACAGGTTTAGTAGATGCTTTAATGTCCAGTATTCTTGATGGTGTGACGTTACACTCCAGTATAGTAGTGCTGGTAGAGTTTACATAACATGGGTTATCCACATGCTGGTGGTGAGAAATGAAGAAGAGGAAGTAGTTATTGAACGGTTCAGATTAGAGCCACTGACAGTTCTTTTCTCTCGCTCAGGTTCAGGTGGTCGATGTATTGGATATTGGAGTTGGAAATTGCAAGACAGTTTAAGTTTGTTATATATGGATTAAAGGCACTAAATTAAAACATAAGCAAGTGACAGCTGATGTAGGCGAGGTTTGCTAAAGGACAATTCTGATTTATCTTGTGTATGTGGCTGTCTGTACCTCATTATCTTTTAGTTTAAAGCTGTTTGTTCATGGAGGAAATAATTTTCAAAGGGTTTTCATTTATTCAGAAACTTGCAGAAGAGGAAGAGGAAATGTATTTATTAACAAGTCTAAAATGGACATTAGAGCGTAGATGAACAAACTGACAAGTCTTAATTACAGTGAAACACTCTACTGTACTGTATGTGGACATTAGCGAACCAGTTTGAGATCAAGTTGCATGAGCTTAACTTGTAGATCGTATTTGCCAAAACTAGTGTATGATACCGAAATCTGTGACAAATCATTCTGAACCATTATTATTATCATTATGCACAACATCAGACAACAATAAAATGGATACATTTGTTTAATGGTGCAACACTCATGCTACTTACTAGTAATACTAATATTGGTGTTAATTAAAATATATTTTAAAATACATCAAAATACTGTACATAATAATTACTATTAATAGCAAAGTATTAATATTAATAGCAAGACACTAAACATGTTACATTCTTATTAAGAGCTGAGCTCCCTAAAAAGGTCAGATCCTAGAATCGCCACTGCACACAAGATGTGTTCTGATCGGCGAGTAGTTTCCTCTGACGGATACTGCATGGTGTATTCAGTCATGTTAAGTACAATTCTAAATCTTAAGTAGTAAAAATGCTCAGTTCAAATTAAACTATGAACATTGTAGTAACTATGAACGTTACTTCATCATCCTTAAGTCACTGCGCCTTGCTGGAGTGGGGAAAATAATGGCACTCGAAAATGTACTTATATATTTATTATAATTACAAACCGGATTCCAAAAAAGTTGGGACACTAAACAAATTGTGAATAAAAACTGAATGCAATGATGTGGAGATGGCAAATGTCAATATTTTATTCAGAATAGAACATAAATCACGGAACAAAAGTTTAAACTGAGAAAATGTATCATTTTAAGGGAAAAATATGGTGAATCAAAATGTCATCGAGTCAACAAATCCCAAAAAAGTTGGGACAAGGCCATTTTCACCACTGTGTGGCATCTCCCCTTCTTCTTACAACACTCAACAGACGTCTGGGGACCGAGGAGACCAGTTTCTCAAGTTTAGAAATAGGAATGCTCTCCCATTCTTGTCTAATACAGGCCTCTAACTGTTCAATCGTCTTGGGCCTTCTTTGTCGCACCTTCCTCTTTATGATGCGCCAAATGTTCTCTATAGGGGAAAGATCTGGACTGCAGACTGGCCATTTCAGTACCCGGATCCTTCTCCTACGCAGCCATGATGTTGTGATTGATGCAGAATGTGGTCTGGCATTATCTTGTTGAAAAATGCAGGGTCTTCCCTGAAAGAGATGACGTCTGGATGGGAGCATATGTTGTTCTAGAACCTGAATATATATTTCTGCATTGATGGTGCCTTTCCAGACATGCAAGCTGCCCATGCCACACGCACTCATGCAACCCCATACCATCAGAGATGCAGGCTTCTGAACTGAGCGTCGATAACAACTTGGGTTGTCCTTGTCCTCTTTGGTCCGGATGACATGGCGTCCCACATTTCCAACAAGAACTTGGAATCGTGACTCGTCTGACCACAGAACAGTCTTCCATTTTGCCACACTCCATTTTAAATGATCCCCGGCCCAATGAAAACGCCTGTGCTTGTGGATCTTGCTTAGAAATGGCTTCTTCTTTGCACTGTAGAGTTTCAGCTGGCGACGGCGGATGGCACGGTGGATTGTGTTCACTGACGATGGTTTCTGGAAGTATTCCTGAGCCCATTCTGTGATTTCCTTTACAGTAGCATTCCTGTTTGTGGTGCAGTGTCGTTTAAGGGCCCGGAGATCACGGGCATCCAGTATGGTTTTACGCCCTTGACCCTTACACACAGAGATTGTTCCAGATTCTCTGAATCTTCGGATGATATTATGCACAGTTGGTGATGATAACTGCAAAGTCTTTGCAATTTTTCGCTGGGTAACACCTTTCTGATATTGCTCCACTATCTTTCTGCGCAACATTGTGGGAATTGGTGATCCTCTACCCATCTTGGCTTCTGAGAGACACTGCCACTCTGAGAAGCTCTTTTTATACCCAATCATGTTGCCAATTAACCTAATTACTGTTAATTGGTCTTCCAGCTCTTCGTTATGCTCAAATTTACTTTTTCCAGCCTCTTATTGCTACTTGTCCCAACTTTTTTGGGATTTGTTGACACCGTGAAATTTGGAATCAACATATTTTTCCTTTAAAATTATGCATTTTCTCGGATTAAACTTTTGATCTGTCATCTATGTTCTATTCTGAATAAAATATTGACATTTGCCATCTCCACATTCAGTTTTTATTCACAATTTGTTTAGTGTCCCAACTTTTTTGGAATCCGGTTTGTATTATAGACAGCGTCATATTAATATGATAGGACAAGAATTTGCAATGTAATAGTTTAATTAATTTTTTTTAAATCTAATTAATAAATTCTTACTATTATACAGGGTAATATTCTGTAAAAAATGCACAATAATAATTTCTTTGTATGTCTTGTAAATTAATCAAATCATTTATCTACAAGTCAACCACATTTCAGTAGTATATTTTTCTGTGTCAGTTTTTGCTTCTATAAATATCATTTATCAAATGATTTTATTTTCAGTAGTATGAAATTTCAAGGATCAAGGTGCTTATGTTACCATGGTAACGCACTGAGGAGGGGATGTCTGTGTTGGTGACCTTGCAGGGTGTCCAAATGGTGGAACTTTGTCAAGATAAGTTCCCATTAACCACACAGGTTTAACACAGGGAGCATCCTTTGAAATACAGGTGCATGTCAATAAATTAGAATAACATCAAAAAGGTGATTTATTTTAGTAATTAAATTTAAAAAGTGAAACTCGTATATTATATAAAATCATTACACACAGACTGATATATTTCAAGTGTTTATTTCTTGTCACGGTTGTGGTGGGGTTGTAGGTGAGGCATAAGCGCAGAGAGTTAAGACTTTAAAGATGTTTAATATAATATAAAGAAAAGCAAACAAGCATAACTAAACACAAAACCAGAAACTATGGAACAAAATAGGAACTATGGCTAAAGGCAAAACTCGGAAACACAGGTTAAACACAACAGCAGTAACAAAACAGATGCAAGACAAAGCTCCCTTGAAACACTGGATACTTACAGTAAAGCCCAACTAATTAACAACCTCAGTTCAGAGGGTTCCCATCACCTGGCCCAGGTGCACTCTGGGAAATGGAGTCCCATAACAACAACAACAAAACAAAACAAGTCTCTGGGCGCCCTCTAGGGGTTAACCCTGACATTTATTTTTATTTTGATAATTATGGCTTACAGCTAATAAAAACCCCAAATTAAGTATCTTAGAAAATTTGAATATTATTTAAAACCAATAAAAAAATTATTTTTTTTAAACACAGAAATATTGGAGTACAGAAAAGTATGACCAAGTACAACACTCAGTACTTAGTTGGGGCTTCCTTTGCATGAATTACTGCAGCAGTGCACCGTGGCATGAAGGCGATCAGTCTCTGGCACTGCTGAGGTGTTGTAGACGCCCAGGTTGCTCTGATAGCGGCCTTCAGCTCTTCTGCATTGTCGAGTCTGGTGTCTCGAATCTTCCTCTTCAAAACACCCCATTCTCTACAGGGTTTACAGTATCTTACAAAAATAAGTACACCCCTCATATTTCACTGAATATTGAATAAGCTGCATATTGACGACTTTAAAATATATCCAAGTTTCATTTCTATAGTATTGTCCTATAAGAAGATATCATAAATGTTTAGTATGTCTGAACATTTTAGATGTTCTGAAATTAGAGGGGTGTACTAACTTTTGTGAGTGGGTGTAGGTCGGGTCGAGTTTGCTGGGCAATCAAGCACAGGGATACTATAGTCCTTAAAGCAGGTGTTAGTACTTTTGGTAGTGTGTGCAGGTACCAAGTCCTGCTGAAAAATGAAATCAGCATCTCCATAAAGCTGGTCAAAAGAGGCAACATTGACGGGTTTTATCATCAAGGGCCAAATAGGGGAAACTCATCGAAGGAATTCGACATTACCTGCTTGTGGATGGTGTAATATTAATATGACAGAACAATAATTTTTTTGTCGGGTCAAAATAATTAATAATAATAACTAATGTATTATTTGTGTTTACTTTATAAAATCTATTTAATTAATAAATACTGACTATTACATACAGTAGGCTAGTAATTTGTAAAAAATAAAAAATAAAAAAAAACAATAATAATTTCTTTACACATCTTGGGGGTGTTCTTCGTACGTCGCTAATTCAGTTAGCTGGATTTGATTGTTGTGGATTTGTCCTGATCTTGGATTGTTTCGTTCTCCGATGCTCATCTCGCACTTGTTGTCATAGCAACATGTCCGTAAGCTTGAACCTGCTCGGTAGCAGGTTTATTTCATGTAAACAGGATTAAGGCTGCGCTCCCGCCGGGTTATGATTGGTTGAAATGGTGAGGTCACATCTGATTGGTTAAAGCGCGCTGACGTGGACTGACTCACGTGGGGAAAGAAAAGTATCTTGCATGCATATATACGGCTTGCCATAATATATATATATATTAGAACATAAATTCATAGATTTTCTATTATTATAATAAACTCTTGAGACAGCCCTCAAGACAATTAATTCAAATTCTTGTATAATGTTTATTTTGTAACACATTCATTTTTCAGGGGTTCGTTATAAATATGAAAAAAAAAAAAAAAATATATATATATATATATATATATATATAATAAAAATGATTTTTTATAATGAAAAAATTGACAAAACTAATTTTATTATAAAGTAAACAATATAAAAGTATACATGTTTTTAAAAAAAAATATTCATATTTCTATTTTTCCATATACAACATATTTATTTTCATATTTCTTATTTTATTTTATTGTCTCATGTAATTTGTAAAACATATGTGCATATTATGTTCTAATATAATATTTGATAGCGATTATGTGTGTGTGTGTGTGTGTGTGTGTGTGTGTGTGTGTGAGGAGGGGGAATCCATGGCAGGGGAGCATTTCAGTGCATAACACATGGGGGGGGCATTTCAGCGCATAACAGGTGTTACAAAAAAAAATAGAGCTTGTTCTTTTGTCATTTCGTCAACCAATCAAAGGACTTGTGATCAGTGTTTCTACTGTTGATGCATATCGCCTTTTAAACCAACGCACGAGCGCGCAATAATCCTAGACAACTCAATCCGGCCATACTAATCATCAACAACAGGTGTGCTGGAAGAACCGACTTAGCCAGGTCTTAATTAGCACGATGATCTCATCTTAGATGTGTCAATTCATCCCGGATGTTTCAAGCGACGTACGAAGAATACCCCCCTTGTATACTTATTATACACATTTCAGTAGTATAAATGTTTTTCTAATGATATAAGGTTTGGCTGGCGCAGTAGTACTGAAGGTCTCTCGCCTGCCATGTGAAAGCTTGGGTGCGATTCCCAGGCAATGCCCCAAACCCCTGTGACTGGATGCAGTGCCGGTCCCAAGCCAGGATAAAATGGGCGGGTCATGTCAGGAAGGAAGCTGAACGACTAACAACAACAACAACAACAACAACAGTGTGACATTTCCACAGCATCAGCAACAGGTATCCAAAATCTTAATGTTACCATGGTAACGCACTGAGGACGTGACGTCATTTAACCGACATTCCACGCACACAGAGCAGGGAGTATGGAGCACCCTTTGAAGTGCACTGTGGAATGGAACACACACACGCACGCGCGCACGAGACCGCGCTCCTGGTGCCTGGCCCTTTAAGAGCCGAACTGCTCCTCGGTTCCTCCGCCTCCGCATCCGATCAGTGGAGTGTAGATATACAGTATAGACCCCCTGCGGCTCCCAGCGCATCCGCACCGACCAGCACGTAGGTAATAAATACATACAGCTTTCTGTTCGTGTTTCATTAATAACCGAGTGTGTGTGTGTGTGTGTGTGTGAATGATTAGAGGAGTGCTGTGCAGCTTCTCACCTGGGTTTGTACCTTTCTGCGGAATGACACACACACACACACACAAACACACTCGGTTATTAATGGATAGGATAGTGATGGATATTATAGGCCAGAATATTAGACTCGTGCTAACTCTGATGTACATGTGTGAGATTAGACATCAGGGTTTGAAATATTTCTGATCTCCTTTTCAAAGAGAGACTGTAGATACAATGTATTATTATTATTATTATAAGGATATTATAATGCACCGTTATTTTAAATCCTTGTGTGCGATTTGAAACCGCATTACGTAATGACACGGCCGCACGCGCTGGCGTTCTAAACTGAACCCGCAGTGAGTCTATAGATCTCGCGCGCGCTCTCTCTCTCTCTCTCGCGCTCTCTGCCATTGTTTATACGCCGCCAATCGCTCTGACGTCATCACACGCGCTCACACACTCCAGTTGCACACGTTACATTAGTGTAACTCTGAGTAACTATTATTATAATGAAAATGATCAACACGTGTAAAATAAATAAAGTGTTACCCCTTTTTATTTCACTGGATAAACATAGAGAGGCCTAGAGATCTCCACACCTTACCTTCATTAAAAATGCAAGACTGTATGAATATTCATGATGTACACATTTAAAACCGCCCCCACGTCCTTTGATGTTAAAATAAATACAATGGACCCTCGCCATACAAATTTAATTTGACCCAAAGGCGAAGTCCGTACGTGTGATTAGTTTGTGATTCAAAATTTTGTACAGTGTAAAACAATTTCCTGTAGAAAATGTGAACGCAAATGTAGATGATACTGTAAGTTCCAGCCACCCAGAAAATATCACCAAAACGTCTAAATTTCCAACTAGGGCTGCAACTAACGATTATTTTGATAATCGATTAGTTGGACGATTTCTTTTTCGATTAATCGATTAATCGGATAAAAAGTGACCGCTTTAATTTGCTGTTTTGCTTAACAATATAAAACCATAAATCAGGGTATTATTTATGTATAAAAGTAAACTTTAAAAAATGCAATAGCCACATAGAGTATAATGATCTTTAATTTTGACATTTAAACCTTATGTAGTTTATGTAAATCAAAATTCTTTTTTAACAATAATTGCAGATGGCAAGTTAACAGTGTTGATACGGTGTATGTGTTTACACACATTATATATATATATATATATATATATATATATATATATATATATATATACATACACACACAGTAGTTTAAAAAATACACTGACATATTCAGTTGTTAAGAATGACCTCAATTTTAAATTCTCTTAAATTAATTAAACTTAATAAGAAGAATAATAGACTTCTAGATTATTATGATATTATTTTTAATGAAAGTGTCTCTTGCTACATCCTTGTCACGGTTTATACATTATTTCGATCCTCTCGGGTATTTTATCCTTTTTTTGTTGTTGTCTCAACAAATAAAAAAAAATATTTTTTATATATATAGACCATTTTGCTATACTAGACATTCTCGTAATACGGCGACGTGGGGAGAGAAAAAAATGGCCGCTACTGGGTTCACTCTGTTTATTTTGCCCTTTTTCCGCATTTGCCTCTGTATAGCCTGTAGGATGATGGGATATATCCGGTCCTCCGAGGTGTAAACTGAACGTGAAGAAAACGAACTAGAAGTGTTTTCCTTGCATTCGTTGGGATTTGAACACCAAGAAAAAGCTGCATGCAACGTTCTTTTTTTTTTTTACCCCGTATAACCGCGCAGCTGGACAAACGCACGTCACCAAAGCCCGTGTGAACTCTCTCACTCACTCCTTTTTTTAAGTCTTGGCCAATTCCTCCCCGTCGCTAGGGGCTCCCATGTGTAGAAAACCCTCCGCGCTTCATCCGCGCTCACCGGACACTACGAACGGCAGAAAACCGCTCGCTTTTAACGCCCGATTAGAGGTGTTTAATGTAAATTGCTCCCATACCTTGGAGGACTTGGGGCGCGCGGGCTTTTTCCTGCAAACGCTTCTGTAACCTCCATTGCGCGAGCGACTGTGTATCTGTGTGTATTTGTGCATCTTGTGGTCGCGCGCCTCAATAACGTGCGCAGCCCAACTAATCGATAACGGCATTCGTTGACAACGAATTTCATTATCGATAATTATCGATTTTATCGATTAGTTGTTGCAGCCCTATTTCCAACACTATAATTAGTTTCTGCATAGGAAAACAGTCAAAACGTTTACAAAAGATGTATTAAAGACGTAAACTACAAAATAAACAAACATTAAACCTCACTTTACCTTTAATTATTATTGAGATTTTTTTTTTGCCATATGGAAACAACACCATTAAAAGTACGACAAGTTCCAGATAATCCGAACACATTACCGCTTATTTCTTTTTAAAATTTCCACTGAAAATATTTCCCACTTTTTCTAATTTTCCCATCATTGTTAATCTTCTTTGGACTCATGGTGCTATGTCCTCACTAAGTCTTACACACTTTTTTCACTCACACGAACAGGTTTTGACCGGCTACCGGAGATGTGTGAAAGTGTGTGCTACTGGCTTGATCACTTGTATACTGAAACTGCTTCACATGTCAAAGCAAAATCCGGCCAAAATTCCGGTCTGTCCGACAAAAATTTGCTAGCCTGTGCAGATCAGTCTATTTTTAACTTTAACCTTTTAACTGCCACCTTGCGCCTCCAGGCACCACCTGGGTTTGATTCTGTGTGCATGGAGTTTACATGTTCTCCCCGTGCTTGGTGGGTTTCCAATGGGTATTTCGGTTTCCTCCCACAGTCCAAAGACATGCAATGAGATTAGTTGGTGTTTCCAGATTTCCTGTAGTGTGTGAATGGTGTGTGAATGTTGATCGGAGGTTCTACTGTACCATGGTTGTACAACATGGGAATAAATACAATGGTCACAATTGGCCTCCACTAGTTGGACTACAGAGGTTCCTGGATGGATGGATGGATGAAACCCTTTAACTATTTCTACAAACTCTTTCTTTCCTAAGAAGTACTATAGAGTTGACATGACTCAACTTCCAGATAACCTGACCTGGATGACTGAGAATAATGAATATACAGTGGTGTGAAAAACTATTTGCCCCCTTCCTGATTTCTTATTCTTTTGCATGTTTGTCACACTTAAATGTTTCTGCTCATCAAAAACCGTTAACTATTAGTCAAAGATAACATAATTGAACACAAAATGCAGTTTTTACATGAAGGTTTACGTTATTAAGGGAGAAAAAAAACTCCACATCTACATGGCCCTGTGTGAAAAAGTGATTGCCCCCCTTGTTAAAAAATAACTTACTGTAACTGTGGTTTATCACACCTGAGTTCAATTTCTGTAGTCACCCCCAGGCCTGATTACTGCCACACCTGTTTCAATCAAGAAATCACTTAAATAGGAGCTACCTGACACAGAGAAATAGACCAAAAGCACCTCAAAAGCTAGACATCATGCTAAGATCCAAAGAAATTCAGGAACAAATGAGAACAAAAGTAATTGAGATCTATCAGTCTGGTAAAGGTTATAAAGCCATTTCTAAAGCTTTGGGACTCCAGCGAACCACAGTGAGAGCCATTATCCACAAATGGCAAAAACATGGAACAGTGGTGAACCTTCCCAGGAGTGGCCGGCCGACTGAAATTACCCCAAGAGCGCAGAGACGACTCATCCGAGAGGCCACAAAAGACCCCAGGACAACATCTAAAGAACTGCAGGCCTCACTTGCCTCAATTAAGGTCAGTGTTCACGATTCCACCATAAGAAAGAGACTGGGCAAAAACGGCCTGCATGGCAGATTTCCAAGGCGAAACCACTTTTAAGCAAAAAGAACATTAAGGCTCGTCTCAATTTTGCTAAAAAACATCTCAATGATTGCCAAGACTTTTGGGTAAATACCTTGTGGACCGACGAGACAAAAGTTGAACTTTTTGGAAGGTGCGTGTCTCACAGCATTGAGCAAGTAACACAGCATTTCAGAAAAGGAACATCATACCAACAGTAAAATATGGTGGTGGTAGTGTGATGGTCTGGGGTTGTTTTGCTGCTTCAGGACCTGGAAGGCTTGCTGTGATAGATGGAACCATGAATTCTACTGTCTACCAAAAAATCCTGAAGGAGAATGTCTGGCCATCTGTTCGTCAACTCAAGCTGAAGCGATCTTGGGTGCTGCAGCAGGACAATGACCCAAAACACACCAGCAAATCCACCTCTGAATGGCTGAAGAAAAACAAAATGAAGACTTTGGAGTGGCCTAGTCAAAGTCCTGACCTGAATCCTATTGAGATGTTGTGGCATGACCTTAAAAAGGCGGTTCATGCTAGAAAACCCTCAAATAAAGCTGAATTACAACAATTCTGCAAAAATGAGTGGACCAAAATTCCTCCAGAGCGCTGTAAAAGACTCGTTGCAAGTTATCGCAAACGCTTGATTGCAGTTATTGCTGCTAAGGGTGGCCCAAACAGTTATTAGGTTCAGGGGGTAATTACTTTTTCACACAGGGCCATGTAGGTTTGGATTTTTTTTCTCCCTAAATAATAAAACCCCTCATTTAAAAACTGCATTTTGTGTTTACTTGTGTTATCTTTGACTAATAGTTAAATGTGTTTGATGATCAGAAACATTTTGTGTGACAAACATGCAAAAGAATAAGAAATCAGGAGGGGGGCAAATAGTTTTTCACACCACTGTAATAATGTCATTGTTTTATTACTTTGTCATGCTGTTATAGAAAAATAATCAATGACGGTGTAGTTTGATGAAGTGTTACTTTTACTACCCTGAAGGTGGCTGTTATATATAACAACACATCTCTGATCTATTCCTTTATATACCCCAGCAATTTGACCACATTTGTAATATGTATTAATAAAAGGAACATACGTTTTAGCCACATGTAGTGTTGTACAACGTCCTGGAAACAAGTTAGTTCCTGTTCTCTCTTGCCTTATAGTGGGTATAAATAGTTGTTCTCTCATAAGCTTTTTTTTTTTTTCTCTTTCTTCCAGTCATGTCATACAGTATAAGGTACTAAGCAGCTGCTCAAAACCTCCTTCATTGTAAATATTTTCTTCATTTGGACACTTACTGGTGCAAACTGTGACTTCTTTTGTAAGTGTTAACTAAATAACTCCTTAAGGAAAACTTCATCACACCCACAATTACACACGTTTATGTGTAAATCAAATACCAGGTAAGATCATTAGGGATCTGAACAAAACTGTGAATGTAATGTGTGGAACTATTGGCTTTGAAAAGCAAGACCTCCTGTTCTAATAATCTCTCTCTCTCTCTCTCTCTCTCTCAGGTCGTCTTTGGAACTTGTTCGTTTCTGGCAGAAATGGATTAGCCGAGAGAGAGCGAGACCTATTTTCCCTCCACACTCTTTACTCTTCTCTTTATTTAGTTATTTCTGCTCCTCGCTACCTCACGATGGCCTCATGCTCTCCAGCTGTGCGTTTTTGCCAGAAGCTGAACAGGCTGAAGACGTTAGAGGATGATATGATGGCGACGTCCTTGAGGCGCTGTCTCTCCACGCTGGACTTGGCGCTGCTCGGCGTGGGTGCGATGGTCGGATCGGGTCTCTACGTCCTCACTGGAGCCGTTGCCAAGGACTTGGCGGGACCGGCCGTTGTGATTTCGTTCCTGGTGGCGGGCGTGGCGTCTCTCATGGCCGCTCTGTGCTATGCTGAGTTTGGCGCCCGTGTCCCCAAGACGGGCTCCGCCTACATGTTCACGTACGTCTCTGTGGGTGAGATCTGGGCGTTTCTGATCGGCTGGAATGTCGTTCTGGAGTATATGATCGGAGGTGCGGCAGTGGCTCGCGCCTGGAGCGGCTACCTGGACTCCATCTTTGACCACCGCATCCGGAATTTTACAGAAAGTCACGTGATGCGCTGGGACGCACCTTTCCTCGCCACGTATCCAGACTTCCTGGCAGCAGGAATACTGGTCATTGCATCTTTCTTCATTTCATTCGGTGTCCGTGTCTCATCCTGGTTAAATCACATCTTCTCTACGATCAGCATGTTAGTCATTGCCTTCATCCTGGTCTTTGGATTTGTTTTGGCTGATCCCGAAAATTGGAGCGCACGCAAAGGAGGTTTTGCCCCTTTTGGTTTTTCGGGCATCATGGCAGGAACGGCCACCTGTTTTTACGCGTTTGTAGGCTTCGATGTTATAGCTGCATCCAGCGAAGAGGCACGTGACCCTCGGAAGGCTATTCCCATGGCGACTGCGATCTCGCTAGCCCTGGCAGCAACAGCCTACATCCTGGTTTCGATGGTTCTGACGCTTATGGTCCCATGGAACACACTCGATCCAAACTCTGCGCTCTCAGATGCCTTCTTCAGACGCGGGTACAGCTGGGCCGGCCTTATCGTGGCTGTGGGATCCATCTGCGGTGTGTATAACAGTGTGTGTGTTTGTGCTTAGGTCTATCTGTCACTCCATATGCCAGAGGGAATGTTTTCTAACAAACCCAGTATGATGACATATTATTGATGTGATTCACTTTGTTTTTAATATCTACGATTTATATATATATTCTTTTAAATACTGTTTTTATCTGAGATGTTTTATCATTTCTCTTCAGCTATGAACACAGTGCTGCTCAGCAACCTCTTCTCTCTGCCTCGCATCATCTACGCCATGGCTGAGGACGGCCTCTTCTTCTCCGTCTTCTCACGCGTCAATCCCGTCACCAAAGTGCCCGTCATTGCCATCCTGGTCTTCGGCAGCCTCATGGCCTTCCTGGCGCTCATCTTCGACCTGGAGGCTCTTGTCCAGTTCCTTTCCATCGGCACGCTGCTAGCGTACACCTTCGTAGCTGCGAGCGTTATCGTTTTGCGCTTTCAGCCTGAGAAAACTTGCAGTGCTAAGAAAGATGCCTCATTGCCCTCTCCTGGTCAACAGAGCAACTCTGGCACAGAGCTCAAGGAGGTATGGAACTAGAAGCTATCCTAGATCATCCTAAAGAATTATTTTTATTAACACCAAGGCAATATTGTTTTAAGTTAAAATGACACAGACACTATATATATATATATATATATATATATATATATATATATATATATATATATATATATATATATATATATATATCGCTTTTGTCAAACAGGACAGCGGCGAGCTGAAGGAGTACGAGTCGTTTTCAGATAAACTACGCCTGGTGGAGAGGCAGAAGTCCCCGGGTGCACTCCGTGCCCGTTGGGAGCCGTACCTGGGTACTATATTGGGAGACTGGGCGCCGGGCGAGGTGGTGGCGTTCAGCGTGTTGGCGCTGATGGTGAGTGCCGTGTCACTCAGCGCAGTCGTGGTTTTTGGACAAAGCTACCTGCAGCTGCCTACCTGGAGCTTCGTCCTGTTGGTGGTCATCTTCAGCCTGGCGTTCATCCTTAGCATCATCATCATCTCCTTACATGAGCAGCAGAGGAACACCAAGACCTTCCAGGTGAGAAACCGTATCAGTTTATTATAAGGTGTAAATGCTTTAGGCAGTCAGCAGTTTGATCACAATATAGATGTAATGAATATTTCTGGAGCTGGGTTTAAAGGGGTGTAACTGTCCGCCTCTCTGGTTGCTTTCTGCTTTCATGCTGTTGGTCAGTATGATCCTAGAGAATTATAAATCTAAGTATTATTCCTATTATTTTAATTGCAATTTTAGCACAGTGCCGTGACAATGATAACTGCTTGAAAGAATAAAAGTAATTATGTTGTTGTGATGTCGAGTTGAGGAGACCTTATTTTCAACTTTTGCGTGATGAGGTTTAGTCAAACAAATGCTACTGAGTAGATCAGATAAAAGTGCAACCATAGTTTGGCAAAAAAAAGTCCCTCTTGCCTTCTGGAGATATTGCTATATTGTCCATTCTTCATAGTATATAGTATATTTCCGTCAGGAGCATGTGTCATATCTAATGATTATCCCACTGAGTAGGTGAATATACAGTGGTGTGAAAAACTATTTGCCCCCTTCCTGATTACTTATTCTTTTGCATGTTTGTCACACTTAAATGTTTCTGCTCATCAAAAACCGTTAACTATTAGTCAAAGATAACATAATTGAACACAAAATGCAGTTTTTAAATGAAGGTTTACGTTATTAAGGGAGAAAAAAAACTCTAAATGTACATGGCCCTGTGTGAAAAAGTGATTGCCCCCCTTGTTAAAAAATACCTTAACTGTGGTTTATCACACCTGAGTTCAATTTCTGTAGTCAACCCCAGGCCTGATTACTGCCACACATGTTTCAATCAAGAAATCACTTAAATAGGAGCTACCTGACACAGAGAAGTAGACCAAAAGCACCTCAAAAGCTAGACATCATGCCAAGATCCAAAGAAATTCAGGAACAAATGAGAACAAAAGTAATTGAGATCTATCAGTCTGGTAAAGGTTATAAAGCCATTTCTAAAGCTTTGGGACTCCAGCGAACCACAGTGAGAGCCATTATCCACAAATGGCAAAAACATGGAACAGTGGTGAACCTTCCCAGGAGTGGCCGGCCGACCGAAATTACCCCAAGAGCACAGAGACAACACATCCGAGAGGCCACAAAAGACCCCAGGACAACATCTAAAGAACTGCAGGCCTCACTTGCCTCAATTAAGGTCAGTGTTCACGACTCCACCATAAGAAAGAGACTGGGCAAAAATGGCCTGCATGGCAGATTTCCAAGGCGCAAACCATTTAAGCAAAAAGAACATTAAGGCTCGTCTCAATTTTGCTAAAAAAAACATCTCAATGATTGCCAAGACGTTTGGGAAAATACCTTGTGGACCGACGAGACAAAAGTTGAACTTTTTGGAAGGTGCGTGTCCCGTTACATCTGGCGTAAAAGTAACACAGCATTTCAGAAAAAGAACATCATACCAACAGTAAAATATGGTGGTGGTAGTGTGATGGTCTGGGGTTGTTTTGCTGCTTCAGGACCTGGAAGGCTTGCTGTGATAGATGGAACCATGAATTCTACTGTCTACCAAAAAATCCTGAAGGAGAATGTCCGGCCATCTGTTCGCCAACTCGAGCTGAAGCGATCTTGGGTGCTGCAGCAGGACAATGACCCAAAACACACCAGCAAATCCACCTCTGAATGGCTGAAGAAAAACAAAATGAAGACTTTGGAGTGGCCTAGTCAAAGTCCTGACCTGAATCCTATTGAGATGTTGTGGCATGACCTTAAAAAGGCGGTTCATGCTAGAAAACCCTCAAATAAAGCTGAATTACAACAATTCTGCAAAGATGAGTGGGCCAAAATTCCTCCAGAGCGCTGTAAAAGACTCGTTGCAAGTTATCGCAAACGCTTGATTGCAGTTATTGCTGCTAAGGGTGGCCCAACCAGTTATTAGGTTCAGGGGGCAATTACTTTTTCACACAGGGCCATGTAGGTTTGGATTTTTTTTCTCCCTAAATAATAAAACCCTCATTTAAAAACTGCATTTTGTGTTTACTTGTGTTATCTTTGACTAATAGTTAAATGTGTTTGATGATCCGAAACATTTTGTGTGACAAACATGCAAAAGAATAAGAAATCAGGAGGGGGGCAAATAGTTTTTCACACCACTGTACAGTACAGTGAGGTCAATAAGTAAATTAAATAAATTGTTAAAAAATCATACAATGTGATTTCCGGATTTTTCTTTTTAGATTCTGTCTCTCACAGTGGAAATGCACCTACTGTATGCTGAAAATTGTAGACCCTCCATGATTTCTAAGTAAGAGAACTTGCAAAATCACAGGGTGATCAAATACTTATTGACGTCACTGTAGATTTCGAACAAGATTGGGCACAGAATTGCTCCTTGAGGGACACCATATGATGATGATGTTTTACTGTATGTCTGAAGATGTTTGAGTCTAATGTTAAATATTCTTCCCAGCCTGTTAATTAAAATCTAATCTCTGATGTAGGATTAAAGCAGAAAAGCTAAACCAGTGCTCGAGTCAGTTGAATAAAGAGCACTGTGCTGTAAAAGTGGTCTGTAGACGCTATTAAAAACCCAGACTCAGAGACAGCTTCTAAAAAAAAAAAAAAAAAAAAAAGAAGTGGCACACTCCGAATAATGAGTCAGAGTGATGATGTAGAGCGGTTTATCTCCTCCATCAGGAGGAAAGCGTTTCTCCCGCACTAACAAAGAGCAGCATTATAGCTGTGGAGATAAACAACACTAATGGAGCTCTCAGGTCAATATGGAATCTGATTCTCTGAACAAACAGGCTGTTGATTATCAAAGAAGAAAGAGACAGTTTCGGAAACTGAAGTACAGTACTGTGCAAAAGTCTTGAGCCTCAACATTTCTTCATGTTAAATGAAATTAAATGATGTACAGTAGATTAAATTAAAGAAATGGGAAGAAAACTGGTTGGTTATGTCACAACCTCAGCAGTGACCTCATTTCCCCTCTCGTCTGTTCCAACCGCTCAGCATTCAGCATCAGCAGTATAATAATCACTGCCTGATCATCTGTCATCATCTGCACCTGTTTCTCACTGGTTCAGGTCATAAGTTAGAGGGTTTTATGCTTGAATGATTCAGAGGTCACTGTATGGCTCAACAAACAGAACACATTCCTCTCAAACTGCTCAGGTACAGCGACTGGACTGGAAATGTCCTCAATTACTCAGATAAAAAATTTACTTTGACACCTTGGAAGCACACTATGTAGAAATGAGTGGGGGTCAAGACTTTTGCACAGTACTGTATATCTCATTGATTTCAAAGATGATGACAAAGTGTAATTTTTTATTTGAGATCTTCATCATTCTATTCAGATTAGGAATCATGTGGAAAATCTGAATAACTGATTTGAGTGATTTACCAAATGAAAGTTTTTCCAGTTCCACACTTATTCCAAATTCTATTTCTTATTAATTAATTAATGAATAATGTTAATTATTATTAACATGTCTTGCACTGTAATATGTTCAAGATATTCCAGAGAAAATTCAAGCTTGGAAGGAAGCGTGAGAGATTGTTTCTGCATCTGATGATATATACTTGTACACTACCACTCAAAAGTTTGTACACCCCTTCTAACTCCATGGTCGTTCCTGATGTTTATTTCTCCCCACATTATAAATCAATACTGAAGGCGTTTATTATCCAAAATACACAATAATCTCCTCTGAACAGTTGATATTGAGATGTTTATCTGCTACTTCTGCTCTGTAAAGCTCCATAACGGCTCTAATCTGAGGTTCTGTTTGAGGTTAATTGGTGATTTCTGAGGCTGGTGACTCTAAATGAACGTCTCCTCTGCAGCAGAGCTCAGTTTTGGTCTTGTTTTCCTGGGAAGGTTTTCATGAGAGACAGTTTCATCATCATGGAGCTCGATGGGTTTTACAAACACACTCGACACATTACTGTTTTTTGGAATCTCCAGTATTGCTGTAAAACTATTAAAACTGTATTACTGAACAAAAACAAAGAAATTTGCAAGTGACCCCAAACGTTTGAGCGGTAGTGTGTTTATACTGTATGTGTACTGTAGGTATATGAATTGAATAAAGGTTGTTGCTTCTACTTTATCACTACAGATCATATGGTTTGGCTCTCATTTTCGCCCTCTCTCTAGCATTTGTAATTGGAAAGCAACAAACGTGTAGCCACATTATATACAAGGCGAAACGTAAGGCCAGTTCCCCAGAACTTCATTTTAGCATGAAACCAAAACCTGTTGGCTTTGATACATTAGAAGCATTTGACTGAATGTTCATTTACATTTACAAGCTTCTGCTCGACTCCACATTCACAACAGTCCTGTAGCCTTGTTCCTTAGACGTCATGCTCTAATTTTCTTGTTTAAATGTGTGTTCACATTGTCCTTGTTTTACATTGTTGTCTTTATCTACAGTCTGGTGATATGGTGTCATGACAAACTGTCAATATGGCCATATTTTAGAATGTGTATAACTTTTTCTGTTTTTTAAGAAGCTAAATAATTGTTAAATCTGCAGCTTCAGTTGTAATAAAAACCTGATGTGTAATGTGGCCTTACAGTTTAATTAATGACTTGAGTGTTAAACCGCTGTGAATTAAAATATTTTGCATTTTATATCATGACATGTTTTTTCCCCAATATCTCTCACCCTAAACATTATGCTTAATGCTCTTCTCCTCACACAGCTTCGCCTTGATATTACTGAAACCTGAAGCTTTAGAAATGGCTGATAAAATCTAAAACCAGTTCCTGTTGGCTGACTTTTTCTGTGCACATGTCCTTGTGGGTGTGTTTGATTTGAATAGGTTCCCCTGGTACCGTTTGTCCCTGGTGCCAGCATCCTGCTGAATGTGTTCCTCATGATGAAGCTCAGTCCGCTCACCTGGCTCCGGTTCACCATCTGGGTAGCTGCAGGTACACAAACACGAAGACACACAAGGACACACACACACACACATAGAGTAATCTACTTAAACCCTTCTATCCCCCCTGTTCTTTCACTCAGCTGAGTGGTTCCTCCAGGGCTCCACCTGCTACACAAACAGCACAATGACACAAAACACACACACGGGTTCTGCAGCACATGTAGGAGGGTTAAAGGAAAACACGCCATCTTGTACAAACAGTGTAAGAAGGAAGGCTGAGGTGTAAACTCATTACACACCCTGTACGCTCACTGTGTGTCCTAAAATATCAACTGCTTATTTATATATGACCGTATGAGTGAGATCAGATCCTCCTGTGAGATTGAGTCTTGGTGATGATGACCACGACCATGATGTCATCATATCAATATAAAACTCTGGATGTGTTTAAAATAGTTTTCAGTTCACACCAGATTTTTGGTATGAAAGTCACGGCCTATACATTATTCTGCACTTTCTTTACTCTTCTTTAGATGAAAGTTCAGATGTTTGTCACATGGACCTTGCAGCAGAGTGAAATGATTTTTTCGTAAATCCCCGTTAGGAAGCTGGGGTCATCCAGGTTACAGCGCCCCCTAGAGCAGACTGAGTTAAGGGCCTTGCTCAAGGGTTCAACAGTGGTACTGTAGCTTGGAGGTGCTGGGACTCGAACCCCCAACATTCTGATCACTAACCCAGTGCCTTAACCACTTAAGCCACCAGTCTTCTCTCATTTATCCCACATAAGAGAAGATAAACTGTGTCTGTCCCAGACTGGCATTGCATTGGTAATAAATTATTTCTTGTAAATGTTTTTTCCGGGCAAATGGGATTTTGTTGTTCCTGCCTGATAGCAATAACATTAATGACCTACTGTACTGTATGTACGGGATGAGAAGCGTCCTCAGGGACCGGGGTTGATTTCCTCATCACTGTATAATTCAGACAGAGAACTCTGAGGTCATCTGGTTATTTTACTGCCCTGGATAAATTATACGAGACAATTTTGTTCTTGGTTTAACGGTCAGAAAATTGTACCAAGATGTAATGCTAAAAGTAAGGATGGATTCACTCTGAGATTTGTAAACCGAAGCTAAAATATATATAAAAGACTTCAAATGCCCTTAATTTCTAGAGTTGGGTATTGTTCGATACCGGTGCCAAATCGATACTTTTAAAACGGTACCGGTGCCAAAACGGTGCCTGAACCGATACTTTACAAAAGCCACAAAATGATGGTGGACGACTCGAGAATACATTTTTATTGAACAAAAAATACAAAAAATTCTCCCTAGTCAAATTAGCCTTCTTTGCAATGGTAAATGGAGGCCCCTGTTGTAGTGCTACTAGTACAGGCTGGAAAGCCGTAAATATAAACAGAATCCATGCTACATTAGTTTTTTACAAATTGTTTGACTATTTGTTAGCATGAATGCAAGATTTGCATTTTGCTATTAACATTACATTATCCTACTGCTAACCTGCGGAAAGTCTGCTGACGTCATCATAACCGCTGGACTCCGTTTTGCTACAGTTGGTGTGACTGTGACTGAGGATCGTCCACACCGATAGCGCCAGCTGTTGTCCACAAGCTGTCAAACACGGTGCCTCCGTCTGCTTTTAACTTTATTCCGTGTGCTCTCAAGTGTTTCATTACATTTGACGTGTTTCCGTCTTTACACGCAACTGCTGTAAAACATTCGCTGCACGTCACGGTGCAATATAGCCACACTTTTGACCGTTTAGTTTTAAGCATTTTAACGAAAGTTGTTTCATTTATCAAGCTAAGGTATCGGTAGACCAGCTGCTGCCGTCAGAGTGAGTGTAACGTTAGTTACTGCGTTCACGCGCATCTCGGACGGTCTCTCATTTCCTGATGATTTGTGCTTTTAATTTTATTTTATCTAATCTGGATTTGTATTATCAAAGCTTCCCGAAGTTTTCATGATTTTTCTAATTAATGAAATAATTTATTTTTCTGATCATTTCTGACACCCCATGAATGCAGAATTTAAATTTTACTAGCGATCATGTGTGTTGATGAATCTGATGCTTATTACAACTGCGTCATTCAGTCGACAGTTCAGGCATTTAAGTGGCACCGAAATTCATGTTCTGTTTCGGTCCGGTCCGGTATATACCGGTTATACAGGTACCGGTGCCGTATTGGCACTGGTTATATCGGTACCCAACCCTATTAATTTCCTTGTCAGGTGAAGGCGTTGTTGAGCTTTTTTTCTACACTGTATTAGAATGTTGTATGAAGGTCAAAGGTCAACCTCTGTCCCCAGATATTTAACATGCAGTACTGGACCTGCTTATTCTCTCTCTCTCTCTCTCTCTCTCTCTCTCTCTCAGGTTTATTGGTGTATTTTGGTTACGGCATCTGGCACAGTAAAGAAGGCCTGAAGGAACCGCAGTGCGTCTCCGCCCGCTACGTTGTTCTGCCCAGCGGGAGTTTGGTGGAAACCGTGCAGAACGTCCAGCCTGAGGGACACGCACACACACACACTCACACTCCCGCATCAAACACTCCTACGCCAGCCGGCGACGACCCGCAAGCCAACAGATGATCTGTGTCCGAACACGTCTTAAACACGCTAGTTGTGTAGTGTGTGTGTGTGTGTGTGAGAGAGTGTGTGAGTGTGTGTTTTTATGCTTCTCTCCTTTACTGCCACAGTCTGTTCTGCCTTTCTGAGGATCATGACCAGGTTCTAGATTTGGGGTTATTTAAAGAAATATGAAGAGACTCTGTACTGGATGCAAGTGTGTGTGTGTGTGTGTGTGTGTGAGTGAGTGAATGTTCTCTTTGTGTAGTTCTGACTTGTTTGCTTTTGTTGCATCACTTCCTGTGATGACTTTACTACCGAATCATTGGGCCAAAAATACAGCCGGAAAGGAAGCTTCGTTTCCATGAACTGTTCATACGTCAGCGGTTATTAAACTCTAGTTCACCGTCATATGCAGTTTATTACAGCGAGAAAACAACCAAGCAAGATGACATGGTTACTTAAAGTGTCATGTTTACTTTCATTTAGATGAAAAAAAAAAAAAAAGGTTCGCTCTTGACTTTATGTAAATGTACATATCTGTGAAGAGACTCGATATGAGCGCGATCACTTTTAAAACATATTTGTTAAGAAAACTTTAATTTTACGGTACAAGTAAAAGTAATAAGTAATGTCATTATTTTTACTGTAAAAGTAACAACACCCTATACAAGGTGAAAGAGTGTGTGTGTGTGTGTGTGTGTGTGTGTGTGTGTGTGTGTGTGTGTGGTAGCGGATTCGCAGCAGTGGCTGAGCTGCATTAGTGGAAGACCCGTGCACCCGTGCATTTTGCCTTTTATGGAGTTGTGTGGGTGTGGCTAAGAAGCTGTGAATGTGATTGGTTGTTTGCGGCTGATGGCTACATTAAAATACACCCCGACTCTTCCAAGGAAATCAGTTAAGCATTTTTGATTCTGGGTTGAAGATTTAGACGCTTTTTACCTGTTGTTTAAAAAAAAACTTCAATTATTGAAAATAAAAATTTAAACTTTACCTTTTTACTATTCAGCCGAATAAAGACTTTGTGTATATTCACTATGTGGACAAAAGTATTTGTCCAAACTTGTTAATACTTGAATTCAGGTGTTTCAATCAGGCCCCTTATCCCCAGTGAAGGACAATCTTCATGCTTCAGCACCAAGACATCATGGACAATGTTACTGTAGGCTTCCAACTTTGTGTTAACAGTTTGGCCCTTTACTATTCCAACATGACTCCGCCCCTGTGCACAAAGCTTCTTCTTTGTCTTTCGTCTGTTCCCTTTCAGGGGTCGCCACAGTGAATCATGTGCCTCCATCTAACCCTATCCTCTGCATCCTCTTCTCTCACACCAACTAACTTCATGTCCTCTCTCACTGCATCCATAAATCTCCTCTTTGGTCTTCCTCTAGACCTCCTGCCTGGCAGTTCCAACCTCAGCATCCTTCTACCGATATATTCACAATCTCTCCTCTGAACATGTCCAAACCACCTCAATCTGGCCTCTCTGACTTTATCTCCAAAACATCTAACATGGGTTGTCCCTCTGGTGAACTCATTCTTGATCCTATCCATCCTTGTCACTCCCAAAGAGAACCTCAACATCTTCAGCTCTGCTACCTCCAGCTCTGCCTCCTGTCTTTTCTTCAGTGCCACTGTCTCTAAGCCGTAGCGCATCACTGGTCTCACCACTGTCCTGTAAAGCAAGGACTATAAAGACACGGTTTGATGAGTTCGGTGTTGAAAAACTCGAGCGGCCCGAACACAGAGCCCTGACCTCAACCCCATCGAGCACCTTTGGGATGAACTGGAACGGAGATTGCGAGCCAGACCTTCTCGTTCGACATCAGTGTCTGACCTCATGAACGCTCTCCAGAACAAATGGACATGAATTTCCACAGAAACATTCCAACATCTTAGTGGACGGCCTTCAAAGAAGAATGGATGCTGCAAAGACTCCATATTGAAGTTTATGTATTTGGATACAATGTTATTGAAGGTTTGACCAAATACTTTTGTCCATCCAGTGTAGCTATAGGACAGCACACGTTTAAAGTCAAAGTCATAAAACTTTGCACATTGTTATTGCAGTGAGTTGATTTTTGGACAAATCACCCCTTAAGCATCTCCTTAATTGACTACATTTATTCCTTTGATTTGAAGTCAGTACTGATGTGAATGTTTGTTTAAACTCCAGAAAGCTGATCAGATGAACAGTTCATGGTAATGAGATTATTTTTGTTTGTTTGTTCAATTCATTTCATTGCCTTATTGTGGTTTTCCCCACCTGCCATGTCATTAGCCTAGCCTGTTAGCTGTGATGTGAAGCCACCAGTGTGGAGGTCTGGGTGAAACTCCTGAGACGTTCATGTGCAGTGCTCAGAATTGCAAGCAAATGCGAATGTAGCATCAGTTTATTTCTAGCTGCTCCCAGAGGTGTTCATGAAGTATTTAAGGTGCTTGGAGTGTGTTTGGAGTGTCCAGTGTGTGATCCCGGTTGGATGTGTGTGTTCCTGTTGGAGTGGACCTTAGAGATGATGATTAGCACTTTCTTTGACACTGTGTTTGGTTTATTCTTGAAGGATTAGAGGTTTGTTAAGCAAGGACAATCATTGATGCTCTCACACACACACACTCACACACACACACACACACACACACACACACACACACACACACACACACACACACACACACGTATACACACTCGGTAGTTTTTGTTTTGCTATAATCAAACGTCTTCACACAATGTCAGTGATTATTTTTTTCCTCCCACAGACTCGGACCTCATATATTTGAACCACGATTCTGCTGTATTTATTTCTCTTCCTCGTTGTTATTATTATTATTATTATTATTATTATTATTAATAATATGCATATTTATTTAAATGTACCCATTTTGAAGTCCAGTCTGATTTCTGAGCTGTATGTGACAATTCTTTTTAAGGCAGCTTACTGTAAGTGTCAGGACCAAAGGTTAATATGCAGCAGTGTTACACTGGGCTGAGCTCCATTATACAGCTCTACACACACACACACACACACACACACACACTCGCACAAACTTCCACAATGTAAAAATGTTCAGTCATTTGAATATTAATGAGATCATAAAGTTATCCTGCCAGAATTTACTTAAATGTATGACGTTAAAGTGGCTAAAATAAATACGACAAAAAAATCATAAGCGAAGAAAACAATAGTTTTTTTGTTATCTGTAATATTTCATGTTTTTACAAACATACCCTGGTACTGATATTGAACTAGTAACTCGTCTTTACACTAAACGTCTTGTCGTTGTTTTCCTAAAGCGTCCAGCACATGGTGAGGTCCAATCCTTCCTGTTAACTTATATACTGTATACAGTACAGTACCGCGCGTTCCCTATAAAGCACATGGTGAGGTCCGATCCTTCCTGTTAACTATATACCGCACGTTCCTTATAACTGTTATAATATACAGTAATGAGGCTGTAGATGTACAAAAATCTAAATCATGTGCGTTTGGCCTGAGGGGACATTTGGTTTTGAACCAAAGTAGACAATTTTGAATTTTATGAATTATATTCATAAAATAAAGTAAATTCAGAATTTACATATTATTAGACCTGAGGTAGGAGAATAAAACTGGACTATCAGGTCTTTATTTTCTTTACTCTGACGATCCTTGTAATGTAAATGTCATTAGATAAGCACAACTCCATTAAGCTCCTGTCTCTCTCTCTCTCTCTCTCTCTCTCTCTGTGTCTCTCTCTCTCTCTCTCTCTCTCTCTCTCTCTCTGTGTCTCTCTCTCTGTGTGTCTCTCTCTCTCTCTCTCTGTGTCTCTCTCTCTGTGTGTCTCTCTCTCTCTCTCTCTCTCTCTCTCTCTCTGTGTGTCTCTCTCTCTCTCTCTCTCTCTCTCTCTCTGTGTCTCTCTCTCTGTGTCTCTCTCTCTCTTTCTCTCTCTCTCTCTCTCTCTCTCTCTGTGTCTCTCTCTCTGTGTGTCTCTCTCTCTGTGTCTCTCTCTCTCTCTCTCTCTGTCTCTCTGCCAGTTTCCGAACAGGGATTAAACACAAATGCTTCTCTAGACGTGTCATGTGATAAGCACAGATTTTGTGACCTTTTCTCTCTCTTTGGCTTTCACACACATGCTCTTGTAATATGAGAGAGAGAGAGAGAGAGGACATTCATGTTTTTAGGTCATGTGGAATAAAATGTAATTAGGAAAAGGATTTGAAATCGGATTTACTCTGTCTGGTCACTAGGAATGTTTCTCACACACACACACACACACACACACACACACACACACACACACACACACACACATACACACACTGAATAATATCGGTAGAGATCCTCAATCTGTGTAAATGCTGATTTGTTTCTGCCCCGGGTACTGATCACAAATTTAATAAGCTAAAGGTTTTCACCATTTTTCGATGCTACACCTGAATTCTACGAGGCTGTTAGTAGGGACGGATTAAAATCTGTAAAAGTGCTGCAGTTCTGTCTTTTTGTATTATCTAGTCTATTACTGTACATATCCTCACTCGAAGCTCTAACAAGATTATTAAAGTAATTGGACATGTAAACAATAATACACGTTATTTAAACAAGATTAAAGGTCAGATAAGGTGTGTGTGTGTGTGTGTGTGTGTGTGTCTACCCATCACAGTTCACAGCTACACAGAAGAATAACTAATTTCCACACAAACCCCCCTGTTTAAATCTTTATCACTGGTCACTTTGTACTGCAGTGAGCACATTAACACTATACTGTATATACTGTATTTCCCATGTTGCACTGCTGCATATAAACACACAGAACAATGAAGAACTATTTATTAAATGTTAACACAGTGCTTGTTTGTTATTAAAGAATGCTGGATATTATTTGTACACCATGGTGATGAGACGTTCAGGTGCTCGACTCCTACGGTACGAGATCTGGTGTTTCTCTTCCCCAGGCTGCTGTACAGTAGCACACAGCGCTCCTTTAATCTCACGAGCTTTATTGTGTTTCCTTCCTTCCTTTTTCACTTGAACTGCTACTGTACTGTACTGTATATCCTCTGATCTGCTGATTAAATGATTGCACTGCTCGTTAAGTGATACGATTGTAAAGGTAGAGTTTATATAACTATCCTGACCCTCGTTTTAAAGGCAAGAAAAGGCACAAACACATGCATCTTCTGTATGATTCTGGTTTATACATTTACTATGCGGTTCTGCATTTTATTTATACAAGCTTCCACTTTGCTCAGATTTTAGTCAGTAGCTATGTTTACATGGATCCCAATATTCCACTAATGATGGGAGTAAAATCCCAATGAGAATAAAATTGCTAGGTAAAATCAATTACACACCTCAGTCTGGCCCGATCCAAATAGGAGGGGGGTGTAGACCTGTGCTGATCTGCTCAATAGATACGTAAATATTGGTCTGGAAATATGTAATCTGTTTGACTCCTCATTTGCTGAAATAAATATAAATAAGGAAAGTACTGTAAGTAAGTGACTTTTATCAGTTTTTTTAAAGTAAGGTCTTGTTCACACGGGCGTTAAATGTTTGGATAAACGAACGAGCTCTGAACGTCCTATACGTTTATGCTGCGTTTTGTAGCGCCGCTCGATTGACTTCTACACTGGCGTTCGTTTGTCTCTGTCTAACGACAGCCTGCAGCCCAAATTGTAGTTTGTGTGGTTAACCTGTGGGGGGCAGTGTGTCGGGAACTGGATATGAAAACCCTTGCCATTTTATTTGAGGTGCCTCCTTTTAATATGGACCACTTTGGGATATATCCGGTCCTCCGAAGCGTAAAATGAACGTGAAGAAAACGGACTAGACGCGGTTTCCTTGCGTTTGTTGGAATTTGAACGCCAAGAAAAAGCTGCATGCCACATTTTTTTAACCCCGTACAAACACCCAGCCGGACAAACGCACGTGACCAAAGCGCGTGTGAACACCGTCATTGACTCCTATGTGTAGAAAACCCTCTGCGCTTCATCTGTGGTCACCGGACGCTACGAATGGCAGAAAAACGCTCGATTTTAACGCCCGTGTGAACAAGGCCTAAATATCGCCGTTTTCTAGATATGGAATCACAAAGTGTTTTACGAGATAAGTTCAAGGAGACACATTGGAAAAACAAACACAGAGTACTTTTAAATATGTATCTGTTTATTAAGATAAAATCAAAAAGTAGTGTGCAGTCTAAAAAGATAAGTCTTAAAAGGCCAAAGGCTTTAATTAAGTGTCGGAGCAACAACTTCAACAGTACCGTTCCCTCTGATCCGAGGATCTCCGAGATTTACTCATAACATGCGGAGGCTCATTATTGTACACAAGAGCCTGACCATGCAAAGCCCTATATATCTAATTCCTAACATTGTAAATTAAATTCTAAACTTAATAAGGAGACGGTAAAGAGATTACAACAGGATTTTACTTCTATTCTTTCTGTGCATGTTTGCTTCACGTACTTGTAACATCATTACAATATAATAATTTAGTTTCCATTCCTGATCTATAAATATTCCCAGAGGCCCCACACCTCCTGACTCTCCTGTCTTTCCTTCAGTCTTTCATCCACCGCGTCTCTGACTGAGGAAGGAGGTCTGCATCTAACTAATTAAAGATGAGATTGAATTCTTGTAAACAATCGTTAAGAAAAAAATTAACTTAACCGCAGAATTGGAGAAACATTTTTTTTCTTTTTCTTATATTTCTAGCTGAATAAACGACTTTTAATATTTAAAATTATTATTCTTATTCTGATTAAACACTTGAACATCTTATGAGATCAGCATCTTTACAAAAAGTTAAGATGGAATCTCTAATCAGGATGATTTAATTTGGACCAAAGAAACCGTGTCCATGTAAACGTAGCTGATGTGGTAAGACATGTCTGGTGTCCAAATGTGTTCTTTACGTTTCTACTGAAGATAAAAGTGTGACATGGTTTAAAAAATAATAACAGAAGACTATCTCACCCAAACTTCATTCCATAAGAATATGTGTGCTTTAAATTAAATTGAGATACATAAACTCATTCTTAAATGTGGAGCTTGTAATTTATTAAAACAAACAAACAGAAAAGACATATTTCGAAGATATTTAATACGGCACTATATTTACACATTATCTCTCTAAATCATTAAAGCTTTTTTTTGCACTTTACCTCTATGACTGCAAAACGCTTTAAAAATGGAAAACCACCTCTATTAATTAATTTATAAACAAAAAAATAAATAATAGCAATGTTAATAGTCTACAAGGCGTGTTCATGTCAAACCGGGACTTTTGACTGTGCAGACTAACAGAACACAGTTAAGAGTAAAAACTCTTTTATTTCTCTATACTATATAATCACCTGCTATATACTGTACAGTAAATGCACTTATCCCAGTGTTTCCGGGGGCTGTGATTGAACTGCCGGCTTCACATCTGAAACTCTGGCCTTCCAGAAACATCTTTAATGGCCCAAACATATGGAAATGGCTTGGAGTGAGAACAGGACTGTACAGGGTATGTTGGAGGTATTATTTACATTAATTTGAACTTATAGCCATAATTCCGTCTTTAAATGTCAAACTCTGGGTCTGACGCGGTCTTTGTGGGCGGAACCTGGTTGACTTAGAAAAGACAAATGGGTACAGTATATCGGTATGGTTTTGGGCGAGATAGTCTTCAATAGCTGGGTGACTCTTATCTATGATGATAAATAAAATAAATGTGTCTTGGCTTATTGATTATATTTGAGATAAAGGGAATGCTGTGTACTGTACATTTTTTCCCCTAAACAATCGCTGATGTAATAGACATTATAATGACGGTTAAAGAGGAGCTTTTATTTATATTTCCTGTCTGCATTTAATTTACTGTAAAGAACATCAGGCCTGCTGCTAATTGTTTCCAGTCTACACTGATATCTTTCCTGCATGCTAAATGCTGCAACTCTGAACATACGGTGCCACATTCTTAATGTTGCTGGACATTAGGAGCCAGACATAGACATCAAGTCCATCACTGATGTAAACACGCGTATTTGTGTATGTAAATATGCCACAACAATATAACCGATGGCCTTAAAAAAATGCTATTTATACTCGAACCATTCCCGAAGCTGAAAAAAAACTTAGTATGAAAACATTTTTAAAGTCTATACTGCTGTTAGATTTGTATCATCACAGTGGGTTGATTACAGTGTATATAATACTGTATATGTGTTAGAAATACAGTATAATCTACAGATGATCTTTAAAGTTTTCTAAGCACCGAATAACACTTTGTGTCAGTCTGAGTTAAACTTTCTCTTTTTCTGTCTTCCTTTTCATTTCCTCAGATATCTTTTCTTCTTAATATCACGCCTGGCTCTCTAACTGCAGATCACAGAAACTGTTAATGGTTCCATCTTCACCTGCTAACTAGCTAAAGGCTAACTAGCTAAGCGTTACATTGTTTCACTGCAAGTTTTCTGACAGGACTTCTGTCAGCAAAAAAAAAAATGTTTATCTTTGTTGCTTCTTTTCCTCCTGCTTTGTTTATGTGTCTGTTATTAGGTCAGTTTATGAAGAACAGTGTTTTTTTTGTTTAATAAATGTTTTGAGGCAGCACAGAATCTAACCTTGTCGTGTAAATCATCAATTTGAAAGATGCTGAAATGAGCTGTCTGCAACCATCACAGTGGTGTTTTGAAAGGATTTTTGAGGTAAATTCACAAATGCTAGTCAGCAAGCTAATAGAAGCTAACCTTACAGGATTTGGGATCTGAGACAATTTTAATGAAACCTCGGATTGCGAGTGTTCCACAAGACGAGCAACGATTTTTAATAGAATTTTAATAGAATTTTGATTTGGAAAACGAACAAGTCTTGGTATACGAGTACCGAGTATCATGTATCACGCATGAGCTTCTTGTTTTGACGGCGAGCGTCATGTGATCACAACTGAGCCAACGTTTTTTCTCTCTTCTGCGCTGCGGAATTGTGGGTAATCGTCTCCCCTGCTGGGTCTTACTGCGCGTCTGTTACTGGTATAATCAACATCGGTGAACGCATGTGCTCTTTACTACAACACTGTGACCACATGTGTGCTCGTAATACATATTTTATTTTGTGTTTGTACTGTTTAATATAACACACGTGTATGTTATATTAAACAGTGTAAAGCAAAAGAAAGTCTCATTAAAGAGGTTAAAGATTTATTTCCCTGCCCCCCCCTCACTGTATCAGCCTATACAGGTCCTTCTAAAAATAAATTAGCATATTGTGATAAACTTAATTATTTTCTGTAATGTACTGATAAACATTAGACTTTCATATATTTTAGATTCATTACACACAACTTGTCACGTTTCTTCCCCTTACTGTGTCTGTGTCGGCCGTGTGTGCGAGGCATGATCGCAGAGGCGAGCTGACGGTTAACAAAGTCCTTTTATTTTTGAATTCCAAACAAAACATAAAACAAAAACACTCCAACACAAACTAAACTTTCTGTAACGGTTGCTAGACGCCTGACTGGAGTCCAGCCAGGCTATTTATAACTAAACTTAAACATAATTACCTCGTTAACTTCCCTCGGTTCAGGTGAGCTTCTACGTCACCTGACCGAGGGGCAATCTGGGAACTGAAGTCAAAATGCAACTCAAAACAAACTACAACAGAAAAACTAAAAAACGGGCGTTAGGCGCCCTCTAGTGGTTAACCGTTACATAACCCCCCCTCTAAAAAATGCTCCTCCCGGAGCATCACCGGAGGCCCCAGACACCCACCCCAATGTTCTACCTTACACCTCCTGTCCAGGAGGCTGGGTGACGGGGCTGGAGGCATGCTCTGCGGCTGCTGGGCTGGAAGCGTGTTCGGCGGCTGCAGAGCTGGAAGCATGCTCGGCGGCTGCAGAGCTGGAGAAGTGCTCGGCGGCTGCAGAGCTGGAGAAGTGCTCGGCGGCTGCAGAGCTGGAGACGTGCTCGGCGGCTGCAGAGCTGGAGAGGTGCTCGGCGGCTGCAGAGCTGGGGAGGTGCTCGGCTGCTGTAGAGCTGGAAGCGTGCTCGGCTGCTGCTGAGCTGGAGAAGCGCTCGGCGGCGGCAGGGCTGGAGAAGCGCTCGGCTGCTGCTGAGCTGGAGAAGCGCTCGGGGGCTGCAGAGCTGGAAGCGTGCTCGGCGGTCGATAGCGGCGTTGGAGCGTGCAGTGCGCTCGACGACGGTTCTGGAGCGTGCAGGGCCTTTGATGACGGCTCTGGAGCGTGCAGTGCGTTCGACAGTTCCACGTCGTCCTCCAAGCCGGGAGGCGGCGGCAGAAAAGGTGTGTGGGACAGCGGCTGCTGGCATGCTAGCTCGCTATCTTCAAAACCGGGGAGCGGCATCGGAGCTTGCATCGTGCTCAACAGCGGCGTTGGAGCGTGCTCGGCGCTCGACTGCAGCGTTGGAGCGTTCAATGCGCTCGTCTGCGGCGTCGGAGCGTACTCGGTGCTCGATAGCGGTGTTGGAGCGTGCCGGGCGCTCGACGACGGCTCTGGAGCGTGCAGTGCGCTCGACGACGACTCAGGAACGTGCAGTGCCTTTGACTGCGGCTCTGGAGCATGCAGTGGGCTCGACGGCGGTTCGGGAGTGTGCAGTGCGTTCGACAGTTCCACGTCGTCCTCCACGCCAGGAGGCGGCGGCAGAACAGGTGCGGGGGACAGCGGCTGCTGGCATGCTAGCTCGCTACCTTCAAAACCGGGAAGTGGCGTAGGAACATGTGCGTGGGACAGCGGCTGCTGACATGCTAGCTCGCTGTCCTCGAAGCCGGGAGGTGGCGTTGGAGCGTGCACGGCGCTCTCCTGCAGCGTTGGAGCGTGCACGGCGCTCTCCTGCAGCGTTGGAGCGTGCACGGCGCTCTCCTGCAGCGTTGGAGCGTGCACGGCGCTCTCCTGCAGCGTTGGAGCGTGCACGGCGCTCTCCTGCAGCGTTGGAGCGTGCACGGCGCTCTCCTGCAGCGTTGGAGCGTGCACGGCGCTCTCCTGCAGCGTTGGAGCGTGCACGGCGCTCTCCTGCAGCGTTGGAGCGTGCACGGCGCTCTCCTGCAGCGTTGGAGCGTGCACGGCGCTCTCCTGCAGCGTTGGAGCGTGCACGGCGCTCTCCTGCAGCGTTGGAGCGTGCACGGCGCTCTCCTGCAGCGTTGGAGCGTGCACGGCGCTCTCCTGCAGCGTTGGAGCGTGCACGGCGCTCTCCTGCAGCGTTGGAGCGTGCACGGCGCTCTCCTGCAGCGTTGGAGCGTGCACGGCGCTCTCCTGCAGCGTTGGAGCGTGCACGGCGCTCTCCTGCAGCGTTGGAGCGTGCACGGCGCTCGACTGCAGCGTTGGAGCGTGCACGGCGCTCGACTGCAGCGTGGGAGCGTGCACGGGGCTCGACTGCAGCGTGGGAGCGTGTACGGAGCTCGCCTGCAGCGCTGGAGCGTGCACGGCGCTCTCCTGCAGCGTTGGAGCGTGCACGGCGCTCTCCTGCAGCGTTGGAGCGTGCACGGCGCTCTCCTGCAGCGTTGGGGCGTGCACGGCGCTCTCCTGCAGCGTTGGGGCGTGCACGGCGCTCTCCTGCAGCGTTGGAGCGTGCACGGCGCTCTCCTGCAGCGTTGGAGCGTGGACGGCGCTCTCCTGCAGCGTTGGGGCGTGCACGGCGCTCTCCTGCAGCGTTGGAGCGTGCACGGCGCTCTCCTGCAGCGTGGGAGCGTGCACGGCGCTCTCCTGCAGCGTTGGAGCGTCATCCTCAACGCCGGAAGGCTGCAGTAGAGTGGATATTTGGTGCCGCGGCTGCTGACACGCTGGCGCGCTGTTCTTGAACCCTGGGGGAGGCAGAAGGATAACGCTCTCCTCTCCGTGCAGACACGGCGCGACGTCTTCCTCCTCGACAGACTCAGGCAGTGGCCGGGGGGTGAGCGCATCGTCCAGACCCGGGAGGGGGATCGCTTCCGGGGCTACAGACTGGTTCTCCCGAATCTGGACGAACTGCAGTTGGAGCTGCAGCACCTGCTCGCGCAGGTCACGAATGCGCTCCTGGTTGGACTCCGCCCACTGCCTGTAGAAGTCTGCCTCGTCGCCATGCTGCAGCGGCGTCCAGTCCTCCAGGCTCAGCTCCGGTGTGCTGTCCGCGCCACCTTCAGGCAGTGGCCGTGGGAGGAGTGCATCGTCCAGATTCAAGAGAGAGATCGCTTCCGGGACTACAGCTTGGTTCTCCTGAACCTGGACGAACTGCAGTTGGAGCTGCAGCACCTGCTCGCGCAGGTCATGAATGCACTCCTCGTTGTGTTCCGCCCACTGCCTACAGAATCCTCCCGTCTCTCCCTCGGCTGCCACACCTCGCGGCGGTGTGCGCCGGACGACGGGTCCGCAGCCTTCCCAGCTTCGCCTTGCCAGTCTCTCTCTAGCTGTCGTGCTGTCCTCCCATGAGCTCGCTGGCTCGCTGTGCTCAATGTTTCTCCACCCTTGCCAAACTTCTACTTCGCCGGGTTCCTCGCTAGCCCGCAGCAGTTCCGCCAGCTCGTTGGAGACGATGATTTCTCCTCCTAAGTAACTCCTTAGGAGGGGATCCTCCGCCATGCCTCTTGGTGGGTCTAGCAATCTGTCACGTTTCTTCCCCTTACTGTGTCTGTGTCGGCCGTGTGTGCGAGGCATGATCGCAGAGGCGAGCTGACGGTTAACAAAGTCCTTTTATTTTTGAATTCCAAACAAAACATAAAACAAAAACACTCCAACACAAACTAAACTTTCTGTAACGGTTGCTAGACGCCTGACTGGAGTCCAGCCAGGCTATTTATAACTAAACTTAAACATAATTACCTCGTTAACTTCCCTCGGTTCAGGTGAGCTTCTACGTCACTGACCGAGGGGCAATCTGGGAACTGAAGTCAAAATGCAACTCAAAACAAACTACAACAGAAAAACTCAAAAACGGGCGTTAGGCGCCCTCTAGTGGTTAACCGTTACACAACTGAAGTAGTTCAAGCCTTTTATTGTTTTAATATTGATGATTGTGGCATACAGCTCATGAAAACCCAAAATCCCTATCTCAAAAAATTTGCATATCATGAAAAGGTTCTCTAAACGAGCTATTAACCTAATCATCTGAATCAACTAATTAACTCTAAACACCTGCAAAAGATTCCTGAGGCTTTAAAAACTCCAGCCTGGTTCATTACTCAAAACCGCAATCATGGGTAAGACTGCCGACCTGACTGCTGTCCAGAAGACCATCATTGACACCCTCAAGCAAGAGGGTAAGACACAGAAAGACATTTCTGAATGAATAGGCTGTTCCCAGAGTGCTGTATCAAGGCACCTCAGTGGGAAGTCTGTGGGAAGGAAAAAGTGTGGCAGAAAACGCTGCACAACGAGAAGAGGTGACCGGGCCCTGAGGAAGATTGTGGAGAAGGACCGATTCCAGACCTTGGGGGACCTGCGGAAGCAGTGGACTGAGTCTGTAGAAACATCCAGAGCCACCGTGTACAGGCGTGTGCAGGAAAGGGGCTACAGGTTGCAAATTTTGCATGTCATTGGGAAATCAAGGTTCCAGAGTCTGGAGGAAGACTGGGGAGAGGGAAATGCCAAAATGCCTGAAGTCCAGTGTCAAGTACCCACAGTCAGTGATGGTCTGGGGTGCCATGTCAGTTGCTGGTGTTGGTCCACTGTGTTTTATCAAGGGCAGGGTCAATGCAGCTAGCTATCAGGAGATTTTGGAGCACTTCATGCTTCCATCTGCTGAAAAGCTTTATGGAGATGAAGATTTCATTTTTCAGCACGACCTGGCACCTGCTCACAGTGCCAAAACCACTGCTAAATGGTTTACTGACCATGGTATTACTGTGCTCAACTGGCCTGCCAACTCTCCTGACCTGAACCCCATAGAGAATCTGTGGGATATTGTGAAGAGAAAGTTGAGAGACACAAGACACAAGAATCTGCAAAAGGATTCCCAACCAAGTATTGAGTGCAGAACTGAACATAATTATTTGAAGGTTGACTTTTTTTGTATTAAAAACACTTTTCTTTTATTGGTCGGATGAAATATGCTAATTTTTTGAGATAGGGATTTTGGGTTTTCATGAGCTGTATGCCACAATCATCCATATTAAAACAATAAAAGGCTTAAACTACTTCAGTTTGTGTGTAATGAATCTAAAATATATGAAAGTCTAATGTTTATCAGTACATTACAGAAAATAATCAACTTTATCACAATATGCTAATTTTTTGAGAAGGACCAGTATATTGTCTGTGCGTGCCTTCACACACACACACACACACACTCTCTCTCTCTCTCTCTAATGGAAACACTGCTCTGTCATGATTCTTTTCAAAAGTAAAGTGCAGGTTAATTTGTTTTATTTTTACATTACAGCAGTGATTCTGTTAGTATGCACTCACGCGAGTGTCATTAACGATGTTCCTTATTAATTTTTTTTCCGATAAAAGTAATTCCGTTAATGTGTGTGTGTGTGTGTGAAAAACTCAAATAAGCGAGGAAGAAGGTTTACTGTGTACTTCATACACATACACACATATACACACACAGCGCCTGCGTGCATAAACGGAAACCATTATCTGTCTGGATTAATTTTTTTTTAAAGGTAAAGTGCAGGTTAATTTGTTTTCTTTTTACTTTAGATTTTGTATTAAATATTTTTATGTATTTATTTTTTTGGGCTGTGGAACAAATAATTTGAGTTTCCATTATTTCTTATGGGAAAATTCACTTTGGTTTACGAGTGTTTTGTAACAAATATATATATATATATAGAACATACCATAATATATCATATAACTTTGATACTTCAAAAATTACCATGGTAAAGACCATAGTACTGGTGCTGTGGTAGTGTGCCACTGTACTTTGGTGAATACCATGGTACTTATTGGTTTGCCAAACATTGTCTGCCAAAGTTCAGCAAGTATCTAATATTGTATGGTCGTATATATTGGACCATATAAGATATGTTAGGACACACTACTGGTATTGTATACTACAGGCAGCATATTAAATACCCATTGAAATTTGGTAGCAATTATGGTACCCTTACATTCACCGAAGTTGTGTTTGTTAACCCTTTGATGGTACCATAAAAAGTAAAATGGTATTGCGATTGTGGCGGAGGGCACAATAATCGGGCGTGTAATTTCACTATGAACACCTGTATAAGTTAATGCTGATTATGCCACCCCTTTACAGTAAGGGGAACTAAATGCTGAATCGACTCAGGCACACAAGTCCGTTACCATGAGACATGGAATCAGTATGCAAAATTTTTTTATTAAAATTACATTGACCAGGTACACATTTAAAAGACCAAATAAAAATATAAACTGGATGAACTCAGCGTAGTACCCCACTGATTATGAGGCCACCAAGGCTTACCCGGAGGTGGATAGGCTAGCTGTAAACTAAGTCTTTCTACATCATACACTCATACTGTATATATACAGTGGTGTGAAAAACTATTTGCCCCCTTCCTGATTTCTTATTCTTTTGCATGTTTGTCACACTTAAATGTTTCTGCTCATCAAAAACCGTTAACTATTAGTCAAAGATAACATAATTGATCACAAAATGCAGTTTTTAAATGAAGGTTTACGTTATTAAGGGAGAAAAAAAACTCCAAATCTACATGGCCCTGTGTGAAAAAGTGATTGCCCCCCTTGGTAAAAAATAACTTAACTGTGGTTTATCACACCTGAGTTCAATGTCTGTAGTCACCCCCAGGCCTGATTACTGCTACACCTGTTTCAATCAAGAAATCACTTAAATAGGAGCTACCTGACACAGAGAAGTAGACCAAAAGCACCTCAAAAGCTAGACATCATGCCAAGATCCAAAGAAATTCAGGAACAAATGAGAACAAAAGTAATTGAGATCTATCAGTCTGGTAAAGGTTATAAAGCCATTTCTAAAGCTTTGGGACTCCAGCGAACCACAGTGAGAGCCATTATCCACAAATGGCAAAAACATGGAACAGTGGTGAACCTTCCCAGGAGTGGCCGGCCGACCAAAATTACCCCAAGAGCGCAGAGACAACTCATCCGAGAGGCCACAAAAGACCCCAGGACAACATCTAAAGAACTGCAGGCCTCACTCGCCTCAATTAAGGTCAGTGTTCACGACTCCACCATAAGAAAGAGACTGGGCAAAAACGGCCTGCATGGCAGATTTCCAAGGCGCAAACCACTTTTAAGCAAAAAGAACATTAAGGCTCGTCTCAATTTTTCTAAAAAACATCTCAATGATTGCCAAGACTTTTGGGAAAATACCTTGTGGACCGACGAGACAAAAGTTGAACTTTTTGGAAGGTGCGTGTCCCGTTACATCTGGCGTAAAAGTAACACGGCATTTCAGAAAAAGAACATCATACCAACAGTAAAATATGGTGGTGGTAGTGTGATGGTCTGGGGTTGTTTTGCTGCTTCAGGACATGGAAGGCTTGCTGTGTTAGATGGAACCATGAATTCTACTGTCTACCAATAAATCCTGAAGGAGAATGTCTGGCCATCTGTTCGTCAACTCAAGCTGAAGCGATCTTGGGTGCTGCAGCAGGACAATGACCCAAAACACACCAGCAAATCCACCTCTGAATGGCTGAAGAAAAACAAAATGAAGACTTTGGAGTGGCCTAGTCAAAGTCCTGACCTGAATCCTATTGAGATGTTGTGGCATGACCTTAAAAAGGCGGTTCATGCTAGAAAACCCTCAAATAAAGCTGAATTACAACAATTCTGCAAAGAGGAGTGGGCCAAAATTCCTCCAGAGCGCTGTAGAAGACTCGTTGCAAGTTATCGCAAACGCTTGATTGCAGTTATTGCTGCTAAGGGTGGCCCAACCAGTTATTAGGTTCAGGGGGCAATTACTTTTTCACACAGGGCCATGTAGGTTTGGATTTTTTTTCTCCCTAAATAATAAAACCCCTCATTTAAAAACTGCATTTTGTGTTTACTTGTGTTATCTTTGACTAATAGTTAAATGTGTTTGATGATCAGAAACATTTTGTGTGACAAACATGCAAAAGAATAAGAAATCAGGAAGGGGGCAAATAGTTTTTCACACCACTGTATATATATATATATATATATATATATATATATATATATATATATATATATATATACACACACACACACACACACACACACACACACACACAGTGAGGTAAGTGATCACAACAATCAGACTAAACAAACAACAAAAATCTAAATCAAAGAAATCATACAACCAAAGCAACCAAAACCCAAATACATGTAGACAGAAGCAAGAGAGTAGCAAGGACAAAGTAGCACCACTGTTATCCCATTCTGTATAAAAAGTCGCTCCCAATGAACCAATTTGTCCTGCTAGTGTTGGTCACCGGGCCACTCAAGTCAAACGGTTGCTCACAGTCAAAATCTCTACAGTATACTCAATGGTGACGAACTCAAACCAGTAGGAAATAAACAGGCTGCACAGGTGCTGCTCCTAGACAATAAGTAAATATGGTTAGTTCAAAATGCACAAGTTCCTGCAGCATTAGAACATAGAACGTACATACAGTAGCTATAACATACCTGCTAGAAAAGGACCCACACACCCCAATGGTGGAGCTGGCAATAACGCATCCCAGGTAGCCTGCACACCACCCTGAAGCTGTGAACCAGATTCCAGCTACAACAAACAACGTAGTTAGATAAAATGTACTGTACAAGCTCACTGCAACATTTGCCCAACATCTACACACACCTGCTAATTAGAGACCCACACACCCCAAAAGCGGAGCTGGCAATGACATGTCTCTGGTATCCTGCACACCGCTATGAAGCTGCAAAGGTGCTATTCCAGCTACAACAAACAAACAGTTACTGAAATGCACAACCTCACTACAACATTAGCCAAATGGCTAAACCTACCTGCTAACCACACACACACACACACACACACCAAGGGGGCGGAGCTAGCAGTGACACATCCCAGGTAGCCTAGTTGCAGCCTTTATAAAACCTGTACCAGCTCTGCTAGGCTAATGTTGTACATAATAGGTGGGAACTTACCCACTTGACCACACAAAGATTACGATACAGGACCAGTGTAAGTGCCATCCTACAAGGAAAGGTACCACAGTGATACCAAGTTTTGGGAAGTAAGGAAAAAACATGGTATAGAGGTGACATACAATATAAATATTAACATTATGTTACATAAACATGCAAAATATATTTTTGACAGAACCCTGATACTGTATCTGTTCCATAGTACCATACTGCATCGTAACGCTATACATATTATAGTATGTGTACTGTTATACCGAAGTATGTACCATTACAGAACAATGTATAATAGTACGGTACATGTACTATATCAGAAAATAAATACCATGGTAATGTCAAAAATACTATGGTAATGTACATCCATCAGACTCCCAAATTTCATATTGTGGGCTAGCTCAGTTACATTAGACAATTTCACAGGTTTTACAAACCCATTATTATAGTAAAGTCTATAACAGAATTTGGGCGCTCAAAATGTTTAGAGATTACACATCCTTTTTTAAAGATTTTGTTTACCTTACGTTTTGTAAAACGGGTATATAATGATAAACTTACGGCATATTTAAGCCATATTTGCTGAAGACGTTGGTGCAGAATTAGAATATATATACAGTACCTGGCTGGACCTGATCTAGAACTTTTCTTTCAGCAGCCACCATACCGTAATGTTCTCTCCCCCGAACCTGACACCGATGTGGAACAGCGAAGAGATCAGATAACAGAAAACACAGCATGAACATATGGCAGCTTGTTGGAAAGCATTAGGCTTGTTAATGACATGATAATGAAAGTCATTTAAATTAGTATATAAGGCTTTGATGGATAAGGGGAACAAAAGTTTTTTTTTCTCCTAAAAGTAGCTTCCTACAGTAGCTAATCCTAAACATCTAGCTCATGTCCAATCTTTCATGATAGCTAGACAGACAATACATACAAGTCTATTAACCTAATAGAGTTCATGAGAGGATAATTAAGTCATAATTAGGATTTATTTTGTTCTTTATTTTATTTCTTAGAAGCAGATGCTGGAGAGAGAGAGAGAGAGAGAGATTTACTGGCCGTGACTCAGTTTGAAATGTGTAAATCTCCTGCATAGCTGTTCAACACACAAGATACACATTGTAGTCTCTGTAGAACTATATATTTCTATTTTATATACAGAACAATCCTATATTCATGGGCCTGTGGCAGTGCAGTGTGAAATTATAATCCATACATGTCCACATAATGTGTAAAGAAACACATGTAAAAAAAAATAAAAATAATAAGTGTTGATGATTCTCCTTTAAAAGCTTACCCGTTGCCATGGTTATGAGTATGAATCGTGATTATTATATGAGTTTTTTTTAAAACTATGGGTCAGATTAATGATTATCTCTGAAAACTTTTCATATATATTATAAATATAATACAAATTGTTAATCATCAATATTCAGTAGTAATTTCAAAATTAATTACCAAAGTTACTTTCATTTTTTTATTAAAATGTTTTTTTTTATGATGTCTCGTGGCCCACCTGCAGTTACGGACCACAAGTAGTAGCCACACAAAACCCTGGACACCATCCATTTGTTTGAGTGCTGTTAACATCACAGATTTTATTTTGCATAAATGTTTAAGTTTTTTTTTTTATTTCAGGTTCTTTGTGTGTATATGTATTTTGTGTATACGCCTATTTATGTGTTTCCAACAGTATTCTTAACAGTATTCTCCAATGTCATTAAATGCTGTAAAATACATTTTCCAGTAATTTTTATTGTTGTCACTTAATGGTTAATTTAGTAATTATTAGATTATTTTTAAATATTAACACACTAAACAGGATTAATGTGTATATATATATATATAATTTTTTTTATTTTATTAAATGATCACTTTGCTTTCTGAAAGTTAAGGCTTAACAGGAACATTTTGACAAAATAAAGTACAATATTATTAAATTACAGTGGTTCTTTGGGTGCCAATAATTATGACGTGAGATTTGGTTAAAAGTTTTTTTTTTTTTTTCATATAATTGAAAGGGTCAAGGATAGATTGGTCTAATATTTATTGTCACTGTAAGATAATCAGATAAAGTTACATTAACTCCATGTAACTTTTGAATCAATAATCCTGGTGCGAGACCGAAATAACAAATCCTCAGGCTTATTCTCTGGCTGAACTTGTTGCTGCGAGCACAACCATAATTGGTGGGACCCCTTTGTATGGCTCAGAGACTGATAAAAAAAAAGTTTTGCAGAGATATTTGGAAATACAGATAATAGTGATTATCTAGTGTTTAATGTCAAGGTAGCATTAATTTAGCAAAATAACATCCACACTTATACCATTATATAATTTATTTTTCACTGTCTTATCTGTGACCTATCAGATGATTGTATAGTGTATTTGAATCTGTTAAATCAGGAGCCTGAGGTTTAGTGCATGTGGGGCTGACAGTAGTTTTATACCTTTTGGGCCCCTTATGATGGTCTTGGCCACAGTAAACTCACACTGGACCAGGTGAGTTAGACCGTGCACTGGTGAACTTGTTTTGTGTGATTTGTGATACAGTACATTGGCTTTTCTATGGGACCGGTCCAGATGGGTTGGCCTTTGCTCCCCGCTAGCATTTTGAGTGGCCATGACCGTCATCGGTTTACTGGTATATAATTTATAATCAATGTGTCAATGTGTTACTGTAATGTTGTGTGGTGTTAATATTATGATTATTGTTGAGTAAATGATTATAGATACAGTATATAATTGTACCTTACATGTTCCCACTGCTGTTTGAACATACCCAGTGTTTATATTCATTTCAGGCTTTAGGAAGCAGTGAACAGTACGGGAGCGTAAATCAACAAAAATAAAAAATCCCTCATTATTGCTGCTGGTGAACAGATATGGTTATACAACAGAGAAAATTAAATGAATGTAGGTTTTAACTATAAGTTTATTTTCTGCCACCACAAGTTCCTTCAAATGTGAAACCAACTGGCTTTAGTTCAATTCATCCCTCCTTTATAATGTTAAAAAGCATATTGTCACCAGAACAAATAACGCATGTAGATTACACTAAACATTATATAAACAAACCCCATGGTCTTTATCTGCATTTATACATAAACATTATAAACACAGTAAACAAACAAACAAACCAACAAATAATTTAGTTCTCTATCCTGGTGTTTATTTCGTTCTACACTGTAAAACAATACTGGAGGTGTTTATCAATAATCTCCTTTGAACAGTTGATATTGAGATGTTTATCTGCTACTTCTGCTCTGTGAAGCTTCATAACGGCTCTAATCTGAGGTGCTGGTTGAGGTTAATTGGTGATTTCTGAGGCTGGTGACTCTAAATGAACGTCTCCTCTGCAGCAGAGGTAGTTTTGGTCTTGTTTTCCTGGGAAGGTTTTCGTGAGGCACAGTTTCATCATCATGGAGCCTGATGGGTTATTATTATTATTATTGCTCCCCACGTGTGCACAAGAGGAGCTGATGAAGAAGCTCATACAGTTTACATGTGCAGTAAAACGGAGTTATGGACTTTTATTCAGCATCAGAGACAAAAAATAGTTTTCTTCAAAAAATTAAAAATAAAATAAATGGGATTAGCGCTTTTTCGAAAAAAAAAGAAAAGAAAGAAAACCTCATTTCTACACACGTTTAGGTCTAAAAGTCCAGCTTCAAAACTAATAATAACATAAAAAGCTAAAGCTTGTGTTTTTCAAGCATTTCTCTGTTTAAAGCATTTCAGCCTGCACACACACAACCGTTAGCCTCTGTGTCGGTGAGGAGTTGCTATGGAAACCAGCTGCTCGCACGCGCACACGCTCGCACGCTATGTCATACTTCATACTCCACTGTTATGTAATAAAGGAACCACTTTATCATTTGCAAACCTAAACATTCAGACCCACACACACACACTTTTTACTATTTAACTTTTTACACTGATGAGTGTGTGTGTGTGTGTGTGAGAGAGATTTCTGCTTGATTAGATTTAGTGATGTTTGCATTTTTAAAAACTAAAGTTACTTCATTTCTTCAGTAAAGTACAGTGAACCCTTTAAAGTGCTGTTCCTGTGTGCAGACTTATGTGAATTGGATAAACACAATGGATGTGTTGAAGGAAAAGAACACACCGGTTATGATGGATCATCTAAACAAAGCAGCTGGTGATCATCCGAGCAGGACAGGTAGGAGGACACGCTGAAGCTCCAGAGCTCCTCACCGTAAGACTTTCAGCTACAGTACAAACAGCCAGGATGGATAACATTTATCAGTTGTTTATCGTTTCACTGCAGGGAAGTCCGGTGATGTCCCACAGCAGGACGAGCAATTTCCTGGTCCTCTGTTGAGGTAAGGTGCTCAAGGCTTAACATTAAGCTTTTTAGTCGCTTTTCCTTCAGAGACGTGGCTGAGATGTTTTACTCGCCTGGAAAATATAGGTCTGTTAAAAAAAAAAGAAAGAAAAAAACAACAGGGCTTTGGAGAATTATTATAATTTGACACAGTGGTTCTCCACTCCAATCATGCTGCACCACCTGCCCAGCACATTTTAATGTGTTCTCTGCTCTATCACACCCACAACAGTTCAGCGACGGATCTTAATTAGCTGATTACCTAAATGAGGTGAGCTGAGAGCTGAGAAAACATTTTTATGCGCAGGGCAAGGGGTCCTCCAGGACCAGAGTCAAGAACCACAATGCAGAAAAACAGATTAATATTGACTTGATTTGATGGACGATGTCAGCGCTGAGCGATATGGACCAAAATGTTATCATGACAATTTTGTCAATACTGATCGATAAGTGTTAATCATCATGATATAAAGCTCTGAGGGAGAAAAAAAATAAGCGAACACTGCAATGTACTCCAGAAAACTTCTGGAATGTCACCAAGAGGAAGATGGAGGGTCACAAACCATCAAGTAAAGCTGAGCTGTGTTGGCAGAAAGAGTGGTATAAAGTTACCCAACAGCCAGAGGTGGAAAGAGTAATACAATTTTGTACTCAAGTAAAAGTACTGTTACTTCAGTGAACTTTTACTGAAGTACAAGTAAAGTTACCCTTATAAAAATCTACTCAAGTAAAAGTAAAAAGTAGCTCATTAAAAATTAACTCAGAGTAAACGTTACTGAGTTTTTTTTTTTTTAACAGCGGATGGGGGATGGAACACACTTAAATATGACCAGGGGTTTGCTTCATAAGAATTTGTTGGCATTTGTGTCTGCATCACTGGCATCTGTTCTGTCCGTCTCCATCGTTCTTGTGAATTTAACGCGTTTGTTCTCCATCAATCAATCAGTGCAGTGGTTTCCGGGGTGCATTTTTTTTTTCCTTCCCCATTGTACTATTTGTATTATTTTTCATTTTCATTAATTCATTTTTTACTCAGTAGCGAATACGATTTAAAATGTATTGAACATTAAACAAAACATACTTAAATAAAAGTAAAATTACAGATTTTAAAAAGTACTTTAAAAAGTAGAAGTACACAAAAAAATCTACTCAATTACAGTAATGCGAGTAAATGTAATTCAATACTTTCCACCTCTGCCAACAGCAATGTGAAAAACTGGTAAAGAGCCAAAACACATGAAAGCTGTAACTGCGCATCGGGGGTTATTTAACCAAATATTTATGTATTAATGTTATTTAATTATTAATGAATTAAAAATGTATGTTGTTTACAAATTATTTGCATTTTGTTTTATTTGAGTTATTAAAGCTCTGCAATTACTGCATGAACTTGGGTTATTTTGATATGTTGTGATGATGTCATTTCCTTTAAATATACACGCTAAATAACAATAGTTATATTTTGAATTTAGGAGAAATTATTGTCAACAGTTCACAAAAAATGAAACAAAACTGTTAATTTCACCAACACAAAACACCTGTAAGAAAAAAAACCTTACAGCGGTCTCTTTTCCCCCCAGAGCTACTGTATATACTGTACTGTACTGTATGTAGATTGCATACTCATTAAAACAGCATCTCCATCCAATAACACAGAATGGATAAAGCAAATAATATTACGTTATACTGTATCTTAAGCCCTAATATGAGTTCCAGGTTGCCGTACATATGCTTCAATGGTGTCGTAAATGATGGTTGTTTAGAAGAAGCTCCATTGCTAGATAAACGGCTAACGACTGAATACACGTATTACACAAATATACTGTACATGTGTGTTCGGCTAGCTGGTAGATTTTAAATGGTGAAACACAATTAATTTTAGAGAGGGGTAAAATCTATTCAGTTGTGAATTGTGACTCTAAAAAAGTCTCATAAAATCGAGTTGTTATAATTTTTTTACATTGATAATAGAGATGCACTCAGCCAGTGACCAGACGAGGCAGTTTTTCAGTTTGTTTCTCAAGTTCGATGTTGAATAAAGATAAGGTATACAATTTTGAATAATGGTGATTTATTATTTTTACAGGTTCATGGTGTTAAAATTTTAACAAAATTTAATATATATATATAAATTTACGGAACAGCAATATAAATCAAATTGGCCCAGAGGTATTGTGGTAATATCGTTTCATGTATAGTAATTCCCATCACTACTGACTTTGTCTGCATATTGACAGCTATCAGCTAATTGCACCTCATCATAACTGTGTTTATTAGTCAGGCTTTAAAATACAACACACCTGGTGAGCCGATCCATCCTATTTTATTGTCTGTGCACAGTTCCTGTTGTTGTGTTAAACACTGATGGTGCAGCCGAACTATACCTGTTAAATAATTGACTGTTTACATCCACGATTATCAAGAGAAACGACAGGCTGTTTATGACCTGCGGAGGGAGCACTACAGTATCAGTGTTTATTATTCATTTGATAGATCGGGCAACTGCCCAAACTTGGGTATTGGTTTCCACAGGCAGGGGGGCAACACACGCACAAACACACTCATCAACTCTATCAAGGTTTCTTAGTTAGCTAGTTCGCTTCTGTTAATTAATGTTGTTAATGTATGTTGTATGTAGCACCTCGGTCCCGGAGGAACATTTTCTCGTTTCATTGTACTGAACTGTAAATGGTTGAAGCCAAATAAAAGACCATTTGACGTGACTGGGTGAGCGAGTCTAAGATGCTCTTTCATCTCGTACAGTGTCAGTATTTCAGGAGTAATGTTCTGCAACAGACCTTTCGACGTGGGTGTACGTGTGTGTGTGCAGTAATCCATATAAACTAACTGTACCAAGCTCTGTGTGCAGGACTAACTTGGAGAAAGACAAGCTGATGAGCTATATCCGGGGTAAATGCCAGGAATGTTTACTCCACCTGGATAAACCTGATGAGCAGTTTTTATATATCTTCTGGTTGATGATGGAGCGCTTCTGTAAGCGAAACGGAGTAAGTGCTGAACACGGTCAAAAACACGCCATCCTCTGTTCACTGATAACATTTACCTGTTAGTGGAGCAGGAATTCTACTGTAGAACTAACAGTGGAATAGCGTAACTAGCTAAATAAATCTGCTTGTAACTAACTGTCTTTAAATCGACCAGGTTATGTAAGTGCATGAGGGAATAAATCTGTGTTCAGAGAGACGTGAGTTAAAGACATGTTCCTGTTACAGAGAGCAATGCTGGTGGAGTTCTCAGTGCTGCTCTTCAAGGGCTATGGCCTTCTATTGAGGAAGGTGAGTGTTTCACTCAACACCTTCTGTCTGCACTGTATATGTTGTTTTTATTAGATTCATGTGGATTAATGTGGAACTTTTTGCTCTAGATTGGATGTTCACAGAACATAGAGTACTGCTGTCTTCCTCTGGCGAAGCTTTTATGCACCAGAACTCCTAAAGATAAACAGAGAGAAGACATTATTGCAATGGGAGACGATTTCGGTACGGAAAACACTCGAGTAACTGCATTTTTCTGTTGTAACTACATTAATTTTATTAGGAACGTTCATAGAGTTGTCCAATTAGCCAATCATGGACATTTAGATACAGATCAGGAGGTTAATGACGAACATCAACCATCAGAATGGAGAAAGATCTCAGACGTTGCTTTAGAAATATAATTGGCTGATGCATGAAAGACCAGGTGTTTCTAATATAGTGGACTGGTTTATGGACACTGATCATTCTCACAAGCGTCTTCTTTTTTCCATCTACAGCCACTAGAGGATTGCTCTATCCAGCTCAAATCTGCTACATGGTAGCACAAATAGAGCTGGGATCACGACCTAAGTTCCAGCTGATTGGCTATGACAGGTATTGTGTGTGTGTGTGTGTGTGTGTGTGTGTTTATTTTTCTTATTGGACATGTTGTCCCCTCAGCACCATTCAGCCAGGCAGTAAATCCTCCCTGAAGGGTGTGATTGAGAGGAGTGAGGTTTATGAATACGCACTGTCTCTGATCTCAGGGGTTGGCCAATCACACTTCCAGGTTAGAATTCCTCTTCTTCTCTCTATGTCAAATTTCATTTCATGACCAACAGTCATACTGAGAATAAATGTCGCTCTGTCTCTTCTAGCAGTTCAAGGCCTTTCATGCTTGGAAGCTCTACGGGAATGAACTTGATGATCAGGCACTTGATTATTGTGAGAGCGTCACTACTACAATCCTCAGATTTCCTCACGTCATCAAAAGCAGTGTACTGAAATGTGTCACACATGTAAGTAAGATTCTTTTATTTGAGAAATTGCTTTCAGGGTTCCAAATATGAAGTTATGATCATTAGTTCACGTGACCCATTTGTCTTGTAGCTTTCAGACAATCTGATTGTGGTAAGAAAAGAGAAAGAACCTGAGTGGCTTAGAAAACTTCATCAGCTGGTTGAAAGAAGATCAAAGACTTTTGATGTCTCTTCTATTGACTTGGAGCGGGCCAGCTCAAGCGTCTCTGGATCTCATGATGTAGCTCTCCACGAGTTCCACCCTTCACAACACAGTATGTTACAATCCACACCAATATACTATTACACCAAATTTGATAATATTTTCAAATCATTTAGCTAGTGCTGCGCAGCTAGAGATCTCCGCTTCTTATTTCAAACACATGTCGCGTTCACATAACAGCCAGCAGATGGCGACATTCACACTTCTTTATGCTACATACCATAAGTCAGCTGCAAAGATAATTTATACTAGATTATTCAAAAGCATCCACATGTAGAGTGAGACATGCAACATGGCTGAAAATAAACTTAACCCACTTGTAAATGTGTGTAAAACAGATGAGTTTGATACCCACTACGCTGTGGTAGAGCTGATAGTGAACGAAAGTTTCGGCGCTCTCTACACTGGAGTCTGTAAGGCAGATGGGAAAGAGGTAATTAATCTGGATTTACTGTAAAGAAACAACACAAATATGATGTATTTAAACCTATCATTTATACTAATTAGTAAATAATGGCACGTAAAACTGACCAATTCTCTTGTGTCCATGTGAGCAGGTCACCATTAAATGTATGGTCAAACCTCCTGAGGATGAACTCATCACCACTGTAAGTGAACACACTTTAGCTTTTATAACTTTTAGCTGCCAGGACAGAATGTAGGACCCAAGTGCAGAGAAGGAAATTTCAACAGGTGCCGTTGCAGGCTGAGTGTCTGGCAGATGCATGGGCTGAAAATCGCATTCAGAGATAGTTCTAGTAGCAGCGGTGATGATTGGCTTTGCAATAATACGTTCACCAAGTGTAGCAGCTGGGAGCGAGGCTATTGCCATGTCATCTTGCAACAATGGACAACGGCTTGGGCAGATGGAAAAAAAGGGTGGTTGGTATCCCAGGCAGCATTGGAAGGGTGACACGCTGATGGAGAACGTAGGGAGCAAGTTGTGAGCATATTCTATCCTAAGAAGCAGTTTGCTTCATGATGCTGTGTCCTGTGAGATCATGCACCTTACAGACTTCCACAAACCCTGTTTAGTCAGTTCAGTCTGCTCGTTCTCCTGAGGATGAAAACCTGAGGAGAGGCTTGCTGTGGTGCTGATGAGCCTGCAGAAGGCTTCCAAAATTAGGCAGAGAATTTAGGCCCCCTACCTGACATGATGTCTACAGGGAGGCCATTGAGGTGGAACACATGAGTCTGCAAGTCCTCCCCGGGTGGCATGCTAGTGTGGAGCTGCGACTCTAATCTTAAATTGGAGAGTGGATGGAGGCCGGGACAAAAATTTGATTGTGGGGGACATTGCTAGGGCTAGGACTTCTGTGATCCTTTTGGAATGTGGTTAATTACAGCCTGGAAGACTTGGTTAGTCCAAATGGACGATCATTATGGCCACTCATGCGCTTCCCTAATCCTGACCAGGTGATAATTATTTCAGATGTCTAACATGGTGAAAATCCGGGAAATTTAAAGTAGTAGTAGTTTCAAGACAGAAGTCACAAGGGGAAGTGAATAACGGTTCTTGATGTTAATATTGTTTAGTTCTATATTGATTATAGATTTTAGATTTTTCATGGAGAAGACCAGCAAATCTTTACAGCCCTGTATTGATTAGTTTATCTTCTCCATAAAAAAGAACCCTGCACCAGCCGGAGTAAAGGAGTCACTTTGCAATGTTCTCTTGATTCTATTTCTGGCCAAGATCTAGAAGAAAGTTGCCCCTTGGTTCCGGGAAGAAGGTCAATAGCACAATTATATGGGCAAAGGTGATAGACAGATGGCATGTAAATGACTAAATATTTAATGGAGATTGTGGTATTCTGTTGGGATGTTAGACAGGTTGGGGAACTCTTCTAGTGTAGCCGAAGTGGTTTTCTTTGTGAGCAGATTGAAGACATGAGAACAAGCAGGATGCAATCCAGTCCAAGACACTTTCCTTGATCCATTCAATATGTGGATTGAGTAGTTTAACCAAAGGAGACCCAAGATAATAAGGGCATGCAAGCTGTTGTTAATGAGGAAGGAGATAGGTTCTGTGAGGTTCCAGGAGAATTGTAGCATGGTTGGGGCGATTTGTTGGGTAATTGGGGCAAGGGTGCTCCCATCAAGCTCCTGAACAGGTATGGAGGAAATCTTGAGAAGGTTCGCCAAGGAGGAACAGATCAGGTTTTGGTCAGCGTCAAATGACCATGTCATGTCAATTGTCCATGAGAGAGTCCATGAGGAAAAATAACGAAGAGTGCCTGGTCATCCCAGCCACATGAGGCAGCCAAGGTGGAATTCTATGGCAGTCAAAAACAGAACAGGACCCCTGGTGGAGATTCAGGATCTGACCTGGGAGATCCATGAACTAAAAATAATAAGCAAAAATATTTCCAGTAGAAGGCAGTGTCCTGGTTGATGAGCGATATGCAGAGGTCGTGGCCGATAAATCCAGACGTGTGTTAGATCCAATAACAAACAGTCAATAATCTGTATGTGGAAGTCGAAGCCAGTAAATCCAAACATGCATAAAATCCAACATCAAACAGTCACATGGTCGATAACCTGTAAGCGGAAGTCAAAGGCAGTAAATCCAAAATGTGCAAGAACAAAGTGTGGCTGAGAAAACAAAACATGGTCATGATTGGTCAGCAATGACAAGACAAAAACATGAGAAAAAAGGGATGGCACACAAGAATCTGATGAGAGGTGGCGAAAGTAGCACAGTAGTGGAGGTGTCTGAAGTAGGAAAAGATGATTAGAAATAGGAAACAGGTGAGCTCAGAATGATGACTGAGGTGGTGAAAAATACGAGGTGGAGCTGAGTATGGATGGGAGTTGCTTATGGTGAACGAGTTGTAACAAATCATATATATGTGTGTGTGTGTGTGTGATTTTAGCCTGGACAGAATTACATGCTGCCTCGAGAGGTGGTTGTGATGGAGCTATTGTCCAAGCACGCTATCTGTGAGAATGTGGTGGAGCTGCTGGAATGGTTCGAGACATCCGATTTCTACATCTTAGTGGTTGAGCGACCCAACTCTTGCATAAACCTTGATAAATTCTGTAAACTTTACAACGGTCGATTGCCTGAACCAGTGGCTCAGAAGGTCATGCAACAGGTGGTTCGAGCTGTTCATCACTGCTGTGAATGTGGGGTTCTTCACTGTAACTTCGAGCAGAAGCTTCTGATCAATCCGGAGACGCTGGAGGTGAAGTTGGTGGACTTTGGCAGTGCTGAGCTGATGACGCCAGAGCTCTACACAGACTTTGCAGGTTAGTTCACTAATCGGCATGGGATACGTTCAAGTGAAGGATGTAGTGGAGAATCACAACTTCTTACCGTATCTCTCTTTTCTCCATCAGGAATCGTAGCTTTCGCTCCTCCTGAGTGGGTACAATACAGTATGTATTTTGGACTTTCTGCTATCTTCTGGGGTCTGGGAGTTCTCCTGTTTGAGTTGGTCTGTGGAGATTCACCTTTTGGCAGTGAAGAGGAGATTGTTGAGGGGCATCTGTCATTTGCTCCTGGTCTGTCTGATGGTGAGAAACTGCAAAAGCCCACTTTTATCATTTCCTTTTATTTGTCAATTGAAATGTTTATCTTAAACTCTGTCTCCTCACTGCTCTCCCAGAGTGCCGCGACTTGATACAGCAGTGCCTGAATAAAGACCCTGACTGTCGACTAACTTTCAAGCAAATCCTGGAACACAAGTGGTTCGAGGGGGGTCTTGAGGACTCGGCCATGTTGGTTATAGAAGGTTCTGATGATCATCCACACAGGACAGGCAGGACACAGTGAATCTCCTGAGCGCCACACCTCACCGTCCTTTTAGCTATTTACTGTACAACATTTCTATGTTCTTTCTCGTTTGACTTCAGGGAAGTCTGATGACCTGCAGTGGTATAAGATACTTCCTGCCATTTCTATCTCTTCTGGTGACTCGGAGCGAGCCAGCTCAAGTGTTTCTGAGTCTCAGGATGTAGATATTCAGGAGTTCCATCCTTCACAACACAGTATGTTACAATTCACAACAGCTACACTGCCTGGCAAAAAAGTCACCTGGATTTAACTAAACTAAGTAGTTCAGTTGGGTGATTAATTTGGTTTAAATGCAATAATTTAGTTAACTCCAAATGATAGTTAGTGTCTTCTCATTTCTTGAACAACCATGTCAGAAGACATATTCTCTGGTCATGGCAAAGATGTTACTGTGTTTCAAAAGGTTCAAATTATTGGTCTGCATTAAGCAAAGAAATAAACTAAGGAGATTGCTGAGACTACTAACATTGGGTTAAGAACTGCAAAATGCATTATTAAAATCTTGAAGGATAGTGGTGAACCATCATCTTCAAGGAAAAAATGTGGTCACAAAAACCTCTTCAATGAGCATGATGGGAAATCACTTAAACGCTTAGTAAAATCACATGATAAAAAATCAACAGTAGAACTCATGGCCGTGTTTAAAAGTGAAAGTAAGATCATTTCCACATGCGAAGAGAAGCTCAATCGGCAATCAGAAAGCCATTTCTGCCCGAGGCTAATTAGAAAAATGGCTTCAGTTTTTGAGGGAGTATAAAGAATGGACTGTGGAGCGATGGAAAGGTTAAAAAAATTAGGTCAGCTGAAAATCTTAATATATTAAATGACCAGGCTTTTTCATCAACGGATCTTTTCTTCCCTGATGGCACTGGCATATTCCAACATGATGATGCCAGGATTCATCATGCTCAAACTGTGAAAGAGAGGTTTAGGGAGAGTGAGAGAATAAGTTATCACATATGGATTGGCCACCACAGAGTCCATACCTTAACCTCATTGAGAATTTTTGGGATGTGCTGAAGAAAACTTTACGCAGCAGTCCAACTCTCACATCATCAATACAATATCTTGGAGAGAAATTAATGCGACTCTGGATTAAAATAAATGTTGTGCTATTGCACAAGTGTATCTAAATGATGCCATGGCCACTTGAAGTGAACAATCAAAGGAAAAAAGGTAATAAAATTAAATATTAGAGTATGAACTTTTTTTTTGGTGTTACTAAAATTTTTAAATGACTTGGTGTGTACAGTGCTGCATAGCTGGAGATCTCATAACTCAGTCAAAAGTAGCCGAGGAGAGAGAGAGGGAGGAATGATATTCTTTGTTTAAAAATACACTGTATGTACAAATGTACACTGAAAATCTGTGTGTGTTAAACAGATGAGTTTGATACACGTTACGCCGTGGTAGAGCTGATAGTCAATGAAAGTTCCGGGGCTCTTTACACTGGCGTCTGTAAGGCAGATAGGAAAGAGGTAATGAATCTGTTATTGTTGTAAAGAGACAACACAAACTGTATGTACTGTACTATCATCTGTTAAGTAGTAAATAGTGGCAGGTAAAACTGATTTATTATGTCGTATCCATGTGAACAGGTCACAATTAAATGTATGATCAAACCTCCCGAAGATGAACTCATCACCATTGTAAGTTAACTTACTTTACTCCTGAGATTCTGCACAGAAGCAATAAAGCACTAATCACAATCACATTATACTGTAGTGCAGATCACCAACAAACTGATGTATCCATTTACACCTTCCTGCTACTCTAGCATCATCACAAACATTTTAGCTCGTATTCATGACTTTTTCACAGTTTATTCCCTGTCATTTACTGTATAACACAGTCATGTGTAAAAGTTAGTGCACCCTCTTTTAATTCTACGTGTTTTATGTAAAAGCATTAAAAAAAAACATCTGGTTCTAGTGTGTTTTAGTTTTAGGCAAATACAACCTCAGACAAACAACATCTTTTTCCTGTGCCATTATTTATTAATTTATCCAAAATGAAGCCAATAAGGCAATATTATGTAACCCCTTACTGCTTCCACAGGATTTAGGAGGGTAAGTTGCTGCTACTGTAGGTGCTGCTAATCAGCAACCCCCTATAAAAGCAGATGTTTTGCAGTTTTGGCAGTTTGCTGGTCTGGGGCATTCAGGTGTGTGTTAACACAATTCCAAGAGGGAAAGACATAAGCCATGGTCTTAGAGGAGCAATTTTAGCTGCACACCAATCCACACAGGGTTATGACATTATTTCCAAACTATTTTCAGTTCAACATTCTATAGTGAGAAAAAATATTCACAAGTGAAAAACATTCAAGGCAGCTGTCAATCTTCTCAGTGTTGGATGTTCCAGCACATTCACCCCAAGGTCAGACCCAAGAGCTACATCTCCGACCCTACAGGCTCCATCCATCCTACGACCATCCAGTGGAGCAAAACAATGTGAGAGACTGATAAATCATACAGGAAATGATTATTTTAATAATTTCCTGTCGTTATTCATTATAAAATCATTATTTTATTTTTAAATAATGGCAAATAGTGAAAATAAGGTATATGTTGTTGTTTGTCAGAGGTTGCATTACCGAAAACTGAGGTGGTTCAATGTTTTTTTTATCATGTTTTTGCAGAAAATACATAGAAAAACATGGAATTAAAAAAAGAGGGCGCTAACTTTTACACATGACTGTAGATATTTAAGCAAGTTCCATCTCTGCTTAACACAGTTTAGACTTATTCCCTCCATGCTAACTCATGCTAACCCATGCTAACCACAGCCTGGACAGACACACATGCTGCCTCAAGAGGTGGCAGTAATGAAGCTGGTGTCTGAGCCGCCTCTCTGTGAGAATGTGGTGGAGCTGCTTGAATGGTTCGAGGCACCCACGTTCCACATCTTGGTGGTGGAGCGACCCAAACCCTGCTTGAACCTTCATAAATTCTGTAAACTTTACAACGGTCGACTGCCTGAACCAGTGGCTCAGAAGGTCATGCAGCAGGTGATTCGAGCTGTTCATCACTGCTGTGAACGTGGAGTTCTTCACTGTGACTTCGAGCAGAATCTGCTGATCAATCCAGAGACACTGCAGGTGAAGTTGGTGGACTTTGGCAGTGCTGAGCTAATGACGCCAGAGCTCTACACAGACTTAAAAGGTTAATTACCTGCAGACACAGGATACATTAAAATGAAGGATGTGATGGAGAATCATGACTTCTGACAATTTCTCTCTTTTCTCCCTCAGGAAGTCTAGCTTTGGCTCCTCCTCAGTGTGTGCAATACTGTATGTCTTTTGGTCTTCCTGCAGTATTCTGGGGTCTGGGGGTTCTTCTGTTTCAGTTGATCTCTGGAGAGTTGCACTTCTGCAGTGAAGAGGACACTGTTAGAGGGAATCTGTCGTTCGCTCGTGGTCTGTCTGATGGTGAGAAGATGCGAAAACGTCACTTTTCATTCCTTTATTTTGGTGGTGAATTACATTTTTTACCTTTTTGTCTTCTCACTGCTCACACAGAGCACTGTGACCTGATACAGCATTGCCTGAACAAAGACGCTGAATGTCAACCGACTTTCAAGGAAATCCTGGAAGACAAGCGGTTCGAGGAGGGATTTCAGGATTCTGCTTTGATGGAGACAGAAGGATCTGATGATCATTCTTGCAGCACAGGTAGGACACGCTGAAGATTCTGAGCTCCACACATAACTATCATTTTAACTACGTACAGCCATGATGTATAACATTTCTCTGTTCTTACTCATTTGACTTTAGGTGAGGCTGATGTTTTACAGTGGGATGAGAAATTTCCAGATATTTCTATCTCTCCTGATGATGATTTGGAGTGGGCAGAGTCTCCAGATGTAGATCTGCAGGAGTTCCACCCTTCACAACAAAGTACATTACAACCCATTACAACCTATTTCTAACATTTTTAAATGACGTAACTGGGTGTTTACAGTTCTGCATAGCTCGAGATCTCATAACTCAATAAAAGTAGCAATATGGCTGAAAATACAATCAACTCACTGTTGTGTGTGTGTGTGTAACAGGTGAGTTCAATACACACTACATAGTGGAAGAGTTAATAGCGAACAAGCGGTGTAGTGCTCTCTACACTGGAGTCCGTAAGGCAGATGGGAAAGAGGTAATTAATCTGTTATTAGTGTAAAGAAACAACACAAACACTCACTCATCGTATATACCGCGTTATCCTGTGTACAGGGTCGCGGGGGTCCTGGAGCCTATCCGAGGGGACTTACTGTAGGGCACGAGGTGGGGTACATACTGGGCAAGGTGCCAATCCATCACAGGCCACACACACTGACTACAGACTAATTGGGAACACCAGTTAGCCTAATCTACATGTCTTCGGACTGTGGGAGGAACCCCAACAAGCATGGGGAGAACCACTGTGCTCTCTAGTATCTTTTATTTATAATAATTAGTAAATGATGGCATGTAGAAATAATGAAATCTTCTTGTGTCCATGTGAACAGGTCGCCATTAAATGTATGGCCAGACCTCCCGAGGATGAACTCATATTTATCGTAAGTGAACTTAATTCTTAATTCTGAGATTCTGCAGAGAAGCAATAAGCCCTAATCACAATCACATGATAGGGCAGATCTCCACCAAACTGATGTGTCCTGCTGCTAACATCATTACAAACATCTCAGCTCTTAATCATGTTTCAGTTTAACATTTTATTCCCTCTCATTTATAACAGATATCAGAGAAAGTCTGTTCCATCTCTGCTTAACACACTTTAAACCCATTTGTGTAATTTTAGCCAGGACGCATGTACATGCTGCCTAGGGAGGTGGTGTTAATGAAGCTGGTGTCCGAGCCTCCTCTCTGTGAGAATGTGGTGGAGCTGCTTGAATGGTTCGAGGCACCCACTTTCTACATCTTGGTGGTGGAGCGACCCAACCCCTGCATAAACCTCCATAAATTCTGTAAACTTTACAACGGTCGACTGCCTGAACCAGTGGCTCAGAAGGTCATGCAGCAGGTGGTTCATGCTGTTCATCACTGCTGTGAACGTGGAGTTCTTCACTGTGACTTCGAGCAAAATCTTCTGATCAATCCGGAGACACTGGAGGTGAAGTTGGTGGACTTTGGCAGTGCTGAGCTGATGATGCCAGAACGATACATTGACTTACCAGGTTAGTTCAGTATAAATATGGGATACAATCAAGGACGTAGCAGAGAATCATGACTTATTACAGTTTCTCTGTTTTCTCCTTTAGGAAGCTTAGCTTTCTCTCCTCCTGAGTGGGTAAAATACAGAATTAATTTTGGACTTCCTGCTATCTTCTGGGGTCTGGGGGTTCTCCTGTTTGAGTTGGTCTGTGGAGAGTTGCCCTTTTGCAGTGAAGAGGAGATCGTAAAGGGGCAACTATCATTTGTTCCTGATCTGTCTGATGGTGAGAAAATGCAAAAGCACCACTTTTCATAATTTAGTTTTCTTTGTGAATTGAACCTTTTTATGTTGACCACTGTCTCCTCACTGCTCTCACAGAGTGCTGCGACTTGATACAGCACTGCCTGAACAAAGACCCTGAATGTCGACCAACTTTTAAGGAAATCTTGGATCACAAGTGGTTTGAGGAGGGCCTGCAAGACTTGGCCATGTTGGTGACGGACGGATCTGATGATAATTCATGTAGGACAGGTAGGACACACTGAACTTCCTGAAGGTCCACATATCACTGTCCTTTTAGCTACTGTCACAGTGTGCACTTGGGCATGTCCCCAAATATTTTTGCCAAGACTCCCTATGTAGGCAGCTCCCCTTCTGCAAGTGTGTGAAGAGAGTGTGGGGCAAGATGAGTAAAATAGATCTTGGGCTCATGCAACTTTATAAAAGCATGGTGGGGTGTTTTTGCTCACAGTCCAAAGTTCAAATCCAGAGTTTAAGGCTCAGAGCCTAGAGTTGTTTGGCAAATACTAAATGCGGGAGTGGCATGCAGGCAGGGTGCCACACGCCCCAAGGACTTCAAAGGCAGTTAGACTAAATGCTGCCATTTGGTTACCACTTGGAATAGATTGACCAAAGGATTGTGTGCACTGCCACGACACGTTCATCTGCCCCTGAGAGGAAACCTTCGTGATCCAGCCAAAGATCTTACACTCATTACAGGCAGGATGTACAACATTTCTATGTTCTTCTTCACTTCACTTTAGGGGAGCCCGGATTCCTGCAGAGGGCTACAATATTTCCAGCTTTTTCTATCTCTTCTGGTGATTCAGAGCGGGCCAGCTCAAGTGTGTCTGATTCTCAGGATGTAGATCTCCAGGAGTTCCATCCTTCACAACACAGTATGTTACAATCTACAGCTACTAGTTCCAACATTTTAAAATCACCTAGCTAGGTGTGTATAATGGTGAATAGTTAAAAATCTCATTATTCTCATGAGAGAGAGAGAGGAATGTTTTTCTTTGTTTAAGAAGGTACACTGTCTAATAATATAGGAGTTTTATGTCATTTTGAGAAGCTCAACATGCAGAGTGGTACAAGCTGTTGTGTTTGTGTCTGTGTGTCTGTGTGTGTGTGTGTATGTGAGTAACAGATGATTTTGATGCACGCTATGCTGTGGTAAAGGTGATAGTGAACGAATGTTTTGGCGCTCTCTACACTGGAGTCCGTAAGGCAGATGGGAAAGAGGTAATTAATCAGATTTTTTTTTACAATATGAAATGTTACAATACAAAGTTTGAATTTATTTTTTGCATTCTAGACCAATACTGGATTTTCTTTTTAAATTATAAAATAACACATATGGCTCAAATACAGTCAGTTGTTACTTTAAGACATAAAGGTCAGCTGTTCTGGAACAGTTTCTGCAAGAACTGTATCGTGTCGAGTGCATTTGTAAAGCCAATCATGATGAAACTGTCCCTCATGAAGACCCTTCCCAGAAAATCAAGACCAAAACTGACCTCTGCTGCAGAGGAGACGTTCATTTACTGTAGAGTCACCAGCCTCAGAAATCACCAATTAACAACCAGCACCTCAGATTAGAGCCGTTATGAAGCTTTACAGAGCAGAAGTAGCAGATATACATCTCAATATCAACTGTTCAAAGGAGATTATTGTGTATTTTGGATAATAAATGCCTCCAGCATTGTTAAACAGTGTAGAAAAATTTTTAAATCAATAAAGGCCATGCAGTTAGTGTTTTGAGTGGAAGTGTCCACTAATTAGTAAATGATGACATGTGAAACCGATTCATTCTGTTGTGTCCATGTGAACAGGTCACCATTAAATGCATGCTCAAACCACCTGAGGATGAACTCATCACCATTGTAAGTTCCTTTACTTCTGATTCCATAGAGAAGCAATAAGCACCAATCACAATCATGTTATAGACCAGATCTCCACCCAACTGATGTCCATTCCAACAACTCAGCTCTCATTCACATCTCGGTTTCATTGCATTTTATCCTCTCTGGTTTCTAAGAGATTTCAGAGAAAATCTTTAAATGATTTAGACTTATTCCCCCCATGCTAACCCCATGCTAATCATACTGTATGTGTGAATGTGTAATTCTAGCCAGGACAGACATACTTCCTGCCTCTGGAGGTGGTGTTAATGGAGTTAGTGTCTAAGCCTCCTCTCTGTGAGAACGTGGTGGAGCTGCTGGAGTGGTTCGAGACGTCCACTTTTTTCATCTGGGTGGTGGAGCGACCCAACCCCAGCATCAACCTGGATAAATTCTGTAAACTTTACAACGGTCGACTGCCTGAACCAGTGGCTCAGAAGGTCATGCAACAGGTGGTTCGAGCCGTTCGTCACTGCTGTGAACGTGGGGTTTTTCACTGTGATTTCGAGCAGAATCTTCTGATCAATCTGGAGACACTGGAGGTGAAGTTGGTGGACTTTGGCAGTGCTGAGCTGATGACGCCAGAGCTCTACACAGACTTAGAAGGTTAGTTCACTAATCGACATGGAATACGTTCAAGTGAAGGATGTAGTGGAGAATCATGACTTCTGCCAATTTCTCTCTTTTCTTCTTCAGGAAGTCCAGCTTTCTCTCCTTCTGAGTGGGTGGAACACAGTATGTATTTTGGACTCCCTGCTCTCTTCTGGGGTCTGGGGATTCTCCTGTTTGAGTTGGTCTGTGGAAAATTGCCCTTTTGCAATGAAGAGGAGATTGTTAAGGGGAATCTGCCATCTGTTGCTCTTCTGTCTGATGGTGAGAAAATGCATAATCATCAATTTTTTATTACTTAGCTTTGTTTGTGAATTTTAATTTTCACCTTGACCTCTGTCTCCTAACTGCTCCTACAGAGTGCTGTGACTTGATACAGCAATGCCTCAACAAAAACCCCAACTGGCGACCAACTTTTAAGCAAATCCTGAACCACAAGTGGTTCGAGGAGGATGAGCTTCATGACTCGGCCGTGTTGGTGACGGAAGGATCTGATGATTATTCATTCAGGACAGGTAGGACACGATGAACCTCCTGAGGGGTCCACATCTCACCGTCCCTTTAGCTATTTACAACAATGATGTAAAACATTTCTCTGTCTTTTCTCGTTTGACTTCAGGGGAGTCCGATGTCCTGCAGTGGGATGAGATCTTTCCAGGTATTTCTATCTCTTCTGAAGAATCAGAGCCGGCCAGCGCAAGTGTCTCTGAGTCTCAGGATGTAGATCTCCAGGAGTTTCGCCCTTCACAAGACAGTATGTTTCAACTACTGTATTTCCTGTATACACTTTTTCTTAAATCACCCAGCTAGGTGTTTACTGTGCTGCCTAGCTAGAGATCTCATAACTCATAACTCAGTGTAATGTTGCTAAGGAGAAAGACAGAGAGGGAGAGACAAGGATGATATTTCACTTTAGAAGATATTTTATGCACAAAACTACACTGAAGTCAATAAGAAATGGTTTTATCTGGTACGCCTGGACAGATTATTATGTACTGTATAAGATATGCACCATCTAAAGCATTATAATAAATATATATATTCTTAATTTAATTGTGTGTGTGTGTGTAACAGAAAAGTTTGTATCACGCTATGCTGTGGTAGAGCTGCTTGGAGAAGGACACTTTGACTCTGTCTACACTAGAGACCGTCAAGCAGAAGGAAAAGAGGTAATACATCTATTATTATTGTAAAGAATAAACATTTATTAATCTGCCTGGACAAAAAACTAATTCACACACTCTAATGTTTTTTGGACAACATTTTGCTTAGATTACAATCAGCATTTGTAGTGACGTTGTTTCAATAAGCTGATGTAACGTCACAAAATGTATTTCCATCCAGTGCCACATTAATTCCCCTTCAAGATCTTGTATTAATGAATGGAAAGTTGGGCTGCTTAGAAAAATTATTTCCAATTCCAGCACATCCCAAACTTTCTCAATGGGGTTAAGATCTGGTTTCTGTGGTGGCCAATGAACGTTCCATTAGGATAGACCTGGTCATTCACTATATTCAGGTCATTAGCTGACTTTGTTTTGGGCACATAACATTGCTGAACCTACACCTGACCAATGGAAGCAACCCAGCACACAGGCTACAGACCACATGACCTTTTTCCAAAGCTCCACAGTCCACCCTTTATGCTCCCTAGAAAATTCAAGCCTTTTTTAATTCACCCTCACTGATAAGTGTTTATCTTAAGGCCTACACTGCTGTTTAGTTCTCTTCACATTGTGGGTGTGGAGATGTTCATACTTTCACTATTATTCAATTCAGTTCAATTCAATTTAGTGTTCTTTATACAGTATGGTGCCCTTAACAATGATTATTGACACAAAGTGGGGAAATACATAAATGAAGAAATTATAATTGTCGGGAGGCGGCACTGTGGTGTAGTGGTTCTCCCAGTACTTGGTGGGTTTCCTCTGGGTCCAAAGACATGATGTAGGTTGGGTTAATTGGCCATATTGCCTATAGTGTGTGAATGAATGTGTGTGTGAGTGTGTGTGTCAAGGATGTACCTCACCTTGTGCCCTAAGTCTCCTGGGGTAGGCTCCAGGCCCCTCTGCGACCCTGAATACAGCGTTAAGTGATATGGATGATGAGTGATATAATTGTCAGATCGTCTCTGATGAACAAGACGAGGGTGACGGTGCTGAGGGAAAAACTCCCTGAGATGGCAATTGGAAGAGAACTTGAGAGGAACCAGACTCAGCATCCTCATCTGGGTGATAACAGATAGCAGGGATTGATCTGCACTCATACTGTGTGTTAGTAAGCTGGAAGTTCAGTATAACAGGAGACGTGTTTAAGATGATTAAACATAGCATGAGTTCTAATGTTGAAATGTATACTGTATGTCATGCACACCAAATACGCGACCGGCACTAGGACCCGGAAGTAATGCGGTCGTGAACCAGGAAGTATAAGAGGAGTAATTAAGTCATTAAGTTTCGGCCCATGTTGGTTCAGATTGTCCGTCTCCAAAACTGTGAGTACTCACCAATTCTTGGGTTTTTACTTTCTGATCTTTGAGTGTGTATTTTAGGACGCGGGTTAAATTTGTGTTTTTCCCTTGCTCCGTTTTCGGGAGAGTCCTTAGAATAAATCACGTGGTTATCCTATCCACTCGCCTATCTCCGCGTTTGGGTTTACCATCCACGCTACATTGGGCTAACCGCTAAGCTACGTCTTCTGGTCACCGAGGTTAGTTCATGACAGAATGACTGAGCCCCTGACGGTGAACCCAGCGGATCACGCGCGCCTCTGCGGCGTGGTGGATCGGCATGCCATGCTGGTTAATAGACTAACCGAGGAGGTCGCTACTCTTCGCCGGAGCATCCAAGACATCGCGGCCTTGCGCCGCGAGGTTGCGGATCTCAGGTGGGAGAACGCGGATCTTCGGGCGGCTGTTGCTAGCGCGGCTAACCGGCCTCCTGTCGTGGCGGCCGCGGCACCGCATCCCCCTCCCCACCCCTCTTCTGACATCTTTATATCACTACCAGAGAAATGGAATGGCACGGACGGGAGGTGCAGTGTGTTTTTGATGGCGCTCGATCTGGTGTTTGAGTTCAATTCCATCAAGTACTCCACCGATCGGATACGCATTGCTCTCCTCGTTTCGTTGCTCACAGGGCAGGCAGCTGAGTGGGCCACGGCAGTTCTCCAAGCAGACACAGACACCGCCCACTCATACAATGAGTTCACACATCAACTACGGCTCACTTTTGAACACCCTGCGGGCGAGGTGGAGACCGACACCAAACTTTACCACCTGCAGCAGGGAGGATCGTCCGTGAGTCGCTACACCGCCGAGTTCCGCACTCTCGCCGTTCAGACCACCTGGGGCGATGCAGCGCTCCGGACCTCCTACTATGAGGGACTGACTTCGAGGATTAAGGATGAACTAGCCGGGCGAGAGCTTCCTGCCACGCTGGAGGGAGTGATCCAACTCGCCCTTCGGATCGACCAACGCCTCCTCTCGCGTCCGAAGCCAGCCCCTAGGACCCTGCCGCCAACACCCACCTTCACCCCCACCACTTCACGTCCATCGAATTCAGCTGCCTACACTACCCAGGGACATGTTGGTTCTCCACCTACTGCCGTGGTTTACACCGGAGCCGGGTAACCCATGCAATTAGGGTGCGCATCCCTGACCGCGGCTGAACGAGAACGACGCTTTAAAGAAGGACTTTGTGCTTATTGTGGGTCGGCAGAGCACCACAGAGCCATCTGCCCACGTCGCCAGGGAAACGCCCAGGCCCGGTGAGCGTTGGGAGCAGCTCACCGGGCCATCTCCACCTCTCTGCTACCACACCTAGTGTCTCTCGTCTCATGGTCCAGGTACACCTCCAGTTTGGCCACAAACGGGTCAGAAGTACCGCATTCATCGACTCCGGGGCTGCAAGTAACTTCATTGACTCATCTTATGCCAAAAGTCTGGAAGTGGAGTTTGAAGCGTTATCCCAGCCTGTTAAAATTACATCAGTCGATGGTCGGCCTCTCGCCTCCAGCCCCATTACCACCCAGACTCAACCCATCACCCTCATCATTGGTCAGCATCACGAATCAATCCAGTTTCACCTCACCTCCGTCTCATCACCACCAATCATACTTGGACACCCGTGGCTTCTCCAACACGATCCGCTTATTTCCTGGAATCAAAACAGGATCTTACAGTGGGGTCTGACCTGTTCAGAACTCTGCCTACGGGCTTCGGCTGGGACGTGCTCTAGGGAGTCCGAGGCCCCCGACGTCGACACCAACGCCATTCCCGCCGCCTATCAGGACCTGGCTGAAGCATTTTGTAAGCGAAGGTGACTCACCTACCGCCTCACCGCCCCTACGACCTGGCGATTGACTTTCAGCCGGGTTCCACTCCTCCCCGCGGCCATCTCTACTCCCTGTCCACCTCCGAGACTCAGGCGATGGAGGAATACGTATCTTCGGCCCTACGTAACGGCACCATCCGACCATCCTCATCGCCTGCCGCCGCAGGGTTCTTCTTCGTGAAGAAAAAAGGCGGTGACCTACGCCCATGTGTTGACTATCGGGGGCTCAACAACATAACCATTAAGAACCGACATCCATTGCCGCTTACCAACTCTGCCCTGGACGCCCTCTCTCGTGCCACCATTTTCACTAAGTTGGACCTCCGGAGTGCCTACAACTTGGTGCGTATCAGAGAGGGCGATGAGTGGAAAACGGCCTTCATCACCCCCACAGGACACTATGAAAGCCTGGTAATACCTTTTGGACTTTGCAACGCACCAGCAGCTTTCCAACAGTTTATTAACGATGTCCTCAGAGACATGCTCGGCAGATGGGTATTTGTCTACCTAGACGACATACTCATCTACTCACACAGCCTCACCGAACACATTCAACATGTCAGAGCGGTACTAAAGAGATTAATCACCCACAAACTGTACTGTAAGTTGGAAAAGTGTGCTTTCCACGAGCACTCCACCACGTTCCTGGGTTTTGTTATCTCTCGCCCCATCACTTCCAGCTCAACCCTACGGCCATATCCGCCTTCCATGAACTCTGCCACCAATTTACCACCGCCCCATTCTCCTTCACTCGGATGCAGATCAAGCCGGGGCGGTCCTCTCACAACGAGGTCCAGATCAGAAGCTGCACCCCTGCACTTTCTTTTCCAAAAAATTTGATTCCCCTCAGCAGTGATACGGGGTAGGGGACCGCGAACTGCTGGCCATAAAGTGGGCATTGGAAGAATGGCGACACTGGCTCCAGGGCGCCAGAGAACCATTCCTCATCTGGACCGATCATCAGAACCTCATCACCATCCGTAACATTAAGCAGCTGAACCCTCGACAGGTGCGGTGGGCATTGTTCTTCGAGCAATATAATTTCCATCTGTCCTACCGCCCGGGGTCCAAGAACATCAAAGCTGACGCCCTCTCGCGACAACATGAAGAGGACAGCCCCCGGGCGGAGCCCGCGCCTGTCCTGCCATCATCAAAAATAATCGCCCCACTCCGTTGCGAACTGGAGACCAGGGTTTGCCAGGCACAGACTGCGGAGGACGAACCGGCAGGTGTGCCGCCTGGACGACTCTATGTTCCAGAGACCCTTCGAACGGAGGTCATCCAGTGGGGTCACTCTCCAGTTCATCTGCCGTACCTTCTGGTGGCCTTCCATGGCCAAGGACGTCAATGAGTTCGTTCAGGCGTGCCCAGTGTGCGCCCGGGCCAAGGACACAAACCAACCAACACCCGGGGAACTCCACCCGCTCCCAGTTCCCCGAAGGCCCTGGACGCACATTGCCGTTGATTTCATCACGGGCCTGCCGGCTTCAGAGAACAAGGACACCATTTTAACCATTGTGGATCGTTTCTCCAAAGCTGTGCACCTGGTGGCCCTTTCCGGACTCCCGTCAGCAAAACAGACAGCCGAGCTGATATTAGAGCACGTAGTCCGACTGCATGGGTTCCCCAAGGACAACGTCTCGGACAGGGGGCCCCAGTTCACTGCCCGGTTCTGGAAAGCCTTCTGCCGTCTGATCAACTCCACTTGTAGTCTCTCGTCTGGTTACCACCCTCAGACCAATGGTCAGACGGAGCGGACCAACCAACAACTGGAGCGCTACTTGAGGTGTTTCGTGGCAGATCGTCAGCGCTCCTGGGCCCGCCACCTCACTTGGGCGGAGCTTTCACACAACCTTCACGTCTCCACCGCCACCAAGCTAAGCCCATTTGAGGTGTGCCATGGTTTCCAACCTCCGATGTTTGAACACCAAGAACCGGAGGTTGATGTACCCTCGTCCCAACAGTTGGTCCGCAGGTGTCGACGGATATAGCGCCTCGCCAACGCAGCCATCCAACGAGCCAACACCCACTACGCCATCCAACATCGCCGTCGACACCCACCGGGACGATTGTACCACGTAGGTGACAAAGTATGGCTGTCTACAAGAAACCTGCACCTCCGCACAGAATCCAGAAAACTCTCCCCCAGATTCGTCGGACCATATCTCATCACTCATCGTATCAACCCTGTCACCTACCGGCTCCAGCTGCCTGCAGCACTCCGGATCCATCCAGTATTCCATATCTCTCAACTCAAACCCTTCATCACCTCACCCATGATTTTCCCTTGCTCCGTTTTCGGGAGAGTCCTTAGAATAAATCGCGTGGTTATCCTATCCACTCGCCTATCTCCGCGTTTGGGTTTACCATCCACGCTACATTGGGCTAACCGCTAAGCTACGTCTTCTGGTCACCGAGGTTAGTTCATGACAGAATAACATTAATGTCTAAATATTTCAAGCAATTGGATTTCACCAGACCATTAATTCATCTCCGATCATGATATGACATTTTTCTCCTTGAAGATGATCCACTATTACACTATTCACCAGTAGGTTCAGCACGATCCGTCTGGGTTTTAATATAACATTTTACAGTTCTTAACTCAATATTAATAGTTCCAGTAATCTCCTTCGGTGTTTTCTTGCTTGATGCAGGGCAATAATTTACAGAGTAACTTTTTTTTCTCACGACCGCAGAAGAGGACCGCAGTGGAAGAATAATTATTGACTGATTCTTGGCTGGGTTGTGTATTTTAAAGGATTTAAATACTGACTGAGATCTTTGGATTAAAACACACCAGGATACAGTATCCTGGTATAAAACACACATGTTGCTCTGAAACTGGTGGAAGTGAAAAAGAAAACAGTTTTTAAAACAGTTTCCCTCGGTGTTGAGCTTTGTTTCCTCTGAACACTTTAAGCTATGGAATATTTTTAGACCTGAGGAAACACTGCGGGACTTTACAGCGTCATACAGAAAGTGTTTAATTCCAACCAATTCAAACTCAGAAACAGGAGAACAAAACGTTTGGCACCTGTGAAGCAAATGCATGAGGTTAAATTATTTGCAGTAACTAAAGTCAGATGATCTGATTAATGTATGATTTTGTGATTAATGAACGTGATTGAATGCTCCTTTCCTGATTAAATGTGTTATTTATACTAATTAGTTAACGATGGCATGAAAAAGTGAATAATTCCGTTGTGTCCATGTGAACAGGTGGAGGCCAAATCTCCCGGGGATGAACTCACCACCATCGTAAGTCAACACACTCATTCATTTTATTTAAGCGGACTTACTGCTGAGACTATTCACAGTCTAATCTAGTCTAAGTCTAAGAATTCATAGAGCAGATCTCCAGCAAACTGCTGTGTTCATTTATTCTCACTAACATCATCACAACCATTTTAACTTTTAATCACGTCTCAGTTTCACATTTTAATTCTATCTCAAGTATAAATAGGTGGATTTTGACCTGACAGATTGTTTCTTCTCTGCTTAACACACTATAGACCTCTTCCTCCATGCTAACTCATGCTAATCGTGTGTGTGTGTGTGTGTGTGTGTGATTTTAGGCCAGAAATATGTGTTCTCCAGTACGAGTTGGTGGAGATTGCTGAGATGATCCGTAATTTGTTCCTGTTCTCTCTGATGGTGAGTAAATGCTAAAGCGTGACATTTTATCTTTTCTTCCTTGTTCGTGAATTGAAATTTCTATCTTAACCTCTGTTTCCTCAACGAGAGACGTGACCTGATACAGCAGTGTCTAGACTGTGTCTGTCCATCATCTTTCAAGGAAATCCTGGACAGAGTGGTTTAATGAGTGACTTCATGACACAGTCCAGGTGAGACATTGTGAATAAAATAGGTCTAAATACACTGACCTGAGGCACTAAACTCTACAGTACACTAAATATACAGTATAACTCGTCTAGAATGCCGGGAGTGTACTCGATCAGTACTGAAACCACAGAGAGCGAGCTCATTAGAATTAAGAACACTTAATGATGAGGAGATACAGATTTTTTCTAAAAAATAACTTAATATCAACAAGAATGTTTTTTTTTTTTTTTTTTGTAGACCTCTTCTGCTGACTAGGATCTTGTAACACTTGAAAAACCTAAAAAAAAAGAAATTACAAATGGAACACTGCAGCATCTTCTCTTTGAAACCTCCGACTGCTGCTCCATCATCAGCTTGTTTGGGTCATTTCTCAGGAGGTTCTTTATTTTTGCAGCAGCAGAATTTATTGATTTGTCACCTTTACAATCACAAGGATTTTGGTGGCTCCCGGAAGAGGACGGATTCCAAATTTGAGCCTGGTTCCTCTCAAGGTTTCTTCCTGCTGTAGTTTTTTTACAGAATGTTCCTCACCAACATCACTTGTGGCGTGCTCATTAGGAATCGAAACCTACTGCTCCTGAAACAAAAGTCAAAACTAGATGCAGAATTCTTCTACAGGACCTCAAACCTCAGTAATCTTAGAAGCTGCTCAGACAGTTGTGTGGAAGTTACACACACAAGAGGTCTGACCAGCGCCTGATAATGACAATAAAGGCTTCTTTTTTCTTCTTCTTCTTAAAAACAATGGCATGTTAATAAAGATTATTTATGGAAACATATGTACAATATTTCCAATATTTTTAATCTATTTAATAATCTATTAAATATGTATGTCTATTAGGTATATCTACCAAATGCTATAAATGTAAATGTAAATAAATAATACAAAGGTAAGAAATATATCTGTTGTGATTCCACTTCTTGTGCTTTCTTGTTTTTTTTTTGTTTTCTTCACAATTTGAAATGTAGCTAAAGAAAACTTCTAAAAAGTTGAGATCATGTTGATGAGATCACTCATCATCCCTCTCCATTAATCATATTATCTCTATTAATCTGATATTTAATGTATTTAATGCTCCTTTCAAGATTGTGAACAACATGTTAAAAAAGCAAAAAAAAAAAAAAGTTATTACAAGCGACAAATACCTAATGTCCACTAGGTAGTTTTTACATCTGTTAATTAATAACAATGGCCACTAGGTGGCAAATACCTCTCTTAATTAACAATGGTGGCCAATGGTGTTTGCTTTTTATTGCTAACAACGGCCATTAGGCAGCATTTACATTCATTCATTCATCTTCTATACCGCTTAATCCTGTGTTCAGGGTCGCGGGGGACCTGGAGCCTATCCCAGGAGACTTCGGGCACTAGGCAGGGTACACCCTGGACAGGGTGCCAATCCATCGCAGGGCACACACACATACACACAGTCACACACCCCATCACACACTACGGGCAATTTGGGAACGCCAATTAGCCTAACCTGCATATCTTTGGACTGTGGGAGGAAACCGGAGTACCCGGAGGAAACCCACCAAGCACGGGGAGAACATGCAAACTCCATGCACACAGAGACGGGAATCGAGCCTGGCCGGGGAATCGAACCCAGACCCTGGCGACAGTGCTAACCACTACACCACCGCGCCGCCGCAGCATTTACATCTCAATTAATAATGATGACACACACACACACACACACACAGATGTCTTTACTTAGAAATCAATCTATGCGAGGAGAATCCCGGACACCATTCTGTCAGTTTTGCACTGTATTGGACTGTGAACTCTGTTTTGTTGAGGTTTTGTTTGATTTTCCGAAATTAGGATTATTCACCATCAGGACAGATTTACAGGACAGTCACCATTTCAAAAGGGTCATCCTTGACCCACATTAAGCAAAGAAGACTTTAATCTAACTGGGATTTTGTTAACAGCCTAACAAATGATGAAAACCTGAAAAGATTTTACTGAAGTGTCAACTAGAGAAGAAATGTGGTCTAGAAAAAAATCACTTAAAACGCTTCATGGAGAGCTAGAGAGAGTTTGCTAGAGAGCAGAAAGACTGGAGTGATGTGGAAAAAGGTCATGTGACCTGCTGAGTCCAGACTGAGCCTATTCCAGAGTGATGAAGGGAAGAAGGGAAGGACATGAAGCGATGCTCCATCATGTATAGTGTCCACTGTACAAGTCCTCTGGAGACAGTGTTATGATCTGGGGTTGATCAGTTACTCAGGTCGAGACTCAATAACGTTATGGAGCAATAAAATGAAGTCAGCTGACCACCTGAATGTCCTGATTCACCAGGTTATCACATCTATGGAGGTTAAACTTTCTTTCGTTCCTTATCATCGTACAGGTTAATATATTAACACTTCATCAGTTTTTGGGCCAGACGATGTGTCCTAGAGACACTGATACAGTCTGCAGCTGTAGAGGAAGTGACAGAGTGTAAACATGACACTGTGATCTCTCACATGATGACCTACACACAGACCTTCCGCTTAATCAGGAACATTCTGTACAGAGACGAAGAGGATTTAAACGGATGTAGTTTGTTTGAAAAATATCGGAAAAAATTGTAAAAGTAAACACCAGATAATGTCTCACTTATAGAAAGGATTTAATACATGTAGTATTATTAATACAGCACTGTGACATGTACAAAGATGAAATCGTCTGCTTATAAAGACATACTTCATGATTAAGTTGAGGATTTACTTTGTGTGTTTCAGTACACGAGTGTTGGGCATTTAAATGAATATTTACTGTAGATTAAAGTAAGATTTTTGTTTTTCTTTAAAAATGGCAAGAAGCAAAGAGACGACAGAGAGCGGAGCACATCGTCTGAGTTAAGAACATGGAGAGGTGTAGTCAGTTACAGCCGCGTCACCTACAGACAAGTAAAACAAAAAACATGGTGAGGTTCATACACTAAGCCTTTAAACATAATAATAATAATAATAATAATAATAATAATGGACACATCTGCTGAATGTGGATGGACAGAATGAAGCGTACCCGTCTCGTAGTAGTCGTAAACCTTCACGATGCCTGGCTTCAGGTTCTCCACTGCAAAGTTCTGCATGAGCACCAGGCTGTACTCCATCAAACCCCCATTTGCCAGCTGAAACAGACAGAAATATTTAATCCTAATTGTACGTTCACGATAAATTTTTACATTTTCTATCATTTTTTAATTCCTGACATTTAACTTATTTTAACCCTATAGTAATAGTTAATCATACTGATGGAAATCAAGTCTACTGTGATTACTGATACAGCTGAAGACTCATGTGGAGTTAAACACACAGCTGTAGAACTGAGAAGGTGTTGAATTCTTGGTTCCTTATGTTTTTATTCCTCTTCTAATAAAGCAATGTTCATATACTGTAGTATACCGTAAGTAATAGTGATAATAATAACTTACAGTGAGAACAACACACACCACGTCATACTTAGTTTTGTACCTGAGCCACCAATAATGAACTGGACTCCATATGAACTTAAACACATCTCCTGTTATACTGAACGTCCAGCCTCCTAACACACAGTATGAGTGCAGATCAATCCCTGCTATCCGTTATCACCCAGATGAGGATGGGTTCCCTGTGGAGTCGGGTTCCTCTCAAGGTTTCTTCCTATCACCATCTCAGGAAGTTTTTTCCCCTCGGCTTGTTCATCAGGGACGATCTGATTATTCTGATTCACACACATTCTCTCACATCTTATACTCATTTCCATTGTTTTCTTTTGATTGTGTAAAGCTGTTTTGCGACAATGAGCAAGGTGTAAAGCGCTATACAAATAAAATGTAATTAAATATATATATTTTTAAATCCATCAACAGATGTTTAAAAAAAATTTTTTTACTTAAATGTAAAAAATGATTAAATGATTATTTTACTTAAATGTAAAAAAAAAAAAAAAAAAAAATCAACATCACTCATTATTAATTTTTTCACTGGTTTATATAAAAGAAAAACTAATCAGCACCTCCTGAACTCCTGAATTTTCTAAACGGCATATTTGACAGTTTTGAAGCTACAAATCAGACATTTGTATTATCGCACTTGTTCTTATATCATGTTGTTTTTGTGATGGATTGAGTTTGATTGTAATTGTAATCCAGGAACCTCTGTGGTCCTACTGTGGACTGTTTAGGCCAGTGTATTTATTCCCATTTTTACCACCATGGTAGGACGTCCAGTCAGCGACTATGGGCGATTTGTGAACGCCAGTTACTCTAACCTGCAGGTCTTTAGACTGTGGGAGGAAACCGGAGAACCCGGAAGAAACCCACCAAGCACGGGGAGAACATGACAACTCCAGGAACACAGACAATGTTGTGTATTTACAATGTAAATAGGCAAATGTGTGTGTGTGTGTATGTTTATGTGTGTGTGTGTGTTTATGTGTGTGTGTGTGTGTTCTTACTTGATTGAGATAGATATTGACTTCACCATCAGCTTGATCGACACGTTTCACAGATCCATCAGTCGACTGTAAAAACAGAACTGAACATGTCAATACAAACTGATACACTGATGTGATATAATCAGTATATAATCAGATGTTTTAGAAGATGAATTGCAGAGTTTCTCATACTTTAATCGGTCACTCAGCATGAACATAGTTCGCCTGGTACTGATCACTGTTCCGTGTACTGTATATTAATCTACAGTTCAGCGCTCATACTGTATAATTCCAGTTAAAGATCTGATGTTACATTTTTATTGCCGTTCAGGAGCTTCACAGACGTCTCATCCACACTGAATCCAGAGAGAAGCTTAACGCTGATGATCACCATGTTGGTCTCCAAACGCTGACCGATGTACCTGAAGAGATATTTTATAAATCATTAATGACTCTGTCAGGCTCTGATTGGATCACACAGTCAGGTCCGTACTGTAAAGGGAAAAGATAAAAAGGATTTTCATCCAAGTAATCAAAGGCGATTCTTATGTTTGAAATTATTCTGGTTTGTTCCATTATTTATGGACCTGACTGCATGTGATGAAATACAACGCATGTGTTTCTCATACAATGAACTTTATTTTCTAACAGTTCTGGTGAAATCTAACGTTGGTGAATGAATCTATCACAGGATTTAGATCCAAAGTTAACAAAATGTTGAACACCGTTGAACAAAATAAATAAATGCAATAAATATTCAATTATTTGTCACATGTATTTTAGAGCACTGTGGAATTATTATTATTATCATTATTATAATTTTTTTTTGGAGGAGTTCAGAGCACAGGGTCAGCCAGGAGAGAGCGCCCCTTGGAGAAGATAGGGTTAAAAGTCCTTGCTCAAAAGCGGCAACTTGGCGATGCTGGGACTTGAACCCCCGACCTTCTTATCAGAAACCCAGTAACCCAAAGCCTTTTTTTTCACATATACCACTTAATGTGCCGAGATGAGCCAGGATACAGCGAACTGGAGCAGACAGGGTTAAGGTCCATACTCAAGTGGCAACCTGGTGGTGCTGGGGCTCGAACCTTTGACCTTTTGATCATTAACTTGCTTCAGTAATCGTCACCAAGATGCTAAGTAACAACTCATGAATGTATAAGCTGTATAAGGTTAATTCGTTAAAGTTGATAAAGTAAAAGCCTCCATACCGTATCTTTATGTTCTTAATATTTTTCATCACTCAGCTGTATTGAGGAATCAATTTACTGATTGTAATAAACCCTCGGTTGATTATGAACTGCAGTGACACTCACATGACAGTAACGTTCAGGTCCAGGGACGGAGTCGGGCCGCTGCAGTTCCCGGACGCCCAGGCCGACAGGGAGAACGAAGAGAACGCCAGAGGAGGGGGAGGGGGGATGTTGTACTGCAAATTAAACTAGAAGGCAAACAACAACAATCATCGTAACATTAGCACGACTCGTTCTCCTCTCAGTCATATTAAACTCTGAAGTGTGAAGCGGTGATACACTGACCTGCACGTACACACAGCCTCTCCCTTCTGCACTGATGTTGTAATCACCTGAAGCCTCCGGCAGCTGAAACTCCTGATACAGCAGCCTGTTACTCTGAGTGATGTTAAACGTGTTCTTCAGCCCTGATGGTGATGTTACAGTGACAGTTACAGCTCCTTGTGGACTGTACGTGGCCAGACTGTATTTTGCCAGAGCCTGGAGAGCCACCACGGTGTCCTAGAGGATGGACAGGAGGAGAAAGACAATGGAAATATGGACAAACTTTGGTATAAGTATAAGGTTTAAGGTGAATGAATAAAGTAAATGATGGAAGTAAAGAACATCTTATTCACTCTTTAATTTATGTGAAAATCACTATAATGATGTTTTAGTGTAAAATGTGTGAGGTCAGAAGGGGAAACATTTGCAAACTGATTAAAAGTAAGTTAAACCTTTATTCAGACACGATACGGCACCCTGGAACAGGTCGGGTTAAATGGTCTTGATCAATGGCCAAACAATGGCAAACCTGGGATTAGAACCGATCAGCAACTCAGTGACTTAACTGTCTGAGCCACGACTACACGTGAGACGTTTGTACCTGTGTTGATTCGAAGCCCCGAAGGCGTTCTGCTGCTGAGAGAGCCAGCGTACGATGCTGGCGCTGTAACTCAGATCAAACCCAGTCAGCGGAGGTCCAGACATCAGAGCCAGCAGAACATAGGAGGTCATCTCCACGTCCAGAGAGTCCGTCACTGAGCCATTACTCGTTCTGCTCCAGAGTCTCCCTGACCTGAGGGAGATAAATAAATTAATTATTAATTTTTTTAATTGATAAATACTCAATCAAATGACTCGAGTGACCCAAATCTTCTGGAGAGAAAATGAGGAAAAGGAAAAATTTTCAGTTTATATACAGATACCCTGAGCAACAGGAAGATACAGACACCCACAGTGTTGTTGTTGTTGTTGTTGTTTTACAGCATTTATAAATACAATACAGTTATCAATTCAGTTCTGAATCTTTTGTGATTCTTCTGTGTGTGTGTTCATGTATCACCACACTGAATCTAAAATAGATTTTTACATGATTTACTACGTGGCGGCGTGGTGGTGTAGTGGTTAGCACCTCCCAGGGTCTGGGTTCAGATTCCCCGGCAGGCTCGATTCCCGTCTCTGTGTGCATGGAGTTTGCATGTCTCCCGTGCTTGGTGGGTTTCCTCCGGGTACTCCGGTTTCCTCCCACAGTCCAAAGATATGCAGGTTAGGCTAATTTGCGTTCCTAAAATTGCCCGTAGTGTGTGATTGGGTGTGTGAGTGTGTGTATGTGTGTGTGCCCTGCGATGGATTGGCACCCTGTCCAGGGTATACCCCGCCTAGTGCCCGAAGTCTCCTGGGATAGGCTCCAGGTCCCCCGCGACCCTGAACACAGGATTAAGCGGTATAGAAAATGAATGAATGAATGATTTATTACATTTTTAATAGAGACGTAATGGTCGATTATCCAGTGAACAGAATTGGCTGGGTGTTTTTTTTCAGCGTGATCAGCCCTGACCAGTCATAAAGGACATAACTGATTATTATTGTGTTACATCATCAAAAGTTGTGCACGTTACCAAAAAAAAAAAGAGTTGCGATCAGTCTTTAGCCTGATTCGGACGGGACTAGTTTTACAGGCAGACGTTAGAGAAATTTCTGTTTCACAGACGTACAGTACTTTATGATTTTAATCCGGTCCAAATCTGCCATGTCTGTCTTTCTCTCACACGACCTCTGTAAAAATTACCTATTGTTTTTCCTTTGAGAAATCTAATCCCGTCCCAATGCGAATGTCTGTGATTGCTGAAAATGTTTTTTTGCATAACACGTTTTCTTCAGTGTTTTGGTCAATGTGAGCTACCGTTGAGCTATCTCTAGCGCGCCGATATTCAAGTTTGCGCGCCAATAATGGATGTAGATGTGGACATGTGGTTTTGTGCCACGCCCACATGTTAAACACAGACACTCCTACCCCCGTAATGAACACGGAGATGTTAGTCCTGTCCGAATGCAGACATGAAATGACAGACGTCATCTGAAAATAATTGTAACTCAAACGTCGTTTGGAAAACTAGTCCCGTCCAAATAGGACTTTTTTCTTTAAACACACTGATTACACACACTTACACCAGTGGCGGCTGCTCTAAGACTACAACGGAAGCTCAGCTGAGGACATTTCCCCGCATAGATCTGTCTCAGACGGGCCTACACCAGGTTGCCAGTTCCACTGATAATGCGCCTTGGGACACATAAGGAGAAGGTTTGTATGTTCACTCAGGGGTTTGCGGAGACACCACGAGTGAAGTGAAAACAAACCTTCTCCTTATGTGGCCCAAGGCACGTATAATAATAATAATTATAATAATAATAATAATTATTATTATTATTATCATAATTATGGTGGATGACAGAGATGACGTGCTGCTCAGAAACACTGTAGATTTGTGTTTAATTTAATTTTAAATGTTAAAATTATCTAGGCGGCACGGTGGTGTAGTGGTTAGCACTGTCGCCTTGCACCGCCAGGGTCCGGGTTCGATAATGAGTGTTGAATGAGTGTTTGTATGTGAGTATGTGTGTGTGCCCTGCGATGGATTGGCACCCTGTGCAGGGTGTACCCCGCCTTGTGCCCTGGGATAGGCTCCAGGCCCCCACGACCCTGTATATAAGGATAAAGCGGTACAGAAAATGAATGAATGTTAAAATTATTAAAATGTATTTAATAATTGTTTGTATTGTTGAAATGCTGAGAAAACTAGATTACAGTGGAACCTCGGATTACGAGCATAATTCATTCATTCATTCATTTTCTATACCGCTTAATCCTGTGTTCAGGGTCGCGGGGGACCTGGAGCCTATCCCAGGAGACTTCGGGCACTAGGCGGGGTACACCCTGGACAGGGTGCCAATCCATCGCAGGGCACACACACATACACACACTCACACACCCAATCACACACTACGGGCAATTTAGGAACGCCAATTAGCCTAACCTGCATATCTTTGGACTGTGGGAGGAAACCGGAGTACCCGGAGGAAACCCACCAAGCACGGGGAGAACATGCAAACTCCATGCACACAGAGACGGGAATCGAGCCTGGCCGGGGAATCGAACCCAGACCCTGGAGGTGCAAGGCGACAGTGCTAACCACTACACCACCGCGCCGCCCTATTACGAGCATAATCCGGAACGGAAGCAGCTCGTATTCCAAAACACTCGTAAACCAAATTTTATTGTCCCATAAGCAATAATGGAAACTCAAATTACTTGTTCCACAGCCCCAAAAAATAAATACATAAAAATAATGAATACAAAATATAAAGAAAAATAAAACAAATTAACCTGCACATTACCTTTAAAAAAAGTAAAAATAAATCCTAACAGATAAGTGTTTCTGTTCATGCGCCCAGGCGCTGTGTACTGTATGTGTGTGTGTGTGTGTGTGTGTGTGTGTGTGTGTGTGTGTGTGTAATGTGCGTGCACACACACACACACTAACGGAAAGACTGTTTTATTGCAAAAATTTGCAAAGAACATTGCTAATGACACTCGCGTGAGCGCATACTAACGGAATCACTGCTGTAAAGTAAAACAAACAAACAAACAAATGAACGACTAACAACAGGTTGATACAGAGAGGGAGAGAGAAAATGGATCTTTACCCTCTAATGAGACTTGCTTTTGATTTACTGTATACGCGCGCACACAAGTAATGGTTTTGACAGAGTCAAATAAAAAAGTCAAATTAAATCAGCACCCACTGTACATGTGGTGATCATGTTGTATCGGACGTGTGATATAGATGTGGGACCATCAAACCTGAGACTATGGCACTCGAATCCAGATCTGTCATGAGTGTGGTCCTCATCTTCTGATCTCCAGCTAGGGTGAAGGCGTAGAATAGGAGAGTCTTGGTGTAGGTGGCGGTCACCTGAGGGTACGCGTTCTTCAGGTACACCAGACTGTTGTTCACCACAGGATCCTACAGACAGAGGATTAGCAGATGCGTCCGGTATATAGACAAGCACCGTATATTTACACCACAAAATTATATTTTATACAATTTTATACAATCGTTTTTTTCCCCATAATTTATCGAGATCAGACATAATATGATCATAAAGAGAGCTGAACAAACCCTCCATGATGTCACTTCCTGTGTGAGAGTGCTGGGCGTCACCAGAGAGAACAAAGCCTGGCTGTTGGTTTGAGCACGCCCACTTACCCTAATTATTCTAGCTTAGCTTTAGCTCAGCTAAAATGCTAATGAACTGCAATGCAGCTGTCACTCAAACTGGCCTGGTCCGTAATTATATAATGTCATGTAGTTATAACTGAGTTACATTAATATGAGGTTGTCCTGAATGGGAAATGTAGCTGTTTTTGATATTGTACCTTTATTTATGGTGTAAAGTTTACTGTACATTTGACTTTATTACTGTACATTGACATTGAACACGGAGGCCTGTGGGGAGCCAGAAATTATTATATTAAATTTAATTATATATATATATATATGAATAAAAATTTGTTTTGTTAGCAGTTGTAGAAATATTTTACAATTCATTTCTTTTTCATCAATCCACAAATTATCTCGTGCTTTAAAAAATAAATAAATAAATTCTTCCGTACAAACACTGTAAACTTTTTTCTCATTTTAACCAATCAGTCTCTCAGGATCACTGTGAAGCTGTCAAGCCATCTTCTGCAGTACATCTACCTGTCTAGGTGTCTGATCCAGAATGACCTGTATTTGTGTGTTTAAGGGCATTTCAATAAACAAATAACTCACTGTTACTGTGTAATTTAGTTCCATCATTGCAGCTGCGATGTACGCAGAGAGGGTCACCTCATCTTCCACTCCTCCCTGAGACAGAGAGACAGAGAGAGACAGGGACGTGTCTCAGGTGTCCGTACTTTGGTAAAGCAGATCTCTTCAGAACAGAAAAGTTTATGATTTGTGTTTCCTTGGTAACATGATGCACCGTGCAACCTGAAGGTCACTAATTAGCTTTAAATACAACAATAAACAGATCAAATGTTTTAAGTCAATCTTTGGGATTTTAATGGATATAAAATGAATAACACATTCAATGATGATCAATTATAGAAAATTTATTAATTAATCAAAAAAATGTTAATGAATGCAGTGGTGTGATAATAAATGTAATGGAATGCGTAGTTAATTATTCTCCTGTGACAGCACACGGTCTTGGACTCGGCATGTCCTCTGACCTCCAAGTCCTGGTGGATTAATTGTCCCACTGACGTGAAGCCTCCGTTCTCCTGCTGCTGCTGACCGAGCCACGCCTTCGCCTGATCCACAACCAGCTGATCTACAAAGATGTAACGCCTAGCATTGCCGAAAGACTTCATCACGAACGCCGTCAGCCTGACAACACACACACACACACACACACACACATAAACACACACTCACACGATCGTGTCTGTAGACAGAAATTAAACAAGCGACCTTTTTTTTTGAAAGTAGATAACCTTGCATGACTTACTGTATGTTTCAGGTTTCAACTTAAAAGCTTTATATTTATTTTTCTTGATGTAAATAGATTTAAATATATAAAATATCAGATTAATTACATGTAACTGAATTAATATGTTAACTATCAGCTAAGAAAAGGAATCATAATAGCTAATCAAGCTAGTATTTTACAGTGAACGATCATCACTACTACTACTAACAATAAAAATAATAATAATAATAATAAGCATCATCATTTTAAAATAGATTATACAAGTTGTTTTTATTATTATTTTATTATAAGGGTTGTGAAAAGCCAGGAGACTCAGGACATCAGGTGGGGACACATTGGGCCTAGGGTGTCACACACACACACACGCACACACACACACACACACACGCACACACACACACACACACACACACGCACACACACACACACACACACACACAAACTTGGTAACACCAATTAGTCCCCAGAGGAAACCCACCAGCCATGGTGAGAACATTCTAAGTCCACACACATACAGACCTGAGGTTACGATGATCAAACCCTCCAACCTGAAGGTTTGCGGCAAAAAAAATAAAATCTGGCCAACCTAAATTAATGTAGCTGTAAACTAACTGTTCCTTACTTGTGGTTCACTGCATTTGAACATGTTTTGAGTTCTGAATTCTGTAAATCATAATAATAAAAAGTAATAATAGAACTTTAAGAGGAATAAAACTTTTCAGGGTGATAAGAGTAGCTCGGTTTTATTACACCACACTTTTATTATAAGAACACCAAATAATAATAATAATAATAATAATAATAATAATTTCATAAAATCCTGATTTTAAAACTGTACTGGGCAAAATTAGATAAAATCTTAAACAGGTCGTCCCCTACTTAAAAACGAGTTCTGTTCTATGAGCATGTTCGTAAGTCAGATTTGTTCTTAAATCTGACAAAGTGAGTCTTACACGACTTTAACACAAATATACAATGTAAATCATACCAGTCCACTTGACTTAATCTCTGTCCTCTTTCCCCACACTGCCATCACGTGGCCAAAAATCTCACACACGTGAAATGTAACAGTGTCGTCTCTGCGCCATTAAATCACAAGGGGAATCCCGGATATCATTTCGACTCAGAGCGAATTTCCACCTTAAGAAATACTAATGGAATCTCCAATGATTCGTTTCACAACCCAAAAAGATTCATATGAAAATCACCAAAGATAAAACATACTAACGTGCACTTTACCTTTGGAAAGAATCAGGCTGTGTGTGAAGGAGAGGAGGAGGAGGAGGAGGTGGAGGAGGGGGGTGGGCTTATTGTGTAGGACTTTCTCTCTCTCTCACACACACACACACACACACACACACAGGTCGAGGATTACCTGTAATCTTATTAAGCATTCTGACTAAAAACCAAAACTTGCTTTAAAATGTTCCTCACCATGTGTTTCCTGAAGCATCACTCATCCCGAAAGCACTGTAAGATCCATCAGTGTGTTTGTAGGTCAGCTCTCTCTGATACCCTGAGCAGGAGACGAGACACACAGGGACGTGTTAGACAGTAATGCCATGTAAAATCTATTGTTTTAATAAAATTTTCTTTTTTTAAAAAAGGGACATTAAACACCATGAAGAAAACGAGAGAATAAACAGACTTTGCTTCTCAGCCATGAGACCATAAAGGAAAAAGCTCAGACAAAATGTGAATTATTTGCAGTACAAATATAACTTCCATACAGGAATCAACAGCAAAAATACATCACTAATTATTTAAAAGTAAAAATGGTTCAATAAGGATGAAGGCTGGAGGAGGCGACGTCAAAACCAGTCCTGATCTGAACCACTCGGTCCTCACCGCTCACGAGGTAGTTCTCGGCTGTGCTCCTGATGGCCGGTGTGAGCTGGTTGGTGCTCTCCAGGTACTCCAGGATGAAGATGTCAGGGGCGAAGTTCATCATGTTTTGCTCTCCACAGCCGTACGGCATGGCCAGGAGACTCGCCAGGTTCTGTAGAGCTCGGCCCATCAGATCTCCTACAGATGTTAAAACGCAGCTCGTGATGGACGTCACAGTGTGATAGTAATTGAGTTGTTCAGTGTGGGACATGAACATCACTAAAGCTAGCTCTCTGTCGCTGTCAGGTTTGATATTGTACATTAATATTTGAACTAGAACCCTGTTGAGCATTTTTTTATGACTTAAACTCGAATTCGGATTTGAAGATTAGACTAATTTTACATACATAAAGGAGACCTTTATTATAATTCGGTACACTGCTCTACAAAACCCTTCTGGGCATCAGCATCATTTCCACATGAACATTTGAGCTCTGTAGTCCACGGGGACACTGAGGAATGTAGGTAAAGGGGGGAGGATTTAGGGAAGGGTGTGGGTTTGTGACCTTGGAAAAACAGGACTCAAGTAGGTTATAGGGGTGTGGTCTTCACCATGAGACAAGAAGAAATGTTCGTATCTTCTGTGAACAGTTTGTAACGCTATTTTGAGACATATTATTTGTTTTTGCGCTTTTTTTTTTGGATCTTTGGATTTAAAGAAACGCTTGCTTCAAATGTCACTCGCTCCAAACGGTTCTTCAACTCACCCAACACAGAGACCGAGGCCATGGCCGAACCATTGACAAACCCCCTGGGCAGTTTCAGGGAGACCGTCTTCTTCACTACACCTCCGTTTACTGGAGCACAAACACACGGGTAAAACATGTGATACACACGGCACACACACTGTTTATAAACCAGACAGCTAAACTCTCAGTCTGAAGCCTACTGTAGATGTTGAAAATTCTTTGATTTCGTAGAAGAAACTATCATGAAATGCTATTATTAACTAAAACACAAAAGTCAATAAGCATCAAATGGGTGAACACTTCTCCTAACGAGGTGAAGGACTGAACCATGTCTGACCTGGACACAGAATCTCATTGAAGGTTTCGTACTCTTTGGTTCCTTCGGCCTGAAAATAGCAACAGAATAAAAATATTAATCACAATGACATCATCAAAAATCAAAAGCATGCATTCAGAAAAACAACTTAGAGGTAAAGTTATTGCAGTGATGTGTTTACAAGTGAGAGTTTCTTATTAGCATTTAAACTTTAAGCACTTATTTAATTAATTATAAATAAATGTACTTGAGTACAGAGTCTGAATAACAATGAACAATCTGAACTAATTCATAATTTATCATTTTAATAACATAATTAACTTATTCTGTGCTATTTTATAGGGTATATTATTTTACGTGATACATGTACACTATCTGTCAATAGTTTGTACACCCCTTCTAACTACATGTTCTTTCCTGATGTTTATTTCTTTCTAAACTGTAAAACAATACTGAAGGCGTTTATTATCTAAAATCCACAATAATCTCCTTTGAACAGTTGATATTGAGATGTTTATCTGCTACTTCTGCTCTGTGAAGCTTCATAACGGCTCTAATCTGAGGTGCCGGTTGAGGTTAATTGGTGATTTCTGAGGCTGGTGACTCTAAATGAACGTCTCCTCTGCAGCAGAGGGTCAGTTTTGGTCTTGTTTTCCTGGGAAGGTCTTCATGAGAGACAGTTTCATCATCATGGAGCTCGATGGGTTTTACAAACACACTCGACACAATACTGGTCTTGTACGAAGTGTTCCAGAACAGCTGACCTTTGCGTCGCCAAATATCATAAATACTGTACTGTTGTTGTTGTTGTTGTTACTTTCTAAGTTAATGATATGTGTGTAATTTCATAGTTTAAAAAACAATCCAGTATTGTTCTGGAATGTAGAATGTAAAATGTAGAAAATAAATCACAAACATTGAATTGGAAGGTGTGTCCAAACTTTTGACTGGTACTGTATATATTCTGTCAAGTACATTATTTTTCATTCATTCATTCATCTTCTGTACCGCTTAATCCTGTGTTCAGGGTCGCGGGGGACCTGGAGCCTATCCCAGGAGACTTCGGGCACTAGGCGGGGTACACCCTGGACAGGGTGCCAATCCATCGCAGGGCACACACACATACACACACTCACACACCCAATCACACACTACGGGCAATTTACTGTAGGAACGCCAATTAGCCTAACCTGCATATCTTTGGACTGTGGGAGGAAACCGGAGTACATGGAGGAAACCCACCAAGCACGGGGAGAACATGCAAACTCCATGCACACAGAGACGGGAATCGAGCCTGGCCGGGGAATCGAACCCAGACCCTGGAGGTGCAAGGTGACAGTGCTAACCACTACACCACCGCGCCGCCAGTACATTATTTTATTATTAGCTATTATCTATCATTGCTGTGTTTAGAGTGGCCGCCAGAGTGTTTGCTTGTTAAAGATGGTGAGAATAAGACTTTATCACTATCAGACTCATTATCAGTTATTATTTACTTTAGTACCACAGAGTTCATTGTATTCTCCAGTTGGTCTGGTCTTTTTAAATCCAACCCTTAATGAAAACTTGGACCTAATAATATGTCCTTCAAATGTGTCATAATGTGTCTAAAGTTCTGCAAAAACATGCAAATATTTAAGTAGTGAATTTAATACTTGAAAAATTGGATATCGCAAAATTAATTTGTACGGGGAAATGTAGTTAATAAATCAAGACAACAATCAACATCAGCCAAAAGAACCATCACGAGTATCATATCATATGATGATGAATTCAAAATAATAACTGGTAAATGTAATAAAGTGCTTGACTTTCTCGATTCAGTATATTAAAGTGGTATTGATTGGTATTGATTAATATTGATCGGTATTGATTGGTAGTGATTCTCAACTCTTGGCCGTGGCGTGTCCTCAGACACACCGTACACGGGTGGAAATCCCAGCACCCAAATACTGAATCCAAAAATAACACCTTGTCTGACTGGGTTATGTTGTATTTTTATTAGTAGTAGAAATAATAATAATGTTAATGATAACATGGTCACCTGCACTAGCAGTGTTTTAATGATGGTATCGACGGCTCCCTGTTCTGGTACAACCACCGCACTCGAGCCACACAGAGCCGACGACTGAACGGCCTCCGCCGTCACATTGAAGCTGATCTCCCCTATAACACACACACACACACACACACACACACACACAAAAGTACAAAATATACTCGAAAACTATCATTTAATTCACCTCAAATCCTCCTGTTGTCGATCTCTACTGAACTTTCAGAGTCACTTTGATTGTGTTTAAAATACTTTAAAATACTGTTTATCAGTAACTCGGATGGATCGATATCTAGAAAAATCTGTTTCTTTCTGGAGTACTTGTAAAAAAAAAGAAAAGGAAAAAGAAATAATAAATTGGTACTCCTTGTAGTGGGATACATTTTTAGGAACATACTTTTACTTGAGTATTGTGTTCGTGTACTTCTGCCACATCTGCTCAGATCTCCATACAGTTAGCACTGACGAACGCTGAAATCTCACCATAAACTGACAAAACTACAGTACATGAGTCACAATTATCATCACCCATACAAACTTAGAAGTAACTAACTGTAACTAAAGCATGATCCTTCATTTGATTATTTTTGCTTATTTTAAATGTAATGTGAGCAATATTTTGTCATTATTAGGTCACTTTAGGTGATTCCTAAAATCTCGCAAAATAAGTGCTTTGTTACAGTTTTATGCTCCTGTGATAATGCAAAAATAAGAAATTTTAATATGTTGTTTGGTAATTTCTTGTGAAAAATGAGGTAAAATCTAATAATTGAAAAAAAATACTTTTTTATAAATAAATGAATAAATAAATAAAAACAGAGCAGAAACTATTTTACTTGTTAGCTCTTTAGTAATTTAATTAGGTTTCAAATTCCACTTCACCGTTTTCTCTAAGCGTTAATTTTAAAAGGAAATAAAAATAAAGGTTTTCCGTACCCAGATCCAGCGGGGTGATGGACCAGGAGACGGTCTGGCTCTCGTCAGCACACAGACAGCTGGAGTAACTGGGCCGACTACTCACTGTGAACTGGGCCGAGTTAGCCAAAGTCACCTTCACCTTTAATAAAACAGAGTTTTTACATTCCATCAGCTGTCTGAAACCTAAACCTAAACCTTAAACTAAACCTAAACCTTAAACTAAACCTAAACATAAACCTATGGGTGTGGAATCCTGGTGAGAAATTCAATCCCATCTACAGTAAATGTTATTCCCTCTTAACACTATGACGTCATGCTGTATATTATTCGACCCAACATCTTCTCTCACCATCATACAGCTCTGGAGGTAGTTGAAGACGGTGGCCATGAGTGTGAACATTTCTCCCCGGATGACGGAGCTCGGCATGGTGAGGCTCACGAAGAACGGCTGGAAGGCGGTGAAGTTGATATTCTGTGCGATTCCGAATCCGATGGTTGACGTACAAAATGCGTCGAACTGCCACGTGGTGATGGAGTCCGGGATGGTCTTATGAGCCCCCATCGCTCCGGTCGGACTGGAGGAAATAAACACTCGTTAACATACAGTAGACTAAAACAAGAGAGAGTACAGCATGGAGTGAGAAACACACACACCTGACCACAACAAGGTCCCAAATCCAGGTCTCTGGGAAGTACGTGCGGACCGTAACCACTGGTTGAACTGGTGATGAACTTGTCGTGGAATCAAGGGCCACAGCTTCTGTGGATGGAGTACACAGTGAAATTACTGTGCTGTACTGTACATGATAAATACAGATAAGGACTGAAGGGAAACCACTCACCCATCATTGGGGCGTAACGCAAAGGGGTGATACAATCAGACGGCTTGGAGATTATAGTGTTGGTGAGGATCTTGATTCCTACGTACTGAAAGAAAAGCGGGAACAGAGAACAATTATTTTTTTGTTTCATGGTTTAAAAAATATAAATGTATTAGTTAAATAGTAGTTTTATAGAATTACTACAAGTATCTGCCTCGAAACAGGAACAGCAATACACTTTGAAACTTTTTTCAGATTTATGTCTACACAATAATATCACCTACTGTACATACTGTCTTCTCATGGACCTACTGAAATGGGATCCAATATACAGTATATATTTGGAATCCTTCACCATAAAAATAGTGTATAAATAAATATACTGCTGAATAAGTAATGAACGTCATGCTAAAGTGGTTTGTTGAATTAGTTTTATCGGCGGAATGTAACTTAATAATCCGATATTATATAAAAATCCCCAGAAAATTACGAATGTTTTGATATGTATTGTGCTCTAAGAATTCATTCAATCACTTTTTTTCTTTGATTACACACACACACACACACACACACTGTGGTGTCCAGTTCATGTGTGAAAATGATTCCTCATGCTCCCAGAACCGCGCTCTCACACTGCAAGTCCGGGAATATGGTAAAAACCCTCCATAACCTGGTAACCTGATAACCTGGTGATTCAGTACATTCCGGTGGTCAGCTGACTTCATTTTATTGCCCCATAACGTAACTGATCAACCCCAGATCATAACACTGTCCCCAGAGGACTTGTACAGTGGACACTACACATGATGGAGCATCGCTTCATGTCCTTCCCTTCTCACTTCATGTGACCCTGACACGCCCATCACTCTGGAATAGGGTCAGTCTGGACTCATCAGGTCACATGACCTTCTTCCATCGCTCCAAAGTCCAGTCTTTATGATCCCTAACAAACTGAAGTGTTGTTTTTTTCTGATGAGTCTCAATAACAAGTGGTTTTCTTATGGACACAAACAGCTGTTTAGTCCCGATCCTGTGAGTTCTCATCACTCTGTGTATGTGTGTGTGTGTGTGTGTGTGTGTGTGTGTGTGTAGAAATGCACTTACTTTTACAATTAAACATGGCTCTGGATTTTAATAATTGGTTTTTAATAATATTTTTTTTATTAATCATGTGACTGCACCAAGTGTTTAATTGATCTCCATTCAAGATCTTTTTTTCCAACCATGTTTCTTCTACAATGTTGATGATCCCTGTTTATAGGATCAGCACTTCTATTTGACCAATCAGAATGAAGAACCCTGTGCTATAATGTGGTTTATCTGTTTAAACACATATCTTACTTTGAAGGTGCTGTAAACATCAACCTTCCCATAGTTGACTGGAAAATACCCCATCAGTCTTGTGGCTGTGTTTGGGAGGAACAGTGGACCCCCCAGGCACTGGAGCGAATCCTCGTCGTAGGTGTTGTACGGATAATCGGACAACGCCTGGACTGGCAGCATGTTGTACAACTGGAATGATCAGAGGGAGCACCATAGTGTTTAATAAATGGATCAGAAGTCCAATACCAATAACTGTTAAAGGTTATAATTATCAACAGATATTAGCAAATACATAAATAAACTCAAAGCCTTTGTTGTTACTTAGTTACACACAGATTGAATGGTGAGTTCATTCTCTGGTTGCAGCAGTAACAGACTCTGATCGATGGCCCTCACTGAGCACAGGGACCCTGGAGCAGCTTTCAGGATCAGCGTCACCTGATCTCCAGGAAGAGTCGAAGTGTTCAAGATATTCAGAGACACCTGAAAGACCACGGCAATGTAAGGAGGCAAGAAAGCAAGTAAGGAAAAAACAAAAAAACAACAACAATCCAACCTTTGTTTGGCTGAAAAATGCTTATTAATCAAAGCTAACATACAGATATGTAGTTTATCATCATCATCATCATCATCATCATCACGCCCTATGTGACCTTTATCACAGCTATATTTTCATAATTCGTTTTATACCAATTTGTTCAAGAAATGCAGCCAGAACTGAACAAGTCAAAAATACTGTACAAGAAACGAGATGTTATTAAATTATTCGAAATGTTAAATAGGATTAAACTTGTTTTTCCTGGACACAGAGAGACTGAGTGAGGAGGGGCGTCATTTATGGATATTTGCACACTGCACATTTATGGACAATGTATGGGCATTACACATCTACATACAGTGGTGTGAAAAACTATTTGCCCCCCTCCTGATTTCTTATTCTTTTGCATGTTTGTCACACAAAATGTTTCTGATCATCAAACACATTTAACTATTAGTTAAAGATAACACAAGTAAACACAAAATGCAGTTTTTAAATGAGGGATTTTATTATTTAGGGAGAAAAAAACTCCTAATCTACATGGACCTGTGTGAAAAAGTGATTGCCCCCCTTGTTAAAAAATAACTTAACTGTGGTTTATCACACCTGAGTTCAATTTCTGTAGTCACCCCCAGGCCTGATTACTGCCACACCTGTTTCAATCAAGAAATCACTTAAATAGGAGCTACCTGACACAGAGAAGTAGACCAAAAGCACCTCAAAAGCTAGACATCATGCCAAGATCCACAGAAATTCAGGAACAAATGAGAACAAAAGTAATTGAGATCTATCAGTCTGGTAAAGGTTATAAAGCCATTTCTAAAGCTTTGGGACTCCAGTGAACCACAGTGAGAGCCATTATCCACAAATGGCAAAAACATGGAACAGTGGTGAACCTTCCCAGGAGTGGCCGGCCGACCAAAATTACCACAAGAGCGCAGAGACAACTCATCCGAGAGGCCACAAAAGACCCCAGGACAACATCTAAAGAACTGCAGGCCTCACTTGCCTCAATTAAGGTCGGTGTTCACGACTCCACCATAAGAAAGAGACTGGGCAAAAACGGCCTGCATGGCAGATTTCCAAGGCGCAAACCACTTTTAAGCAAAAAGAACATTAAGGCTCGTCTCAATTTTGCTAAAAAACATCTCAGTGATTGCCAAGACTTTTGGGAAAATACCTTGTGGACCAACGAGACAAAAGTTGAACTTTTGGAAGGTGCGTGTCCTGTTACATCTGGCATAAAAGTAACACAGCATTTCAGAAAAAGAACATCATACCAACAGTAAAATATGGTGATGGTAGTGTGATGGTCTGGGGTTGTTTTGCTGCTTCAGGACCTGGAAGGCTTGCTGTGATAGATGGAACCATGAATTCTACTGTCTACCAAAAAATCCTGAAGGAGAATGTCCGGCCATCTGTTCGTCAACTCAAGCTGAAGCGATCTTGGGTGCTGCAGCAGGACAATGACCCAAAACACACCAGCAAATCCACCTCTGAATGGCTGAAGAAAAACAAAATGAAGACTTTGGAGTGGCCTAGTCAAAGTCCTGACCTGAATCCTATTGAGATGTTGTGGCATGACCTTAAAAAGGCGGTTCATGCTAGAAAACCCTCAAATAAAGCTGAATTACAACAATTCTGCAAAGATGAGTGGGCCAAAATTCCTCCAGAGCGCTGTAAAAGACTCGTTGCAAGTTATCGCAAACGCTTGATTGCAGTTATTGCTGCTAAGGGTGGCCCAACCAGTTATTAGGTTCAGGGGGCAATTACTTTTTCACACAGGGCCATGTAGGTTTGGATTTTTTTTCTCCCTAAATAATAAAACCCCTCATTTAAAAACTGCATTTTGTGTTTACTTGTGTTATCTTTGACTAATAGTTAAATGTGTTTGATGAGCAGAAACATTTTGTGTGACAAACATGCAAAAGAATAAGAAATCAGGAGGGGGGCAAATAGTTTTTCACACCACTGTATTTCCACTCACCCGAGACATTTCTATTTAAATTCCATGTCAATTTCCACAACAGTTTCTATATTTTCTATATTTTGTACAGCTAAGTTCTTTTATATATTTTTTTATATTTTATATTTTGTTCCTATCCTCTATAGCCATATTTTCCACAGATAAAGTTTTTCTATATTTTATTCTTATTCTATTCCATTATTTTTTGATAATCTTGTTTTTTTAAGGTCACAAGTGGTTGTATAAACATTTCACTGCATATCGCACTGTGTAGGTGACAAATAAAATTTTAATTTGAAAAACACTAGCTTTTTAACATTAGTTAGTTATGACACATGAATCACATTATTTTTAAGTAATGATGTCACACATGACTGCAATAGGATCTGCATTAGATGTCACTTAGGGACCTTATGTCAAGGTAAAGTCAAGGTTAAAAATTTTCCAGAACATTTCCAAAACGTGGTTTGTGAGACCGTCGTGTCGCCGCCGGTATTAATGGGCTTTAGAAAAGGCATCTGGAGAGAAAAGCAGAAAAACTCAATCTGAACTTTGAACCTGCGATCTCAGAGGAATCATGAAGTTTCTCTCCATAAGCCAGTTTCTTTTGTGCAGCTTTGTGACAGTTTAATGTCTCTTTCTGACCTTGTTAGCCAAATACAGCTGAATGGGGAAGTTCATGCTGTCTGCGATGGCCTCGCCGCTCGGCAGGACGGAGTACAGGACCACCTGAGCGACCGGGGACAGCTCGAGCATGTTCTCCAGTGTCACTTGCAGTACACCCTTATGCTGTCCTACAAAAAGACATAAATATGTATTATTATTTTGATTGTTTTCCCCATAATTTAGTCGTGTCCTCTTCCCACCCGTCAGTAGTGGAGATGCTGTGAAGTTTACTAACTTTTTCCTGGTATTATGTGATGCACAAGTTGTCCGCGCTGAACCAAATGTCCTTTGCACATCACCTAAACACAAAAAGTACGATGCGTAAGATGGAAAGCGTGAATTACATGAATTATATTACTTTTACTTTCGCTGAGTAAAAGTTAAAAAAAATATATATACAAAAACATACATTCACATTAAAGTACATCAAAGTGTCTTTCTCTCGTGTTCTAATGTTCTAGTAAAAGTTAAACCGCACCATGTAGTAGAAGGTGACGGTGCTCTTGAGCTTGGTCTGTGTGTCACTGCGTATCAGGTACTGAGCCTCGATCACGGCGTTCTTGTTGCAGCTGAAGGGCGTCAGGCTGGGCTTCAGTCTAATAAAACTCAGGCTCTTGGAGAAGAAGGGCTGGATGTAGAGGTACGCGTTGGGGTAGTACGGAGTCAGCTGGTTCTCCCGACCCGCAGTCGCAGTGGGTTTGTCAGTCGTTTCATACTGAGCCTGCGTTAACAAACAAACAGACAGACAAACAAACAAACAAATAAATAAATACTTACAGATGATTATTATTATTAGTAGTAGTAATAGTAGTATTAAAAAATGTTAAGACTTTCCCATTGTGGGACTTAAAAAAATCTACCAACCCATAAATCAGTGTTGAACAGATGGTCTTAAACAAGCTTTTTTGGTACAGTATTTGTCATTTTACATAATCAGAAAATATAATTTCCACGTAAAAAAAATTTATAAAAAAGTTTTAAGAAAAAGGAAAGAAGAATACATCCACCCACCTGGATAGAGACCTGCTCAAGGCCCCATCTTCTAGTTTGGAAGGAGAACTTAGCGATGCCATTTTTATCTGTAACCAGCTTCCAGTATGAACTTTTTCTGTTGCCATAACTTACAGTCAGAAACACTACTTTCTTTATCATAGGAATGGAGTTTGGGCCGGTCACTTTAATCTGATAAAGAAGGACAGGAATATCAGATAATAAGTCAAGTCAAGTCGACTTTCACTTCAACCGTATTACAGCTCAGTAGACGATGAAACGAAACCTCCCGGACCGAGGTGCTACTGTACTTACAACAGACATTTACAACATAAATTAGCAAAAACTAAATAGCTAGCTAACTAAGAAACCTAATTAGCTGACTAGCTGAGACAAAACAGATTAGCATTATAAATTAACAGAAACTGTCTAAGTCCTAACAATATCAGAAACAGCAAAACTTCACTTTAATTTAGCTATGAAAGGAAGATAAAACGATGGCTCATAAAAAGCTCCACATGGCACAACGTACTGTTTTTACAGTAATTACACAATATTAAATACAGTGGGATGCGTAAGTTTGGGCACCCTTGTTAATCTTCATGATTTTCCTGTATAAATCGTTAGTTGTTACGATAACAAAAATTCAGTTAAAATTATCATATAGGGGACACACACAGTGATAAATGAGAAGTGAAACGAAGTTTATAGGATTTACAGAAAGTGTGCAATAATTGTTGAAACAATATTAGGCAGGTGCATAAATTTGGGCACTGTTGGCATTTTATTGATTCCAAAACCTTTAGAACTAATTATTGGAACTCAAATTGGCTTGGTAAGCTCAGTGACCTCTGACCTCCACACAGATCTGAATCCAATTATGAGAAATAGCATTTAAGGGGGGCAATTGAAAGTTTTCCCTGATCCCACTGTATCTGCCTAGCAAACATGTACAGTATGATGGATTTCATTATATACTGTAGGAGACAGTTTATTTAATGTTAGTTCGCTAGTTAGTTTGGTGATCTACTCATAATTAAACAGTTCAACATTTACAAGTCAGCTAACTTGTACTGAAATTGAGCACTGGTTTTAATTAAACAGTTCACCTAGTGTAGTTAGCAAACACGGCTAGTTTTTAGCTTAGTTTTATAATATTCAGCCTATTATTAAAGCACTCGCTTGACTTGATTGGTACGAATAAAAAAATAAAGAGGTTCAGCTCAGTGTCTTTATTTATGATTGACAAATTAACCAATTAACAAAGAATACAAGAAGCTTTAAGAGTTGCGTCAGGAAGGGTATCCGGCGTAAAAACCTGTGCCAAGTTGTAGTGCGGACTGGATATTCCGCTGTGGCGACCCCTTGCCGGGAGCAGCCGAAAGACCAACAACAACAAGAAGCTTTAAGAGTCAATGACAGAAGTTACCTTTCCTTCATACACCAGTCCGAGTTTAAACGTTACTGGTGAATCCTCAAATGAAAGTGTGATGATATTAGTTGTTATCATGGAGCTTCCTGAACCAGTCAGAGTCACACCTACAGGAGAGGAGCACGGCTTTAGGATGATCTGAGGTTGAGGTTTAGTCAGACGTTCTAACATTAGGAGACATTTTTCTTCCTAAGATATCGGATGCACTTTTAGGTTTAAATAACCCAAACCATATGAGTTTAATATTCTTCTACCTGATATCACAAAACACTATGTACATAAGCCACTCTCTGTCTGTAATATGGATGGATGGATGGATGGATGGTATTTATAATATAACTTTAAACCTTACATACAGTATGTATGATAATAAGAGCATCATTACTCTACACGTAGCTGTAGTAGTTTAGGAGTCTCTTACTGTACCTGTGCCGTACTCCTCCACTTCACTCTGAACATTGATAGAACCTTCATATCGTGAATCAGTCAAAGCGTAGTCGTTCAGATTCAGGACACGTTGTGCACATCCTGTCTTGTCAGTCTAAAGTAAGAGAGAAAAAAATGTGAAAAATTAAATATTTCATCTTTCGTAGTATTGAATACTGGTGCATTTACAGTACTGTACTTAAATAAAATTTAACATGGACAGACTGTGGACTATAATATAATAATATCCTGACAGTTACAAACCAATGTATTTCACATAATCAGAAGGAGTGCAGAACTGAATTAGATGATTTATGGTAAAATAAATAAATAAATAAGTTAGTGAAATGGTGATCTGATTAACCGTCATTATTAAATCCTTGCAGATGTCTGGCATTGTTGTGTTAGCTGGAATGAACCACCAGTATCTGATACTGTTATGGCAGACTCTGGCCTTCACCGTCCCGTTCACCGGCTTCCCATAAGTATATCTGCAGAGAACGGTTATTCATTCATAAAAAAATTCATATATATAAAAAACGTATTTGGCAATAAAAGCTCTGATTCTGATTATTATAAGCATTGATGGAAACAGAAGATAACTGAGGACTGAACACATACTCGGCACACACTTTCAGTGTCGCAAAAGTGTCGAGGATGGTCACGACCGGAGGAAGGGAGACGTCCACTTGGAATGTGGGCAGAACTGAAACATACAGCGTGAACACAGCATTGAAACACAGCTGACAAACTGGTGTTAATGTGTGTTGTTTACCAGGATATAATGATTAATTCTACTATAGCCTCAAACTAAAAAAAGATCACCGGGTTAAGTATAGTCAGAAGGAGTGATAATGGGTGTAAAGCAGCATTTCTTGGTCATTGTTACATCCTGAAATGTGTGTGAGTGGAAATGTAAAGTTGCTGAATGTTATTAGATGAGGTTTTAGATGAGGTCAGGAAATGATATACTGTATAAACATGGGTTATTTCCAGAACCATAAAATATGTCTCTAAAGGATTTACGTGGAGTGTTACAACAAATATTTTAGTATAATTTAGAAAAATAGATTCATTGGCCAAATTGTCCAACCTATTTTCATTTTAAATATTAATAACCCATAATAACAAAACATTTTTAAAGTTATATTGCATTTAAAGGGTCAACAAAAAAAGTCTAGCTTCAGTGATTGAATTTTTTTTATTTAAATCATGTAACATTCACATAAATGCCTAAATATATCAATAAGTAGCAACATGGTTAATAAATAAAAAAAATTAAAAATTAAAAAACATACTATTATTATATAATTTTGATTATTAAAGTTTTTTTTGCGTAAAACTTAAAACTGTTTGGATTTAAACTGGTTTTAGTACTAAATATACTATGCTTTTATTATAAATATTTCAAACCATTAAATGTTTTATCTATCAGCATGTTTAAATTATAAGACGATCATTTCTACTCAAGTAAAATATGTCAGTTAAACAAAAATAAATAATGGTACATAATGTTAGAAATTTGTATGTTCATGTTCAACTGATTAAAAATATGAACTAAATTAAAACTTGGATTTATTTCAGTAAAAACAGACATAATATCAAATTGTAAAAACTACACAAGGACGGAATAATTTTTGACGTAGACTTATAATATAAACGCTGCATTCAGGGTCAAAGTAAAAAATAAATAAACAAATTAAATAAAAGCAGTAAGTAAAGGTTTACTGCTGTGTTTCTATCAGTGTTGTTTATACAATCATTACACAAATAAAGATTAGATTTATTCAGTATTTTAAGGACACATTATTAGAGATAAACAGGGCCTGACCGTAGTCCTTGACTTGGAAGGGTTGTGCGATGGCATTGTTCTCACTGTCCCAGACTGTAATGGTATAAAATCCGTTCGTGGCCTCTGAGTTTATGGGATACGACAGATCGACCATCCCGCTCCACATGGAGACGTTCAGCCACTGACCGATACGGTTCGAGTTTGGGTCCTGAGGAACAAAACACATCACTCTGAGATTAAATATTAATTTTTTCCTTTTAATGTGATTGTGTGTGTTCATCTTTTTAACGATTGTGAAGCACTTTGGTCAACCATGGTTGTTTTTTAAATGTGCTATATAAGTGTTCCAATGCAAAGAGTCTGTAAATTCACTGATCAATAACAAAAGTTATTGTGCGGAGGCGAGTCCATCAAACAGCACCGTACCTGAAGTTCTATTGTTGGAAACTGAAACAAAAAGAGAAGACACATTATTAAAAGTGCTCTTCTTGTAGTATTTCAGAGAAACGATTAAAGGTGCTGTACCGTCTGATTGTAGGTGAGGAAGTTGGTATCCAGAGAGACGATGCGGAACATGACTGCAGGGAACAGAAGATAACATCTGTAGTATGTGTAATAAGATAAGATATAACTTCATTCGTCCCACAGTGGAGACATGTCTCCGCTACAGCAGCAAAGGACAATGTGCAAATATAGTGACAGTAGTGACAGGAAATACAAAAAGAAAGGGAAACAACAATAGAGTTCACTAAGTTACACTTTCACGTCATTCAAATTAGTTACAGTTACAAATGATGTCATTACACAGTTACTATTGCACAAAAAAATTAAGGTATTGTAACTATATTTAAGATATTGTAACTAGTGTAACTATATTGTAAAAATTCAGGTTTTGTAACAACAGTATATCACAGTAATCTGTTGTTTTTGTATTTGTAAAGTGAAAGAATTAAAATTTATTTATGAAACAGCTTCACAGCACAACTGGCAGCTTAAGGCATATAGACACCCAGGACGTGTGGAGATAAAGTCCTGACAGCAGACAAAACATAAATAACATGAGAAAGACTAAAGATAATGAGAAAAAAAAATTATACAACTGGAAGCTAAAACTAGGGCATGGATTAAGACCTTGGAGTCGAGATCAGAAGGACACAGGTTTAAACCCCATGACTGTGTCGAGCCCTTCAGCAAAGCCCTCAACCCCTCAGACATTTAATAAAAAGATAAATCTAAGTGTTTCTGGATGAGGGTGTTCGTTTAAATGTTGTAAATGTAACGCAGGTAAATTAAAACATCAGGCGAGTAGTTGATTAATTTTCTATAAAATCAGCTCGGACTGTAGCGCACAGTTTTGTATTAATGCACCAGTTCTAATTCATTATCATTTCTACTGTATAATATCTGTCAAAAAAAATTAGCAAGTTAAAGTTATTAATAAAAAGAGAGCATGTGATCAGGGGTGGAGTGCTAAGACGTGACTGCTTGGACAGGACAGTTTTACCAGTTTGTCCCGGTTTGTAGATGGGTTTGTCCGTCTTAATGATGACCAGCTGTGTTGGAGGTGTGATGAGCATCTTTGTTGTTTTGTTCAGGAATGTGTCTCGTCCTTCGATCTTAATGCCGATAGACACCACTGTCTCTACATGGACGACAGGAACCTGAAGAAAACAAATCAAAACAAAAAAATGACTGTCATGAATACATTTTATATAAAAATGAACTATATATGTTATAAATATTAAATAAAAACACAAGGATTATGTTGTCAAAAGTAAAAATAAATAAATAAATAAAACAACTAAAAGTTGTTAGTGTACTTATTTATTTATAAGTATAAAATATGTAACTCTGATTGAACTCATCAGGTAATTAATGAACAGGCCAGAATTAATTCAGCGATCAGCTACACCAGCTTTAAGCTGAGTTTCTAACCGAGTGCGAGTCTGACCTGGAATGGGACACAGTTGTAGTATTCGTGCCTGATATTATTTTTCGCCAGAATAGTGAACATGTCGTTGTCGCTCTCCAGGAACACCTCCAGAGAAACTACTTCACTGGTTACAACTGTGACACAAAGCGCCTCAGTGGTGCCTCCTACAGTCTGAGAGGTCACGGCCAGGAGGTAATAACTGTTGACCAAGAAATATAAAGAATAAAAAAAGGAGATTAGTTTGATAAGTGATGTTTTGTCCTGTTGACCTTGGCAGGTTCTTTACAATTTATAGCAATGGGGTTTTAGCTGCAATAAGACTTCATGTAAGTCATATTCACATATAATCTATAACAATGTCTGACCTCAATAATTCAAAAGATATATTGCCTGGTAACTTTTAATACATCTCCATTAATTTACTATAATATCAACCATTTCTTTTTTTACTCTTCTAAATGCAGAATTTTCACTTAACGAATAAATTATGTAAACCTAGATATTGAGCTGCACTTATTATTATTATTATTATTATTTTAATTTTTTTTTTTTTATATTTCCTCATTTGTTCCTTTTCAACAAGACAGTTGTAATTAACTCCTATTTAACTCCTCCACAATTTCAGCTTTTCTGAAGAAGCCCATTCATTAACTATTACATTTCACCTGCACCATCAATACCTAAATTCTCTCCAAAAGAAATCCTGAGAAATATCTTACGCGTCTGTGTCCGAGTCCTCCGCCATAATACTCGGAAACAGCAGAAAAGCTCCAACCAGAAGTCCAGTAAGGCCCATCCTGGAACAGAATCGGAAGACTGAACAGGACGATCCCGAGTGTGCTCGTGGTATTTATCGTCCTCCGCCCCACCCGAAAATGTCCCGGGTGTCTGTAAGACGGTTACTGCTATCACTGCACTCATGTTGCCTTTTTCCTGGCCTTGTGCAGAATGTTATAAACTGACACGTGGGGAACCATATCAGTCTAGGGTTCAATAACATCACCGTGTTTATCGTCTTCGTTGCCCAAAAAACACTGTTTCGATAAAAAGACTGATGTCCTCGCGTAGGAATGTGCGACACAGAACACTTATATAAAAAAAATTATAATAATAATAATAATTGAGAGATTATGAGAGGTAAATAATTGATTTTATACTTAATTGAGGGACATGTCTAAAACGTTAGTTATATTTTAATGTACAAATAATTGTCAGTGAGGCAATATATATTATTTTTATTACTATTATTTTTTATTATTATATATTGTATACACAGCTCTGGAAAAAAATATGAGCAGTGCAGTTTACTGGAGGAAACTTCTAGAGGAAGATGGAGGGTCACAAACTATCGAGTAAAGCTGAGCTGTTTCTGATTTTTTGCTTAAAGTCTGGTATAAAGTCACCCAACAGTAATGTGGATAAACTGGTGGAGAGACAAAACACACGAATTATGTAACTGTAACTCGAGTTATTATTTCACCAAATTCTGATTTAGCATTAACACACTTTGTTTACAAATTATTTACATTATGTTTTATTTGAGTTATTAAAGCTCTGCAAATACTGTGTGATCCTGGGTTATTTTGCTGTGTTGTGATGATGTAATTTCCTGTAAATATACATTTAAATAACAATAGTTATATTTAATATTTTTAATTTAGGAGAAATTCTCCTATCAGCAGTTCACAAAACATGAAACAAAACTGTTCATCTCCAAAACACGTGCAAAAAACACATAAGAAACTCATTATTTATCTTTCTACAGAGCTATATATACAGTGGTGTGAAAAACTATTTGCCCCCTTCCTAATTTCTTATTCTTTTGCATGTTTGTCACACTTAAATGTTTCTGCTCATCAAAAACCGTTAACTATTAGTCAAAGATAACATAATTGAACACAAAATGCAGTTTTTAAATGAAGGTTTGCGTTATTAAGGGAGAAAAAAAACTCCAAATCTACATGGCCCTGTGTGAAAAAGTGATTGCCCCCTTGTTAAAAAATAACTTAACTGTGGTTTATCACACCTGAGTTCAATTTCTGTAGTCACCCCCAGGCCTGATTACTGCCACACCTGTTTCAATCAAGAAATCACTTAAATAGGAGCTACCTGACACAGAGAAGTAGACCAAAAGCACCTCAAAAGCTAGACATCATGCCAAGATCCAAAGAAATTCAGGAACAAATGAGAACAAAAGTAATTGAGATCTATCAGTCTGGTAAAGGTTATAAAGCCATTTCTAAAGCTTTGTGACTCCAGCGAACCACAGTGAGAGCCATTATCCACAAATGGCAAAAACATGGAACAGTGGTGAACCTTCCCAGGAGTGGCCGGCCGACCGAAATTACCCCAAGAGCGCAGAGACGACTCATCCGAGAGGCCACAAAAGACCCCAGGACAACATCTAAAGAACTGCAGGCCTCACTTGCCTCAATTAAGGTCAGTGACTCCACCATAAGAAAGAGACTGGGCAAAAACGGCCTGCATGGCAGATTTCCAAGGCGCAAACCACTTTTAAGCAAAAAGAACATTAAGGCTCGTCTCATTTTTGCTAAAAACATCTCAGTGATTGCCAAGACTTTGGGGAAAATACCTTGTGGACCGACGAGACAAAAGTTGAACTTTTTGGAAGGTGCGTGTCCCGTTACATCTGGCGTAAAAGCAACACAGCATTTCAGAAAAAGAACATCATACCAACAGTAAAATATGGTGGTGGTAGTGTGATGGTCTGGGGTTGTTTTGCTGCTTCAGGACCTGGAAGGCTTGCTGTGATAGATGGAACCATGAATTCTACTGTCTACCAAAAAATCCTGAAGGAGAATGTCCGGCCATCTGTTCGTCAACTCAAGCTGAAGCGATCTTGGGTGCTGCAGCAGGACAATGACCCAAAACACACCAGCAAATCCAACTCTGAATGGCTGAAGAAAAACAAAATGAAGACTTTGGAGTGGCCTAGTCAAAGTCCTGACCTGAATCCTATTGAGATGTTGTGGCATGACCTTAAAAAGGCGGTTCATGCTAGAAAACCCTCAAATAAATCTGAATTACAACAATTCTGCAAAGATGAGTGGGTCAAAATTCCTCCAGAGCGCTGTAAAAGACTCGTTGCAAGTTATCGCAAACGCTTGATTGCAGTTATTGCTGCTAAGGGTGGCCCAAGCAGTTATTAGGTTCAGGGGGCAATTACTTTTTCACACAGGGCCATGTAGGTTTGGATTTTTTTCCTCCCTAAATAATAAAAGCCCTCATTTAAAAACTGCATTTTGTGTTTACTTGTGCTATCTTTGACTAATAGTTAAATGTGTTTGATGATCAGAAACATTTTGTGTGACAAACATGCAAAAGAATAAGAAATCAGGAGGGGGACAAATAGTTTTTCACACCACTGTATACAGTATAGTCCATATATACAGAATCAGACAGAAAAATATGTATATACACTCCAGGAAGAGATAATAATACTCAATTTTGCTATACACTATATATTGACTTATATGATAATATTATTAATATTATTTTAATATCATACACAATATACTATTTTCCTTTTCCTGAAGTGTGTATACATGGTTTTGCCTGACTCTGCGTATATACTACTGTATAGTACGGTGCCACAGTGGATTTGAAATTAAGCAAATAAAATATGATTGAAGTGGCTTTCAGACTTTCATGCCTTATGTAAAGGACTGAAAAAAAAAGAAAAAGTTTAGGAATTTTGGAATTCAGCCAATTTCTTTCGAAGACCTTCTGTATTTGGATTATTTACTTTAGTCTGGAGCCCATGTCCATGTCCATCTCCGCAGACGGAGTTTCCTCTTGAGCCGCCGCCTTCAGTTGCTACTTGTTTATGAATCTTTCCGCCTCCAGTTTTTTTTATCTTCAGTGAGTGAAAAGCAGCTCAGTCGGGTTGGGGTCAGGTGACGGACTCAGTCCTTTAGGGACATTACAGTTCTTTATTGTGGGTTATGGTTTCACTCTCTATCTGTCCCGTGCCGTGTTATCAGTCCTATCAGTGTCCCGAAGCACTTGAGTGAATCTGAGTATAAAGTAGAGTTTTGTTCACTTCATAAACTCTCCTGCTTTGATTTATTAGCAGCCACAACATCAATATCAAATTCAAATTCAAATTTTATTCGTCACATACACAGTCATACACAGTACGATATGCAGTGAAATGCTTACACGACCGCCAGTGACCTTAAAAAGAGAATTATATACTAGATACTAGAATAAAAAAAAAAAATAAAAAATAAAAAAAAAAATATATATATATATATATATATATATATATATATATATATATATACTAGAATAAAAATAGAAATAGAAAAAAATAGAAAAAAAATAAAAATAGAAATAAAAAATAAAAGTATACTGTACATAAAATGGAAATAAAAATAGAGATATCTAGATATACAGATATACATATAGGTATAAAAATTTTAATCAATTTTAAATCAATTTTAAAATTGATTTTAAAATTTTAAAATTGAAATTTGGTGGAGGATGTATGGTGTGCAAGTAATTTGCATGGAAACATGTGTTAAGGTGCCTTATTAAAGTGACTTGTGCAGGGGTCCAGAATGTAAACATAAACATAAATATGAGTTCCAATGTCAGGGTAGATGTGCATGAAAGTGTCCGTTGATGTTAACAGGTTGTATTAGTTCTGTGTTTGTGGTGTGAATGTGGTATGGTTGAGAGACCTTATTGCCTGCGGGAAGAAGCTCCTCCTCAGTCTCTCTGTGTTGGCCTTCAGGGAGCGGAAGCGCTTTCCTGACCGCAACAGAGAGAACAGTCCATTGTTGGGATGGCTGAGGTCCTTCACGATCTTCCTGGCCTTGGTCCAGCACCGCTTGGTGTAGATTGAGTGCAGGTCAGGGAGCTTGGTGCGGATGATGCGCTCAGCTGAACGCACCACCCTCTGTAGAGCTCGTCTGTCCTGCATGGTGCTGTTTCCAAACCAGGTCGAGATGTTTCCCGACAGGATGCTCTTTATGGTGCAGGAGTAGAAATTCCGGAGCACCTTGGAGGGCAGTCTGAAGTCTCTCAAACGTCTGAGGTGGTACAGACGCTGCCGGGCCTTTTTCACCATGGTGTTGATGTGACAGGACCATGACAGGTCCTGCGTGATGTGAACACCGAGGTATCTGAAGCTGTTCACTCTCTCCACTGGGCTCCTGTTGATGACGGGGGTCTGGTAGTTCCTCTCCTGCTTTGTACAAAAGTCCACTATCAGCTCCTTTGTCTTACTGACGTTCAGGAGGAGATTGTTCCTCTGGCACCAGTTCTCCAGATTCCCAATCTCCTCCAGGTAGGCCGACTCATCGTTGTTCGTGATCAGGCCCACCACAACAGTGTCGTCAGCAAACTTGATGACGGCGGTGGAGTTGGTAGTGGCCACGCAGTCATAGGTGTATAAAGAGTACAGCAGGGGGCTCAGAACACAACCCTGGGGCGCTCCAGTGCTGAGTGTGAGGGAGGCTGAGACATGACCGCCCATCTTTACTGCCTGTGGTCTGCCAGTTAGGAAGTTGGAGATCCACTGACACATGGGTGAGCTAAGTCCCAGGTGCTCCAGCTTGGTGGTGAGTGTGGAGGGAATTATGGTATTAAATGCAGAGCTTCAGTCGATGAAGAGCATTTTCACATAATTTCCCCTCTTAGTGTCCAGGTGGGTGAGAGATGTGTGGAGGAGATATGAGATTGCATCGTCTGTGGAACGGTTCGGACGATAAGCGAACTGTAGTGGGTCGAGTGTGTCCGGTAGTGAAGAGATGATGAAGTCTCTGACCAGGCGTTGAAAGCACTTCATCACTACTGAGGTGAGGGCTACAGGGCGATAGTCATTGAGGGAAGCAGGATGTGGTTTCTTTGGAACAGGAACAATAATGGACTCTTTGAAGCATGTGGGGATCACCGACTGAGATAAGGAGATGTTGAATATCTCAGTGAACACAGGTGCTAGCTGGTCTGCGCAGGATCTGAGGATACGGCCTGAGATGCCGTCTGGTCCTGCTGCTTTCCTGGTGTTCACTCTCTTGAAGGCTCTCCTCACGTCGTGCTCGGAGATGATGAGCGCGTTCCTGGTGCTGGCAGTGTCTTCCTGTCTACAGCCGTTAGTGCCGCTAGCGTTAGCGCCGCTAGCGTTAGCGCCGTTAGCATTAGCGCCGTTAGCATTAGCATCGCTAGCGTCTTTAGCTGCAGCATCGAAGCGAGCGTAAAATGTGTTCAGCTCGTCTGCCAGAGTCGCGTCCGCGTTCGTCATACCGGATGTTGGTGCTTTATAATCCGTTATTGTTCTCAGTCCCTGCCACAGGCTCCTAGAGTCACTCTGTTGAAGCTGTGACTCTAGTTTTCTCCCGTAGCGCTGCTTCGCCTCTTTCACCGCCTTCCGGATGTTGTATGACGCAGCCTTGTACGGTTCCATGTCCCCCGACGCAAGTCCCGTGTTGTAGGCGGCGGTGCGAGATCTCAGAGCGTCGCGGATGGTTTTATCCACCCACGGCTTCTGGTAGGGAAACGTTCTGATAGTCTTTTTCTCTACCGTATCGTCCGCTAGCTTTTCAATAAATCCCACAACCGCTTCCGTAAACACGCTGACGTCATCATCGGAGCTGTTTCTGAACATGTCCCAGTCTGCGTCATCGAGTGCGTCCTGTAACGCGGCCACTGATTGGTCCGTCCAGCGCGCGACCTCCCTCTGAGCCGGCACTTCCTGTTTCAGCCTTTGTTTATATTTTGGCATGAGGAAAATGGCGGCGTGGTCGGATTTACCAAACGCTGGACGAGATTGTGCCTTGTAACCGTCTTTGACCGTGGTATAACAGTGGTCCAGTGTCCTTTCGCCCCTGGTGGGGCAGGTGATGTGCTGATAAAAGTTTGGCGCTGCGCGTTTGAGGTTGGCACTATTAAAATCCCCCGCCACAATAAGCGCAGCGTCCCGGTGTTGTGTCTGGTGCTGTGTGAGCGCCTCATGCAGCTCGCATAAGGCAGTTTCAGTGTCTGCTTGTGGAGGTATGTAAACGGCGCTGATTATGATCGATGTGAACTCCCGTGGAAGATAAAATGGACGGCACATGATGGACAGTAGTTCCAGGTTTGGTGTGCAGGAGCGTGTGAGAGGAACAACGCGCGCGGTGTTGCACCAGCTGTTGTTTACCATTAAGCACACGCCGCCTCCCCTTGACTTCCCCGAGTCCTGCGTCCTGTCCATGCGGTGAACCGAGAAGAACTCGGCCGGCTGTATGGCGTGGTCTGGCACCGCTGGGTTCAGCCATGTCTCGGTGAAGCAGAGGAGATTGCTGTCTCGAATGTCTCTCTGGAACTTTATCCTGGCCCTGAGGTCATCTAGTTTGTTCTCCAGTGACTGGACGTTGGCAAGCAGGATACTAGGCAGAGGTGTGCGGTGTGCACGGGTTCTCAGCCAGTTCCTCACACCAGCTCGTCTGCCTCGAGGCCTCCGCTTCGCGTCGCGTCCATTGTTCTCCCTCAGGATCTCACTCGGCCAGCTCGGATCCGGAGTTAAAAACGTCGAATTGTGAGTACATTGTATACCAATAGAAACAAGAGTGTCTCTATCGTACCTAATGTACTCAATGGTGATGATTTTGCTGATTTTAAAATAAAGAAAACTAACTTAAAAAACAAAAACAAGGAAAAGGTGGTCGGAGCAGTCGTGACGGCAGCCGACCTCACCGGCGCCATCTTGGATCAATAAACACCAGTGACTCACTTTCACTGTCGGCCGTACACACATACAGTATAGTACACACCCCATGCCATAAGGATGTGACCCCCCCCCCCTCACGCTCCTCTAGTCCAGTCTCTCTCTCTCTCTCTCTCTCTCTCTCTCTCTGTCTCTTTATATATATCTATCCATCCATCCATAAATTCTTTATTTATTTTTATTCATGGCCTCCTTCACATGCATCATCATGTCTCCTGAAAACGTAAAAACATAACCACACTATCAGCTAGAAGCTCGCCTGTAACCAAAAAGCTCAACTGCAATAATAGTATTAAACAAGCTGGTTCCAAACTTCAACAAGCAGATACAGAACAGCAGACTGACAGCAGATCCTACAAAAATAAAACAGTAAATACAAAATAAACGCACTGATTTTCATTTTTTTAACCTCTGAAAATATGACCCAAAATTATAAACAACTTGACTTATTAAAGTTACCTTTATTTAATCAGTGGTAAACTTTATCAACAGTCAGTGAGGTCTCATAACACAGTGGTACAAGGATGAACAAACTGATCCAAAAAGCACAGAATTCACTCGATTCGGATAAAAACGCAGACACACACAGATCTTTAAAAATCTTGTCTTGCTGTATATTTCGTCTGTGTGTAACTCTATCTTCACTCACAGTGTTCAGTGATCAGAGCAGAAATCTAAAACAGTAAAAATCAGAACAATGTTCTCGAGGGTCATCATGTTCCTCTTTAGTTATGACAAACAGTCCTTGACAACAAGGCGACCAGAGAGAGAGAGAGTTTATTTTATTCTGTATTTTTGTACTGTTTTAATTAGCATTTTTAATGTTATATGTATTTCTTATTCATTTCCCAGAAATATGAATTCTTCCTAACTCGTGTTACAGAGTCTGTGTTTATTGATAAAGCAGGACCACATACAATAACAACCATCGCAGCCTGAACACATAATCAGTTAAATGTTCCACACCTGTAACGACCTCAACTTTAAGAAGGAATTAAAAGAGTGATGTGTGTGTTGTTTGTTTCAGCAGGTCACAAGAAGAACAGCTAAAGCTAATGTAATAAACCTCATGGCTGTGTACAGTATATATACAACCCCTGGCAGAAAGTATGGAATCACCCTCTCAGAAGATCTTCATTCAAATGTTTAATTGTGTAGAAAAAAAAACAAGCACATACATGCCACAAAACTATTTTCACTCAACAATCCAAACTTCTGGCTGAATAAAACACTTAAAAAAAAAAAAAAACAAAGAAAGATAACTATAGTCAACGACAACTGTTTTAACAACTCAAACAGAGGAAAAAAAATATGAAATCACCAAATAAAAACACTACTTGTACTTTGTTGCAGCACCTCTGGCTTTTATAACAGCTTGAATTCTCTGAGGCCTGGATTTAACTAATGTCCAACAGTAGACTTCATCAGTCTGTCTCCAACTTTGTCTTATTGCAGTTGCCAGATCAGCTTTGCAGGTTGGAGCCTCGTCCTGGACCATTTTCTTTCATTTCCACCACAGATTTTAAACTGGATTAAGGTCCGGACTATTTGCAGGCCATGCCATTGACATTATATGTATTTCCTGTAGGAATGTTTTCACAGATTTTGCCCTATGGCACGATGCATTATCATCCTGAAAAATGATGCTACCATCACCAAACATCCTTTCAACTGATGGAATAAGAAAAGTGTCCAAAATCTCAACATAAACTTGTGCATTTATAGAAGATGTAATGACTGTCATGTCCCCCATACCTTTACCTGACATACAACCCCATATCAATAATGATTGTGGAAATTTGCATGTTTTCTTCAGGCAGTTGTCTTTATAAATTTCATTGGAATGGCACCAATCAAAAGTTCCAGCATCATCACCCTGCGCAATGCAGATTCGTGATTCATCACTGAATCTAACTCTCATCTAGTCATCCACAGTCCAAGATTGTCTTTCTTTAGCCCACTGAACCCTTGTTTTTTTCTGTTTAGATGTTAATGATGGTTTTCTTTTGGCTTTTCTGTATGTAAATCCCATTTCTTTTAGGCGATTTCTTACTGTCCGCTCACAGACATTGACTCCACTTTCTGACCATTTGTTCCTCATATGTTTTGTTGTGCATTTTCTGTTTTCAAGGCATAGTGCTTTAAGTTTTCTGTCTGGGCGCTTTGATGTCTTTCTTGGTCTACCAGTACGCTTCCCTTTTACAACCTTTCCATTTGATTTGTACTTGGTCCAGATTTTAGACACAGCTGACTGGGAACAACCAAAATCTTTTGAAACATTCCATGAAGATTTACCTTCGTCAAGAAGTTTGATAATTCTCTCCTTTGTTTCAACTGACATCTCTCGTGTTGGAGCTATGAGTTATGTCAATCATCTTGGTTCAACACATCCCTAATGTGTGCAAGCACTCTTTTTTAACTGTAGACTAATTAGCAGTTGTAATCAGATACTGTACAGGTATTTGTTTTAGAAATGCAAAGTGCATGGTGATTCCATATTTTTTTCCTCAGATTTGTGTGATTCCATATTTTTTTCCTCTGTTTGAGCTGTTAAAACAGTTGTCATTGACTATAGTTATCTTTCTTTGTTTTGTTTTTTTTAAGTGTTTTATACAGCCAGAAGTTTGGATTGTTGAGTGAAAATAGTTTTGTGGCATGTATGTGCTAGTTTTTTGTTTTCTACACAATTAAACATTTGAATGAACATCTTCTGAGAGGGTGATTCCATACTTTTTGCCAGGGGTTGTAGGAGATCATACTGTACAGTAGAAACAGAGGTTTAGTGCCCTCTAGTGGCTGGCTGCAGTACAGATTTGGATAAGTGTCTAAACTCTGATATCACTGTATTTAGCACAAAACTGGGCTACAGTAATATGTGAGCAGAGTGTCACTGAAATGAGGCCACAAAACACATTCATAATATCTGTGTACAAGACTTTTGTCAGCTGGATCTTGTAGTCTAGAGTTTTTGCTTTAAAATGATGTGACAATCATCCAGCTAAGTCATTCACAGAGAACAAAATGTTCATTTACATTTTCTAAGACACTTTTTGTTTAGAAAGGCTGTATGCGAGGAGGCGTGAATGATCATGCTGTATAATTAACATCAGAAGACCAAAGACCTGCTTAATGAGCTGTATAATGAGCTTTTCAGTCATGTGACAGATGACTACAGGAAAATAAATTTGATGACAAAATAAACATTTATATTTTTTTATTTGTAGTTTATTTAGAATATAGTTAATTTTCAGATTAAAATAACTCACTCTTCCACCTCATACATGACCAACTCGCTCACATAGCAAAGAGAGTAAGTCTGGGAATGTAGAACTTTATACAGTAGTATGGCAAGATATAACCTAAAGAGAGGTATAAAGTCAGCTAAAGCAGCATACAGAGACAAGACCGAAGACCCCTTTAAATCAAATTCTAATTTTATTTCTCACATACACAGTCATACACAGTACTATATGCAGTGAAATGCTTATACGACTGCCAGTGACCTTAAAGAGTAGTAAAAGCTTATATATAAGAAATAATATGAATTAAAGAAATATGTTAAAAAATAAAATTAACTAGTAAAATAGTAAAATATGCTGTACAAAAGTACAATATACTTAATAAAAGAAATACGTTAGAAAAATAAGATTAACTAGTGCAATGTTCTGTGTAGCAGGATGAGCTGTGGTCTCAGCTTTTTTTTTTTTTTTTTTGGCTTTTCCTACAGTCACTTCCTGTGGACTCTCCTGTGCACGTTGTTTCGCTGCGCGTCTGACTTCCGCTTCCGTCTCGGGTCTGAATACTCTTCGCCATCTATATTTTTGGAAATGGTTATTTAATTGGAATTGTAGGTTTCTCCTGACTCTTCTGTAGTGAAATCTCTTCATATCGACTCTTGTGTAGAGCGCACGCCTTTTGCTGCACGCCCAACTTCCCGGTTTTTGCTTCAGTTTTCCTCTAAACGGGTGGGTTCTTTAACATTGCCTGACTGGAGTCGGTAAGTGGCTCGTTCCCTGTACTTCCTAGTTGTACGTTCAGCATTGTGTTACCGGAGCAGGTATGTACGTTTTATTAGTACATTTTATTGTTCTCCATGGTATGTACATGTTTAATTTGTTTCATTTTAATTAGAATCAGAAAGAGTTTTATTGCCAAGTACGCTTGCACGTACAAGGAATTTGTTTTAGTGACGGAGCTTCCAGAACAAAAAATACAAATGACAAGACAAAAACACCATGGTTACAAAAAAAAATAAAAAATGGTTGACATCAAATGGAGTACGGTGTGAGATACTTTTAAATAAATTACATAAATATCTGAAGTCTGTGGTATTATACAGTATATTGCACAGTGGTATTGTACACAATATTGCACATATATTTATTGACCGTTAGAATGATGTTTAACTGTTCATGAGGTAGATTGCCTGGGGGGAAAAACCTGTTCTTGTGCCTGACTGTCCTGGTGTTCGGTGCTCTGTAGCGTCGACCCGACGGCAAAAGTTCAAAAAGAAGGTGGCTTGGGTGTGAGGGGTCCAAAGTGATATTCCGTGCCCTTTTCTTCACTCTGGATATATACAATTCTTGTAGCGTGGTCAGGGGGGTGCCAATAATTCTTTCAGCAGTCTGAACCATCCTTTGTAGTCTTCTGATGTCTGCTTTCGTAGCTGAGCCAAACTAGACAGTTATTGAAGTGTACAGGATGGATTCAATGATGGCTGAGTAGAACTGTGTGAGCAGCTCCTGTGGCAGGTTAAATTTCTTCAGCTGGTGAAGGAAATACAACCTCTGGTGGGCCTTTTAACAATGGAGTCAATGTGAATGTTCCACTTCAGGTCCTGAGAGATGGTCGTGCCCAGGAACCGGAATGACTCCACTGCCGTCACAGTGCTGTTCATGATGGTGAGTGGGGGAAGTGCAGGTGGGTTTCTCCTGAAGTCCACGATCATCTCCACTGTTTTGAGCGTGTTCAGCTCCAGGTTGTTGTGACTGCACCAGACAGCCAACTGCTCGACCTCCCTTCTGTATGCAGACTCGTCACCATCCTGGATGAGGCAGATGATTGTAGTGTCATCTGCAAATTTCAGGAGCTTGACAGTGGGGTCTGTGGAGGTGCAGTCGTTGGTGTAGATGGAGAAGAGCAGTGGGGAGAGAACACATCCCTGAGGGGCTCCAGTATTGGTGGTGTGACTGTTGGACATGAATTTTCCCAGTTTCACTAGCTGCTGCCTGTCTGTCAGAAAGCTGGTGATCCAGTGACAGATAGAGCTAGGAACAGAGAGCTGGTAGTTAGGAACTGTAGGTCGAAGTGGGTGCTGGGGATAAATGTATGAACGCTGCTGTTTTGCCTTGCTTGAACGTTGCATGCCTGAACGCATGGTTTTCTTCGCCTTGAATGTTGCTTTGCTTTGCATGCCTGAACGCATGCTTTGCTTTGCCTAAATGTTGTTTTGGCCTGAATGCTGCTTTGCCCGATTATTGATTCCTGTGTTTTATGTTTGTTTGCTATACCGCCATTGGAAACATATCTGCAATATAATTGCTTCACTGTTGTGTTGCATGGCTGATGCTTTATTGGCGTGATGCTTTGCTGCTGTGTATGCATTCTGTCTTAGAATTAGTTTTTAAATTGTAATTCGTCTGTCCCTTTCTCATCTTTCTCTCCTTTTATTTTAAATATGTCTCTATTTTGTAGAGCTGTGATCTGAAGGTGGTGGCAGTGTGACGTGTTGGGGTTGGTTTCCTTCTTCGTGTGCGTGTTGGTCACTTCTGTGTCGATTGTCACAGTGAATAGTGCGTGGATGTGATTCACGTGTGTTTGGGGTGACTCTGGCTGGGATATTCATCCCCTCCCTGTCTTTCATAGTCTGCCATCCACTGGTTAGCTCCAGCTCTAAAATGATGGTATATTTTTTATAATTCTTAGCATTGAATATTTCTGATGTAAAATTAAAATTATTTATTCTTGTTATACCTAATTGTTGAACTGTGACATTGTGTATTTTTTTGTGAGAGAATAAACATTTATGTACGAAGTCCACGCCTCTTGCATCTTCGGTGAATGTCCCTGGGTGCCTCAGTTAATTTAATAATTAGGGTTTTTTATTTCCTTGGGTGCAATTCCCAAGGTGGCGTAATTGGCTACATTTGTTAATAGTAGTGGAGCAGCAGAGTTCAAGCGAGCCAGCGCCCCCTACCGCTCGCCACACAAAGTAAAATGTACTGTACAAATAAGAACAAAATATCAATATAACAAATATAGAAAAGAAAATAGAAATTTGTCAAAAACAGAATTAGAATTTTTAAATGGCTGTGGTGTGCAAATATGCATAAAAAGTGACTTTGTGAAATGTCTTATTTAAAGTGATTTGTGCAATGGTCCATAGATAGATATACATAGAAAAATATAAATATATAGTGCAGTGAGCATGAATGTGTCCAAAGTGGCCATGAATGCCCAGTCAGTGTTGGATGTTACAAAAAGATGGTATTTAGTCCTGTGTTGTGTTGTGGTTGAGAGACCTTATCGCCTGTGGGAAGAAGCTCCTCCTCAGTCTCTCTGTGTTGGCCTTCAGGGAGCTGAATCGCTTCCCAGACCGCAACAGAGAGAACAGTCCATTGTTGGGATGGCTGAGGTCCTTCACTACCTTCCTGGCCTTGGTCCAGCACCACTTGCTGTAGATTGAGTGCAGTCAGGGATCTTGGTGTGGATGGTGCGCTCAGCTGATCGCACCACCCTCTGTAGAGCTCGTTTGTCCTGCATGGTGCTGTTTCCAAACCATGTAGTGATGTTTCCCGTCAGGATGCTTTCTATGGTGCAGGAGTAGAAATTCCTGAGCACCGTGGAGGGCAGTTTGAAGTCTCTCAAGCGTCTGAGGTGGTAGAGACGCTGCTGGGCCTGTTTTACCACGGTGTTGATGTGACAGGACCATGACGGGTCCTGTGTGATGTGAACACCAAGGTATCGGAAACTGTCCACTCTCTCCACTGGGCTCCTATTGATGACGGGGATCTGGTAGTTCCTCTCCTGCTTTGTACAAAAGTCCACTATCAACTCCTTTGTCTTGCTGATGTTCAGGACGAGATTGTTTCTCTGGCACCAGTTCTCCAGATTTCCAACCTCCTCCAGGTAGGCCGACTCATTGTTGTTCGTGATCAGGCCCACCACGACAGTGTCGTCAGCAAACTTGATGACAGTGGTGGAGTTGGTAGTGGCCACGCAGTCATAGGTGTATGTACAGAGAGTACAGCAGGGGGCTCAGAACACAACCCTGGGGGGCTCCAGTGCTGAGACTGAGAGAGGTTGAGACATGTCCACCCATCCGTACTGCCTGTGGTCTGCCAGTTAGGAAGTTGGAGATCCACTGACACTTAGATGAGCTGAGTCCCAGGTGCTCCAGCTTGGTGGTCAGTGTGGAGGGAATTATGGTATTAAATGCAGAGCTGTAGTCGATGAAGAGCATTTTCACATAATTCCCCCTCCGAGTGTCCAGATGAGTGAGAGATAGCGTCATCCGTAGAGCGGTTTGGACGGTAAGCGAACAGTACTGGGTCTAGTGTGTCCGGTAGTGAAGAAATGATGAAGTCTCTGACCAGGCGTTCAAAGCACTTCATCACTACTGAGGTGAGGGCTACAGGGCGATAGTCATTGAGAGAAGCAGGATGGGGTTTCTTCGGGACAGGAACAATGATGGACTCTTTGAAGCATGTGTGAATCACCGACTGAGATAAAGAGATGTTGAATCTCAGTGAACACAGGTGCTAGCTGGTCTGCACAGGCTCTGAGGATACGGCCTGAGATGCCGTCTGGTCCTGCTGCTTTCCTGGTGTTCACTCTCTTGAAGGCTCTCCTCACTTCATGCTCGGTGCTGGAAGTGCCTTCCTGTCTGCAGCTGTTAGCGCCGCTAGCATTATTATCGTTAGCGTCTTTAGCTGCAGCCTCGAAGCGAGCATAGAAATTGTTCAACTCATCCAGAACTTCCTGTTTCAGCCTTTGTTTGTATTTTGGCATGAGGAAGATGGCGGCGTGGTCAGATTTACCAAACAGTGGACAAGATTGTGCCTTGTAGCCGTCCTTGACCGTAGTGTAACAATGATCTAGTGTCCTTTCACCCCTGTTGGGGCAGGTGATATGCTGGTAAAAGTTCGGCACTGCGCGTTTGAGGTTGGCAATATTAAAGTCCCCCGCCACAATGAGCGCAGCGTCCCAGTGCTGTGTCTGGTGCTGAGTGAGTGCCTCATGCAGCTCGCATAAGGCAGTGTCCGTGTCCGCTTGTCGTGGAATATAAGGAGTCGCGTCCATTGTTCTCCCTCAGGATCTCACTCGGCCAGCTTGGATCCGGAGTTAAAAACAACGAATTGTGAGTACATTGTATACCAATAGAAACAAGGGTGTCTCTATCATAACTAATGTACTCAATGGTGGTAATTTGACTGGTTTTAAAACGCTAAAAACTAACTTAAAAACCAAAAACAAAGAAAAGGTGGTCGGAGCAGTCGTGACGGCAGCCGACCTCACCGGCGCCATCTTGGAACTGATCTTCCAGCACACATGTGGGACAGCATCCAACATACAGTATAACCAATTTCAGAACCACTGATGGTTAACAACAATGCTGATGTGACTGAGGAGTTAAATAATTTCTTTTTCAAGATTTGAGTGAGGTTTCTGCTAAGGTCACCCCACTGCAACTAGACCTTCTCTTCTGATCATAAAGTACACTGACTCTGCAGACACACACGGTCAAGCGAGTTCTCGAGAGAGTCAATGCGAAAAAGTCCGGATAAGATCTCAGGACAATGCTCATGAACTGGCAGACGTTTTTACTAACATTTTCATAACATCTGTCTTAAAAAAAACACAAAACACAGTGGCTACCTGCTTTAAAATGGCCAACATTAGTCCAGTCCCCAAGCAGACTTCATTAAACGACGACAGGTCCATAAATCCATACTCCGTCCTAGACTGGATTCAGACCCATATGCACATATGCCAAAGAGATCCAGTGAAGACACCATTAACACTGCCATCTACACAGCACTGAATCACCTGGAGTGAGCGTGGACTTGTGTCAGGATGCTCTTTGTGGACAATAGTTCTGTGTTTAATATGATTATCCAAAACAAGCTGATCACAGAATTCCAGAACTTAACAAACCTCAACAAACAACTGTGTTACGGACTTTGTCATTGATCGGCCACGGACAGTGAGACTGGGTCCTCATACAGTACTTTTTACCAACTTTAACACTTAGCACACAGGAGAGCCACAGGGGTGTGTGTTAAGCCCCATACTCTACACCTCTTTCTGTACACCTGCACACTGCACTAATGTCATAATAAAATTTGCTGATGAGACTACAGAGGACTTGTGGACTAAATTGGACACAGGAAATTACTGGACTTCCTCTATTGAGGAAGGACATTTATTTATTTACATGATGTAGAGGACATTTACACTTTGGAAGACTGTAATATTGTACAGAATTTTAGTCACCCACTCCAACATTTATACACACTGCCACCAACTGGAGGCCGACAAAGAGCTCTAAAGAGTCTTACGTCCAGATTTAGGAACAGATTTTAATCCAACAGGCATCACTGAACTGAACTTCATTACCACAGCAGCCTGAGAACGAGTAACAACTGTAAGTCAAAATGTGGAACTGTACCCTTTTTAAGATATATATGTAGTATATTTATTCCATCTATTTAAAGCTTTGGAACGAGATATTTAATATTTTATTGTATACACAGCATATATTAATTCTATTCTAAGATGAAAAAAAGATGTGTAGGCAGCATGGGGGGAGGGGGGGGAAGACAAATACAGTACCTATTGTGTGTCCACCCACTTTAAAAATACAATCCCGAATCCAGATGACAGTTCAATTCAATTCAATTTTATTTAAATAGCGCTTTTAACAATGTTCATTATATCAAAGCAGCTTCACAAAAATGAAAGAAATTTTAAAAAAGAAAATTTATGGAAGTGTGTATGTGTGAGAAAAATATGTCTAGATAATAATGAGATGAATGAATAAATGATGAATGAAATGACAGTCCAGGGGTCCAGGTTCCCAGTGCAGCGTCTATGGAACCGTGTCACCATCAGTCTGTGTTTTACATGACGGAATAATGGACTGTCTGTATCTTGGCTTTACCTTCTATCAAACAGGTGGCTGATCATTTTCACTGTTAATTAAAAAAAACATGAACATGCTGATAACACAATAAAATAAACTTATTTATATTATTTATATTATCATCATCATCTCCAATCATAATGACCAAGCATAAAGACAACACAATGCTTTTTTAATGTTATACCATGATTTATGCTTTTTGCATTACTATTTACTTTTACATGGGAATATCTACACAGTTGTTAGCTACTTGAGACAGTATTTTAGCCACAGGGAGCTAAAGTGTTTGGGCTAAATCACATTATAGATAGCAGTGGCATAAGCTAACCAAAAATGAGCCAAATATATATTGGTTACCATAAGCTAAAGCTAACCAAGACTGGGTGAAATATGTTATAAACACTTACACCACAGCTAACACCTACATAAGGCATTAGCTTTGCCACCTGAAGCTAAAATGTTTGTGCTAACCTACATAACCCAGATAGCGCGCACACGTTGCGGAGACGTCAATGCGACGTCGTCTTTTTCATCGGGCAGATGTCTGGCAGAGGGTGTTTGCTCATCTGGAAGACGTCGCCGAGATGTCCGTGTCGATTTCAGAACAACGCTTAGCCTACGTATTTAAGACGTTTATGAATTAAAACGACCCTGATCCGCTCTTTAGATGATGTTAATCAGATGTTTATACATCTGCCAGATGTCGGATATTTGTACTTTGTTCCTTTCGCTTCACAACTCATGAGAACAGACCGAAACCAGATCCAAACTGCAGATTAAGCATGCGCATATAACCATCTGTATTTTAAGTGTAATTAAAAATACAAGAAATAGCTTAAACTAAAATAAAACAAATCTCTAAACAACAGGTGACATTTATGTTCAGTATTTCGTTTCTATTTAGAAAGATATGTGGTTGCTAACGCTAGCAACCTAACTAAATGCCTGCGTCATGCTAGCACTACAGTTAACAGTTTAGCGTTCAATCATCACTTCACCATCTTCGTAACCCTCCAAACATTCTACAGAGAAAGCTAAAAAGCTCAGACATCTTAGCCGTTTCTTTCATACACAGGTGGGGTGGCTAGCAGCTATTCTCAGCTAAATTATCATCCAGTACCTCAGACCAGCCGGAAAGTTTGTGTGTAACCTTAACACGGTAACAGTAATAAATGTTACATATAGTAATAATTTTTCAGTCATATGTGAATTAGGTGAGTGAACATGTGTATACAGACCTTGTATTTAACGCCATTTCTCCTTAAATGTCCGAGGAGGATGAACCGTCATCAGCGGTGTGGGAGCTCAAGAGACACGAAGCTGAGTGACAGCCGCTGAATCCACCGGTGAACTTTGAGGGAGGGGCCAAGCAAACTTCAACCCAGCAGCTGGGTTACACAAAAAATCTCTGTAAATAACCCAGAAAAACTACGCATCAGCAGCAACCCAGCCTTTGGGTAGAAAAAACAACTCAGCATTTTTAGTGTGTACATGCATGAATTTACCACGTATAAATTTGTGTTTGTTGTATTTCTGGGAAAGAGAAATCTCTTATAAATCTCTCATATCGGCGCGAGCGTTCATCTGACTTTATCAAAACTTTATCAGAACTGCGGGTTCACGCGAACATTTTACATTCAATAAAAGGTTTATTCACAACCACATTTCGGCCATTCACACACATGCATTATGCTTCGTTGTTTGTACACACTTTTACTTTTCCCCTTCTAATCTCCCCTTTGATAAAAAGCCTCCCGATATAAGCAGCTTTATTTCCCTCATAATATGAGGCGACATATGCATGCTGATTAAACACTGCATTTTTTTAAAAAGTGAAATGTGAGCAGCTTTAATTATTGATAATTAAATAATTATTAAATGGTGCACATAAACAGCAAAAAGAAGAATATTATTTTACTTTTGCATGCATGCATAACAAATAACAAAAAATTACATCCCTGCTCGGGCCAAGCAAAGGAAATCTTTGCTGAATTTTTCAGCCGATTCTGTCGGAGACTGAAGGATTGGATTCCTGATAGCTGAAGCCGCAAGTTAAAAGAAAGAAATATAATTTCAAAGAATAATTGAAAAGAAATTACAATAATTTAATAAATATAAACCGGTCTTTTCCCAACACTTAATTAGCGTCAGGTATTTTTTCTTCATGTAGTTCTTCTGAATAAACTTATGGAAGCCCGTTTCACAAAAAAAAAAAAAATCACGTATTTCCCCTTAAATCATTCAAGTTAAAGCTGATGCTGCAGCTTCTCGTCCACATACCAGCAAATTTTGGATGATAAAGATACGTCGTATAGACTTCGGATAGACGTAAAGACGATGTATCATTTAACAGCTCAAACAGGCGATCTACAGACGATCAAAATACGACTATAAAAAAACGAACGCGATGTTCACCAGATGATACGATCTTTAGCAGACGTCTCCGCGGCGTCTCCGCGACGTATCTGTGCTATCTGGGAAGGCAGTATGTTAGCATGACAAGCTAAACTACAGTATGTGACATTAAAAGGCAATATTCAATTCAATAAAATTTAATTTCTATAGCGCTTTTAACAATGGTCATTGTCTCAAAGCAGCTTCACAAAAATGAGAATTTTTTAGAAAAGAAAATATTTGGAAGTGTGTATGTGTGAGAAAATGTGTATAGGTAATAATGAGTTTGACTGAATGAAATGTCTCACATAATGTTTCACATAAGCTGGTAAAAGCTTGCTATAATGAGAAAAATATTTATTTTAGATCAGAATAAGAATGATATAGGACTTAACATATCTTAACAGCTTGCTGTATTATCCTCCTCAGATAAACTCCGCCCACTGTCAAGAACCTTCTGCACAGCACGTGGTATTTTCCACACGCGCAGGGAACTCACATACAAGGCCACGCCCCCGAACACACACAAAACACACACTGTTTTGTGTGTGTTCGGGGGCGTGGCCTTGTATGTAGATACTTTATATAAATATATATATAAATATGTATGGTCAAAGGCACATTTACTTTATGAATATCTAAGCAAAAATACATATTTTTTCATATTAAATTCTAATATATCATCAAAAAAAGAAACGTCCTCTGACTTTCAACTGTTTTTACTTTCAGTAAACTTAATGTGTAAATATTTGTATGAACACTAAAAGAGTCAACACCATAAGACATAAAGTAAAAATGTTTCCCAATGTGTCCCTGAATGAAGGGAGGCTCAAAATCAGTCAGTAGCAGTCAGTATCTGGTGGCCACCAGCTGCTTGAAGTACTGCAGTGCATCTCCTCCTCATGGACTGGACCAGATTTGTCAGTTCTTGCTGTGAGCTGGAGGGATTGTGTGTTCCTGGTGTGACTCGGGCAGTTGTTGTGGCCATCCTGTACCTGTCACGCAGGTGTGATATTCGGATGTACCCATCCTGTGCAGGTGTTGTTACACGTGGTCTTCCACTGCGAGGATGATCAGCTGTCCTTCCTGTCTTAGGCGTCTCACAGTGCGGACATGGTGATTTATTGCCCTATAGCCACATCAGCAGTCCTCATGCCTCCCTGCAGCATGCCTAATGCACGTTCACGCAGATGAGCAGCGACCCTGGGCATCTTTCTTTGGGTGTTTTTCACAGTCGGTAGACAAGTCTCTTTAGTGTCCTGCGTTTTTACAACTGTGACCTTAAATGCCTACTTTCTGTAAGCTGTTAAGGTCTTAACGACCATTCCACAGGTGCATGTTAATTAATTGATTATGGTTAATTGAACATGCATGGAAAACATTGTTTAAACCCTTTACAATGAAGATCTGTAAAGTAATTTGGATTTGTACAACATTATTGTTGAAATACACAGTCCTGAAAAAGGGGTGTTTCTTTTTTTGCTGAGTATATATATGTCACTTTCTGATTTTCAACTTGTCTCTAATTCTGCAGAATACTTCGGCCTTTTCAACTTTTGACCTCCTGTGAAACTATTGCCTTTTATAGAGTGAGCTGTACTGTGCATTTGCCTTTTAAATTATAAGTGATTGTAATTCATAAACAGTTGCACAGGAGCTCGAAAAAACCAGACAAAGACAAGATTAATCATCAATGCAAATAAAAATTTTATTGGCACTTTCAATGAGACTTTTCTTTCATTCTGGTCAGCTCACAGCATGTGACATTTAATGTGTATCTGCATTTAAATGTATCTTGATCAACAGGTTTAGATCAATGTTCAAACAGAGAGAGGGAGGGGGGAGGAGAGAGGAACCAGGTTTGACTTGTAAAAACATTCTACACTCATGTTTGATCAGTAATTATAAATAAATCATGGGTAGTTTATTTTGTTCAATCAAAACACAATTATTATGGTGATCTGTCTGATCTCCTAATATAAATCTTAAATCTTGTTGAATGAAATTTAATCTATACATTATTTATGTAGTAGATTATGCAGTATGTTAGAGAGAAATAGTCATCTTTCTTAAAACCAGAAATATTTGATTTTCACCATATACTGTAATAAAAAAAGTTGCTGAACTCTTGTGAAGAATTCCCATGAAAAAGTCATATGAAAAAGAAATCATCTTCCAGGACCCTCACTGAGCTCCACATGGAGAGGTGTACACTGTTACAGCCTTCTCATCTGTAGAAGAAAAAAAAGGCTTAATTTTTTGTAGGGCACAAGAAGTTTTATTTTCCTTGACATAGATAGATACGTATAGATAGATACCGATAGATAGATAGATAGATAGATACCTATAGATAGTTAGACAGATAGATAGATAGATAGAGCTTTTACGGGTTAATAAAGAAGAATAAGATAAACACGTACTGGTCTCGTAGTAGTCGTACACCGTCACAACAGCTGGTTTCAGGTTGTTCACTACAATGTCCTGCACGATGGTCATGGTGTACACCTTCTTCTCTCCACGTGTCAGCTGTTTCAATTACAGAGGTACAGTAAAGCTGTAATTTTACACTTTTCTGACATTTTTTGAAGCAAGTGTGTTTATGCTTTGTGGTAAAATTACAAGTTGTGTTTTATTTGTCTTTTTAATTTCAAGGGGGAAAAATGGAGGTTAAAGTGGCTAAAGAAAAGGGACCGTACTGGGTAAAGTTAGAAACCAGGGACAAGCAACAACATGATGTTAACCTTAGAGTAGACGAAAGACCCTGATGCACAACCAACTCTTCAAGAGCTGGAATGTTTAATGCAGTGATTTTTTTAGCATAGTCTTTTTTAGTCAAAGTCTGGACTGTGTGTGTGTGGGTGTGTGTGTGTGTGTCTTTGTCTGGCTACTGGTCATTAAAGAATGAGAATGCACCATTGACAGGTTGGCCAAGGTGATGCTAGAAATGCAGCCTAAAGAACTGGACAGCGCCCAAAATGGAAAGTCTGCAGAAGATGTGTATCATAAAATAACACAATGCAAATAGCACATTTTTATTTTACTGTAATTTTGGTTTACTCAACATTTCTGTGTGGTGTGATGTTGACTCTGCGAGCACTATAACCTCAAAGTCAGAACAGGAAATTGTATCATGGTTCTTCGGTTTTAGTTCTAAAATCTAGAACCATGTTTTTGGGAGTCATTAAAAGATGATACTCCATATGCTCATTAATTGTTTCAAATCAGACACCTTTAGGAATATGACAAGCTTTCCTATTAGAGCAATGCAAAGCCAAGACATATAACATACTTACTATTTTTTTTGTTTGAATCAAAAAATGTAATTAATTGATAGTGATGTGTGTGTGTGTGTCGTCTTACTCCATTCAGGTAGATGAATGTGTCCCCATCTATTTGATCCACTCGTTTCACAGCTCCAGTAGACTAGAACAAAAATAATTAGAATAAAATTGAGACACACTCTGTCCTGAATAAATGTAGATCAATAGTTTGATCATGCTTTAAAAGGTCTACGTTACATTGGTATTGTTGGTAACGAGATGTACAGACGTCTTGTTCACGCTGAATCCAGAAAGAGGCTTGATGTCGATGATCACCATGTTGGTCTCTGAGCGCTGGCCGTTATACCTGCAATTAACATAAGTTACGAAAAAAAAATCACTGCAGCATATTTTTTACTTTTACTTGAGTAGATTTGTGAAGAAGAAGCGCTACTCTTACTCAAGAATTTTCTAACCACTTTTCAAAACATACACACACACACACACACACACAAATATATTTAATTATTATAATTTCTGAAAAAAAAAATTTACATTGCGATTGAAAAAGTTACTCACTACTTGAGTATCTTTTCACCGAATACTTTTTTACTCTTACTTGAGTAATATTTTGGATGACTACGTTTTACTTCTATTTGAGTAATATTATTTTGAAGTACAACTACTCTACACAACTCTGCTTAATGCTTATAAAAAATGATGTTTAATGATGAAACTGCAATAAATAAGAACTTTTTTAATGTTGTGGCACATTTATCTATATTCGAACGGGGCAACAGTGGTAGCTTCTGAGGCAACGTGCCCCCCTTTCACTTATTATATTATATGCAAATCAGTTCCAGGCAGACAGTCCCATTGAAACAGGTAAGAGTGAAACTTTTCACTTTGTGAAACATTAATAATATTACTTCAAGTCCAACCAGGCACAGTAGTATTCAAGTATTTAAAATATAAAAAGTTTAACTTGAAAACTTCTTAAACAACTAAACCTTCACTAAGGCAACTTGTCTGAGTCACGTTTTGTGCTGCAGTGCCAACTTTATCATTACCTGCAGATGTACTCAACACATACATGCAGACGCATACAGCTTGTTTGCTACCGTTGTGAAACAATCACCCTCTCAAAGAATGTCCCGCGTTGGGACGTTCCACTGCTGTGTGTTCTCGACACTTTGTACACACACACTCACCGGTATTGGGGTATATGAAATATGAATTAAAAAAAAAAAAGGTATTCGGTATGAAAAGGTATACCACCCAGCCCTACTACAGAGATTCACAGCCTGCTTCCCATCCATCAGTCCATGAGCAGGAAGGTACATCAAAGCACTGCTCTAAGCACAAGCGGAAGATCAGCAGGTGCTTCAGAACCTGGTGCAGGCTGGGGGTACTGCAGGGTCAAACCCATAGCATGGCAAGCGCTGATGAAGATGGACTTGCAGGATGAGCTGTTTGAGCATGCCGATGAAGTGTGGGGCTGGTCTGAAAACCAGTGGTCAGCCCACCAATCCACCCAGGCCCAGGTCCCCACTAAACAGCTACAGGGGATGAACAAGTACCTCAACCTCAAAAGGGCCAGGGGTAGCTCAGTGGTTAAGGCATTGGACTACGGTTCGGAAGATCCCAGGTTCAAACCCCACAACCACCAAGTTGCCACTGTTGGGCCCTTGAGCAAGGCACTTAACCCTCAACTGCTCAGATGTGTAATGAGATAAAAATGTAAATCGCTCTGTATAAGAGCGTCTGCCAAATGCCTAAATGTAAATGTACTGTGGGAAGGCTGGAACTCAGATCAACAGAGCCAGCACTTCTGTACATGGATCTTCAGTGAGCATGGCTGCCCATTAATTGGACATCTGCTGCAGTTGACTGAGCAGGAGGAGCGAGATGGATGACACTGTGGATGACAGTGGAGTGGACCAGTGCCATTGGATTTATTAATGCAGGGGACTTTAGTACAGGGTCAAAAACCTCGATCCTGGCAGAATAACAGGGACACTCAAGCTCCCAGAATTCACATCTGGAAAGTACTCTTTATACCACCCATGGATAGCACTAATGCGATTTGTCTTATACAACTATATATTTTTTTATGGATTTTGAATTATTAAAAGCTACCTAATAACTAATGAACAATGAAACATGTGTTGTTTAAGTGTAAAAGCATTAAACTGGCTGTAGTCCAGTAGGTGACTCAGGCTTAACCCCAAACCTGTGACTTCTTAAAGAGACATTGTGTATTTGTTTTATTGTTGCTTGGTTTTAATTACAAGTATTAACATAGATCAGTTGTAGTAGAACTCACGTGACTGTAATGGTCAGTTCCAGGGATGGATTTTGGACTTTGCAGTTTCCAGACGCTGAGGCTGAGATGGTGAATGAAGACTGGTCAGGTGGAGGAGGGATGTTGTACTGCAGAGAAAACTAGAAGAAAAAACTGCAATATTACCAAAACTCATTCATTCAGAGGCTGTATCTCTGAGAACCTGCTTAATTAAGCAGTACCAGTGAGCTGCTTAATACAGTACCTGCACGAACACACAGCCTTGGCCTTTGGCATTGACGCTGTAATCACCTGAAGCCTCCTGCAGCTGAGACTCCTGATACTGCAGCCTGTTACTTTGAGTGATGTTAAATATGTTCTTCAGCCCTGATGGTGATGTTACAGTGACAGTTACAGCTCCTTGAGGACTGTAGGTGGCCAGACTATATTTCGCCAGAGCCTGCAGAGCCACCACGGTGTCCTAGAGGATGGACAAGAGGATGATATGAACAGATTAACCCCTTTCATGGCCAGTGTTCAGACCAGCCATTTGACAGTTTGTTTTTCTTCAAAATATACTATCTAACCTTACATAGTGTATACGTATATCACTTTAAATTACTACACTTTCAATCCCCATTAAATATTGCTTTTTATAATCTAACAAATCTGGCTGTGACACACAACATATCTCAAGTATTTCTGTCCTAAGTGCTTAAGTTATATTTCTGTCTAAACATAAAACTGTCCATGTTATTGTCTTGTAACTTCAAGCATAACTAGTTTGTCCATGGTATAATGGTGAAAACTGTGAAGTTGATCATTTTTAGATGTTTGTACCTGTGTAGATTCGAAGCCCCCAAAGGAGTTTTGCTGCTGGGTAAGCCAGTGGACGATGCTGGCGCTGTAACCCAGATCAAACCAAGCAATCACGGGTCCAGACATCAGACCCAGGAGCACATACGCGGTCATCTCCACCCCCAAGGAGTTTGTCACTGACTTATCATTTGCATTGCTCCAGTGCCTTCCATCCTCTGATGGAGATATTAGACATGTAATTGGATTATTGACCCACATCTCTCCAGTCAGCACCAAAAACCCACATTAATCCCTAACATATACACTCATTTTAATCAAAGAACTCGCACCAAAATTCTCAAATATGTACATAACCAATAAATATATTGTACACAAATACCCCAACTTTTTCATTTAGACACCAGCATTCTTCATTAAATATCTCAAATGACAACATTCCATTAAATTTTGTTAAATTTTTTTCTTTGCTTCAGAGTAGAGGAACAGGCCTCAGTTCTGTTTGATTACTTGATTGGTGGATTTTAGACATACTCTTGTGCGAGGTTTTTCTTTTATTATTATCTTTTTGTATTTTTTTCCAGAAAAATCCCTAATTTAGTCATGTCCAATTCCTCCCCATCACTCCCACATTAAGGCTACTACTACCATTCAGCCGGGAGGGCTGAAGACTATCATGTGGTTCCTCCAAACCACGTGACCCCAGCCGACCGCATCTTTTCTAACTGCTTGCTCACACACCGTTAGGGGCAGCGTAACACATTCAGAGGACGGCGCTATCCGCTGTAGAACACATTAATCATGCCACTCGGAGGCCCATTCACCGCGGGTTTTGACGCTGTGATTACGTTTCCATCTTTCCATTCAGACCTTGCAGAACTTCGCGAATGTTGGGTGGTCACTAGCAGCGGCTGCCAGAGCCTACCACCGATTCTCACCGAGAGTCAAACTGCATAGGTGAGATAGGGGTATAATAGCGGTAATAACAGAGGGGGAATGGGTTATTGGTGGCGGGGCTTGTAGGACGACTTTCTCTCACACACACACACACACAATAATGGTTTGGGAATGACTGCTGTCTGGCTCACTATTACATAAATTGTCCGAATAATGGATTACATTTTTGAAAACATAACTAAATAACTGAGTACTTAAATGGCGGATCTAACGCGTTAGATTACTCGTTACATCAAAAAAGTAATCCAAGTACTCACCGAACACTGTCCCTTACATTACCCCAAAATCAGTCAAAGAGAGACTTGTAATGAAATTTCTGGTTAAACTGAAATTTGTTTAATTTCTAAAAATGTTCTTACGTTAATAACATGTTTAACATTTTTACAGATCCTTGGTTAACATAAATCATTATTCATTCATTCATTCATTCATTCATTCTCTATACCGCTTAATCCTTTGTTCAGGGTCGCGGGGGACCTGGAGCCTATCCCAGGAGACTTCGGGCACTAGGCAGGGTACACCCTGGACAGGGTGCCAATCCATCGCAGGGCACACACACACACACACTACAGGCAATTTAGGAATGCCAAGTAGCCTAACCTGCATATCTTTGGACTGTGGGAGGAAACCGGAGTCCCCGGAGGAAACCCACCAAGCACGGGGAGAACATGCAAACTCCATGCACACAGAGATGGGAATCGAGCCTGGCCGGGGAATCGAACCCAGACCCTGGAGGTGCAAGGCGACAGTGCTAACCACTACACCACCGCGCCGCCTCATAAATCATGAATCATCTCTAATTAAACCTTAACATAGTTAAATCAAAATTATATCCTGAGTTATTGAGGCGTTGGTTTGGGCTACATGTTCACCTTTGACCTTTAGGAGTGTGGAGTGACAGTTTTCCTTTAAAAAAAACCCCAAATCAACCTGAAATGATGACTTGTGAGCCCAGATCTGTCATGAGTGTGCTCCTCATCTTCTGATCTCCAGCGAGGGTGAAGGTGTAGAAGAGGAGAGCCTTGGTGTAGGTGGAGGACACCTGAGGGTACGCGTTCCTCAGGCACGTAAGACTCTTGTTCACCACAGGATCCTGTCGTACAAACAGTAGATTAACAAATAGAATATATCCTGTGTTCCCAAAGGAAGGAACAAATAAAGGTGAACAATAAAGAATGTGTACGTAGCAAAAAATAAACTTCAATTCACACTGTTTGCAATGAGAATTTAAAAAACATGGTGTTGGCTGGTCATTCTTTTAATCTCATCTGCAAAACGTTTCTTTTACCCTCCCTGAGTTACTACACCTGTTTTAAACTTACTAATGTTTATCTATTTAGCAAGCAAATAATTTTTTTTTGTAAAATAAATAAATAAATAAATCCAACTTAAAAGCAATCAGTTAAAATTTATTCTCTCAAATACATTTGTTTTATATAGAATTGTCTTAATTGGAAAATACTGTAATGACTCATTTTAAATTAATCACTGCTTTATTCTGCACTTTCTGTGCTGTGTGTTTGTCACTGTTGTGTTTCTTCTGTCCGTTGTAACATCTGTAATAATCCAGCATTAATGACATTAAGTACATGAGAACATTTCATCAGTGAAACTGACGACTCACTGTAACCGTGTAATCGAGTTCCATCATTGCAGCCGCTACGTATGCTGATAGAGTCACCGCATCATTCACTCCTCCCTGACAGAGAGAGAGAGAGAGAGACGGGAGGGGGGGGGTAAATATAATTCTGCCTGAGTGTATAATCAATGGTATGGTAATGTTTTCTTTAGGTAGGGGTTTATTGTATATAACATTTGTGGGAGGAGTCTCCGGTGTCAATGCTTTGGAAAATATATTTTAATATATTTTTCATGATAGCGTAAGAGCAAAACGTGCTACATTGTGGTGCTGTAAAAAGAACAACATTAAAATTGCAGCAGTTGCAACTTCATTTCATCGCACCATTCTGTATTTAAATATTTCCCTTTAAGTACGCCTGGTATTAGACTCAGACTGCTCTCTGACCTCCATGTTGGTATGGATGAGTTGTCCCACTGAGGCGAAGCACCCGTCCGTCTGCTGCTGTCGACTGAGCCACGCCTTTGCCTGATCCAAAACCGCACCATCTATAAAGATGAACTGTTTCGCATTTCCAAAAGACTTCATCACAAACGCTGTCAGCCTGAGAACACACACACACACACACACACACACACACACAGCAATTCCAAATAACATGGCAGTATCACAAGAATTCTGTTCTTATATTTCGTCCTCGATACATATAAAAGAAGTCGATGGGAGGCTCTAAATAAACATGCTGAAAACTGGGGCCATCAGATATTTATGAGCTTTATAGAGAAACAGAAGATGAACTCTTAAATCAAGCCAGTGAACACCAGTGCAGTGAGGCTAAAACCTTTGCTTTTACTCCACCGCATAGTACAGCAAATACCTGTACTTCTACTTAACTATGTTTCCGTATTGCATCACATTATACCACTTCCGACATGTGCAGTATTGAGATGACTAATCAGATGACGTCACCTGACCGAGGTTATATATAGCCAAAAATTTGGCGTGTTTGCACACATGCTTCACAACCAGCAACATGACAAAATGGTTCCCATAGCGTTCTCACGCAGCATCGAGAGAAGCCTTTGAAAGGGAACTCTACTTCTACTCAAGTACAGGATTTGTGTACTTTGCTCGCCTCTGTCTGGAGCTGATAAACGCATAAACGTTTAACATTTGAAAATGAGAGAAAATGCTTCACCTTAGAAAGTACTCTGAGTAAAGAAAGAAACTGTCTGATGAGGAGTTCATTAAATATTACTCCCAAATGTCTTACAAAGGGTTAATGACTGGAGCCAAAGGAACCAAAGTGAAAGTGCTAATAAAGGCAGAATGGCTTAATGATGTCATCTCTGTTTACTTTTGTTTAAGTGAAGGGAATTTAATGCCAGTCATAATGTTCCTGATAGGGGTGTATTACTTATTCTTTTCTTTATTTCTTACTGAATGTATACAGTAAGTGTTTTAATACACATATGAAAAGAGATTCATCATTCGAGTCATCGTCACCATTTCTTCAGTTGTCAATTTCATGTTTCCTCTAAAGCTCACCATGTGTTTCCTGAAGCATCGCTCATCCCAAACGCGCTGTAAGATCCATCAGTGTGCTTGTAAGTCAGCTCCCTCTGATACCCTGCTCAGGAGACAAGACACGCAGCAGCTTGGTTTATCCTAGTTTAGTTATTCACAACTTCCAGAGAGAGGTATTTTAAAAAGAGATTGGTCTCCACTTGTTGTATTCGTTCTGTAGTCCTTGAGTCTACAGAAATGTGAAGATCTGTCCTGTAAAGAGTCCTTACCGCTCACGAGGAAGTTATTGGCTGTGCTCTTGATCGCTGATGTGAGCTGGTTGGTGCTCTGCAGGTACTTCAGGATGAAGATGTCAGGGGCGAAGTTCATCATGTTCTGCTCTCCACAGCCGTATGGCATGGCCAGGAGACTCGCCAGGTTCTGTAGGGCTCGGCCCATCAGATCTCCTACAGCGAGATGAAATTAAGGAAATGGGAACAAATGTTTTACTGCGACAGGCTGCAAAGAGCTTGAAGATATTATTTTAAAATGTAGTGTTTATGTAACAGCCTCAGCAGCAGAAGTGTTCAAATCAGAAGAGTTCTAGGACTCACCCAGCACAGAGACCGAGGCTGTGGCTGAACCTTCCACGTATACCGCAGGCAGGGTTAGTGAGACCGTCTCCTTAACTGTACCATCTAACAAAGACAGAGAACCACAACTGTACAGAACCACCACCGGGTCCCCTACAGTGGGAGCCACACCAAATAGCCGCGACAGTGTGGCTGAAGTGTGAATGGCGTGTGAATGGCCTTTGCACGCCGTAATCCCTCCTCCCTTTTCTGGCCGAAAGGCGTGTCAAGATTTCACAGTAAACACGCCCATTCAAGCCCTATTTATTCATTTACCTGGTGCCACCACTAGATGGCGCTTCGTTCTCAAAAACACATTAAAACAAGCCAGCTGCGCTGAGTTGCAATCACGTGATTTTAACAACCCGCCTCCACCCCCGCCGAATTGACGCTACCAAACTACAGAGATGAAGATGGCGGCTTAACGGACTATTCGTGGTAAGTGATATTTTATTTTATAAAATGTGTTTGGGGTAGTTTACAGTTTATTTCCCAGTTTAGTTTTTTATTGGCCGTTTTAAATATCACTGGCAGCACCAGCAGCGGTCAGATGTGACTTTAGAGAACTTAATGATCTGTTTACCAAGTCTGGAGTTAATATTACAGCTTACTGTCAGTGTCACACACTCACAATGTCACTCCACTTTCCATGGGATCACATTCCATGCACGAAGCCTGCATTAACCCTTCATGGAACTGCCACGGAGCAGTCATGCTCCAGGCGGCTGTTTGACGTGGCTCCCACTGTAATTCCACATTCAGTTATTAATGATCTCTAACATCATAAAACACTGAACTGGACCGACTCTGAGGCTAGATTTAGTGATCTCTGCTCTGGAAAAGGCCTTGAAACCTGTTCCAAGAGCTCTACCTTCCTCTAAAGTTCTCTTAAAGCACACATTCTATGTATTGATGATAATCAACTGTCAAGATCACTGTGGGCTTTTTATACTTAAGGCCTGTATAAACAAGGTGAAAGAATAAGGAGAGTGTGTGTGTGTGTGTGTGTGTGTGTGTGTGTGTGTGTGTGTGTGTGTGTGTGTGTGTGTGTGTCTGACCTGGTGGGCAGAGAAGCACGTTGAAGGTTGTATACAGTTTCTTTCCTTCAGCCTGAAAAGAGGCGATTAAAAAAAAAACAATTATAATCACAATTAAAGCATCAATAAGGCGGCTGAAGCTTGTTCATATTCACAGCTGCGATTCGCAGTGGGTTAAGTAATGAGTGAGGATAAGTGGGAAATAAAGTTATCAGTATTTATTAAGTTAATGTTGTAATTAGTCTGTTCTAAAGGCTACATGAATCCAAACATAATAGAAAAATAACGGAATAATTACATTAATTTTTTCCATTTACACTTACATTTATAAGTCTTTTAAAGAATCTAATGTCTCGATAACTCTAATCTGAGCTGCTGTAATAAGTAAGTAATAATGTACCTACTGTACCTTCACTAGGAGTGTGCTAATGACCGTGTCAATGCGTCCTTTCTCTGGTACTGTAACTGTTCTCTTGCTACACAGACTCGTTGACTGCACGGCCTCTGCTGTCACATTGATGCTCACCTTACCTATAACACACACACACACACACACACTGTACTACAGTATGTATTACTGTGCAAAAGTCTTAGGCATATGCAAATAAATGCTATAAAGCAAGTGTGCCTTCAACACATGAATATATAAATAAAACCCAGTAAACAGTACATGGAACAATACTCTGTATTTGGTGTGATAACGCTTTCAGGAACCTTTAGTCTCAGGTAAAAGTTGTGTAGTTTTACAACAAAATTACTAAGTTGTCTACCAGCTTCAGTAGACAAATGCCGACCCTACAAGGTTCCTGAGGCATCCAGAGAAGGACCAGCTCCAGCTGGATTCAGCTTTATGATGGTTGGAGCTACACATGCTGCTCCTGTGCTTCCAGTGATCCAGACCTTGTTTGAAAAGTGCTCGCTTATATAATCAGTTACTTTCTTTTCTGGCATACATGTATTTTCTTTAACATACAGTATATATATATACTGTATATATATTTTAATACTAATGTTTAGAAATCAGAAAAAAAGTAGAAATATAAAAATTTGTACAAAAAACAGGGTTTCTAAGACTTTTTACAGTACAGTAGAAATATTTTTTTGAAAAAAATTATTACCTTAGGCAGGTGAGGACTTCACTGACCTTGATTTGCAATTTCAAAACAACAGCAATGGACAAGCTTGACAAAACATCATAGCAGTATAAAAAAAAGTATAGTCATTATTCTGAGATTAAAGTCGGAATTCTGGGAGAAAGTTAGAAATATTTTAAGGCTGGCCCAATCCACTTCCTTACTAAGCAGAATGTTGGGAAAAGCAAAAATGATGAGTTCTGTAGGTGGCAATGCCTTGTTGATAAGAGGAAACATTTCAGATTGGGTTGGGTAGGAAACCTGATGTGTACTTGTGCTGGTGATTTAAGTTTGATATGTTAAGCATCTGAGCAACACTCCATAGTGCTTATTTGCGCTACTACAGACTCCTTTGTCAACTCATTACAGACGGTCTCAGACATTTTCCTTTGATCTCTCTCATCTAAAATGTATGTTATTCCACTAGGCTTTTATTTTATTTATTTCTTCATTTTTAAACATAGGTGTGAACGTTATTGAAAAAGAAGGTACAGGTACAGTGAGCTTTAAGATTGACATACCCAGAACCAGTGGTGTGAAGGTCCAGGAGAAGGTCCAGCTTTCATCAGCGCACAGATATTGTGTATAACTGCAGCCTAAACACACTTGCACTGAGAACTGATTTGACTGAGCCAAAGTCACCTTCACCTATAACAAACAAAATGTTCAGTCCATCAGCTTTCTGCCAAATAAACCAACCTTTTCTTTCCCATCAGTTGATCATTATTCAAGGAAAAGCAAGCATGACTGACACTATTCAGGAAATCGTAAATCATGCTTGCTTTAAATTTACTCACAAGTCACAAAGATTTCGCATATTTAATATTTTAAATATGCGAAATAATAATAAAAAAACGATCAGCTATTCAGCAAAACATTTTAGATAAAAATGTGCTGGACAGAATATTGATCAATGATTGGTCGTTGGAAAACAATGGTGATTTATAATTGGTCATTAGAGACAAAAAGCTGTGCAGGATATTTGTTAGCGTGCAGTAAAAAGGTCAGACTTGTTACTAAGATATTTCTTTGAGATAACTGAAAGGGCTTTTACAGAGCATGGGAACGGTCATAATTTGGAACAAATAAATAAACCGTGAACATGAAAGCTTGGATTCATAAAATAAGTCTAAAAAAAGGTTGTATAACAGCCGAAGCCCAATGCACGAGGGGTGTTCAAGTCAAGCTCAGGACTACACATGTATGGGGGACGTGGCAATGACTCCTAGCCAAGTTCCTGTAATGTGCAAAGTGGTGTTGGTGAATGAATGTGTTCCTACAGCTCATAAAGAGAGATGAGTCTCTTATGCAAGTTGGCAACAATTTATCCAACGATTTTCAAGGATCAGGTGTTCCGTCGTCATTCATGGGCATACGACTTAAAAAAAATGTTTGACTTCAACATAAGAGACAAAAAGTGACTGGCATTTTAAAAAAAAATTGCAGTTTATTAATACGAGACCATGAATAAATTAACCTGTGCCTTAGTTTTAGTAATCAGGCTCACAGTTTATTAAATCACGCTCACCATTTAGTAATACATGCAGATGATTTTGTTTTCTGATCTATAGTGTCTGCCAAGTTTAAGTTATCAAATCTAACAGCAAAGTAAAAAAAAACTGGTACCCTCGCATTCGAGAGCTACATGTGATGTAAGATACTGTATGATGATTAAGATACTGTACTAAGAAAAAAATATTTAGTTTAAGAAAATTCAATTAGACCAAACATCTCACCATCATACAGCTCTGGAGGTAGTTGAAGACGGTGGCCTTGAGCGTGAACATTTCTCCTCGGATGACGGAGCTCGGCATGGTGAGGCTCACGAAGAAAGGCTGGAAGGTGGTGAGCTCAGCACTCGGGGCGACTCCGAACCCGATAGGCGACGTGCAAAACGCTCCAGCATGCCACGTAGTGATGGAGTCTGGGACTGTTTTATTAATAGCCGTCACTCCAGACTGACTGTAGGAGAAACAGTGCTGAATCAATAACAAAGACTACAGGACATTTTAAACATTGCTCATAATGATATACACACCTGACTGGAACAAGATCCCAGATCCATGTCTCTGGGAAATATGTGCGAACAGTAACGACCGGTTGGTTTGAACTTGAAGTTGGGGCAGCTGAAGCAGTTTCCATGGCGGCGGGAAGAGGTGCAGCCATGGCTACAGGTTCTAAATCTTGGATTGAAATAGGATATCTACTGAATTCATGTCCATAAATAATTGCGCATTGCTAAAGTCAGTGTTATTGAGCTGTCTAACACAGTATATAGTAGATAAACATAAATAGTGAAAACTATAGACCTTTTAAGGTTATATACAAGGACACATTCTAAAAGGTAGGAATGTCTTTATCAAGATGAACAATCAGAAGATTTTTAACCAAAGCTAAGACTACAAATTAGGAAATCACCTATAGACAGAAATCACCTATAGAACAGCATCTACAGTTGGAACAGCTTTAAACATCTACCTTTGGAAACTCTATTCACACTCATGTACAGCACGCCAGGCACGCAGTTTGAAGGTTTATTTACATCTGCGTTGGTGAGGATTTTAATCCCAACACCCTAAGAGTAAAAAGAGGACATATTTCATGAGTAAAAAAACCCACAAGTTTTTATACTTGACCATTAAAAAAAAAAAAAAACTGGTAATCTGCTTTCCAGAATATTGTACAATGATGCCACGCTTTCCGCGATGTACTGTACAGGAAATGTATAAAGAGCATTTTGAATTGTCTATGAAATCAACACTGTGATAAAAATGTAATACCAGGGTTTAATAACAGGGTTTAATAATACTGTACAACACATCTCCAGGTGTTTCATTACTCTTATTGCTCAGCAATTTGCAAGCGACTACAATTTTTTTTTTACAACTGTAAACTATGTTTTATTATTACCATTAATAATTAATATCATTATGACATTGTATTAGTATTAATATTTAATTGATATGACTGCAAATTGCAGCTGCACTACTGTCAGAGTGGCTGTTATGTTATTGAACACCCTTCTTTTTTCAACAATCAGAACACATAATTCATATTGTGATCCTAACAATCCTACACTCAACATGTACTTAAAAAAAAAAAAGAAAGGTGTCTTACTTTAAACCTGTTGTACACATCCACATTTCCTGGGTTCGGAGGGAAACGAATCAATGCGATATTCTTGATTACTGGGCTCAACCCGCATGTGTTAACATACTCATCATTAATGTTGAACGGATATCCTGATAACGTCTGGAAAGGCAGCATGTTGAACACCTGGAACAAGAAAGTGTGACATCATTCCTGATAAAACCTGGCATTGTGATCTCTTTGATCTCTAACACTGTAAAATGAAAACAGATGGAATCAGAAGAAACACTCATTTCAATATAACCATCATGCTTTGTTTAACACTTTAAATTGTAGAAATCTGCTATTATATTGTATGTGGATATTTGTAAACCACACACACGCACACACACACACACACACACACACAGTAGGAACACATATATCTATATGCTTATGTACTAAATACAGTAGTGTTTAAGTCCCGCCTTCGTGCTCTAGGATTAGCTCAAATTTCAGGTCCATTGAAAATCTAACCAATCATTTATAATCCAGAATTTTCATAACCAATTAAGATACACATGGTGGGATTTGTCAAAAAACAAACAAACAAACAAACAAACACAAACAAACAAACAAAAACTGTTGCTGTATCTAAAGCCTCGTTTACACTGCAGGTCTCGATGTCCAATTCTGATTTGTTGCCTATATCTGATTTTGTTGGCTGTCTAGTTTACACGTTTTTTTTAACTATGACCCATACCCGATACATGTGTTTACACTGGCCATACCATCTGAAATATCGCGCATACTTAAAGGGAGGTTCTTGTGCTACAAACTAGCCAAGATAGACGAAGGTGAAATATGCTTGACGCTAGCAATGCGATATATGCAAAGTTCGCGAAACGTCACCATGGTTTTAAAATGGAGGAGAAGAAGAAAAGAAAAAAAAACGCCACAATTGCGTTATTATTATTATTTAGCCCAAATAAGCATTAACACAAGGCGGTGTGTGTGTGTGGGGGGACCTGGTGCTTTTCCATTTCCATGTTACCTGCGATGTTATAATTCCACACGCGCTTCCACCGGAGAATAACATTACGTCATTAAACCGCGAAGAAGTCGCAGTTTTAATGACGTACAGAACACAACAACTCTGTTTACACGACAGTCACATTAGCACATATCTGATTTATATCCGATTTATTTCCACATATGAAGGAGGCCTGAAATCGATCTCGAAATATTGGAATGCATGCGTTTTTTTCCTGTTTACACGGACATAGAACATATCCGATATGTGTCACATATGAGCAAAAAATCGGAATTGGGTCACATTTAACTGACAATGTACTGTAAATGTAGCTTAAGAGCCAACTGAAGCAAAAACACTTAATCTACTGCTCAGAATTTGACTTGGTTTGACTTGAATGACATTCATACAGTATATCCATATGTTTTTTCCCAACACTGCTTTGTAGACATGCCTTTTCTGATTTAAAGCCTCTCCACCTGGTGACATGGGGTAAAATGCAAGCCTCAAAACACAAATATCCTTGGGGTGATTTAGTCTAAATGCACAAATCAGACTTATAACCTTATTTATTTCTTTAAAAATCCAAACTGCTATGAGGGACCTTAGTGACATGCCGGCCCAGTGTGAGGTCACTCCACTCAGTGACATGGGGATGAACTACATGAAACAACACACAAAGATTGGCTTGAGCTCTGCTTGTGCTAATCTATTCTAGCATTCATGTCACAGTCCAAGCAAAGTGCCCTGTGTAGGTTCATGCTTTCACAAAGACATTCAACATTTTCCTATAAAAAGAATACAGTTAAAATAGAGTTTAATGTTTCTTGAATATTCTATTACTACACATTCAAAATAAGCTGTATTACGGAACTATAGTTTGAACTCACAGATTGGATGTTGAGTTCGCTCTCTGGTTGCAGCAGCAGTAGACTCTGATCAATCGCCTTCACTGAACACAGCGACCCTGGAGCAGCTTTCAGGGTCAGTGACGTTTGACCACCAGGGAGCTCAGGAGAAGATGAAAACTTGAGAGAGACCTGAAAGACCATGACAAAATGTAAATAAATAAATAAATACTTAAAAAGAAATTAATAGAAAAGTGTTTATGCCCCGCGATGGATTGGCACCCTGTCTAGGGTGTACCCCCTGCCTTGTGTCCTGGGATAGGCTCCAGCCCCTGCGACCCTGAATACAGGATAAAGCGGTATAGACGATTAGTGAGTGAGTGAGTGAGTGAGTGAGTGAAAAAGTGATGCAATTGTTTTTCATGAAAAAATTTTGAACAGGTTACGTGTATTGTACAATATGTACAATACATGACTTATTTACTTCATCATGAAGGCTGGGTCTGATATTCAACAGGTTGATCTGTCAAAAACTTCACAATTAATCATTTGGGCTTGACCAATACCTATGGAAGTGATGGAAACCCAACTTTGCTGATCACTCTTTTTTTTTGTCTTTCGGCTGTCATCTGCCTCCATATAACTCATGTCTTCTCTCACTGCATCCATAAATATCCTCTTTGGTCTTCCTCTAGACCTCCTGCCTGATATATTCACAATCTCTCCTGAACATGTCCAAACCATCTCAATCTGGCCTCTCTGACTTTATCTCCAAAACATCTAACATGGGTTCCCTCTGATGAACTCATTGTTGATCCTATCCATCCTTGTCACTCCTAAAGAGAACCTCAACATCTTCATCTCTGCCACCTCCAACTCTGCCTCCTGTCTTTTTCTTCAGTGCCACTGTCTCTAAGCCGTAGAGCATCGCTGGTCTCACCACGATTTCCTTTCATTCTCCTTTCTTTTATCACAGTTGACACTTTTCTTCACCTGTTCAAACTGGCCTGCAGACACCTCTTTACCTCCTTTCCACACTCTCCATTGCTCTGGACTGTTGACCCTAAGTACTTAAATTACTGCACCTTTGACCTCTACTCCCTGTAGTTGCTACTGCTCTGTACATCTCCAGAGATCGGCACCAATACATTTCTCCTCCATTCTTCTGGGATCCTCTCACTCTTCAAGATCTTATTAAACAGACTAGTCAGAAACTCTACTGCCACCTTTCCTAAGCATTTCCATACCTTCCATACAGGTATGTGATCAAGACCAACTGCCTTTCCACTCTTCATCCTCTTTAACACTCACCTCATTCATACTGATTTTTGCTGCTCCCCACCTGTCACCTCTTCTACTCTTCATTCTCTTCCATTTTCTTCATTCATCAACTCCTCAAAGTACTCCTTCCATCTTCCCATCACCCTCCTGGCATCTGTCAGTACATTTCCATCTCTATCTTTAATCACTCTAACCTGCTGCACATCCTTCCCATCTCTATCTCTCTGCCTCGCCAACCTGTACAGATCCACCTCACCCTCATTACTGTCCAGCCTAGCATACAAGTCCTCATGTACTCTATGTTTAGCCTTTGGCACTTTTACCTTCACCTCACGCTACCTCTCCCTGTACTCCTGTCTACTCTCTTCAGTTCTCTCAGTGTCTCACTTCTTCTTAGGTACAGTAAACTCTTTTTCTGTATACACCCCTGGACTTCCTTGTCCCACCACCAAGTCTCCTTGTTCACTTTTAGCTTTGGAATGTATCCAGTTCAGTGGCGATCATAAGTAATCAAGTTGAAGAAGGAAGGATCTTCTGGCTCAAACGTTAAATGATAACTATGGCAAAGGAACAGTTTAAAAGGCTTTCAGGCATGAACAAAGATGTTTTGATCTACCTTTTGGCACATCAAGAGGGGGAGTCATAGCTTTATTAAGCAAGTGCCAGGAATGTACTGTGGTGTATTAAGGATATATTTAAATGATGGAAGGATCACACTGGGGAACTCCAGTACCAAGCTGACATGCCTTTCCTGCACTGCCAGAAATCTGTGATATTTTGGTGACCATCTCTGTGGCTAAGATCTCGTTTTTTGTTTTCTTTTCACTATCATTCCATATCAATCATGTATTTGCAATTAGGAAGGTAAACATGCATCTAAGTTTACCAACCTGTCTATACAAAAGATATATGTATTATCTATGTATCTATTTGAGAAGGGACATTTTATTGGATATTAAACCTAGATATTTAAACTTAAACATAGACATAGGCCTTTTTAATGTTAATTTCTGACCTTGTTAGCCAAACACAGCTCAATAGGGAAGTTCTTGCTGTCTGCCACGGCCTCGCCATTTGGCAGGACTGTGTACAGGACCACCTGAGCAACTGGGGTCACTTTTTGCATCTTCTGAAGAGTCACCACCAGATTGCCCTTGTGCACTGCCAAAAAAAAGTCATATAACAACTTAAAAACAGAATCCAGTGAGAATGTCTGCTACACAGCTAATATAAAGTTTACTAGCACTTGTGGTGATCTCCTGCATGGTGTGATGTTAGCGAACCTGCTTCGTGATTGAGGGTTTCTATGATTTGCCCTCGTTGAACCAATTGTCCTTTATTCATCACCTAGAGACAGAAAAATCTAACTGCATGAACTGAAATGCACTATATAAAATAAATAAATAAATAAAAACAGTCATGATGTTTGAAACTTGTAACAAGACCTGCTATAAGGAAAAAATGAGAACACATGATGCATGGGGTTTTAAGCAAGAACTCATTTTCAGTTTTACTTCTGTTAGTGAGTTCAGTAAAAATACTTTTCATCCTGCAATTTTTCTTGGTTATAGTTCAATGTTATAATGATGTAGAGGAAGCAAAACACACCATGTAGAAGAAGGATAAGGTATTCTGGTTCGGGCTGAGTGCGCTGTTGTGTATCATGTACTGAGCCCCGATGACGCCATTTTGATTGCAGCTGAAAGCTGTTGAGCTGCTGTTCAACTTAATAAAACTCTGGCTCTTGGAGTAGAAAGGCTGAAGAGAGAGGGACGGAGTGGGGTAGTACGGTGTGAGCTGATATGTCCCACCTGTTACTGGTGTTCCTGTCGTTTCATACTGAGCCTACGTAACAGAAAACAGAAAAGAAATTAAAACAAATTAATTTTTCACATGATCAGAACTTAATGAAGGGAAAAACAACAACAACAACAACAATAAAGACTCTGCCCACCTGTAAACGGATTGTATACAAACCCCAGGATTCTGTGTTGAGGGAGAACTCTGCGATGCCATTAGTATTTGTAACCAGCTTCTGGACTGTTTTTGTATTATTACTGTAAGTTACAGTCAGATTCACTACTTTGCTTTTAATAGGATTCGACTGTGGATCGGTTGCTTGAATCTAATGAAGAAAGACAGGACAGGAACACCAAAGGACGATATCAGAAACAAAAACATTCCAATCCATTAAGCTGCCATGGGAAGAAGGGAATGATCTTAACACAACATGCTGCTTTAAAGTTACAACTATTTTACACTATATTAAGTAAAGATCTGATGTTCTTGACTTAATTATGCGCATCATAATAGTCATTTAAACATTGACTAGCCTGGTAGCGACACTGTTTTCACATTAAGGCAGTAAAACTCTGTAGTTTTTAACAACACACTATTGTATTCATATTCATTCATATTAAAGATCAACAAATTATTTACTTTTCCTTCGTAGGTCATTCCGAGCTGAAACGTTGTTGGTGAATTCGCAAATGAAAGTGTAAAAATATTAGTTGTTATAGAAGAACTGGCTGAACCAGTCAGGATCACACCTACAGGATAAACACAGCGTTAGCACAAAGCTAAAGCTACAATCATGATGAAAATAGAAAAAAACAATCCATGGAAATGGAAAATCAATTCACACAACACCTTAAAAAACAAGTAATTTACAAGTACAGTACAATTGCAACTTTTTTTTGCAGTGAAAAAACAATTATGGTATTAAAATTTTTTGTCCTCAAAGCTATAAATAACACTTAATGATTTGCAACAATAGCTATAAAGTTTCGTGATTCTACACGAGCCTCGTCATGACAAACCCATATGAGCAGAGTTGTAAGGCGACAGAGCTAAAAACTAAGCAGTAATGACGTTAAAATAATCTCTAACCCGTTCCATGTTCTTCCACCTCACATTGAGCTGTGATTACACTTTCATATCGTGAATCGGTTAAGGCAAAGTCCATCAGATTAAGGACCTGTACTCCACAGCCCGACGCGTCAGTCTGAAGCAAAAAAAATAAAAAATCATAAATAAAAGTTATTTCATGAAATTCCAAATTGAGTAATAATAATTAGTTATTAAAAATATCATCATCCCATGACTTTAAAACACTCAAGAATATAAATATATAATAAATAAATAAATGTGTAATATTCCTGACGCGGTGAGGTGTAGATGCTCTCTGCAATACTTTAAATGAAAAAATTTAACAAGAAGTTATTATGATCATAGAACAATTTTTCATATTTTTATTATGAACAAGAAAATATGATCATATAACCCCAATATTATCATCCCTGCACTGGCTACCTGTTCAGTTTAGAATAAATTACAAAATAGTATTACTTACATACAAGGCCTTAAATGGTTTAGCTCCCACATACCTAACCAGTCTTCTGATACGCTACAATCCACCACGCGCCTTAAGATCACAAAACTCCGGACTTCTGGTAGTTCCCAGAATTTCAAAATCTACAAAAGGGGGTAGGGCTTTTTCATATTTAGCTCCAAAGCTTTGGAATAGCCTTCCAGACAGTGTCCGGGGAGCAGACACGGTTTCTCAGTTCAAAAGTAGACTCAAGACGCATCTTTTTAATCTGGCATACACATAACTCATCCCAGTACTCATACTCCAGTACACCTATACCGAATGGCAACTACGCTAATTCTCCCCATCTGTTCTGTATTTCTCTACCCATCCCGAGGCATCGGGAGATTTTGCCAGCTTCAGTAGACAAAGGCCGACCCTGCGAGGTTCCTGAGGCACCCAGAGAAGGACCAGCTCCAACTGGATTCAGCTTTATGATGGTTGGAGCTACACATGCTGCTCCTGTGCTTCCAGTGATCCAGACCTCATCTGCCCTCTGCACCTACTGACTCGTCCCTATGCTGAACTGGTCTTCATGACCATTTAAATAATTTCTGTCATATTGATTTTTCACCTGCACAACACAAGATGTTATTTCATTTCTATCTGTTATCGCCCAAATGAGGATGGGTTCCCTGTTGAGTCTGGTTCCTCTCAAGGTTTCTTCCTAATGCCATCTCAGGGAGTTTTTCCTTGCCACCGTCGCCGTCACCCTTGGCTTGCTCATCAGAGACATTTCATTCATTCATCTCATTATTATCTGCACATTTTTCTCACACATCCACAATTCCAATTATTTTCTTTTCTATAATTATTATTATTATTTGTTTTTATTTATTTATTTTCTATTATAATTTTATTTATTTACTTATTACTTTATATATAATTATTCTATATATAAAATTTTTTTTTTTTTTTTTTTTTTTTTTTTTGTTAAATTAAATTTCTTAAATTTTTGTGAAGCTGCTTTGAGACAATGACCATTGTTAAAAGCGCTATATAAATAAAATTGAATTGAATTGAATTGAAAAAGTTAGGTGAGGAAATAGGTGTCTAGTATTTAACAGTATTTGTTAAATATTTGATCATTAATTTAAGTCATAATTTAATCAATATGAGGAAAACATGAACTGCATAAACACACCATCACCTAACATTAATAAAGTAAGTAACTTACACTAGTTGCTTGTAGCTATTGACAGAAATGTAATAATGATAAACAAGATTATTTACTCATCGTTAGTAAAGGTTTATTCTTGTCGGGGTGGCCTTGGCTAAAAATTTATGTTTTGTTTGTATTTTGGATAATTTTGAGATTGGATTAGTTTTACATGAGGAGGTGTGTTAAGTCCTGTTTGAATTTGTCAAAAGTGATTTTCCACTGAAATAAAAATAAAAAAATCTAAAAAAAAAAATTGAAATGTTTAATACAAAACGTGTCATAGGAGTAATAGTTTTTATGTCTTTTAGCTTCTACATTTTACAGTGAAGTTCTGATAATGTGACTGATGTTTATCCAGGTTCCCTCATACTGTACATACGGGTATTAAGACATCATATAATGTTTATTATACAGTAGTTCTCTTTGTGTACAAAAACAGATGATGTCACTAATTATTTCACGCCAATCTGGCTGAATAGTTGTGCTTATGAGAATCAGCTGGTTTATTTAATGGATGGAACAAATATGTGGCAGCTCTTTTACTTTCTGAAGCCGGGGTGTCTACATCAGTAGAGAACAACCTAAAACTCAGGAATTCTCAAGTGAATTGTGAACTTCTATGATAAATTTCTGTACATGATCTTCAGGAAGCCATCAAACAGCATGGATTGATTGAGTGCGTGACAACAGAGCACTGCAGATGTTTTTTGATTCTACTGTATATCCAGCTAGTTATTATCATGATTGTCATTATAAAAAAAAACTCATTAAAATTTCACTTTTTGTCTGAATACTTTTGGCCACCACTGTACTTAATTAAGTGTTGGGAAACGAATCCCATCTGATTAGTACCTAAGATAATGAAAATAATTTCTAAGGAAGTTTCAAGGCGTAAAGTAAGTATAGGAAGTGCAGTAATTTAACTTATTTATGTTTTCTGTTCATTTAAATGTACAATTGACAAACCTCTGTTTTATAACTCCTGCAAATGTTTGGTAGTGGTGTAGTTCCGGTCGGAAGAAACCAGTTCCTGTAACTGTTACGGCAGATGGTGGCCGTCACCGTCCCATTCACCGGCTTTCCATAAGTATAGCTGTGGATGAAGGAGATCAAACTCTAAACTAATATTATTAAAAACAATACTAATTTCTAAACGTTGTAAAGTAAAGCAATCCAAAAACAACCAAAAAAACATTCTGTAATTCATAACATTAATTAAGTTTCATTAGATTTTCACAATAATGATGAATGTCAGATTTACAGTACAGATATTAGTGACTATTTTAATGTTACAATTGTATTGTTTAAAAAAAACTATTAAAAAAAAGGTGAAGTAATCAGATAAGACATTATTAAATTAACTTACTTTGCACACACTTTCAGTATGGCATTTGTATCCAGGATGGTCATGACTGAAGGAAACGTCACTGTCACTTCAATTTTTGGCAGAACTGTAATAAATAGTTTAACAACATTTATGGTATTTACTGTACGGTAGCTGGCAATCTGAATTTCTTGACCTTTGTTAGAAACAATGGATGAATTAGGAGCACTACAGTCTTCTTGACCTTCCCTTACACAAAGTGCTTGAAAAAGCAAGAAATATCTTCCTACCCAAACTAATTATTCTTGATTACTTAAATTCTTAACTTTTGCCGCCTTTTCATTTTCTTGAACGGAAAAAAAATCCACAGCCCAAGTTACAGTTAACATTTAACACAAGTGCAAGATGATCCTTTTTCATCATTAGTAGAAGATGATAAATATATACATCAACTTCCTTCCCTTTAATTTTGAAGAAATAATTATTACTAGGAGTAGTTATATATATTTTTAAATCACATAATATCTAAAAAATTCCATATTCCTGGGATATCAGTGATCTGCTCATTGGACCTGCCTGACCCATCCTGATTGTCTGGTTGACATCCCCTAAATAACACTAAATGAGCAACCAAAATGCCACATGAGATGAATGTGGATGGTACCGTGTGGAGACGATAAAGATTGCTGTGGATGTTCTTCCTTGGACAGCCTTAGGCCAGCAATTGCTAGGCAGGCAAACTGCCATTGTGGATCCTTTCAACAAATCCCTTTAACCCAATGTGCTCCAGGTTCTCCACTGTATCCTGCCTGACCCTGTGCTCTGACTCCAGCTTATTAATTGGGATTATTTCACTGTGCTGCAAGATCTGAATCTTAATCTTAAATAAATTAAACAGGAGGGAATTTTTTTTTATTTTAGTTTATAAACTAAATAAAAATTATTTGAGAATAAATGCAATTGATAATTTATTTTAAACAAAGCTTTATAATTTTAATATAAGTTTATATTTCATCATTTTCTCTTCATTAACAGATATTTTTACATCTGGTTTTAATATCTAAATTCATGTCATATACAGTATTTGTTTTTATTACGATGAAACATTGTTTTCATTGTGGTATGAAAGAGATAACAGCACTACTGTAAATAACTTGGATAATTTTTTTTACGCTAATCATCATAATATTATCACCGAAATAAAAGATTGGCTATATTTGTTTTTTTTTTTATTATGAATAATAAAGATAAACTGCGCCAGACCGTAGTCCTTGACTTCAAACGTTCGTGTGAAAGGGTTGTTTTTCTCATCCCGAGCAGTGATTAGATAAAATCCTTCCATGGCCTCAGAGTTTACGGGATACGACAGATCCACAAGACCGCTCTGTGTGGTGACGTTCAGCCACTGACCAATGCGGTTTGAGTTTGGGTCCTGAAATTCAAATCATTAAACACATTTTTCGTGAAATAAATTATTGGCAAATAATGTTATTCATTTTATTAAATTATTATTAGCAAATAATTTTTTATGCTGTGTTACCTAGAACCTGAAAGTAAGAAGAGATTATGTCTTATGTGTTTTAACGAGAAAGCATGTCTAAAATAAAAAATATGAACTGAGTTGAGAGTTACTGTATATGACACTGTACCTGCATTTCTATGGTCAGGAACTGAAATGGAAAAAAGAAAAAAACAACTTTTTTCATCAAATTAAACACACGTATGTATACATACACGATAGATAGATAGATAGATAGATAGATAGACAGATAGATAGATAGATAGACTGAGAAAACTGTGAGAAACTGATAAAATTTTCAAACCATCTGATTGTGGGTGAGGAAGTTGGTGTCCAGAGAAACAATGCGGAACATCACTGTGAAGGGGAAAAGGGATAAAAATCTATTCATCTATTTATCTATACTAAGCTATTATGTGATAAAAAAAACTACTACTGTATCTATCACTGTGTATTTTAGCATATTTGCTCTACCTCCTCCTATGAAGGACTAGAAGATTTCTGAAATTTGTTCATACCATGAATGATATGCAGTCAGATATAATAAAATAACATATACAGTATATATACATATAATGTATACGGTATACTGTATATTAACTGTATTTAGGCTGTATGTTGTATTTATGTATGTTGTCTGCACCCATAATATAAAACAACCCAATAACTGTTACGCTAAAGAGTAAAGTCAAGCCATTTTATGGTTTCCTGCTGGGAAGTTATATATGCTTTGTTTTGTTTCATCAGTTAATCTTGGTCTCAAATTAACCACCAAATGTGACTCTTATTAAGTTGCAAAGTCTGAAGTTACCCGTCTGTCCTGGTTTGTAGATGGGTTTGTCTGTCTCGATGATGGTCAGTTCTGTTGGAGGTGTGATGAGGATCTCTGTTGTCTTGTTCAGGACTGTTTTGATTCCTTTAATCTGAACCCGTATGGATGCCACTGTGTCAACACTTACAACAGGGACCTGTTAGAAACAAAACAGCTAATCATCATCATCATCATCATCATCTCACACACCTATTCTCTATGCTTATCCTGTACAGGGTTAGGAAGCCTGGAGCCTATCACAGGGGCACAAGACACCCTGGATGGAGAGACAGTCCATTGCAGGGCACACACACACACACACACACACCAACTATGGGCATTTTTTTAAACTCCAGTTACCCTTTAACTCGCAACCCATCAAGCACATTGAAAACATGCAGACTCCATATAACATGCATATAAAATCTAATTAAAATTGTATTTGTCACATACACAGTCATACACATACGATCTGCAGTGAAATTCTTACACAACTGCCAGTCACCTTAAAAATAAAAGATCATTAATAGGAAATGAATATGAATAAAAAAGGAATACAATAAAAAATAAATTTAGCTAGGATAAGAATAATATATCTAAATAAGACAGAAATATACAATATAAGAAAGATATAAGAAAATTATAAGAAAACGTAGCTGTACAAATATAGAAAGAAAAGAACCCGAAAGAACGTCTCGAACCCTCCACCCTGGATGTGCGAGGCCACAGTGCTCACCAGACCACCAGAGTGATGCCACATCATCATCAACTGTAGCATTCATTTAAACAAATAATGTAACTGGTAAAAATATAAATCAGTATATATTAGTCAGACCTGGAACGGGACACACTGGTGGTAATCTTGTTGTATAAAATCATCCTTCAGAAGAGTGAAGCTGTTTTGCTGGTTGTACTCCAGGGTCACTTCTATAGAAACACATTCAGAGGGAACGACCGTGACGCAGAACGTTTCTGTAGTGCCGCCTACAGTCTTGGATGTCACTGCCAACAGGTAAACACTGAAGGAGACAAATAAAAAAGGATAAAATAATCAAAAGCAAATTCATTTAGGTTTCTATATGTTACAGTAATACTCCGTACTGCTGATCCTGGTAGGTTCTTTGCGATTATAGCAATAGAACTGTAGTCACACACACACACACAAACACACTATACAATATTCACTCCTATTCATACTTTTTATATCCCAACAGCACATGAATGATAGTTGAGTCTGTGGAACACTCCAGAATTATAATTACCCTATTTGTATTCAGCTATACCTCATTTCTAATGAATACTCACATTCCAGTTTAAATTCTTTTCCTCAGGCAATGAGCCATTATTGTGTGTCTGGACAAAAGCATTTCACTTAGTATGTTATGTTTTTTCTTATAAAATAAATAAAATAAATAATGAGAAATAACTTAAAAAATCCAGAAAATCTTGAACATACAACTTACTCTTTTGTTTAATTAACTAACTAATTAAGCAATTAATTAATATATTTATTGTTATTTATTGGAGTTATGAACCATGCTATTAAGTTTTGAAAGTAATTTTTTTATGTAAAAAATGTCATCTCCACAACAAGATATCTCCATAACGTAACGTAACATAACATATACAGTATAGCGAGAAAGAGAGAGTGAGAGAGAGAGAGAGAGAGCGCTTACGTATCATTGGAGGTTGTTGCCTGCACTAGAATGCTTGGAATAAGCAATAAAAGTGCAGGAATCGCTCCATGAAGGCCCATCTTGCAGCAGGGTCGAGCACGATCGAACCAGGTATGATGATCTTAGAGCGCTTGTGGTATTTATGAACCTTCACCGGAGCGAATAATGCTTTGAATTTCTGTTATCACTAATTTTGGCCTTGTATTGTGTTGTGTTAAACATCACAATGCCTCACCTTATCTGTCTATTTTTAGTTATGATTAGTGTTAAATAAGTACATTAAAATATGATAACAAAATGTGAACAAGTTAAAAGCGTATCAGTACTTTTGCAAGGCACAAATGCATCTTAATAAATTAGAATATCATCGAAAAAAAGTTGATTCATTTCAGTAATTAAATTTTTTAAATGTGAAACTCAATTCTTTTTATAGATTCATTAAACAAAGATCTTGATCTGTTTCAAGGGATTATTTCTTTTAATGTTGATGGTTATGTCTTACAGCTAATGAAAACCCAGACTTCATTATCTCAGAAAATTTTAATATTGTGAAAAACTAAAATATTCCTCAGGGTAAAATAACCTCATGATGTCACATTCTAATTAGTGAATTAACTCGAACCTGCAAAGGTTTCCTGATCCTTTAAATGGTCTCTTAGTCTGGTTCAGTAGGCTACACAATCATGGAGAAGACCGCTGACTTGACAAATGTCCAGAAGATGATCACGGGACCCTGGTGGGTAAGACACAAGAACAAATGTGGTAGAAAAAGGTGCACAAGCAACAAGCCACTCTTGAACCAGAGACAACATCAGAGACGTCTTACTTGGGCTAAAGACTTGACTGTTGCTTAGTGGGCCAAAATTCTTTTTTCCCATAAAATAAATTTAGCATTTAATTTGGAAATCAAGGCCCCAGTGTCTGGAGGAAAAGAGAAGAGGCAGAAAATCTTGAGGTCCAGTGTAAAGTTTGCATGGTCAGTGGTGGTTTGGGCAGCTCTTTCGTCAGCTGGTGTTGTTCCACTGTGTTTTATCAAGTTCATGGTCAGCTCAGCCGTCTACCAGGAAGTTTTGCTACACTTCATTCTGCCCTTTGCTGACCAGCTTTATGTAGATGCTGATTTTATTTTCTAAAAAGAAAATACATTTAGCAGACACTCTTATCCAGAGCGACTTACATTTTTTTTAAATCTCATTATACATCTGAGCAGTTGAGGGTTAAGGGCCTTGCTCAAGGGCCCAACAGTGGCAACTTGGTGGTTGTGGGGTTTGAACCTGGGATCTTCCAAACTGTAGTCCAACACCTTATCCACTGAGCTATCCCTGGCCCTAGTACCTGGTTTAAGGACCATGGTATCCCTGTGCTTGACTGGCCAACAAACTCAGACAATCTAAACCCCACAGAGAATCTATGGGGTATTGTGAAGAGGAAAATGGGAGACAGCGTCTGAACCAGCTGAAGGTTGCTATCAGAACAACCTGGGCTTCCATAATACCTCAGCAGTGCCACAGACTGATTGTCTCCATGCCACACCGCAGTTGAACAGTCGAACAGCATTACGTAGCGGTAATTTATGCAAAGGGAGAGCCAATCAAATATTGAGTGTTGTACATGTTTATACCTTTCAGTAGTAATAAGTAGTAATGTTTCTACTGTATGTTTAATTTTTTTTTATCGGTCTTAAGTAATATTCAAATTTTCTTACATTTTTGCGGCTTTCATTTGCTATAAGCCATAACCATCACTTGTCTGATGGAGGGCTCCTTATATGTGCATACACCTTCAATATATATATATATAAATTCTCCACTAATATTCCAAAAAGTACCAGCTGCCCAACAACATGAACCCATGCTGTCGAAACAGGAAATCATCTAGGTACCCACCAAGGGTGTTCTGACACACCACAAATGCACCAAAGAAGCAGTGTCTGCACCAACGCACTAGCTTAAAGTGAATGAAGCTTCGCTCTCCGTGCTGCTTGACACAGGCCAGCGTCATCATGCACCATCATGCAAACCAGTGCCTGTTACCTGTGTGCATGGCGATTGGCGGGAGATTCCAATGGAACACACAGTGGTTGATGGCCACAGGGGTAAATACAGTGTAAAGGCCAATATAATCCCTGACTTCCTATACTCTTAGGTTGTGACTGGCCCAGTTTACAACCAGTAAGGAAGAGTCATCTGTGGAGAAAATGATTGGTGCAAATGCTGGTGCAGACTCCAGAATGCCGGGGAAGAAGGTAATGCTAATGATCCCTCTAATTCCTTTCTGATGTCTGAGCAGGTGAAGCACAATGGCAGCTTCACACAGCGACAGAAGGAGGATCTCCATTTAAAATGCTGCTGGGAACAGAACAGGTGGTTAAGATTAAGGATGAATCCACACTGAAGCGAGGGGAGACGTGTAACCATGCACCTGGCTCAATCCAAACCTTTCAGGGGACATCTGGGGGCCAACAACATGATAAAAAAAATAGATGACAACACCGACAAACAGTCGCAGATCTTAAACATCTTTTGTGTAGCTGTATATTTTGTCTACGTGTAACTCTAACAGTATTCAGTGACCAGAACAGAAATCTAAAACATTAAAAATCAAAACAATGTTCTTGTCACAATGAGGGTCATGATGTTATGACAAACAATCCTTGAGAACAAGGTGACCAGAGAGAGAGATTTGCTTATACAAACATTATTTTATTCTGTACTATCTAGAGTACCCGTTGTTGCCCAGGATTTTCATAGTTGAAACCTTGTGGATGGTGTAATGAAAACAATTTGATATTTTCTTGTATTTTTTATAGTTATATAATGACAATAATATATCTTTTTTTCTTTTTCTAAAACACAATATTTTCCTCTGGGCTGTTGCAAGTGTGGTAGCGTGTCACTCACTGCACCACTGCACAGACAATTACCACCCTTACAGCCAATCCAGTCTGTGTAACATTGTGTAACTTTTGAAAAATACATACAAACCGGATTCCAAAAAAGTTGGTACACTAAACAAATTGTGAATAAAAACTGAATGCAATGATGTGGAGATGGCAAACGTCAATATTTTATTCAGAATAGAACATAGATGACAGATCAAAAGTTTAATCCGAGAAAATGCATAATTTTAAAGGATAAATATGTTGATTCCAAATTTCACGGTGTCAACAAATCCCCAAAAAGTTGGGACAAGTAGCAATAAGAGGCTGGAAAAAGTCAATTTGAGCATAACGAAGAGCTGGAAGACCAATTAACAGTAATTAGGTTAATTGGCAACATGATTGGGTATAAAAAGAGCTTCTCAGAGTGGCAGTGTCTCTCAGAAGCCAAGATGGGTAGAGGATCACCAATTCCCACAATGTTGCACAGAAAGATAGTGGAGCAATATCAGAAAGGTGTTACCCAGCGAAAAATTGCAAAGACTTTGCAGTTATCATCATCAACTGTGCATAATATCATCCAAAGATTCAGAGAATCTGGAACAATCTCTGTGCATAAGGGTCAAGGGCGTAAAACCATACTGGATGCCCGTGATCTCCGGGCCCTTAAACGACACTGCACCACAAACAGGAATGCTACTGTAAAGGAAATCACAGAATGGGCTCAGGAATACTTCCAGAAACCATTGTCAGTGAACACAATCCACCGTGCCATCCGCCGTCGCCAGCTGAAACTCTACAGTGCAAAGAAGAAGCCATTTCTAAGCAAGATCCACAAGCACAGGCGTTTTCATTGGGCCAGGGATCATTTAAAATGGAGTGTGGCAAAATGGAAGACTGTTCTGTGGTCAGACGAGTCACGATTCAAAGTTCTTGTTGGAAATGTGGGACGCCATGTCATCCGGACCAAAGAGGACAAGGACAACCCAAGTTGTTATCAACGCTCAGTTCAGAAGCCTGCATCTCTGATGGTATGGGGTTGCATGAGTGCGTGTGGCATGGGCAGCTTGCATGTCTGGAAAGGCACCATCAATGCAGAAAAATATATTCAGGTTCTAGAACAACATCTAGTCATCTCTTTCAGGGAAGACCCTGCATTTTTCAACAAGATAATGCAAGACCACATTCTGCATCAATCCCAACATCATGGCTGCGTAGGAGAAGGATCCGGGTACTGAAATGGCCAGTCTGCAGTCCAGATCTTTCCCCTATAGAGAACATTTGGCGCATCATAAAGAGGAAGGTGCGACAAAGAAGGCCCAAGACGATTGAACAGTTAGAGGCCTGTATTAGACAAGAATGGGAGAGCATTCCTATTTCTAAACTTGAGAAACTGGTCTCCTCGGTCCCCAGACGTCTGTTGAGTGTTGTAAGAAGAAGGGGAGATGCCACACAGTGGTGAAAATGGCCTTGTCCCAACTTTTTTGGGATTTGTTGACACCATGACATTTTTATTCACCATATTTTTCCCTTAAAATGATACATTTTCTCAGTTTAAACTTTTGTTCCGTGATTTATGTTTTATTCTGAATAAAATATTGACATTTGCCATCTCCACATCATTGCATTCAGTTTTTTCATTCACAATTTGTTTAGTGTCCCAACTTTTTTGGAATCCGGTTTGTATTTAAAAATGGAATTATTCTGTGGCAACAATGTGCTGTTGTAGCTTCTAAAATGCAGCTTCTAAAAAGCGATTTGAATATAATGTCTTACCCTGCATAGGTGGTATCTTTAGGGCTTATTGTTAATACCAGATTGTAATTTGTGCAGGTAATACAGTCAATCTAAAAGCAGCATTTTGCGGTAAAGTGTGCCATCTTCTGCCATTATTTAGCAGGGAAAGGTTTCTCATTTGCCATCTTGAAAATTAGTGGGTAATTAGTTGTTTATTAATAAACCATAATGATATTTTGACCAGGGGGATGACAAATATACAGTACAGTATGTGCTAAGTTTGGTTCACATTCCTCAATACATGATAGAGTCTATAAGGATCATACACACATACATATAGTGGTGTGAAAAACTATTTGCCCCCTTCCTGATTTCTTATTCTTTTGCATGTTTGTCACACTTAAATGTTTCTGCTCATCAAAAACCGTTAACTATTAGTCAAAGATAACGTAATTGAACACAAAATGCAGTTTTTAAATGAAGGTTTACGTCATTAAGGGAGAAAAAAAAAACTCCAAATCTAAATGGCCCTGTGTGAAAAAGTGATTGCCCCCCTTGTTAAAAAATTACTTAACTGTGGTTTATCACACCAGAGTTCAATTTCTGTAGTCACCCCCAGGCCTGATTACTGCCACACCTGTTTCAATCAAGAAATCACTTAAATAGGAGCTACCTGACACAGAGAAGTAGACCAAAAACACCTCAAAAGCTACAGTAGACATCATGCCAAGATGGCGTCTAAAGATGGCGCCGGTGAGGTCGGCTGCCGTCACGACTGCTCCGACCACCTTTTCTTTCTTTTTGTTCTTTAAGTTAGTTTTCAGTGTTTTAAAATCGGCAAAATCATCACCATTGAGTACATTAGGTATGATAGAGACACTCTTGTTTCTATTGGTATACAATGTACTCACAATTCGACGTTTTTAACTCCGGATCCGAGCTGGCCGAGTGAGATCCTGAGGGAGAACAATGGACGCGACGCGAAGCGGAGGCCTCGAGGGCGACGAGCTGGCGTGAGGAACCAGCTGAGAACCCGTGCACACCGCACACCTCTGCCTAGTATCCTGCTCGCCAACGTCCAGTCACTGGAAAACAAACTCGATGACCTCAGGGCCAGGATAAAGTTCCAGAGAGACATTCGGGACTGCAATCTCCTCTGCTTCACCGAGACATGGCTGAACCCAGCGGTGCCAGACCACGCCATACAACCAGCCGAGTTCTTCTCAGTTCACCGCATGGACAGGACGCGGGACTCGGGGAAGTCAAGGGGAGGTGGCGTTTGCTTAATGGTGAACATCAGCTGGTGCAACAGCGCGAGCGTTGTTCCTCTTACACGCTCCTGCAAACCAAACCTGGAACTACTGTCCATCATGTGTCGTCCATTTTATCTTCCACGGGAGTTCACATCGGTCATAATCAGTGCCGTTTACATCCCACCACAAGCAGACACTGACACTGCCTTATGCGAGCTGCATGAGGCGCTCACACAGCACCAGACACAACACCGGGACGCTGCGCTCATTGTGGCGGGGGATTTTAATAGTGCCAACCTCAAACGCGCAGCGCCGAACATTTATCAGCACATCACCTGCCCCACCAGGGGCGAAAGGACACTGGACCATTGTTATACCACGGTCAAAGACGGTTACAAGGCACAATCTCGTCCAGCGTTTGGTAAATCCGACCACGCCGCCATCTTCCTCATGCCAAAATATAAACAAAGGCTGAAACAGGAAGTTGCGGTTCAGAGGGAGGTCGCACGCTGGACGGACCAATCGGTGGCCGCGTTACAGGACGCACTCGATGACGCAGACTGGGACATGTTCAGAAACAGCTCCGATGATGACGTCAGCGTGTTTACGGAAGCGGTTGTGGGATTTATTGAGAAGCTGGTAGACGATACGGTGGAGAAAAAGACTATCAGAACGTTTCCCAACCAGAAGCCGTGGGTGGATAAAACCATCCGCGACGCTCTGAGATCTCGCACAGCTGCCTACAACACGGGACTTGCATCGGGGGACATGGAACCGTACAAGGCTGCGTCATATAACGTCCGGAAGGCGGTGAAAGAGGCGAAGCAGCGCTACGGGAGAAAACTAGAGTCACAGCTTCAACAGAGTGACTCTAGGAGCCTGTGGCAGGGACTGAGAACAATAACGGATTATAAAGCACCAACATCCGGTATGACGAATGCGGACGCGACTCTGGCAGACGAGCTCAACACCTTCTATGCTCGCTTCAAGGCTGCAGCTAAAGACGCTAGAGATGCTAATGCTAACGGCGCTAACGCTAACGGCGCTAATGCTAACGGCGCTAATGCTAACGGCGCTAATGCTAATGGCGCTAATGCTAACAGCACTAATGCTAGCGGCGCTAACGGCTGCAGACAGGAAGACACTGCCAGCACCGGGAACGCGCTCATCATCTCCGAGCACGACGTGAGGAGAGCCTTCAGGAGAGTGAACACCAGGAAAGCAGCAGGTCCAGACGGCATCTCAGGCCGTATCCTCAGAGCCTGCGCAGACCAGCTAGCACCTGTGTTCACTGAGATATTCAACATCTCTCTATCTCAGTCGGTGATCCCCACATGCTTCAAAGAGTCCATCATTGTTCCTGTCCCAAAGAAACCACATCCTGCTTCCCTCAATGACTATCACCCTGTAGCCCTCACCTCAGTAGTGATGAAGTGCTTTGAACACCTTATCAGAGACTTTATCATTTCTTCACTACCCGACACACTGGACCCACTACAGCAGGGGTGTCAAACATACGGCCCGCGGGCCGAATACGGCCCACTAAGGTGTCCAGTACGGCCCGCGGGATGATTTGAACAATAATATTAAATATCAAATATTTTTTATTATCATTATAAGTAGTAGTAGTAGTAGTATTAAATAAAGTCTATGTCCGGGTATTCGCTGCAATATTGTGTTTGGTTTTATTCATTTTTTTATTTTATCATTGATCATTTAACTGCTCTTGTCTTGCGCTTCTGCCGAAACCTCTAACACGCATGCGCATTCTAAATTGGCGCCTAAATCTAATTTCTTCGGCTATTTGAAGATGTGTGGCAAGCACTCGCGATTTTAAAAAAATGTCCAAAAAAAGAAAAATTGATCTGGAAGGGCGGATGTTTCAGGAGAAATGGAAAGAGAAGTATTTCTTCTGTGAGGTTAACGGCAAGCCGGTAAGTTTAATCCGCTCACAAGCCGTGGCTGTGCAAAAAGAATACAACATTAAACGGCACTATGACATACACGCAGAGAAATATGATAAATACACTGGACAGTTCCAGATGGAAAAAGTTAATGCTTTAGCATCCGCTTAAAAAAATTTTTTTTATTTGTTAAAGGAAAGTTCTCATTTGAAGTGTAGAGTTAATGTTCATATCCAAAGTGAATGATATATTTTTTTCATTTGCATTAACCATAAAGAATTTATTTTTGTATATGATTCTTTCTAAACTATTGAGTTGTTAAAGGCAGTTTTTTTTAATTATGAAGTGTTTTTCTAGTTTGTAAATTATATTGTAGCCTATAGCTTCATATTTAATGTAACTGTCTGTACACAGAGTCTGCAGCATTTTTTATTTCTTATCTGACAAGTAATATTCATGTTCAAAGGAAAGGATTTTGCTTGCCATTACTTGGCATTGTTTTTCCCCCAAAAAGGAATAAGAGTGTTAATGAACAGTTTCTGAGGACTTGTTACATGCAGTTTTACAGAATATAGTGTATTTGTTGTAATTTGATGGACTATGATTAAAAAAACAAATTCGGCCCGCACATGGTCACATTTCTTCTCATCCGGCCCTCACCCTAAAATGAGTTTGACACCCCTGCACTACAGTTTGCATACCGTCAGAACCGCTCCACAGACGATGCAATCTCTCATCTCCTCCACACATCACTCACTCACCTGGACACTAGGAAAGGGAATTATGTTAAAATGCTCTTCATCGACTACAGATCTGCTTTTAATACCATAATTCCCTCCACACACCTGGGACTCACCTGGGACTTCAGATACCTTGGTGTTCACATCACGCAGGACCTGTCATGGTCCTGTCACATCAACACCATGGTGAAAAAAGCCCGGCAGCGTCTCTACCACCTCAGACGCTTGAGAGACTTTAGACTGCCCTCCAAGGTGCTCAGGAACTTCTACTCCTGCACCATAGAGAGCATCCTGACGGGAAACATCACGACCTGGTTCGGGAACAGCACCATGCAGGACAGACGAGCTCTACAGAGGGTGGTGCGATCAGCCGAGCGCATCATCCGCACTGAGCTCCCTGACCTGCACTCGATCTACAGCAAGCGGTGCTTGACTAAGGCCAGGAAGATCATGAAGCACCTCAGTCACCCCAGTAATGGACTGTTCTCTTTGTTGCGGTCTGGGAAGCGATTCCGCTCCCTAAAGGCCAACACAGAGAGGCTGAGGAGGAGCTTCTTCCCGTAGGCGATAAGGTCTCTCAATCACACCTCCACACAGGACTAATAACATCTTTTAAGCTCACAACACTGACTGGACAATCATGGACACATTCATACACACTTGCACTAAATATTTATACATCTGGACAATTGCACATGTCACCTTTCATGCATATTTGCACAACCAATGACACTTTAATTCTATATACATATATACTCTATTTGCAATATTTTATTATGCCCTTATTGTACAGTTAATTTTACTAGTTAAAATTATTTCTTTAGTATTTCCTTTTTATTGATTATTTATTTTACGTACAAGCTTTTATTTTCTTTTTAAGGTCACTGGCGGTCGTATAAGCATTTCACTGCATATTATACTGTGTATGACTGTGTATGTGACAAATAAAATTTGAATTTGAATTTGAGATCCAAAGAAATTCAGGAACTAATGAGAACAAAAGTAATTGAGATCTATCAGTCTGGTAAAGGTTATAAAGCCATTTCTAAAGCTTTGGGACTCCAGCGAACCACAGTTAGAGCCATTATCCACAAATGGCAAAAACATGGAACAGTGGTGAACCTTTCCAGGAGTGGCCGGCCGACCAAAATTACCCCAAGAGCGCAGAGACGACTCATCCGTGAGGCCACAAAAGACCCCAGGACAACATCTAAAGAACTGCAGGCCTCACTTGCCTCAATTAAGGTCAGTGTTCATGACTCCACCATAAGAAAGAGACTGAGCAAAAACGGCCTGCATGGCAGATTTCCAAGGCGCAAACCACTTTTAAGCAAAAAGAACATTAAGGCTCGTCTCAATTTTGCTAAAAAACATCTCAATGATTGCCAAGACTTTTGGGAAAATACCTTGTGGACCAACGAGACAAAAGTTGAACTTTTTGGAAGGTGCGTGTCCCGTTACATCTGGCGTAAAAGTAACACAGCATTTCAGAAAAAGAACATCATACCAACAGTAAAATATGGTGGTGGTAGTGTGATGGTCTGGGGTTGTTTTGCTGCTCCAGGACCTGGAAGGCTTGCTGTGATAGATGGAACCATGAATTCTACTGTCTACCAAAAAATCCTGAAGGAGAATGTCCGGCCATCTGTTCGTCAACTCAAGCTGAAGCGATCTTGGGTGCTGCAGCAGGACAATGACCCAAAACACACCAGCAAATCCACCTCTGAATGGCTGAAGAAAAACAAAATGAAGACTTTGGAGTGGCCTAGTCAAAGTCCTGACCTGAATCCTATTGAGATGTTGTGGCATGACCTTAAAAAGGCGGTTCATGCTAGAAAACCCCCAAATAAAGCTGAATTACAACAATTCTGCAAAGATGAGTGGGCCAAAATTCCTCCAGAGCGCTGTAAAAGACTCGTTGCAAGTTATCGCAAACGCTTGATTGCAGTTATTGCTGCTAAGGGTGGCCCAAGCAGTTATTAGGTTCAGGGGGCAATTACTTTTTCACACAGGGCCATGTAGGTTTGGATTTTTTTCTCTCTAAATAATAAAACCCCTCATTTAAAAACTGCATTTTGTGTTTACTTGTGTTTTCTTTGACTAATAGTTAAATGTGTTTGATGATCAGAAACATTTTGTGTGACAAACATGCAAAAGAATAAGAAATCAGGAGGGGGGCAAATAGTTTTTCACACCACTGTACAGTACATACATACATACATACATACAGACAGACATAGCCATGTTGACCAACCTCGACTTTACGACGGAATTAAAAGATTGGTTTGTGTGTGTTGTTTGTTTCAGCAGGTCACAAGAAGAACAGCTAAAGCAAACGTATTTGTACTTGCCCAATGTGAGCAACCTCAAATGGCTGTATATAGGAGATCATACGGTACAGTAGTAACAGAGGTTTAGTGTCCTCTAGTGGTTGGCTGCTATACAATTTTCCATCCTTTAATTAAGTAATTGAATGGAACAAGAGCCAAATTTACATTTTTAAGTTACAACTTAACAAATTATTTTGACCAATTGTATGTTACAAAGTTTAATAACAATATCACAATTGTGTCAACTCTTTATGTTGGAATTCAATTCAATTTTATTTATGTAGCGCTTTTAACAGTGGTCATTGTCTCAAAGCAGCTTCACAAAAATGAAAGAAAATTTACAAAAATGTAAAAAAAAATTTAGAAAAGAAAAAAATTGGAAGTGTGTATGTGTGAGAAAAATGTGTCTAGATAATAATGAGATGAATGAATGATGAATGAAATGTCTCTGATGAGCAAGCCAAGGGTTCAGCGATGGTGGCAAGGAAAAACTCCCTGAGATGGCATTAGGAAGAAACCTTGAGAGGAACCAGACTAAACAGGGAACCCATCCTCATCTGGGTGATAACAGATAAAAATGATATAACATCTTGTGTGTTGTGCAGGTGAAAATTCAATATGACAGAAATTATTTAAATTGACATGAAGACCAGTTCAGCATAGGGACGAGTCAGTAGGTGCAGAGGGCAGATGAGGTCTGGATCACTGGAAGCACAGGAGCAGCATGTGTAGCTCCAACCATCATAAAGCTGAATCCAGCTGGAGCTGGTCCTTCTCTGGACGCCTCAGGAACCTCGCAGGGTCGGCCTTTGTCTACTGAAGCTGGCACAATCTCCCGATGCCTCGGGATAGGTAGAGAAATACAGAACAGATGGGGAGAATTAGCGTAGTTGCCATTCGGGATAGGTGTACTGGAGTATGAGATTATGGGATGAGTTATGTGTGTGCCAGATTAAAGAGATGCGTCTTGAGTCTAGTTTTGAACTGGGAAACCGTGTCTGCTCCCCGAACACTGTCTGGTAGGCTATTCCAAAGCTTTGGAGCTAAATATGAAAATGCCCCGCCCCCTTTTGTAGATTTTGAAATTCTGGGAACTACCAGAAGTCCGGAGGTTTGTGATCTTAAGGCGCGTGGTGGATTGTAGCGTATCAGAAGACTGGTTAGGTATGTGGGAGCTAAACCATTTAAGGCCTTGTATGTAAGTAATACTATTTTGTAATTTATTCTACACTGAACTGGTAGTCAGTGCAGGGATGATAATATTGGGGTTATATGATCATATTTTCTGGATCTAGTGAGAACCCTGGCGGCTGCATTTTGGACTAACTGAAGCTTGTTTATTGAGGATGTAGGACAACCACCTAGTAATGCATTACAATAGTCCAGTCTGGAGGTCATGAATGCATGAACTATAGCTTTTCTGCATCAGATACGGATAAGATGCGCTTAAGTTTGGCAATATTTCTAAGATGGAAAAAGGCTGTTTTGGAACAGAAAAACAGACAAACTCCCAGCTACCAGGGGTAGCTCAGTGGTTAAGGCATTGCACTATGGTTCGGAAGATCCCAGGTTCAAACCCTACAACCACCAAGTTGCCACTGTTGGGCCCTTGAGCGAGGCCCTTAACCCTCAACTGCTCAGATGTATAATGAGATAAAAATGTAAGTCGCTCTGGATAAGAGCATCTGCCTAAATGTAAATGTCAACAACTAACATGAAGCTGAGATGGCTTGTGCTTGGCAAATTTTAAGACATTTCAGGATTTTCACCACCATCATCAAGTAATATGACTTGTATGTGTGTATATGTTTGACCAAATGTCATATATATATAAATACACTCCTAGACAAAAGTTTGGTCACACTTTCTAATTCCATGGTCTTTCCAGATTTTATATTTCTTTCTACAGTACATTGTAAAACAATGTTGAAAGCATCCAAAATATGCAAAGATCTCCTCTGAACAGTTGTGAACCTCTGAACTACTTATGATTTGTAATTTGTGGTGCTGTTAAGTGGTGATGTCTGTGGTTGGTAAGAAATTTTTTTTTGTCTTGCTGATTCTACACTCTAAAAAATTTGACCATTGGTTACTTAATAATTAGTAGATTTTAAGTGCTGAAAATTTGAGTAAAATGCATTAAATAAATTGTTTACATTTAATCAAAATATTCAGTGATTTGTAATAAAAGCAATACCTAAATTGTGTTGCATTTAGTAATATTATAGTAAATTATGAGTTGATGTAATCAAATGCATTAAGTAAATATAAAGCAATTTAAACAAAAACAAGCTTTACACTAACTCATTATCCGGCCTAAAATTGATTTCAATCTACTAATAATTTTGTTCATATTTAATTGATATTTACTAAATATCTATCTTAAACAAATTTATATTTACTAAAAATATATGTAAAATTAATAAATATTTATAAAATATCCAAGTGTAAATGATTTAAGTTGACTAAATAAATTAAATATAAATAAATGGAACTAATTTTTCCTGCTTACGTTTTACTGCATTAACTACAATTTACTGAAATTACGGTACCAAGAAACTGACATTATAAATATAAGTAAAGTCACAACATGGTATTGCAAGATATGTAACAATTTATTTTTGCAACTTGGAAACAAAAATGTTTACCTGCAAAATGCCAAAACACATTCTGAGACCACTTGGTTAGCATCGCTCAGATACATACTGTACAGTACAGGCAGTAGACACAAGATTAATACTTACAACAAGTGCTTACTGTATGTAGGCACATTACAACATTTTTAATTGTAAACAGGTTTGGTGAGGCTTAAAACAAAATTATATACATATATACATGTTTGCAATTTTTTTTTTACAAAAATATGACATTTCTTAAAGAAAAGTTAAAGAGTCCCTTGACTTAAGCAAGAAGCTTATTTTAAAGAACTTTTTAAGCTTTTGAGAACTTTTGGAGACATCCTCCCACAGTCCAGCTATAAGAACAGATTCTTAAAAGGGCAAGATCCAGTGCATACGTCAGTGCATGATCCAGTGCATACCAGCACGCAGCAAGACTTTCAGAACTTTTACCCCCCTCAATTATGATCCCAGTGTCCTCTGGTTCTTCTTGATCATAGATTTTCATCATTTGTGTTGTGAGGAGACAACACTCTGTCTCCATCAGCATTCTGGTGAAACAAAAACAAAAAACATATTTGAGATTAGAAACCTCTATTCAAAAAGATCCATTCATATAGACATAACCCACATTCCCCTGGTGTTCTTATGTCCTGGTGAATAGTTTACTATATCTTAACTTATATCACATCATTTAGACCTCCTACGTAAATTATCCATGAAACATGATCTTTATCATAATTAAGTATGCATATTTTCCTAATTAAGTGTTAGAAATGTTCAGTGTAAAGTCTCACATACAAATATTTGTCAACTTGGCAACTAATGAAATATGCATATAAAAATAAAGCCATTTTTACAAAGTAAGAGAGAGAGAGTAAAAGAGAAATATAAGTTTCGGAGCTTAAACATTTTGTAGGTAACATACAGTATTACTGCAGTCATCCTTAGCATCCCGTGAAAACGCCAAACTTTTGAGGCAATAGACAATTTTTTTTTTTACTGATTTTACATTTGTATTCACTTACGTCTTTCATACTGTAAGTTGATCTAGTTCCACTACGTACTCCATCAAGCAGCATTGTTTGGGACCTGAAATGGCAAAACAAAACAAAAAAAAACATTATAAACCAATATCATGTTACTGTAATTAATACTGTAGTTACTGTAACTCTCCAAGAAAATAGATTGCAGAATGAGCTTTGCACTGAAGCAGTAAGTAAAGATAGGACCAGAAGTATCTGGACAGTAACAATATCATTTGTGCTGTGTACACCACCATGGATTTGGAATGAAATGAAGAGATGTGCTTAAAGTGGAGACTGTCGGCATTAATTAATTTATTTTTTTTTTTGGTCGAGAGAGAGAGAGAAAAAAAAGGTTGAACTGTGTAGGCATTACAGACATTTTCATACAAAGACACCTATTTTTGGTGGCACAAAAATATTGGGATAGCTTGCTCCTCAGCAGTTCCATGGCCAGGGGTGTATTTTCTCTTGAGTTCATTTACAAGTCAGCAGATAAAAGGCCTAGAGTTTATTCTAAGTGTTGCATTAGGAACCTGTTGCTGTTAACAATGTGAAGTCTAAAGACCTGTTACTGACATTTTAGAAAATTTGTCATGTTGGCAAATGTCAGTCAGATAAGTTCCCACTTGTGGCATCCAACACAACACAAGAACAGCGCCGAGGCAAATTACTACCGAGAGGTCATTTACATTAACTTACAACACCCGGATACACAGAGTGATAGACCCGCTATGAGGTGATTATCGACACCCGGATACACAGAGTGATAGACCCGCTATGAGGTGATTATCGACACCCGGATACACAGAGTGATAGACCCGCTATGAGGTGATTATCAACACCCGGACACACAGAGTGATAGACCCGCTATGAGGTGATTATCGCTGGTTTCACTAAAACACGATAACATTTACCTAACATTATGTACACAACGTTAGCTTATATTTTATCTACCTTGCCATACACTGTAGGGTGGCGTGTCTTGCGGTGTTTTTTTCCCCACCCGCATCATGTCTCCTCTTTCTTCCCACCTGACAGGCCGCCGGTGAACTTGCGGCTGCCATGTCGTTCATTATTGTGTGGGACTTTAAGCTAACAGCACCGTTGAGTTGGTTAGCAGCATGCTAACAGGTGCCCGGCTTTACGAGACCTGACTTGCTGGATAGATTCTCGTCCAATGAGAGAGAGAGGATTTGCACGTTCAAACGGATACATGCAAACGATTGGTTTAAAAAAAAGGGAAAACTTCGGCGCGTTGAGATGGGAATATTAATGTTATATTATTATAAAAATAAAAATCGTTAAAATTTCGTCATTAATTAAAACGTCGTAACGGAATACTTATTGTGAACAAATGAACACTGAGTTATTTACGTTTATTTGCCCTGTAATGTGCATTTTGTGCTCTCATGTGGTAACTTTGCTAATACTTTGACATGGGGTAGGAGAAGAGATGCAATGCTGCCACTACTATCGGTAACATATAGAAGGGGACATTAGTGTCATGTTTTATACAGATAATTTTAAATTAGAAGGGTATGTTATTAACAGTTTTATAAAGTTAGACGGCCTTCCTCAGTCCTATCCTTGACCTGAAGCACATTAAGATGTCTGTCACCTGTTACAACACAAACTAAATGCAAAGACTTTGTTTTTCACAGATTCAGCAGCTGTAATTTAACCTAACTTTAGCATTAACATGACTTCAGTTAATTAAATATATTTTGAGCACTTGTTAACCATATTAGCTTCGGCAGCTCATGTGCAATGAAATGAACTAATGTTAGTCTGTCAAATTGCATTAACACCAACATTACTACTAGACATTTATTAATTAAAAATGAGAGAAAACATCTTACCTTGAGGTCTTTATTTGATATGTGACAAAGCAGTCCAACAAGCTTCTGCTTGGTCCATGTCCATGTGGCGCGATTCAGGCGGAAGTGGGTGTTGATTAAAATTAGAGTGTGTTTTGAGTTAAATCCACCTTTTTTTTTGAGACTTTAATTTTCCTCACTTAATTTCTACTCAGTTTATTTAGTCTAAGTATTTTCAACAAAAATTGAGTAAAATAAATTAAATGTTTATCAAAATTTGCTGAATTAAGCTTAATGTTGTTTAAAACTAGCTGTACTCTTTTTAATAGTGTAAAGGTTAATCAAATTTTCTATTAAATATTACTTCACCCCAGTCCCAGTTTTTACAGTGTACATTCGTCAATGACTTAAATTCCTTTATTTATGCTTCAAAGACAAGTCGAGAAAAGCTTCACCCTTCATGCATAATGGTGAGGACCGCCCACGCAGTGTCTCAGAACATGATGTATGGAGAGCCCAGAAGAGAGTGAACAGCAAGTCTGCAGATCCAAATGGAATTCCAGGGAGAGTGTTGAAGGTTTGTGTGGATCAGTTGGCTCCAGTGTTCACCTCATCTTCAATATGTTCCTTGCCCTGTTCACAGTGCCTACATGCTTCAATGAATCCACCATCATTCCTGTTCCCAAGAATTCCAACCCTGCTGATCTAAATTATTAGCATACTGTGGCTCTGTGATTTGAGAGACTGTGAGAGGATTTTATCTGTACTTTGTTATCAAAATCACTTGATCCCCTACAATTTGCTTAGCACCAAAACAGAAGCACTGATGATGCCATCTCCCATGTCCTTCATACAATGCTTTAACATCTGAACACAAGGAAAGAGAATTATTATACAAGGCTTCTTTTTCCAGCTTATCTGGAGGAGATAGCAGCACTATCTTCTTGGTGTAAGGACATCAACTTGGACTTGTGTTTTGTCTTAAAGACCTAAACATGGTGGTGGACTTCAGGCAAGGAAAGCAAAATTCTCAGTACATGCCACTCAAGATCAATAGAACTCTGGTGGAGAGGGAGATCAGCTTCAAGTCCATATCTCTGGGGACTTGGACACACCATATATTTTAACTGGTGTAGAAGGCTAGGCAGCACTTGTACAGGTTCTCCTTATACTATATCATTCAGTCCTTTGTCCATGGGAATAGCAGCTCCCAGGACAAAAAGGATTTGAGGAGAGTGATCAGTTGTGCTGAGTGCACCACCAAGACTGAATTACATTAAATACACACCAATAACTGATAAAAAAAATTAGCATATAGTAGCACAGTCACACAGTCACTTTACTACACCATGACAACAAAAATGTCTGTGTATTTACACATGCATCTAATATTCTTGTTTGCACTGTTTTTTTTATTTATTTATCATAGACTGGATTTATTGCAATTGCATTTCACTACTTTGTATACACTGCATTTGTATGACTTTGTATAACCATATGACAAATAAAATGTTCATTTTAAAAATGTTCAATCTTTGAATCTTTGCTGTCCTAAATGGTCTTCATAAGAGCCAGTTTCATCATGGTGTTTGACCAGTTTTGTAAATGCACTTGACACAGTACTGTTCTTGCAAGAGCTACTCCAGAACAGTCGACCTTTGTGTCTTAAAATAATAACAATGCCATATGTTATTTCAAAGAAGAAGAAAAAAAGAAAAGAGTATTGCTATAGAATGCCAAAAAAACTTGTATCCAATTTTTTAACTGTTTTGTCCAAACGTTTGACTGGTTAAATTTGTATAACATGAAATCAATTAACACACAATTTTCCAGGTGAAAACTACAACTTAATATTCACACACAAATCAGTACCTTAGAATAAGTAAATATGGTCACAGACACATTTACAATGTGATACAGTATACAGTATGTCTATGTACTGGTGGCTCAGTGGTAGGTGTTTCGCCTGCCATGCGGAAGGCCCGGGTTCGATTCCCAGCCAGTGCCCAAACCCCAGCCACTGGATGCAGTGTCGGTCCCAAGCCCGGGTAAAATGGGAGGGTTGCATCAGGAAGGGCATCCGGCATAAAACCTGTGCCAAGTTGAAGTGCGGACTGGATAGTCCACTGTGGCGACCCCTTGCCGGGAGCAGACAAAAGACTAACATACAGTAAGTCTATGTATGTACTGCAGAAAATACACATTTTTGTAATTTTCTTGTTATATTGATAATTTGTGTGTTTTCAGTTTTATCTACATTTTTTCTACAAAATTGGCAAAGCACACTTAATTATTTTAAACTATATCTATTCAGTAATTTAATCAATTTGCTTTAAATAAATGAATCAGTTTTGTGGGCACCAACAAATGCAAACAGGCTGTGCTTGTGCACCTGTCGTTTAAATTCTGAGTGATTGTAATTGATCAACAGTAGTACATGAGCACAAAAATACATAGACTGGGATCAGTGCAAATGAAAATTTTATTGGCACATTTAATTGGATTTTTCATTCTTTGTGGTTACATGGCTTCATGCATTTAAAGGTCACTTGATCAGTTTCGATCATTTAGATCAGTCTTCAACCAAAGAGAGAGAGAGAGAGAGAGGAAGAAGGTCTTGACTTGTAAACTGCAAGGTAGTTAAAATATGCTAGCTTGTGGAGAAAAAGATCAAATACAGAGATGTAAACATGATTCCACGGGTTTAATTGTTAGGCATGCAGTAACATAAAAAAATAGAGAGTATCTGAAGGAAAACAAAAAGGATTTACCCATAGACATGCTACTTTGGTGTTTGATCAGTAATAACAAATAAATCATGTTTAGTCTTAATCTGTGCACTTACTTTCAGTAAATGTCATCTTCCAAGTTCATAAAAACACAATTATTATGGTGATCTGTCTGATCTCCTTATATAAACTGTCTTGTTGAATGACATTTAATCTATAAATGATTTCTGTAGTAGATTGTGCAGAATGTTAGAGAGAAATAGTCATCTTTCTTAAAACCAGAAATATTTTTGATTAATAAAAGGTTTGTGAAGAATTCCCATGAAAAAGTCATATGAAGAAGAAAAGGTCTTCCGAGACTCTCACTGAGCCCCACATGGAGAGGTGTACACGGTTACAGCGTTCTCATCTGTAGAAGAAGAAGAAGAGAAAATCAGAAACTAGGCTTCAGTTCTTGTAGGGCACAAGAAGTTTTTTTCTTCTTTTTTTTCCGATACTGTAGATGTAGAGCTTTTACGGGTTGATAAATAAGTGAAGATAAACACGTACTGGTCTCGTAGTAGTCGTACACCGTCACAACCGCTGGTTTCAGGTTGTTCACTTCAATGTCCTGCACGATGGTCATGGTGTACACCTTCTTCTCCCCATGTACCAGCTAAAATAAAAGTAAATAAAATTATTTCTATTTGTATAAAAAAGAACCCATTTCTGTTTTAATTATCGAGGTAAAGCTGTAATTTTTCTGACATTGTTAAAAACAGATGAGTAATTTTTTTGTGGATTGTCTCTAAAGCTACAAGTTGTGTATTACTTGGCTTTTTACAGTAATTTCAAGAAAAATAAATACTGAATTAGAAAATTGAGGCCATTTAAAGTGTTTATAGCTAATGTTATGTCGTGTTGCGTTTATTTTGCGTTGCGTTTTTGGGAAACTGGCACCATTTTTGTTGGTGACGCTGATCAGTTGCCATGGTGATTTGAGAGCGGCTTGTTATTTTTGACTAGCACATTTCTAGCACAGACATGAAGAAAGGGAAGGTAAAGACAAGGGATCCTACTGGAAGACGTTAAAAACCAGAGCCAGGCAACCTTTATGTTTTTGCAGGAACATGATATTATGCTTATCCAAGATGGCGCCGGTGAGGTCGGCTGCCGTCACGACTGCTCCGACCACCTTTTCTTTGTTTTTGTTTTTTAAGTTAGTTTTCAGTGTTTTAAAATCGGCAAAATCACCACCATTGAGTACATTAGGTATGATAGAGACACTCTTGTTTCTATTGGTATACAATGTACTTACAATTCGACGGTTTTAACTCCGGATCCGAGCTGGCCGAGTGAGATCCTGAGGGAGAACAATGGACGCGACGCGAAGCGACGAACCCGAGGGAGACGAGCTGGTGTGAGGAACCGGCTGAGAGCCCGTGCACACCGCACACCTCTGCCTAGCATCCTGCTCGCCAACGTCCAGTCACTGGAGAACAAACTGGATGACCTCAGGGCCAGGATAAAGTTCCAGAGAGACATTCGGGACTGCAATCTCCTCTGCTTCACCGAGACATGGCTGAACCCAGCGGTGCCAGACCACGCCATACAGCCGGCCGAGTTCTTCTCGGTTCACCGCATGGACAGGACGCGGGACTCGGGGAAGTCAAGGGGAGGCGGCGTGTGCTTAATGGTGAACAACAGCTGGTGCAACAGCGCAAGCGTTGTTCCTCTTACACGCTCCTGCACACCAAACCTGGAACTACTGTCCATCATGTGTCGTCCATTTTATCTTCCACGGGAGTTCACATCGGTCATAATCAGCGCCGTTTACATACCTCCACAAGCGGACACTGAAACTGCCTTATGCGAGCTGCATGAGGCGCTCACACAGCACCAGACACAACACCGGGACGCTGCGCTCATTGTGGCGGGGGATTTTAATAGTGCCAACCTCAAACGCGCAGCGCCGAACTTTTATCAGCACATCACCTGCCCCACCAGGGGCGAAAGGACACTGGACCATTGTTATACCACGGTCAAAGACGGTTACAAGGCACAATCTCGTCCAGCGTTTGGTAAATCCGACCACGCCGCCATTTTCCTCATGCCAAAATATAAACAAAGGCTGAAACAGGAAGTTCCGGTCCTGAGGGAGGTCGCGCGCTGGACGGACCAATCGGTGGCCGCGTTACAGGACGCACTCGATGACGCAGACTGGGACATGTTTAGAAACAGCTCCGATGATGACGTCAGCGTGTTTACGGAAGCGGTTGTGGGATTTATTGAAAAGCTGGCAGACGATACGGTAGAGAAAAAGACTATCAGAACGTTTCCCAACCAGAAGCCGTGGGTGGATAAAACCATCCGCGATGCTCTGAGATCTCGCACAGCTGCCTACAACACGGGACTTGCATCGGGGGACATGGAACCGTACAAGGCTGCGTCATATAACGTCCGGAAGGCGGTGAAAGAGGCGAAGCAGCGCTACGGGAGAAAACTAGAGTCACAGCTTCAACAGAGTGACTCTAGGAGCCTGTGGCAGGGACTAAGGACAATAACGGACTATAAAGCACCAACATCCGGTATGACAAACGCGGACGCGACTCTGGCAGACGAGCTGAACACATTTTACGCTCGCTTCGAGGCTGCAGCTAAAGACGCTAGCAATGCTAATGCTAACGGCGCTAATGCTAACGGCGCTAATGCTAACGGCGCTAATGCTAACGGCGCTAATGCTAACGGCGCTAATGCTAGCGGCGCTAACGGCTGCAGACAGGAAGACACAGTCAGCACCGGGAACGCGCTCATCATCTCCGAGCACGACGTGAGGAGAGCCTTCAAGAGAGTGAACACCAGGAAAGCAGCAGGACCAGACGGCATCTCAGGTCGTATCCTCAGAGCCTGCGCAGACCAGCTAGCACCTGTGTTCACTGAGATATTCAACATCTCTTTATCTCAGTCGGTGATCCCCACATGCTTCAAAGAGTCCATTATTGTTCCTGTTCCAAAGAAACCACATCCTGCTTCTCTCAATGACTATCGCCCTGTAGCTCTCACCTCAGTAGTGATGAAGTGCTTTGAACGCCTTATCAGAGACTTCATCATTTCTTCACTACCCGACACACTGGACCCACTACAGTTTGCATACCGTCAGAACCGCTCCACAGACGATGCAATCTCTCATCTCCTCCACACATCACTCACTCACGTGGACACTAGGAAAGGGAATTATGTTAAAATGCTCTTCATCGACTACAGCTCTGTTTTTAACACAATAATTCCTTCCACACGCACCACCAAGCTGGAGCACCTGGGACTGAGCTCATCTATATGTCAGTGGATCTCCAATTTTCTGACTGGCAGACCACAGGCAGTAAGGATGGGTGGACATGTCTCAGCTACACTCACTCTCAGCACTGGAGCCCCCCAGGGTTGTGTTCTGAGCCCCCTGCTGTACTCTTTGTACACCCACGACTGCGTGGCCACTACCAACTCCACCTCCATCATCAAGTTTGCTGACGACACCGTCGTGGTCGGACTGATCACCAACAATGATGAGTCGGACTACCTAGAGGAGATTGGAAATCTGGAGAACTGGTGCCAGAGGAACAATCTCCTCCTGAACGTCAGTAAGACAAAGGAGCTGATAGTGGACTTTAGTACAAAGCAGGAGAGGAACTACCAGACCCCCGTCATCAACAGGAGCCCAGTGGAGAGAGTGGACAGCTTCAGATACCTCGGTGTTCACATCACGCAGGACCTATCATGGTCCTGTCACATCAACACCGTGGTGAAAAAAGCCCGGCAGCGTCTCTACCACCTCAGACGCTTGAGAGACTTTAGACTGCCCTCCAAGGTGCTCAGGAACTTCTACTCCTGCACCATAGAGAGCATCCTGACGGGAAACATCACGACCTGGTTCGGGAACAGCACCATGCAGGACAGACGAGCTCTACAGAGGGTGGTGCGATCAGCCGAGCGCATCATCCGCACTGAGCTCCCTGACCTGCACTCCATCTACAGCAAGCGGTGCTGGACTAAGGCCAGGAAGATCATGAAGGACCTCAGTCACCCCAGTAATGGACTGTTCTCTTTGTTGCGGTCTGGGAAGAGATTCCGCTCCCTAAAGGCCAACACAGAGAGACTGAGGAGGAGCTTCTTCCCGCAGGCGATAAGGTCTCTCAATCACACCTCCACACAGGACTAATAACATCTTTTAAGCTCACAACACTGACTGGACAATCATGGACACATTCATACACACTTGCACTAAATACTCATACATCTGGACAATTGCACATGTCACCTTTCATGCATATTTGCACAACCACGGACACTTTAATACCATATTTCTATATTTTTGCAATATTTTATTATGCCCTTATGCACAGTTAATTTTACAAATTTTACTAGTTAAAATTATTTCTTAGTATTTCCTTTTTATTGATTATTTATTTTACGTACAAGATTTTATTTTCTTATTTTCTTTTTTTTTAAGGTCACTGGCGGTCGTATAAAAGCATTTCACTGCATATTATACTGTGTATGATTGTGTATGTGACTAATAAAATTTGAATTTGAATTTGATTTATTAGCCTTAGATTATATGAAAGACCCTGATGCACTACCCTCTCTCACATACTCTAACGCTTGACTTTATTTTTTTTGTAAGAGTTTAAAAACTACAACTCACTGAAAGCCCATGAACCCATTTTACTCATCCACAAACTGTATCGAAGCGTGGAGTCGAAGCGTGAGCCGTGTGTTAGGTGATGGGAGCTTCGTGTGTGTGTGTGTGTGTGTGTGTGTGTGTGGTCTTACTCCATTCAGGTAGATGAATGTGTCACCATCTATTTGATCCACACGTTTCACAGCTCCATTAGTCAACTGGAATACGAATAAAATTGAGCCGTTTATTTGATAAGCTCTTAGTGAGCTGATGTTTTGAACAGTTCAGTATAAATAAACATTTCGATCAATGTTCATGCTTTAAACTCTCTACATTACATTAGGGTTGCTGTTCACGAGATGTACAGAATTCTTGGTTATGCTGAATCCAGAAAGAGGCTTGATGTCGATGATCACCATGTTGGTCTCTGAACGTTGGCCGTTATACCTGCAATTAAAATAGCACTAATCTCAAAAGGTCAATCCAAAAAGATTATGAAAAACAATATCCTCACATTCAAAAATTGTTACAAAAATTGTTATTTCATAATGAAACCAAAATAAATGTGAAAGTCATAAGAATCAGCATAAATGTTGGACTATATAATAACATATTTAGTTATATCTAATTATATAGCTACAAAATGTTATAACGTCAAAAATTTGGTGAATAATTTCCTGACTGATATCATATACTGTAGAGTGACATCATTTGATTATGAGGTTATGTGGGGGGGGGGGGCTGTGTGTGTGTGGGGGGGGGTGCTTGGGCCCGTTCATCATTACTTGCAACTATATTTGCTGGTTGATTTTTCTTCTATGTATTATCAGGGATCATTATTTTTGTTTCTGGTCTTGTAGAATAAGCAGCTGTTGTAGAACTCACGTGACTGTAATGGTTAGTTCCAGAGATGGATTTTGGACCTTGCAGTTTCCAGAAGCTGAGGCTGAGATGGTGAATGAAGAGTGGTCAGGTGGAGGAGGGATGTTGTACTGCAAATTAAACTAGAAGAAAAAAAATGCATTATTAGCACAGCTCATTTACCCAGGCTGCATGTCTGAGAACCTGCTTACTTGAAACTGTAATGAGTAAGTAATGTGTGAAACGGTGATACACCAACCTGCATGTACACATAGCCTTGTCCTTTGGCACTGATGCTGTAATCTCCATGGACCTCCTGCAGCTGAGTCTCCTGATACAGCAGCCTGTTACTCTGTGTGATGTTAAACGTGTTCTTCACCCTTGATGGTGATGTTACAGTAACAGTTACAACGTCTTTGGGAGTGTAGGTGTTGACACTGTATTTCGCCAGAGCCTGGAGAGCCACCACGGTGTCCTAGATGATGGATACGGAGATGATAAGAACAACTTATACTGTAGATCAGTCATTTAAGGCTGGTATTTTATTTATTTATTTGTTTATTTTAGAAAGAAATCACCCTTACTATTAGTCCCCATTAAATATTGGTTCTCAGAATTCAACAACACTGGCAGTGACACACAACATGTCTGTCCAAGCACTTAAGATGTTCTATTTCCTTCTAAACGAAATCTTTCTATTTTGTTGTCTTGTAACTTCAAACATAAACTGGTTTGTTAATTTAAATTATTGTTAAAAAACGGTATACGTCATTAAGAGGGTGTATTTTGTTTTGGGGTAAAAGTTGAATTTTGAAATGGAAAGTATATTTCTTTTTAAAAAGTGTGCGGTTGATAATGTTTAGATGTTTGTACTGTACCTGTGTAGATTCAAAGCCCCCGAAGGCATTTTGCTGCCGTGAAAGCCAGTAGACGATGTTGGCGCTGTAACCCAGATCAAACCCAGGAATCATAGGTCCAGACATCAGACCCAGGAGCACATATGAGGTCATCTCCACCTCCAAGGAGCTCTTCACTGACTTATCATTTGTATTGCTCCAGTGACGTCCATCCACTGATGGAGATATTAGACACACGGACACTCAGGTCATTGACCTACATCTCTCCAGTAAGCACCAAAATATACACCAACATTGTCTAACATTTACATAAATTCACCAAGACAATGCAAATTCATTTATATATAAATCAAATCACTAACATTCTCAAATATGGACATAACTCAACGAATAAAGTATATACAGCATACAGGGGTTACAGCACATCAAACAGGGTTTACCCACAGCACACAGGGTTTACCCAATCAAAACCCAACATTCTCCAGAAATCACAGTCATCATTATTGCTACATCCCCTGTCGAGTCCTGGCCTCGCTCCAAGACAATTCCACATGCTTGGACCATTAAAGGGGTTCCTGTGAGGCCAGAGTTTCAGATGTGAAACAGACAGTCTAACCATAGCACTAGTGAAACGCTGCAATAAGTGGAGCAACAAGCCGTAGGAGGTTATCTACTTCTGAAGTCAGAAGAGGAACAAAAAAAAATCTTGAGTCTTCCTTAGAGCTCCACCCCAACATTCAGAGGAGGAGCAATTTGGAAATTGGAAAGGATGAGCATGCTGTTAAAAGTATTTTAGAAAATGGAGAGCGAGGACAAGGATGAAAGGACTAACAAAGGACTAACAAAGGGGATTTACAATGCAAGCAAGATAAGAAAGATCAACACCAGAAGGTGGCGGTAATACAACATGGAGGATGCCAAGCGCCAGGAAACACCAAGAAGACGAGAGGAAAAATATAATTGGCTTGTTTAAGATCCACCCAGTACAAAAATTTAGAAATAATGATGGATCTCATATGTGTGTGCATGAACAAAAGAAGTAAGAAATCCACATCCCAGGCTTCTGTTGAGCATGAAGAACTCACACAGAATGCCGTAATGCCTTAACATGACTTTATAATTTAACCTCTTTCAAAATTTACAGTATTTTATCTACTGTAAAAACAAGCAGACAACAACCTACACCAAAAAGACATGGAATGAAGAAATACTGTTCTCCAAGGAATATTTGCCTAAAAGTGGAGACCAAGATATTTTTTTTATTACGTTTAAGAATGTTCCTATGTTAATAGCTATTCATTAAATTTTACAGTTACTTGGTCAACATTTATCATCTCGAATTAAACTGCAACATATCTAAATGAAAATCAGATCCAGTTGCTCAAACCTGGCCTTTGTTTGTTTTAGAGATGTAGGAACACCAAACCTGAAACTATGCCTTTTGAACACAGCTCCGCCATGAGTGTGCTCCTCAGCCCCTGATCTCCAGCGAGGGTGAAGGTGTAGAAGAGGAGAGCCTTGGTGTAGGTGGAGGTCACCTGAGGGTACGCGTTCTTCAGGTACGTCAGACTCTTGTTCACCACAGGATCCTGTCGTACAAACAGTCGATTAACACATTCATTCATTCATTCATTTTCTATACCGCTTAATCCTGTGTTCAGGGTCGCGGGGGACCTGGAGCCTATCCCAGGAGACTTCGGGCACTAGGCGGGGTACAAAACACGTACTGGTCTCGTAGTAGTCGTATTGGTGGCAATCCATCGCAGGGCACACACACATACACACACTCACACACCCAATCACACACTACGGGCAATTTAGGAACGCCAATTAGCCTAACCTGCATATCTTTGGACTGTGGGAGGAAACCAGAGTACCCGGAGGAAACCCACCAAGCACGGGGAGAACATGCAAACTCCATGCACACAGAGACAGGAATCGAGCCTGGCCAGGGAATCAAACCCAGACCCTGGAGGTGCAAGGCGACAGTGCTAACCACTACACCACCGCGCCGCCTTCGATTAACACATATACTGTAATATTTCCTGTTATCCCTAACTAAGGGGAACAAATCTTAAAAAAAATAAAATAAAATAAAAAATAATCAGACTACACTGTTCGCAATAAGAATTTAAGAATATTGACGTGTTTTTCACGCTCCCTGAGCTACTACAGTTGTGCGAAGGTTTGTATTTAGTATGCAAATTTGCATTTTTGTAAACAAACAATAAATATTTTTCTTAAAAGCAATTTATTAAAATCTTCTATGCATACATTTGTTACAAGTATTGTCTGTATAATACAATACTATAATGACTTATTTTAAATTAATCGCTGCTTTCTTTCTATACTGTTCATTATAACATCTGTAATGATCCCAATGACACTGTACATTACTCACTGTAATTGTGTAATTGAGTTCAAGCATTGCAGCTGTGACGTACGCAGATAGAGTCACCTCATCATTCACTCCTCCCTGAGAGAGAGAGAGAGAGAGAGAGAGAGAGAGAGAGAGAGAGAATTGAATATGATTATGTCTGAGTGTGTAATTATTGATACATTGATGTTTTTCTGTTGGAAAAATTATGTAAGATTTGTGGAAGGAGTCTCCAGTGTCAATGTTTTGAAAAATTTACTTTTACTTTATAGCATTAGATCAAAAGAGCTTTTCAAAAACTGGAATTTTCTTACTGTACAGTATATCTCAAGTGGCACAGATACTGTACAGTAAGTATACGTATCATACTACAGCATATGTACAGTAAAAAAAAGATGATGTGCATACAGTACGTAGAAGTCTTGCTGACGTGTGTTAATTTGGGTTTTCAGAAATGTCAGGGCGAACGAAAGTTTTTATTCATGTTATAAGATGTAAACATTACCACTAGCGGTGTATGAAAATGGCATCGCAAACATTTTAAAACACTGAAAATGAACATATTATTACTATACATTTTTCGGCATAGAAACAACTGAAAACACTAATAGAAACACATGACCATGTGACCCATTTAAAAAATATATATATTTGTGCTCAGTCATGTTTGTATAGTTGGTTAAAATTAAATAAAATTCAGTTCATCATATTGCTTTTTTTTTTCTGAAAAAAAAAAAGGATATCACACTCTATACTGCACAATCCTGAGCCATATGTATGTTTATTACAACAAAATAAAAAAAACATATTGTTGTGATATAAGAAGAAGAATGTCTTTTTTATAGGAATATAATCAACTTTAAAGTTGCAGCAGTAATAGCAGCTCTATTTCATATTTATTTACTTCCCTTTAACAGCACATGCTGACCTGCATGCTGGTATGGATGAGTTTTCCCACTGAAGCAAAGTGTCCGTCCTTCTGCTGCTGCTGGCCGAGCCACGCCTTCGCCTGATCCAAAACCACCTTATCTATGAAAATGTACAGCCTTGCCTTTCCGAAAGACTTTAACACGAACGCCGTCAGCCTGACAATACACACACACACACACACACACACACACACACACACACACACACAGCACACACAACACACACACACACACACATACACACAAAGCAGTTCCAGATAACACATTAGAATCACAATCTTTATCTGAATAATATAAAAAACACATTGCAGGATTCGTCCCGTGTCCTGTTAGGTTTCTGAGTTAAAGACGTGGATAATTATAATGATTAATTTATGCTTGTTTTACTTATTACAAAAGGGTCAGAAATGTAGTTAATAATTCATGCTGATAAAGAGCTGATATCAGGTTAATGTTAATATTTCACATTAAATATTATATAACAAAATAGATAAAAATATGATGTGATGTTTAATTAATTAATAAACTGTTGTTTTTGTTAGTTTGAACGGTTTCGGTATAAAAAGAATAAAACACATCAATAGTTACTGTTTCTACTATAAAATGTCTCTTTTAGAGCACTTTTGGTCCTAAATGAAATTAATCCCAAAAATATTTTGGTTATTAAATTTTTTTTAGGGCTGTAGTGAAGATGGTCAAATCAAATCAAATCAAATCAAATCTCTAATTCAAATAAAATCATCAAATCAAACGAAAAGTGCAATTATACATCATGTTTTACAATAACAACAACAACAACAACAACAAAATCTGATCCTTAACATTATCTTTAACTGAAAGCCAAAGATTTAAAAGTATCCAGATTTAAGGGCAGTTTTATATTAAAAGGTAAATAAGTACACATCCTTGGAGCAGCTGCACCAAAATCTCTAAAATCACCTTTGTTCTTAAATAGTAAAAGACAAGCAACATAACTGCATGAATTTATCACCTTTTCAATATCTGAAACAGACTGGATTTACCTTGGAAAATAATCTGAGTTAAAAGAGACTTCATTTTATAACTAAGTTTATTTGTTTCCAAATATTAAGCTTGCTATCAAATATTACTTCCACATTACAAGGGGTTTTATTTTTCACTCAAGTTTTAAAAGTGCTAGTAAACGGCGGAATGGTGTCACATTTGTTTTCCTTTGTTTAAGTTAAAGAAGTTTAATCTCAGCCAGTTTATTAGTTTTCCTAATAGGTTTAAATTTCTGACGACCTCCTGCAGTCCTACTGTACCAGTGTCTGCTTTTTTTTTGCATAATACGGTGGTTTATGTATTTCTTACTGAATGTATAAGGACTTTAATCTTTGTATGAAAAAAGATTTATTATTTGAGTGATTGTCATCATTTGTTTAGTTGTTTCATGTTTCCTCTAAAGCTCACCACGTGTTTCCTGAAGCATCGCTCTTCCCAAAAGCGCTGTAAGATCCATCAGTGTGCTTGTAGTTCAGCTCTCTCTGATATCCTGCTCAGGAGACACAAAACAAAACAAGTTGAGTATATATTTAATCTTATTTTAACATTTCTTTTATTATTCCCAACTTCCAGAATGGTATTTTAAAAGAGATTTGTCTAATTAAGATGTTTTATTCCTGTTGTAGTCCCTGACTCGAAAGAGATGTTCTGTCCTATAAAGAGTCCTCACCGCTCACGAGGTAGTTCTTGGCTGTGCTCCTGATGGCCGGTGTGAGCTGGTTGGTGCTCTCCAGGTACTCCATGATGAAGATGTCAGGGGCGAAGTTCATCATGTTCTGCTCTCCACAGCCGTACGGCATGGCCAGGAGACTCGCCAGGTTCTTTATAGCGCGACCCATCAGATCTCCTGCAGAGGGACGACATCAACATAGCATTTATTAGCATTTCTCCATAGGTCTGATTTTATTTACTTGATAGAACATGATACTGTTCTGTATTCCACATATACACAAAAGTAAAAAATAAATCATTTATTTTGTGCATTGATAGAAAGAACATCAATCGATAAATTATGCACATTCTAATTAATGACGTGAAAATAATAATAGCAACAAGGCATTTTACTTCTCTTTTTCATCTGCGCACATTATTTGCTTAATTTCTGAAACTCATCTTGATGCTGTATACTGTGAAATACTTTGCAAAAGACTTGATACCCTGTTTCTTCATTATTAAATTAAATCAAATGATGTAGAATAAACAAAAGAGACAGACTACAGGAAAACAATTGAAATGTCTCGGCGGGAACGAGATGCTGCGTGAAAACGCTATGGGAACCATTTGTCCTGTTGCCGGTTGTGAAGCATGTGTGCAAACACAACAAATTTTTTGGCTATATATAACCTTGGTCACATGACATCATCTGATTAGACGCAGCTGCAGGTTATAAATACTAGTGAGACGGCGACAAACCTCAGATAAATTTGTCTGAACGGACGTCCGGTCACGTGGTAGTGCGGCATTAGGATGCAGCATCTCGTTCCCACCTTTTCAGGGAACAGGGTTACAGCACAGTAACCCGAGACGTTCCCTTTCAAAGGCTTCCTCTTGATGCTGTGTGAAAACGCTATGGGAACAAGAATACCAACGCCGCCGCACTACAAGTGTCTGGACCCTAAGGTTGTGTAGGGCCAGGGGTAGCTCAGTGGATAAGGCATTGGACTACAGTTCGGAAGATCCCAGGTTCAAACCCCACAACCACCAAGTTGCCACTGTTGGGCCCTTGAGCAAGGCCCTTAACCCTCAACTGCTCAGATGTATAATGAGATAAAAATGTAAGTCGCTCTGGATAAGAGCGTCTGCCAAATGCCTAAATGTAAATGTAAATGTTGTGTAGCGTGTGCGCACAAAGCCGAGAAGGTCTCAGAACTATGCCTGGGCAGCTAACTCGGGGACCGTGAGCTTGGAGAAGCATGAACATCCAGATTATAAAATATATAAGAAATGTGTGCGGGGGACCAACCCTTCGCGCCACACAATTGCTGCTGGGATACCTCCTGCTGGTGCAGACTGGGACGATCACCCTGTTTGGGTGAGCCCTGCTTCCCAGAGGCGAAGTGAACCCACGCGCCTCATAGGAGTGGTGCTCCGACTTACACCACTGGCTGGTGCGATGGACGTAAATCTGAAGAGCACGTACTGGACAGTAAGTGAAGTTTCTCCTGCTCTGAGGCTGTAAAAGGCGGAGGACAGAAGGCTTCAAAAGCAATAGGGAAGATAGTTGAGAGAGGATGCAGTTCTGAGAGTACTAGGGCACAAACCCGAGGATGGAAACTCCAACTGAAACAATTCGGCAGTGGACTGGGTTTACCTGCTTAGAAGACACTTGCTGCAGGGGAATACCTCTTGCTAGTGCAATAGGTGAGGCAATCCCCTTGGTTGAAAGAGCCCTGATTCCTAGAGCCGAAGGGAGCCCACGCGCCTCATAGGAGAGGGCAATAGCATCTCTCATCCAAAACAGGTAGAACAAGACCTACGCCACTAGCTGTTGCGGTGGACGTAAATCTGAAGAGCAGTAAAAGGCGAAGCATATCTTGCAAGGCAAGAGGTCCACCTTGCTACATGAAATCTCTCCCTGACTACTTCGGAGTGGGGTTTCCATTCCCCGTGTGTCAGAGATAGACTGGACAGTACTACTGCTCCCGTATCCATGCTGGAATGTAAATCGCCCTGAGGGACAGGAACCTGGTGCGCTAGCTATTAGCGGCGCGAGCACAGTCTATCCTGGCGATAATATATGAGACTGTCATAGAGTTGTCCACCCGTACTAGGACATGGCAACCTCTCAACTGCTGGAGGAAGTGCTTTAGGGCCAGAAATAGAGCCATCATCTCGAGGCAATTGATGTGCCGTGCGAGAAGATGGCCTCTCCAGCTCCCTTGGGCTGGACGGTCATCTGAGACCGCACCCCAGCCTGTGAGGGAAGCATCTGTCATTAGCCTCAGCGACGACAAGATGAACTTAGAGTGGGACCCAGAGTAGAGACCGGGGTCTGAACCACATAGAAAGGGTTACGAAGCACCTGGCGCGTAACCCTTCTTGGAGATTGGCCATAGTGAAATCCCCTGGTTCTTAGCCACAACTTGGAATGCTCTCATGTGCAGAAGGCCCAAAGGTGTCACCGTGGATACAGCTGCCATGAGAGCTAGGATGTCTGAAAGTGATGGTCACTTTCTGGTCTACCTTGTTTTCCTTGAGGGTGTTGAGAATGGGTTCGACACGAGCGGGAGACAGCTGTGCCCGCTTACGATCGAATCCCATATGACACCCAATGTTTTGTCCTCTGAACAGGAAAGAGCACGCTTTCGTGGCGTTGGGTCTCAAACCTGAGAACAGAGATGAGCTAGGACGACATGCTGATGTCGAAGCACTACTGTAGCTACCGGATGCCCTGGGACTCCCGTAAGAGCCAGGGCTAAATCCATGCATTTTGTATATGTGCGGGTGAGATAGACCAATGGAAGGACCCGATACTGGTAAGCTTCGCCCCCGAAAGCGAACCTCAGGATCTTCCTGTGTTGCGGCAATGTTTCTGTATGAAAGTAAGCGTCCTTAAATCGATTGTCAGAAATCAATTGCTTGGTATGATTTGAGAGCAATCACTTGACAGTCAACATTTGAACTGTATTTATTGATTTTCAGATAGCGGAAGAGCCCACAAAATCTGAAAAATTGGACGCAGCCCCCGTTCCTCTTGGGAACCAAGAATACTGACTGTAGTAGCCTGACTCACTGTCTGGGGGGGAACATGTTCCATGGCCACCTTCCCAGGTGCCAGGTGCCCAGGTCCAAAAAAAAAAAAAAAAAAAAAACACCCTCCGTGTGTTTTACGCCTCACAAGAGTCAGACCCGGTCGAGACTGGGTGCCCGACAATCCCAACTCTTGAGCACGGCGGGGAGGGAATTTCCCAAAAGCTTCTTCGTATAACTTCGCCCCAGAACCTAGTGGCGGCTGAGTTAACGACATCGCTAAATGTATGCACAATCCTATCCTTGATGCGCCTGAGATTTAGCCACAGGTGCCTCCTGCGTAAACCATAGCAGCCATAAAACGGTCGATAACAAGAGGCGTCTGCTTTGTTGTATGAAGAGACAAGTCTGTAGCTCGGCGTAATTCCAATACACCTTATCTTGAAGAGCCCCGCCAGTACTCAAGTCTCTCAGCAGGTCAGCCTAGTAGGCCTGCAAAACCGACCTGGTGTGCAGTGGAGCACCAAGCTGACCTACTGTCTGAAAAGCTTTCCCCTCCAGGGAAGATGAAAGTCTACACAACTAGAAAGGAAGTATAAGCTTTCCAGGAAGGATGATGTCCCAGGAGAGAGATAGCCTGTGAAGCGTCTCTTCTATCTGGGCGTCATCATATAACCCCGCGCTTCCACATCAACTATATTTAAATAAATAAATAAGTTGATGGCAGGAAAAACACGGGATGAATACAGCTTACACCATGAAAGAGTTAACTCATATGGAGAGAGCTAAGAGTGGGGGAGAGAGCGTCTTTGAGGCTCCGCCCCCCGGCCACCCGACAGAACCTGCTGTCTACTGTTTTTCTTTTTTTTTTTTTTAAGTGCTTAAGGCTATTTTCATCTCCGCGTAATCAAGAGAGGAATCCCCGTGATGAGAACGCGAAAGAAAGGAGCCTACCTCCGTCTGCCGCAGCCCTGTCAGATGCACAAGTTTTAAGCCAGGAATGCGCGGCCTCTCGAAACTTCTCATGGAATGCGAGGCGCGTGCAGCACTTAACCGAATCAGTGTAGAGATCGCACTCCGAAATGGATTATCACACACGGAGGGATATCTAGTTTAAACTCCGCCATATTGGTGAGTTAAACACGTTCTTATTTTGCTGGCCTTGAATGAGATGTTTTTTAATGTTCTAATGATTTATATGTCACTTTGTCTCTTAACAAATAAAAAAAAAAACTCTGCTATAGGGACTGGGCATGAAAAAAAAGGCAGTTAGGAAGTCTGGAGATTTATTCCACAAGGTATATAAAAATATAAGAACGTCTGACCATTTTTAAAGCAAAATATAAAACAAATTAGGAGACTCAAGACTGTACAACAAAACTATTGAAGGTATTAAAATCAGAAGAGTTCTAGGACTCACCCAGCACAGAGACCGAGGCTGTGGCTGAACCTTCCACGTATACCAGAGGCAGGGTTAGTGAGACCGTCTCCTCAGCTGTACCATCTAATAGACACAGAGAAACACAACTGTACAGAACCACCACCGGCTCCCCTAATTCAGTTATTAATGATCTCTAACATCATAACACACTGAACCAGACCGACTCTGAGACTGGAGGCCTTGAAACCTGTTCCATGAGATCCACCTTCCTCTAAAGTTCTCTTAAAGCTCAAATCCTACTGATAGTGATGACTTCATTCACTGTAATGTATGAACAAGGTGAAAGAATAAGGAGTGTGTGAGTGTGTCTGACCTTTTGGGGAGAGAAGCACATTTTGGGTTTTATATTGTTTCTTTCCTTCAGGCTGAAAGTGACAAAAGACAATTGAAAATAGTGTAATAATCACAATTACAGCATCAATGAAAAAGGTTGATGAAAAACTGTCTTATTCATATGCGCAGCTGTTTAAGTCATTTTAAACAGCTGTACAAAATCACATGTGTTTAGTTCACACCTCTGAGTCTGTTCTACTGGCTGAATGAATTTAATTGGACTTTAAATTGGATCAAATCTTAAAAGTGTAATTTAAAAATATTTAAAGAAAAAAGAAAAAAAAACATAATTACATTTATTTAAAAAAGTTATTTTGAACATTGTAATGATCTACAATATTATCTAAATATAATACTGTATAATACATTTAATACTGTATAACTCTAATTACAATTAAATTATTTCTATTAGTAATAATATAATCACCTTGACTAGCAGTGTGTTAATGACCGTGTCAATGCGTCCTTTCTCTGGTACTGAAACTGTTCTCCTGCCACACAGACTCGATGACTGCACGGCCTCCGCTGTCACATTGACGCTCACCTTACCTATAACACACACACACACACACACAGGGAGAGAGAGAGAGAGAAAAGTCTGGAAAGTAGTCACTTAGAAAATGTGCAGCAAGTCGTTTTCTCTAACATTTACGTTTGTGTTGGGAAACTAATGTTTGGAAATCCATCTGGAAAAAATCCATCGGGACATTTGTACTAAAAAAGCAGGTTGTCTAGGACAGTACTGTGGATAAACTTTTTTAAAAATGTGAAAAATTTGAAAATATATTATCTTACACAGGCAATGAACCATATATGGTAAATTATTTTAACTTAATTTGCAATTAACAATTTTGATTTAAAAAATCACAAAAGGTAAAAAAAAAAAAAGGATTGGAAAAAGCCAATATATTGTATTATATGAAGTATTTCAATAAGTGCCCTATAAATGGTTAAAGTATGTAAATATTCTGAGATTAAAGTCAAACAGAGAAAAAAAGCCAAAACTTAAACACTTTTTTTTGGTTTCCCAAAAAAGCAAAAATGATCAATTCTACACATGAAAATATCTCGTTGATAAGACCGTTTTAAGCAGAAAACCTGACGTGTAGTTGTGCTTCATTTTCAGGTTTAATAGGTTCAGATTTCTGTTCACCACATAGTGTTTATTTGCGCTACTACAGACTCCTTTGTCAGCTCAATACAGTCTGAGTCATTTTCCTTTAATCCCTCGCATATAAAATGTCTGTTATTCCACTCGACTTAAAAAAAAAACATAAATGAGATAGTTATTGACAAAGAAGGTACATTAAATATTTCCAATATTGTTTTCAGTGAGCTTTAAGTTTGACGTACCCAGAACCAGTGGTGTGAAGGTCCAGGAGAAGGTCCCGCTCTCATCAGCGCACACACATTGTGTATAACTGCAGCCATGACATGTTTGCACTGAGAACTGCTTTGAGTCAGCCAAAGTCACCTTCACCTTTAACACACAGGATTTCCAGTTCATCAGCTATCTGAGAACTACACCAACTTTATCCTCAGTTGTTAGGTTGTTAAATGTTAAATGTTAAAGAAACACAAAATTGTGTTTAACAGCCAAAACCCAAAGTATGAGGGGCATTTCAATTAAACTGGGACTTTTTATTGTAGAGGAGAATAGGAATAACTTACAGTGAGGTCGGGACTGTACAGGGGATTTGGCAATAACCAAAGTTAGATTGAGAAAAGACAATTAGACCAAACATCTCCTCTCACCATCATACAGCTCTGGAGGTAGTTGAAGACGGTGGCCTTGAGCGTGAACTTTTCTCCTCGGATGACGGAGCTCGGCATGGTGAGGCTCACGAAGAAAGGCTGGAAGGCGGTGAGCTCAGTGCTCGGGGCGACTCCGAACCCGATAGGCGACGTGCAAAACGCTTCAGCATGCCACTTAGTGATGGAGTCTGGGACTGTTTTATTAATAGCCGTCACTCCAGAATGACTTTAGGAAAAACAGTGCTGAATCAATAACAATGACTTAAGAAAATTTTAAAAACTACTCATGATAATATACACACCTGACTGGAACAAGATCCCAGATCCATGTCTCTGGGAAATATGTGCGGACAGTAACGATGGGTTGGTTTGAACTTGTGTCACCTGAAGTGGGTTTTTTGGGCATGGCATCCATGGCAACAAGCACTGCACCTTGTGCAAATGGGATATCTAGTTAGGTTCATAAATAATTGAGTTGTCTAACACAAAATATGGTAGCTGGGACAACATCTGCTCAACAAGTGATGCAATGATCAACAGAATGATGGAAAATATGGAAAAAATATGGAACTGTAAACAATATGAAATGGAGTCCCAAACATACCCCCAGTGAAAGTCTTTGGTATGTGCTAAAAGAGACTTTAGTAGTTTGACTCTCCTGACATATACTGTATAAGATGTCGACCAAAATTCATTTATGAAAATAGATGTCTTCAATCCAATGTCCATAATTAAAACTAACAAGTTCAACACAATGTTAGAGTGTGTGATTTATACTTGTTTTTGGCCAGACAGTGTATTGAACATTGGAAGTGAAAAGAGCTTATAAATACTGTATCATCAAGGCAGAAAAGTAAAAAAGTACCTTGGAAAATCCGCTTTTCATACAGCAAACTAGGAGCACAATTTGTAGGTTTATTTACATCTGCGTTGGTGAGGATTTTAATTCCAATCTCCTAAAAGTGGAAAGTGGACGTATTTTTCATGTGTAGAAATATATATATATTTGACCATTTATAAAAACACGTTAACTATAATATTGTAATATTCTAATAATACTAATACTAGAATATTGCATGACGTTGGTCTTTGTGTGAAGTACAGGAAATGTATAAAGCATATTTTGAATTGTCCACAACGTAACAAACAGACCATAATTAACAACAGGGCTCTGAAGAAGCAGATATACTTTTATCTTTGTTGAATGTGATTATTTTTCTATAACAGCACCATGTGTTCTATTCCTCTTATAGCACAATGGTTTGCTAATGATTAGAATTTTTACAATCTTTTGTATCGTAATTAATCTCCATATTTTTTTTTATTAAAAAAAGCATGTTATATAATCATGGAATATCTCTGAAACAGCCTAATTGCAATAAACCGGCAATAAACTTCCTCACAAAATGAACAATTGTCTGTTATAAAGATTTCATAAAACTAATAATTTACAGCCTAACAGCTTTATCTCTGACTGTCATAAAGGAGAATACTTCTACAGATTTTAAATGTCTCTTTAAAGGAATCCCCATAACAATGATTATAAGGTATTCTCTGTTAAATAACAAACCATTTTATTCCATTTATTATTATCTTTAGATTATGTATTATGAGAATCCTTCCAAGGTGCAAAGTATATGAGCTGTTACCATAGAAACACTATTTTATAATAACAAACACAATAATATGACCACTATCAGAGCTGCTGTTATAGAAAATTAAGAACCAATCAGAACACAGAATTTCAGAATGCGATCCTAATTATCCTACACTGAAAATGTACTTAAAATAAGAATGGGGTCTTACTCTAAAGGTATTGTACACGTCCACTTTTTCTTGAATCACTGGGAGCACTGCGATTTTCCGCATTTGTGGGTTCGACGCACATGGGTTGGAATACTCATCATGGATGTTGTACGGATATCCTGATAACTTCTGGACAGGCAGCATGTTGAACACCTGGAGCGATAAGGCGTGACATCATTCCTCATAAGAACTGGCATTGTGATCTCTTTGATCTTTAACCTTGCAAAATGATAACAAGAGGAACCAGATGTCCTTGTTATAATTACCAAGACAAGTTATATTAAATGTCGGTTTACCCCTGATGGTATGGGGGTGAAATACTGTACAAGCCTTAAAACACAACGGTTGTTGCCTTGAGTTCTGCTTGGGCCGATCTAGTCTAGCATTTGTGTCACAGTCCTAGTAGAGTGTCCTGTACAGGTTCAAGCTTTCACATAAAACACTTTCCTCTCTATGTAAAAAAAAGTCAAGTTTCTTGAATCGCTCATATGGAAGTACACATTCTATATGAGCTGTACAACTGAACTTAAGAAGAGTTTTTCAGTTTGAACCCACAGATTGGATGTTGAGCTCCTTCTCTGGTTGCACCAGCAGTAGACTCTGATCGATTGCCTTCACTGAACACAGCGATTCTGGAGCGGCGTGGAGGGTCAGTGATGTGTGACCACCAGGGAGCTCAGGAGAAGATGAAAACTTGAGAGAGACCTGAAAGACCATGACAAAATGTAAATACATAAAAAAAATTCATAAAAAAGTGTTTGTTTATTTATGAAAAACATGATGCATTCATCATTTAGAACTGGGTATGTGTAGGTATCATCAAGGTACATGACTTTTAACTTTACAATCATGGCTAGGTGTGATATTAAACAGGACAATTAATATCATTCAATATCTCCACAATTAATAATTTGGGCTTTGACAGAAACCTACTGATGAGATGGAAACCCAACTCTAATTATTACTTCCAGAACACCATTCCCACTGTGAAGCTTAACAAATGGTGGTAGGATTATTTTGTGCAAATTTATTTGTTTATCAGGTTCTTGGAACTTGGGGTGGCAAAATAGATGTATATAATAAAATACAAAACAATTACAGGAGTAAAATCAATATAAGCAATGAAATAACCTTCAGCAATAGTCTACAACTGATCTGAGTTGGAGCCATTTCACCAAAAAGAATTGGCTGAATATGAGATACCTGTACACATGTGCAAAGCAGAATGAGACATATCCCAGGGACAGCTGTATCTCTTTGGGAATATAAAACCAGAAGGTGTTCTCTGAATGGACCATGCTCACACCATTAGTAGTTGCAAGAACCCACATTGGTAGTGATCATAAGATTTAAAGATTCGTCAGATTGAAGAAGAAAGGTTTAACTCAAATGTTATGTGATAAATATGGGAACATGAGCACTTAAACAAGGCACAGTTAGGAGCCATAGAAAAGGCTTACAGGTATCAACACACATGTTCTGATCTATGTTCTTTTGCATCTCATGATAGTCAACAACATGGCTTTATAAAACCAGGGCAAGAACTGATGTTTATTGGGACTATAGAGTGTTTGAATGATGGATTTCTTAATCGGTTGAAACTCCCTTCATGCGATATTAGGAATATATGGTGATTTGGTTTCCATCTCTTGGATGAGGACACCATGGTGGTGAGAAACATCTACAGTATAGAGGCCAGGCTGATATTATGTTAAACATGTATTTGTAATCAGGAATGTAATCATGTTATAACTCATACTGGAATTCATCTAGGTTTGCCAGCCTGTCTGTACAAAAATATATGTTATTAATATCATTTTATTGCCCCTATGATCTTAAATATAGACATAGGCCTCTTTAATGTAATATTTCTGACCTTGTTAGCCAAACATGGCTGAACGGGGAAGTTCTTGCTGTCTGCCACGGCCTCGCCACTTGGCAGGACTGTGTACAGGACCACCTGAGCGACCGGGGTCACCTTGAGCATCTTCTGCAGAGTGATGACCAAGTTGCCCATGTGCTCTGCTAAAAATGGAGTACAATTATAGTAGCTTCACAGCTAATGTAAAGTGTACTAGCGCTTTGGTTTAATAAGTTGTGGTGATGTCCTGCATGGTGTGATGCTAATGAACCTGTTCCGTGGTCGAGGGTTGCTATGATTTGTCCTTGTTGAACCAATTGTCCTTTATTTATAACCTAGACACAGATGCATAAACTGTAATGTATTAAATTATATTTCATTTTCAGTTACACTTTAGTAAACATCACTTAACGTTAGTGAGTTCAGTACAATACAATGTTATAATGATGTAGAGGAAGCAAAACACACCATGTAGAAGAAGGATAAGGTATTCTGGTTCGGTCTGAGTGCGCTGTTGTGTATCATGTACTGAGCCCTGATGACGCCATTTTGATTGCAGCTGAAAGCCGTCGAGCTGCTGTTCAACTTAATAAAACTCTGGCTCTTGGAGTAGAAAGGCTGAAGGGAGAGGGATGCAGTGGGGTAGTACGGTGTGAGCTGATTTGTCCCACCTGTTACTGGTGTTCCTGTCGTTTCATACTGAGCCTACATATGTAACAGAAAACAAGGGAAAGATAAAAAAAAAAAAAAACAAAGAACGAAAGAAAAAAATAATTTTTTGTTTTACAATTATTGTTTTTTTCTTATTAATATTTAAGCGAGTGATCTAAAATAGAGATGGTCTTTCTTTGCCACATAAACAATACATGAGGATTATTATTATTATTATTATTATTATTATTATTATTATGTTACAAAAATTAAAAACAACAACAACAATAATAGCAGCAGCAGCAAAAACTACAATGACGACTCCACCCACTTGTACACTGATGGGATTCGAACCCCATGGTTGCGTGTTGAGGGAGAACTCTGCAATCCCTTTGTTATCAGTAACCAGCATCTGGTCTGAGAGTTTATCATTACCATGAGTTACAGTTAGATGTACCACTTTCTTTCTCATGGGGTTGGACTTTGCATCAGTCAATTTAATCTAATGAAGAAAATCAAAAGATGATATCAGAAACAAAAACTTCATACTGTGCATTATAATCATTATTAAAACATTTACTAACGGTAGTGACACCGTGTTTATATAATGTAATAATCCTGTCTAGTTTTTTAAAGAACATAATATAGTATTTATATATCTATTTATATTAATAGGTCAACATATTATATTATTTACTTTTCCTTCGTAAGTCATCCCGAGCTTAAACGTTGGTGGTGAATCCTCGAATGAAAGTGTGACAATATTGGTTGTTATAGGAGCGCTGACTGAACCAGTCAGAGTCACACCTACAGGATAAACACAGCGTTAGCACTAAGCTAAAGCTACAATCATGCTGAAAGTTAATAGCTAATACATGATGGAAATGTGCCATCTTGGAAATAAATCAATGCTCACACCAGCCCACAAGACATTTCAAAATACTGTAGTTTATAATGTACCATATTTTTGCAGTGATAAAACTATTTTGGAATTTAAGCTTTATGCACACTGTGTACAATACTTAGCTATAAAGTTCCTTCTTATTATACGAGAAGCTTGTAGCTCTAACTCTTAAAATAAAATAAAAAAATTATCCGAATGTAGACATTAATGCAATTTATGATTATAAATCTTTTTTTTTAAGTTTAAGTTTTATGCTGCTATTAAAGAACTTTTCAAAATCTGACAAGAAAAAATTAAATAACGTCAAAAGGGCACAAATTACGCTTCAGAAACTCCTCTTTCTTTTCCAGTAATCAAAAAATGCAAGATATATTTTTTTGACGATTACAGTCTTTTGTCAAAAATGCTTAAACATATACAATAAATGTGTTTTTAATGTAAAAACATCTATTCATAAAATAACGATGGTGTTAAAAGTAATTTCTAACCTGTTCCATCTTCTTCCACTTCACAGTGAGCTGTGACTAAAGTCTCGTAACGGGAATCGGTTAAGGCAAAGTCTTTCAGATTTATTACACGTTCTCCAAGGCCTGTCGCATCAGTCTGAAATAGAAACGTTATTTAATGAATCACTTTAAAGACTAAAAGCAGACTTAAAAATGATGATGTTTGTATAAATGTGTAATATTACTTCCAATATGATGTGTATGCTATTTGCATTGCTTTAAAAGTATATATGAGAAGAAACTTCATGAAGAAACTATGAACAGCATAAACACACCATCAGTAATATCAGTAACATTAAAGAGTAAAAAAAACTACTCTAGTTGCTTGTAACTAGGTTTAGTTATTTACTCTTCAGTAAATCCTTATTCTGGTCCGGGTGGCTTCGGTTATAATTGAATGGTTTGTTGATAGTTTGGATCATTTTAAGATTAGATTAGTTTTAGTATAGCGTTAGTGTAATTACTGTAGTACAGGAGTATATCTGTGATTTGATTCCTGCTTGAATCTGTGATAATTATGATAAAGTGATAATTATTTTTGCTGTCTTCGACTGAAATTTTAATTTTTAAATTTAACTGAAAATCCTGCCTACTGTATCTGGCTGTTCTAATTATAATGAATAATTATAATATAATTTAGTTACTGGGTGGAACACGTCTAAAGCCAGGGCGTCCACGTCTGCACAAGAACACCTAAAACTCAGGAAGGTTTTAAGTGAACTGTGAGCTTCTGTTGCAAATTTCTGGATATGATCTACAGGAAGCCGTCAAGCAGGTGCAGATTGAGCGAGTGACACCAAGATACTGCAGACGTCTTCTTGACTCTATGTTTCATCCGGATCCAGGAAGTTTAGAAAAACAAAGGACTGAATATTGAAGCTTTATGGCATCGTTCATCGGATAAAGAAAAAGTTTTTCCCACCCGAATAGTTCTTAGGATAATGAAAAGGGAAGTTTCAAGTTGCAAAGTTCTTAATGACAAACTTCACTCATTCATCTTCTATACCACTTTATCCTGTATTTAGGGTCGCGGGGACCTGGAGCCTATCCCAGGAGACTCAGGGCACGAGGCAGGGTACACCCTGGACAGCGTGCCAATCCATTAATGACAAACTTGTTATAATAAAAAAAATAAATAAATATATATAAAATGAATAAAAATAAGTATAAAAATAACTGTATTTATTTTACTTACATGCTTTTTATGTTGATTTAAATGTAACATTGACAAACCTGCGTTTGATAATTCCTGCAAATATTTGATGGTGGTGTCGTTCCTGCTGGGAGAAACACATTCTTGTGACTGTTACGGCAGACGGTGGCTTTCACCGTCCCTTTCACCGGCTTGCCGTATGTATACCTGTGGATAACAGAAATTAAACTAATTTTATTAAAAACAATACTCATTTAAAATTAAATAAAGTGAAGCAATCCAAAAATAAAAATAAAAAAACATTTTAAAAAATGTGTAATTCAGACATAAATCTTTAAGCGTGATTGTTTGCTTTCAGAATTACAATACAGATGCTATATTGACTATTTTAATATTTTACTTAAAAATAAAAATAAAAAAACATTATTGTTAACTCACTTTGCGTACACTTTCAGTATGGCATACGTGTCCAGGATGGTTATGACTGGAGGAAACTTGACCGTCACTTCAAATTTTTGCAGAACTGTAATAAATAGTTTAATATCATTTAATTAGAGTAACTGCCAATCTTGACTTTGTCCTTATGTGAGATCTTTAAATTATACATTTCTATAACACATTATATATGCAGCAATAAAAGTGGTCCAAGCACTACTTCTTGACATAAAAAAAAAAAATTGTGTTTTTTAAGTAGATTATTTTTTAATTCCAAGTGTAAAAAAAAATGTATACAAGCTGAAGTTTAACCATTATTCTTTTCATCTGCCAAAATTTTTTTACATCTATTTTAATATCTATATCATATGCAGTGTGTATTTTTGTTATAAAACAATGAAACATGGTTTTCAAAGTGATATGAAAGAGATAACGGCACTAAATAGCTTGTATCATTTTTTAACACTAATCATCACCAAAATAAAGATTATATATATTTGGTATTTTAAAGACATAAATAATAATGATAAACTGCGCCAGACCGTAGTCCTTGACTTCAAACGTTCGTGTGAAAGGGTTGTTTTTCTCATCCCGAGCAGTGATTAGATAAAATCCTTCCATGGCCTCAGAGTTTACGGGATACGACAGATCCACAAGACCGCTGTGTGTGGTGACGTTCAGCCACTGACCAATGCGGTTTGAGTTTGGGTCCTGAAATTATTAAACATATGTCATGAAATAATTATCATCTATCAGCAAATAATGTTTAAATTTTTATATTATATTCTCTAGAACCTTAATGGAACAAGACGTTAATTTCAGATTGAACGTTTATATTAAAGAAAATGCATATAATAAAAAAATACAAAGAGTAAGTGAGAATTTGTTCATAAAACACCGTACCTGCAATTCTATAGTTGGAAACTGAAATGGAAAGAAACAGAAAAAACTAATAAAATTAAACACATATGCATATAAATACACATAGATAGATAGATAGATAGATAGATAGATAGATAGATAGATAGATAGATAGATAGATAGATAGATAGATAGATAGATAGATAGATAGAGTGAGAAACTGATAAAATTTTCAAACCATCTGATTGTGGGTGTGGAAGTTGGTGTCCAGAGAAACAATGCGAAACATCACTGGGGAGAAAAAAGTATATCAATAATGCTGTTCTATTATAAGGCGGACTTGTTTTAAACACTATCTTAAATACATCACAGCATAACTGGTAGCTAAAGGAACATGTGCAGTTGCCAAGACTTTGCCAAATGAAAAATACATACAGTAAGATTACCTCTCCTACATTCCCATAATTCATGGAAGAATGTTCTACTCAAATAGAAAATATTGATGGTTTCTGATCACCTGACTCTGTGGCATCATGTGCCTACAAATTGACTATGAATTAAGTCCATTACAGAATGTTAAGGTTCGCTAAACCATGCCAACTCATATAGATCTGTCAAGATCTGTCTATGAACTGACACCATTTACCTACCAAGTGTTAAAAAGTGCTCATGACATTACAACATGACTTAACAGCCATCTGTACCACAGTATTTTGGATTCTTTCTGAAGCTACGAATATGGAACCTAAAGTGTCAACATCTGTGTACTGTGTAATCTATTAGAGTGTACTATTCAGGATTTTGTCATTTTTCATTAGCAGCTTTTAGAAGATTTTACAGGTTGCAATTTCTGAGCCCTGTTATAAAGCTAAAGATACTTTGGATGGTTATGCGGTCATATGTTAAGCATCATGAATATATAATATAATATAATATAATATAATATAATATAATATAATATAATATAATATAATATAATATAATATAATATAATATAATATAATATAATATAATATAATATAATATAATATAATATAGGCTCCAGGCCCCCCGCGACCCTGAACACAGGATTAAGCGGTATAGAAAATGAATGAATGAATGAACTTCAATTTATCAAAGCAAGGTTAACTATGTTGGTCTGCCTGTAAAACATATTGTAAACCTAATTAATGTTAAACTAAATGATGATACCACGCCATGCTGTAATTGCTCTTGTTTCATCAGTTAATCTTGGTCTTCAATCAACTAACCAAGTGTGTCTCTTATTAGGCTGCCATTAAAGTCTGAAGTTACCCGTTTGTCCTGGTTTGTAGATGGGTTTGTCTGTCTCGATGATGGTCAGTTCTGTTGGAGCTTTGATGAGGATCTCTGTTGACTTGTTCAAGAATGTTATGATTCCTTTAATCTGAACATGTATAGTTGCCACGGTGTCAACACTCACAACAGGGACCTGTTAGAAACAAAATGGCTCATCATCATCATCATCATCATCATCTTACACCCATTCTCTATAGTGCCTATTCTGAACTGGGTTGTGAAAAGCCTGGAGCCTATGGCCACTAGGGCCAATTTGGAAACTCCAGTTAGACTGCTCTACTTGTCCATAGGGACTCTACAGTACGAGGAATCCGGAGGCTGGGGAGAACATGCTAACTCTTTCGCACACAGATCCGAATCGTGAATTGAAGCCTCAAATTTTGGGATGGTCAAGGCCACAGTGCTTACTGCTTTGCCATCGTTATGCCACATCACCATCTGTTACATTTATTTCAATAAATAATATAATAGGTAAATTTATTAGATTACGTAGTAGTCACACCTTGAAAGGAACAGAGCGGTGGTAATCTTGTCTTCCAGAATTTTCCTTTAGAAGACTGATGCTCTTGTGTTGATTGTACTCCAGTGTTACTTCTATAAAAAAACATTCAGAGGGGAGGACCGTGATAGAGAACGTCTCCGTAGTGCCTCCTACAGTCTGGGAAGTCACAGCCAACATGTAAACACTGAAGGAGACAAATAGTAAAGAGGAGAAACAAATGAATTTTGGTTTCAATATGCTGATATTCTCAATATGCTGACACAAACACACACACACACACACACACACACACACACACACGCACACACACACACACACACACACACACACACACACACAATACAATATTCATTCTTTTTAATAAATTATCTAAACAGCACATCATACCTGACCTGTGGACCGCTGCAGCATTCTAATGATCCTGCTACTAGTTAGCTATACACCTCAATTCTTATAATAATAATTATATTCTGGGCGTTTTTTTGTTTTTCAAGTGACTTAAAACAAAACATTTCACTAAGTATACCATTTACTATTATTATTATATATATTTTTTAATTTTTATATATATTTATATATATATTTTTTTTTTTATTTATGCTAAATGAATAAGGAAAAATAACTTGAAAAATCAAGAAACTCTTGAACATATGATTCTCTCTTTTATTAATTAATTAATTTATTTATTTATTTATTTGCTCACTTAAGAATTAATCAGGAATTTATGAACCATGTTATGAAATTTTGCATTATTATTATTATTATTATTATTATTATTATTATTATTATTATTATTATTATTATAACTAGTGAATTTGATCAGTTCTCTGCAACAAATCACAGTTTATTACATTCTTCAACGAATCTGAAAATATTCACTTCAATTTCTATAATATTTATATTATTCAGACTGCCAAGACAAAGTGTCTCACCTAGGAGAAAAAAATAATTTTCAGAGGGGATCATATATTTCATAATGCTGAATGCTTCTTATCTCCATGCTTTGTTTTTTTGTAAATATGCATACACATTTATATTTTTATCAGATAAAAAGTAACACATTTGCTAAAATTTCATGCCCTTCAAAGTAGTGTCCGTAACTTATTTTAATTTAAATATTTAATTGATCATAATTGTATTTTAGAAGAAACTTGGCCTACATAAACCTGAAAAATGGTGTTATTCTAAAAAGATATTGCAACATGAATTTGACATGGTCACGGACACTACAGATTTTTTTTTTTTGCTTGTTAAGCCTTGTACCAAAAAACACAAAAACCCATTTAAGCAACAATTTTTACAGATCATATGCTTCTAGAATCTTACACCAATTTTTGTATCAATAATCATAAAGAAATATAAATAAGTTGCATTTTAAATGATTATTGTTTAAAGCGAGACAGTATAATGCTGAAAAATGAAATAAAATCATCAAACGACTGAGGTTAGTGACATCAAATTTTTAGGGAAGCGAGATCGGTCACTTCCATGCTGCATAAACTTCAGAAGTAGCTTCTTTGATTCACACCTTTTCTGTATTATATATATATAAAACATAAAAAAGTATTTTAAAAAATGTCAACTAACAACTTAATAATGTATAGTTTTTATATATATTTATCATATATATACAGTATATAAGATCTTACGTGTCATTGGAGGTTGTTGCCTGCACTAGAATGCTTGAAGAAAGCAATAAAAGTGCAGAAATCGCTCCATGAAGGCCCATCTTGCAGCACGGTTGAGCACGATCGAACCAGCTGTGATGATCTTACAGCGCTTGTGGTATTTATGAACCTTCACCGAAAGTGAAAAATGTTTTGAGTTTCTGTTATCACTAATTCTGGCCTTGTATTGTGCAGTGTAGTACACATCACAATGCCTCACCTTATCTGTCCAATTTTAGTTATGATTAATGTTAAATAAATAAATTAACAGCTTACTTGGCAATATAAAACAAATAAAATTATATATGTAAAATATACAAACTTCATGCATTACAGAATTAAATTATTTGTGATACAATCATGAGCTTTTCTATCATATATGATTTTATGCTCTTTGATTTTGTATTTCACTATAACTTCCATATATAATATATTGTCCTTGATATTGGTGAATTACTTATTTATTATCTTTCCTGTGAGAATTATCCTAAATTTCTATTCTATTCTTTATTAAATTGAATATTTATACGTTGTGTAGCATTATTTCATTTAATATTTTCTTTGTTTTTAAACTTGCTCCAGTTAAGAGAAAGCTTAAGAGTCTGAGCTTAAGAGGTTTTGAGGTAAACAGTGAGGAAACCTGAAGAGTACACAGAGAAATTTGGGAATTTCAAATGTATGAATAAGCAGTGATGATTGATGGCTAAGTGTTACATATACACAAAAAAAATCTCTCAAAAACATCATTTTCTTTAAGGATTTTATTTAAAAATGAAGCTTAGTGGTTATCACTGTGACCACCAGGGTCTGGGTTCAATTCCCACCTTGGGTCTGTGTGCAAGGTGTTTAATTGTTCCCCCTTTGTGCTTGGTGGGTTTCCAGTCTGAAAACGTGAGCATCAGGGTAATTGGCATTCCCAAATTGCCCAAAGTGTGTGTGCCCTGGGATGGATTGGCACCCAGTCCAGGATGTACCCCACCTTGTGCAATAAGTCTCCTGGGATATAGGCTCCAGGCCCCCCAAGACACTGTGCAAGATAAAGCTGTATAGACAATGAGGGAGTGAAACTCATATACTGGATATTCTAGGGTTATTATATATAAATTTAATACTGTATTTCAAGGCTCTTTCATTCTAATTTTAAGCATTATGACTTATAGCTCATGAAAATAATAATAATAATAATAATAATAATAATAATAATAATAATAATAATCTAATATTTCAAATTATTATTATATCTTAAAATCAATAAAAAAAAGGATTTACATTCCAGAGATTCTGAAAATATTTTCTTATTTCTCCACTCAGGACATAGTTGTTCCTCTTTCAGCATGAAATACAGCATCAATGCAAATTTACTGCATAAAGTTCACACTGGACTTCAAGCAACTTGAGAGACTCTATGATCTTGATTTCCAAATGAAACGTAAAATAAATTTTCATCTGAAAAGATGTATTTGGACCACTGTCCAGTTCACTTTCTCTTTAGCCAATGTAGGACACTTCTGATGATGAAGAATTGCTTGATACTAGAAAAGCCACAGATATAAGCAATTTCCTAAAGACATCTGTGCATGGTGGTTCTTGGTGCATTGACTCCTTGAGAAGGTCTTGAGTCGGCTTTGCTTGGCAATCTACATAATGCGGTTGCCCCTGTTGCCTGTGCACCCTTTTCTATTGCACTGCTCCCTTCCTGTCAGCACGGCTGGTTTGATCTCTTTTATGAATTTGCCTTAATACAGCACCTTCTGTGGCTCACACTCCTTATGGAAAGTGTCAGTGATCATCTTCTGGACAACCATCAAGTCAGCAGTCTTCCTCATCCAGGTACTGAACTAGACAGAGAGATACACAGAATTTATACTGGATGAATAATAATTTACTTAAACGCAAAATGAAATATTAATCATTAATATAATTAATAATTAATAATTAATAATTAAATAATAATATAATTATTTAAATAAAATAATTCATATTTTGAGATATTGGATTTTTGCCTGTAAGCCATATTAATTGAAATTAGTCAAAAAGAAAGTCTTGAAATATTGCATTTGACATCTAATTAATATGAGAATTTCAATTACAAAAGGAAATGAACTTGAAGCTACTAGAGATGTACAATTCCATTTTCGCAGTAAACTGTGTCTTACGTGGCATTAAGCAGATCAAAATAATACAAAACACTGAAAATATGACCAAAGTTCTTATCGAATTGAGGTTCATCATGTTTCTCTTCATTACTGTAAGGTCAAACAGTCATAACAATACAAAATACTGTTTTTTAACATTTATTTTTAAAAAGAGAGAGAGAGGGAGAAGGATAGAGAAAGACAGATTACAAATACCATTGCTTTCTATCACAAAATATATTACACTGATACGATTACTCAGCATTTTCAGTGTATCTTTGATCATAGAGTCCAAATATAAAACATTATAGATAGGAAGATATGAAACACTTTGTATTTAAGGTCATTGTGCTCATTGTTTGTTTCAGCTGTTATGACTAAGATGTTTGGCATTGAAAACAAGCTGAGCGAGAGATCGCAATTTATTCCAATTACTAAAATATATTAAGTTTAATTCCATTTAATTTCATTTATATAGCTCTTTTGTAGTCATAGTTGCAAAGAAGCTTTCCAGAAAATAAATAAATAATTAATTATATTGCCAAAAGTATTCGCTAGCCTGCCTTCAGATTGCATATGAACTAGAGTAACAGTATTGTAGCTGGAACAGCTTCAGCTCTTCTGAGAAGGCTTTTCACAAGGTGTAGGAGTGTGATATAGACATTTTTGACCGTTCTTTCAAAAGTGCATTTGTGAGGTCAGAGACTGATGTTGGATGAGAAGGCCTGGCTCGCAGTCTCCACTCTGATTCATCCCAAAAGTGTTCTTGAGGTCAAGAATCTGAAGGACCAAACTTACTCATGCATGTCTTTATGGACCTTGCTTGTCGTGTAGAAACAGGAATGTGTTGTCCCCAAGCTGTTCCCACAAAGTTGGAAGTATGAAATTGTCTACAATGTCTCGGTTTGCTGAAGCATTAGGAGTTCCTTTCACTGGAACTAAGGGGCGAGCCCAACTCCAGAACAACAACCTCACATCATAACCCCCCTTCACCAAACATTATACTTGGCACAATGCAGTCAGACAAGTACCGTTCTCCTGGCAAGCGCCAAACCCAGACTCGTCCATCAGATTGTCAGACAGAGAAGAATGATTTGGACATGTCTCCGCTGGTCTGTAGTCCAATGGCAGCATGCTTTACACCACTGCATCTAATGCTTTGAATTGCACTTGATGATGTAAGGAGGTCTGGAGGTCTGTAGCTAATGACTCTTTCAAGAGGCAGCTTTTGTCTCTCTCAGGTTAAGCAGATTCGCATGTCAGTGTACCATCCACAGACTGATGGGCTCGTAGAGCGCTTCAACCAAACACTGAAGTGCAGGCTGTGGTGGGTCATGGATGCCTGCGGCAGAGATTGAGACCAGTGGATTCTGCATGTGCTGTTTTACATCTTGAGAGACATCGCATGCCTCCCTGGGGTTCACGCCCTTTAAACGGCTGACGACCCAGAGGACTGCTTGACATTTCCAAGGAAGTTTGAAAAGAGCAGCCCTCTCCGTTCTGGTCCGTAATTAAATAATTAAAAGACTTGCAACACTTGTCAAACAGCACATGCAAGAAGCGCAAAGAGAGCAGAAACGTGCCTACGACCACCCCAGTTCCTGGTGGGCAACTGGGTGCTGCTGCTCCTCCCCAGTGCCATATATAAATTCTTGGCCCACTGGCAAGGACACCTGACTGTGGTGGAAAAGTTGGAGCCATGATTTACAGACTGCAACAGACAGGTAGGTGAAAATGCACTGAGCTGTATCATGTGAACTTATTAACCAGCGGATTGAACCAATACCACGTCCCTCAGCTCTCACCTGTTTTGCAGCTGTTCAGCAGAGCCGCGATCTGATCCAGAAAGGAGACGAACTGTCGCCAGAATCATACACACTGTAACAATTTGCTGTATTTTTTACGGCAAAATTATACAGAAACTTACCGTTTTGCCATTTTACAATTTATTGCTGTAATTTGCAATGCATTATGGGTTATACAGGGTTTTACAAGTGTTAACTGTATATTTCACTGTTAGCTGGAATTAATTTACAGGTAGGAGGTGCTTTCACTGTATCTTCAATATTTTTACAAGAATTTCCTGTGCTGTTGCATTATGGTATTGCGCGGGCTGATCGACAACAGGACAACAGCTGAAGAAGTTCAATTAAATTTACTTCCATAAGTATTAATTATTTCTTTTAATGTAAAGTAATTCATATATATGGGGAATATCCTGATAAAACTTATATAACGTTATATACATTTTATCAGGGTATTACCTCTACATGTTATATTTAGCTACTTTGTAATGGGATGTTTAGTTAACTTTATTTATCTGTTGCTTCAGGCGAGGAGGAGAAATACGATGCGCAACATTTCGGAAAGCAGCCTAAACTATAAATCGTTATCGTTATGTTAATGTTGATATATGCTGCAGTTTGTTAGCTTTATTTGCCTTTATTTTCTAGAGAGTATTTGTAGTTTGGCAGGAATAGCATCGCTATGGAAGTGCGTGTGAGACAAAATTAACGTTACATGAAGTGCTGCGTTGTCTTTGCTGTTGAAAAATTTAAATATTAACATCGTTGGATGAGTTTCTCTGAAACATGGAGTGTATTTTGTAAAGGAATGTGTAGTTAATTTCTTTTTTTTAATTAATTGTTTTGTCAGGCAAGCTGAAACATAACGGAGCTAAAAGGTAAAAACGTTATGTCATGCCGATGAATGCTGCTTTTTGTTACCGATTTATTCACCTACTGTACTGTACTGTAGCTCTCGATAGAGTATTTTTGAAATAATTGCATATAAACAGACACAACAGACTGAAATGCTGACCATTTTTATTTTTAGGCAAACAGTCCCTTTAACTTTTCTTTAACTATTGCTTTATGCTTTAATCTTGAGTTGTTTGTAGTTGTTTTGTAACAGCTGATTTTTTATAAGTTTTTCTGTAGTTGATAAAGTAAAATGATGTTACCAGTGACGGTGCTGAAGTGTTGTCAGGTGTCAGCGTTAATGAACAGTTTACTTACAACAGCTTTGAATTTGAGTGATTATTTTTCAAAATCTTTGTTTTAATGCATTTACATCAGTATAATAGTAAAGTACAGTTACAGGTTACAGCACAGTACAGTTCACAGTTAAAATAGTTATTTACAGGAATTTCATAATAAAAATGTTACAGCTACATCTTGGCTTTTGTTGAGTTCACAGGATTTTATTGGCAACTTTTGTTAAGTAAGTACTGTAATTTAGCGTAATTACAAAAAAACTGTAATGCCTTTTTACAAGTTTAATTTTATAATCCTGTAAAAGAAATTATAAAATACTGTATTCTGCAAACATCAATTTATTGTAAATTGCTATGCAGTATTATACTGTAATCCATTTTACAGCAATTAACAGCTATTTTACAGGATTTTATTGGCAACTTTTTTGCCAGTAAATTATTGTAAATTCTACAGTATGTTCTTTACAGTGCAGAATCAGGAGCTGAGTATGCAGGTGGAACAGCTCCAGGACGTGTTCTCCACCAAACCGGGGCTCACGCACAAAATAAAGATGCCGTCTGGCGTTATCATTACTCACTCAATCCATGCCTGCTTGATGACTTCCTGAAGAACAAGTTCATGACAAATCATTTTACGCATTTTTGTGCAGAGATAGAAAACCTGGCTTTAGAAAGTAAAGTACTGCCATATCTTCTTCTTATTTGTCTTTCGGCTGTTCCCTTTCAGGGGTCGCCACAGCGAATCATCTGCCTCCATCTAACACTATCTCACTGCATCCATAAATCTCCTCTTTGGTCTTCCTCTAGACCTCCTGCCTGGCAGTTCCAACCTCAGCATCCTATTTATTCCATTTATTAAATAATCCAGCTATTCCTACACAGAGTGAACTATAATACATGGCATATGTACATTGTCTTAATCTATCTATCTATCTACAAATATGTAAATACAAATTTGTTTCTCATATGAAACAAAACATGCACTATAAATTATTATTTTTTTAAATGGTGTCTCTCATTCATCAATCATTCTGGTATAAGTAAAATAACAAAAATAGACAAATAAAAAATAGGAAAATAATAGATTTTGAGGTGGTAACAGTATCAATGCTTGATGGCATCATGGAACTGCACAAAAGTGTGTTTTATTACTTTATTGCTGATACTTTCTGCAAGCAGATGATGTAATTGATGCAACAAAAACAGATCCATCAATGAGTAATCAGGATATAAGTGCAGAACAATATTATTATTAAAGCAAACATTTCTCTGTAGATGATTGAGAGAGTGAGATGACCAACACAACCAGATGATCACTGGAGGTTCTTCAAACTGATGTAGACTTTTTAAGGAGAGAGGAAGAAATGACGTTAAGAGTTTTACAAATGCTGCCACCCTGTGAAGAAAAGCAGCAAATACAAAGAATCTCCCTCCCTCTTACACACACACACACACACACACACACACACACACACACACACACACACACACACACACACGTTCACACTCATTCTCTATATCGCTTATCCTGTGGGTTGTCTGAGGCCTGAAGCCTACGCCAGGAGACGAAGCACAAATAAAGCGCCAGACACACAAGCACACATTCACACACTCACTCACACAAGGGCAATTTCCATCCATCCATCTACTGTAGAAACCTCTGGAGTCCAACCAGGGACTACGGAGGCCAATGGTGACCGTTGTATTTTTTTTTATTTTTAATTTAATTTTATTTTATGTTTTTACAATTTTAACCACCTTTCTTCAACATTCACACACTACAGGTGATTTAGGAACACTAATTAATCTAATCTGCAAGTCTGGACAGTGGGAGGGAACCAGAGTACCTGATGGAACCCCACAGGGAGAACATGCAGAACACTCCACAGAGAAGCTCCATCAAGACAGGTTTTACTGTTTAGACAATCATTGTGCTCTGGAATGTTGCAAAATGAAATATAATAACATCTATGAAGTTAAACTCATCCGAATTATTAGTCATGTGTTGCTGACTGAAAAGTAGCTGGCAACATTTCTATTGGAGTAATTATAAATGTTCATACTTGTAGAATATACATGGATTTAAAGTCTGTTATGTATTTTACACTGTAAAGATGAAATAAATAAATAAATAAATAATTAATAAAAGAACACCATCTGCAGCAAGCCCTTCACTTTAAAAAATCTTATGTGCTATCTACTTAAAAAAAATATGGTAACAAAATTGCACGTAATATTTTTAAGCAGTTTTTAAGGCTTGATTTTTTTTAGTGGAATTTACTTGAAAAAATCATGTAAAAAATCCTAAATTATTTAGCCAGACGCATATTATTTTTAAGTATTTACGGCTTGATTTTATCCCCTAGCAGAATCTACTTAAATAAATCATGTAAAATATCCTAAATAATTTAGCCAGACACATGATGATTTTCAAAAGGTACTCATATGTATTAAGGAAAATTACTTAATAATATAAAAAAATATTTTATAATGAAATGAATACATAATGCATTTTGGTGTTAAACATGCTTTTATTTCATGTTTCACTGGTATTAAAATATTAAACACTGTGTAAAATAGTGTATATAACATTTACAGCAGTTTTAAGATCTGTAAAACAATTTGTAAAACAGTTTCTAACTGACAATTTCTATGCCATTGAAATCAACTGTTTAGCATTATATGCTAACATCTTTTCTTGTGGGAATAGTCACATTCTGTACTAAAACCTGAGAGAACTTGTACAGTAAACCATTTCTACCATTATCTAAACCATTATCTTTGTAACATTGTAAAACACCAACTCCCCAAACGTGTTTCAGTGAACTGTGGAGACACAACAACAAACTCAAGTATGCTAATGGCTAATGGCTAATGGCTAATGGCGGACAGGATGTTTTAAGAAATGTTCACAATGTTTAATTTATTTCATTTATATTGCTGACACTAGTACAACAAAAGGAGCTTATTTAAGAAATATAAATAAAATAAAAAAATTTGTAAGGGGCTTAAATTACTTCTTAACATTTTACACTGTTCGTCTGCTCCTTCAAAATGGCGTCTGATCACTGCTGCTGTTGTTGTTGAGATTCAAATGAAGGTGACTTAATAAAACCCGGATAATTGAGCCAATTCTCTTAAAATAAATATGAAGCCTTTTTTCCTCAAAATTTTTGACCAAATGGTTCCTCAAATTAAGCCTAAAAATTGCACTAATTTCCTTAAAAAAAAAATAGGTAAAATTTATTTCTTAATTTTATTAGTGAAATGTTCTCAATATATTATAAAAAACACAGAAAACCATTTTTTAAAATGAAATATGCATATTATTTTTAATGATTACATCAATTTTTTTAATGAAAATTACAAGCCTCTTGATTCATTTTTACAGTGTTGTGCATCAGTGTGTGTGTGTGTGTGTTGGGGGTTGGGTATGGATGGCGGAGGAGGGGGGGGGGGTTGTTACTGAGGCCTTGGGCTGAAGACATCGCGGCATTCCAGGAGTTTTCAAAGAGTTTAGCGGACCCTGACCATGACCTTGTTCTTCTAGATAAGATGTTGCTCTATTTGTGGATTTTATTTTTTAGCTCTTTCAAGTGATATAAAGGTGTGGAAAGTGCCTCGTCAGCAGGGGAGGTCTACAAAAAACAAACAAACTAAAAACTTACGGTGAAATAATGAATTAGATTTTAGAAACAATTGGTATTTCTTCATAACACACTCATTTAAAGTTATTAAGTGTTCTTAATTTTACTTATCATGTACATACTGTATCATAGCATAGGAGTTTTCAATTGTTTAAAATTTTTTATGTTTAATTATTTAATGTTTAGTGTAATCTATCTACATTTATGGTTCTGTCCATGATGTGATTTTTAACATTGACGCCAATAAAGGAGGCTTGCACTGACCTGAGAGTGTGTGTGTGTGTTTGTGTGTGTGTGTGTGTGTGTGTGTGTGTGTGTGTGTGTGTGTGTGTGTGTGTGTGTGTGTGTGTGTGTGTGGGCATAAACAGAGAGAGTGAGAGAGACTTTATTAGAAGTATTTAAAAATGCCCCAATAATGCAGATGTAGCTTTTGATGTTTTAAAGGTTCTCTTTGGTACACACACACACACACACACACACACACACACACACACACACACACACACACACACACACACAAACTTAAAATGAATGTGTTTGGTCCTTTATAGAGTATCACGTCCCACTCAGGCATCATTTATCTGACTCAGTGGCACAATCACTGAAATAGTTTTAATATCTGTTTTTCTGGCTGTTTAGAGGTATTATTTGGTACGTTATTGTATGTAAATTGCATTTGGAAATGTATGCTTTATACTGTACAGAGATCAAATAAAGAACAATAAAAAAAACTATTAATTCCTTGTTTTCATCATTAAAGTGAACCTTGTACCAGTTCTCCTCTGTCCACACAACATGTCCCTCATTAAAGGTTAGTCTAGCCTTTTGATTCTTTGTGTTAGGTGAAATCAAACCAAAATCTCTTAAACCTCTTGATTTTTTTTTTTAATAAATAATATAATCTTCATCCTTCAACATCTGAAGGATTTGTTGTTGTGGCTATACCATGGTAATAGAACAGTGTTTTACAAAATAACCTTAATAACCTTAACTTTATTTTGTAGAAAACACAATGATCACAATTAAAGAGCAGCAATGACTGTGGCACAGAGAAAGATTACAGACAAAATATTTTGAAGATTACAATAGTCAACAATTAGTAGGAAGTGTACAGGCCCCTGCTTTAAAAGTCTTCAGCACATCTGCGGCCACTGGATATCACTAATCTCTCACACTGCTCTGGTGTGAGTTTAGTTCACTCCAGTCTCTTCCACAGTCCAGTGACTGTTGTGGGTTTCTTGGCCGTAACTTTGTCACCAAGTATTTTCCAGATCTTTTCTGTTGGGTTTTGATCAGGACTCTGGGCCGGCCATTTCATTATTCCAATGTTTGAACTTAATTTTGACGGTTTACACAGCGACACACAATGATCAGCACCTGTACTGGCTGAACTGAACAAACAGGTGATTTGTCATTGTGTGAGCCATCTTAAGCAAAATGAACAAACATATAAAGTATATACATTTCTGAACGCAATACAGTGAAATACATAATTATCCTCTGTAGACTGCTCTGTAGACCCTGAAACTGCACTCCAACCTTCAAGTTAAACTGGATGAGGATAAATAAAAAAGAAAAAGAAAAAACTGGTTGTGAAAATTATGCTGCACTATGGGCAGGTGTCATAGGATGTACTATGAGAACGGTTACGTACCATTTTATTATTGTTTTACACCAATCATTTATGGGCCAGGTGCTCAGTGGTTAAGGCATTGAAGAAAAGTCTTCAAGATCTTCCAACTACGGTTCGGAAGATCCCAGGTTCAAACCCCACAACCACCAAGTTGCCACTGTTTGGCCCTTGAACCTCAACTGTGCAGATGTGTAATGAGATAAAAATGTAAGGCGCTCTGGATAAGAGCGTCTGCCAAATGCCTAAATGTAAATAACATTAACACCACACAATATTAACACATTAACATTGATGACCAAAATTATCAAAATAGTAAACTGGTGCCGAGATCATAACCACGCAAGGCTCACTCATGCCTACGGGGAAAAACCCAATGTAGCACAAATTGTCAAAAAAGTCAACACAGGGCCCAATATGGCATTATTATAGGCAAGACAGATGCACTGGCCTACAGTAAGCCCCCATAGGGGTCATAGATTTGTTCAACTTTGACAAGGCCCAAATTGTGATGGCCAGATGATGGGTCAGAGCAACTGCAAAACAGCAGCTCTTGTAAGATGTTCTTGGCCTGTAGTGGTGCTCAGAATCTGCCAGGAGTTCCATCCAAGTAAGTAAAACCAGCGAACCTGTGACTGGGTAGTTGGTGGGCCAAGACTTATTGATGTAGAGGTACGTGGGGAGTGAAGACTGGCATGTGTAGTCTGATCCAATAAAAGTAAACACACAGCACATTACTGTTTTGATTGCAGAATGGAGGACCTACTCAATATTAAGTAGGTGGTCATAATGGGATTTAACCACAAAGCCCTTTCATACCATCATTGCTGTAGGTCACATTGATGAGAAGGTAATGAAGAAATTTAAAGGAACTAAAAGTATGGTTTAAAATTTCTCAACCCTGGTCCAGGAGGAACACCTGCCCTGCACATTTGAGTGTTTTCTCAGCTCCCAGCACATGATGCTTTAACTAATGACTTAAGTAATTCAGTCTTTTGAATTAAGGTTGGTGTGAAAGAGGCAGGTATGATATACACCGCGTTCCAAATTATTATGCAAATTGGATGTAAGTGTCATAAACATTAAATGTTTAGTTTTTAAATTATACTCATGGATGGTGTTGTGTCTCAGGGCTCTTTGGATCACTGTAATGAATCTCAGACACGTGTGATCTCATAGTTTGCCAGATGAGCCCAATTAAAGGACAAGTACTGAAGAAGGTTGTTCCACATTATTAAACAGGCCACAGGTTTCAAGCAATATGGGAAAGATAAAGGATCTCTGCTGCTGAAAAGCATCAAATATTGCAATGCCTTGGACAAGGTATAAAAACATTAGATATTTCATGAAAACTTAAGCGTGATCATCGTACTGCGAAGGTATTTGTGGCTGATTCAGAGCACAGACAGGTTCGTGCAGATGAAGGCAGAATGAGGAAGGTTTCTCCCAGACAAATTCATCGTATTAAGAGAGCAGCTGCTGAAATGCCATTACAAAGCAGCAAACAGGTATTTGAAGCTGCTGGTGCCTCTGGAGTCCCGCAAACCTCAAGGTGTTGGATCCTTTAAAGGCTTGCAGTTGTGCATAAACCTACTATTCGGCCCCTAATCAATGCTCACAAGCAGAAACGGTTGCAGTGGGCCCAGGCATACATGAAGAAAAGTTTTAAACAGTCTTGTTTACTGATGAGTGTCGTGCAACCCTGGATGGTCCAGATGGATGGAGTAGGGATGGTTGGTGGGTGGCCACCATGTCCCAACAAGGCTGCGACGTCAACAAGGAGCTGCCGGAGTCATGTTTTGGGCCAGAATCATGGGGAGAGAGCTGGCAGGCCCCTGTAGGGTCCCTGAAGGTGTGAAAATGACCTCTGCAAAGTATATTGACTGACCACTTTCTTTCTTGGTACAAAAAGAAGAACTGTGCCTTCCTTAACAAAATCATCTTCATGCACGACAATGCACCATCTCATGCTGCAAAGAATACCTTTGTGTCATTGGCTGCTATGGGCATAAAATATGAGAAACTCATGGTGTGGCCACCATCCTCCCGTGATCTCAACCCCATTGAGAACCTTTGGAGAATCCTGAAGCAAAAGATCTATGAGGGTGGGGGGCAGTTTGATTCAAAACAGCAGCTCTGGGAGGCTATTCTGACATCATGCAAAGAAATTCAAGCAGAAACTCACAAGTTCAATGGATGCAAGAATTGTGAAGGTGATATGAAAGAAGGGGTCCTATGTTAAGATGTAACATGTAGCCCTGTTAGGATGTTTTTGATTGAAATAGTTTTTGATTTCAATAAATATGACCTCCTAATTCTGCTGCAAATTCAACAAAAGCCTATTTTCAGTTCTTTACAACCTATAAAATGTTTTAACTCTGTTCTGCATAATAATTTGGAACAGTTAGTTTTCAGTTTTTTATTTTTAAAATAAATATTATCATTAGGAGGTTTGTTCAATAAAATTCAAATTATACCCTAATAGTTGATGACTAGAAAATTATACTGAAAATCAGAGAAAGATATAATTTGGAACATGGTGTAAATATCAGTGTCAGCTTTGTGAATATTAGACATTTTGGCCAAGGGCATAACTTGGGTTCAGCGTTGGGGGAGGGTCGAGATCTCCACTGAGGTCATGTCCCATACAATCTCTCTCAGCACATTGAGCAGCAATATGTGCTTTACAGATATCAGCTGCGTTTGAACTGGCAAGTTATGACCTGCACCTGTGATTATGGCTCATTCAAACACTTAAAGTCCACTTAGCAAAAAAAAAAACTCCTTTGTAGCAGGTTGTGCACTCATGTGTAATTTCATTTTTTACAGTATATGTACACAGGGATTAATGTGAAAAAAAATCTTCTGACTGAACTTTTTTCAGGCCAAGCTATACAGGCCAAGATATAAGCGGGTATAAACATTGTAAGGGCCCATCTGATTGGTCAAATTTGGACACACAAATGCTTGGGAAATAAAGTATTTATCGCAACTCCTTGCGATATGGTTATCGCGCATGCCATTATCGCGATAACGATATTTTTTCGATATATCGTGCAGCCCTAAATGACATCATATGAGATCTGCTCCCCTATTGCATGATTTCTGCTTATGACAGCAAGGCCAGTGAGCCGTTCCTGAGACATGGTGGACCTCAGGTATGTCTTGATTAACCTGAGTTTGGAAAAGCTCCTCTCTGCTTGAGCTACAGTCACTGGCAATGTAAGTGCAATCCTGAGAGCAGTCCAAAAGTTGGGGTAGATCTCAGATAGATCCTTATCGTGCAGAAAAGTGAGAAGCTCAAAGAGGCTCATGGTTTTTGATGGCAGTCATTAGACACTTTATTAATCTAATATAATCTAATCTAAGGGAGGAACAATTAGCTCCTTGGTTAATTTACTGCCTCAAATTATATGCTTTGTCACGTAACAGAGTTATAGCAAATGGAAAATGTCTTTTAAATTATCTACACATATGTAAATTAAACTGGCTATTTACAGTATACTGTAAATATATCGTAAATATATCGGCTATAGCCAACATTAACATAATAAACAATGGAAATAAATAACTGTACTTGCAGCAGTCTTGCTGAAAAGCATCATTTTGTGGTTACATTTTGTGGTATTGAATAGAAACCATTAGAATTTCTGTGATGGTTTGTAAATTAGGCTTTTATTGTGTGTCTGTGTTTTTAACAAGGTAAGCATAGCAAGCATCATAAGCAAGAAGGCTAACAAACCTAAGAGTTAACGTTATACCACTAATTAACATGATGACATGAATAACTTAATCATACAGAGAGAACATTGTTATATACCTTTATCTTTTATCCGTTTCTCCTCATCTTCTTTTCTTTTTTTTCTAAATTGGGCCTCTGACAGCTTTGGCCTTTTTCTCTCCATCGCTGTGTTTATACTTTATAATTGACGATTCGACAATCAGCAGATTTCCCCCAACGCTGTCACTCACGACCAGAAGTCAAGACTAAACCAATTCACCTCCACATCATTCATTCATTCATTCATTCATTCATTTTCTATACCGCTTAATCCTGTGTTCAGGGTCGCGGGGGACCTGGAGCCTATCCCAGGAGACTTCGGGCACTAGGCGGGGTACACTCTGGACAGGGTGCCAATCCATCGCAGGGCACACACACACATACACACACTCACACACCCAATCACACACTACGGGCAATTTTAGGAACGCTAATTAGCCTAACCTGCATATCTTTGGACTGTGGGAGGAAACCGGAGTACCCGGAAGAAACCCACCAAGCACGGGGAGAACATGCAAACTCCATGCACACAGAGACGGGAATCGAGCCTGGCCGGGGAATCGAACCCAGACCCTGGAGGTGCAAGGCGACAGTGCTAACCACTACACCCCTCCACATCATCATCGCTTTTATTATCTATTGTTATTAGCCATTTCACACAATTAAATACATGAAAAAAGTGCAAATTACTGGTGTGTGTTTATAATATTTTTAATGAAATGTGCGTTATTTGTAAGAAAGTCAGGTAGACATAATTTAGTCCCCTTCATGTCCACTTCATTTGGGAGAGGTGAACTGTACTCTGCACCCCCCCCCCCTCTCCGCTCGCTCAGCTTCTGTGCGGCTCATTCAGGGGCGGCGCGAGCGCGGTTATCATAGATAATAGAAAACAGCTTAGCGGCACAGATTATTATTTTTTACTCCAGGTTCGTGTGCAGCCCCCCACGTGACATAAAAAAATGCCGCCCTGGCGGCTGCCCACTTCGCCCTACCCTAAAACCGCCACTGACTGTGAGCGACAGGTCATGCTCCGCTATGAAAGAACATAGGCGCACTTTTACATCGCGCACACGGTCGGCCACAGATGTGTGAATCTCCGTTGTGGTTCTTGTCGCAGCAGACAGGGAGCATGTGTACTGTTAGAGCACGAACCGCAGCATTGTGACGAGCTGCTGACTGATGGCCAACTCGCACTTTGTTTTGTCATTATTGCCATATTGAAGTTTCCTGTGGCATACTGTGCAGACACACCTACCTGGATGTTTGATTTTTTTAGTCCACGAACTAAAAGGCTTGCCATTCTCCCCAATTTCGCTAAGCCAAGCCCATCTCCATTTATTATTTTACACTTTTATCAATCTCCGAAACATCGGAGCCTTCCTGCATTAAGTGTGTCCATGCTATCTTAAATATAGTTATACCTCAGCCTGACACGTAGTTCTTCAAAACTAAACCAAAACCCGGAGTGGATTCATACCGGAGTGATAACAAAACGCTTAGAGTGGAGAGAGGAACGTGCAGTCGCTCCACTCCAGGCTTTGATCACATCCTCCTCAGCAGGCTGAATACACTGTCTTTCCTTAATTTAAGACCCATGTAAGCCTATATATACACAGCATTAACATTATGAAAAGTGAATTTTAAACATTAAGGACAGGCGGAACAGTGTGATTGACGGAAATCCGTCGTAACGACGGAGAACTTTAATCCCTGTGTACAGTGAAGACACAAACCGGGATGAGAAAAACAAAAAACAAATGCAGGACTAATGATCGGACAGAAGATTTTATTTATATAGTTTTTTTTTTTACAGCATTTACCGTAGATCAGTTTTCAAAGAGAGGAAAAAATAAGAAGTTGTAAAACTGCAGAGAAAAATTTTATTTGTTACTTTGTGGAAAACAAATCAACAAACACAGGAACACCAAGGATGATTTCATCTGTTTTAATGTTTTGACATCCTCTAATGAGAAAAAAAATCTAAGGAAGAAAAAATTCTAAAGAAGATATAGAAAAACAAATGGATTTATAGTGGAGATAGTAAATAAAATCATACTTTGTGTTTTAGAGGATTTTTGTTATTATTACTATTATTATTTGCACAAATTCTTCAGTTCTCTAGCTTTATTGTGATGTACCTGGTATTGATTTTAGGAACATTTTAGTCATCATCTCATTTTAATTATCCTGTGGAGTGACATTACATCTGTAAATTATTTCGAATGTAGTTTAGACGTTTATAATGTAGTTTTGTAGTCAGGTTTCTTTCTCACCACAGAGGTATAGTGTAATTATTGTAGTTGAGCGTAATGACAAAGAATCAAGGAAATAAAATTCCTCAAACTCACTATTAAGCAGTTCCTCAACTTTTGTGATTTTAAGGTTTAATGGTTTAATATGATGATAAATGTAATCTACATATACACTAAAGTCACATGGGGATGAACATGTCTTCTTGCCCTCTTGCTGAGATGATGGACAGACTCTCATGTCCTCACACACGGAGAGGTGTACTCAGTTACAGCGTTCTGACCTGTGGAGAAACAAACAAAACAAAAAACATCAGGATGCAGTTCTTGTGTAAAATTAGAGACGGATGCAGCATGAGATCTGAACGGATAAATGTAGAGCTTTGAGCAGAGGTTTAGATCAGCACGTACCGGGATCATAGTAGTCGTAAACCGCCACAAGAGCTGGTTTCTGTTTCTGGACTGCAACGTCCTGCACGATGGACAGGGTGTAGACCATCAAACTTCCATGTGTCAGCTAGAACAGAGACAGAGACATTAGACAGCATTAACTAACAGTTTACATGTCTACACACACAGTAGCCTAAAGGGATTACATTCACATTACCAGGCTGAAGACTAGAACATTGTGCTTAAGACTTGTGCATGGTACTGTATAACCGACATGGTACTGTATATCCGACATGGTACTGTATATCCGACATGGTACTGTATAACCCACATGGTACTGTGTAACCGACATGGTACTGTATAACCCACATGGTACTGTATATCCGACATGGTACTGTATATCCGGCATGGTACTGTATAACCCACATGGTACTGTATATCCGACATGGTACTGTATAACCCACATGGTACTGTATAACCCACATGGTACTGTGTAACCGACATGGTACTGTATATCCGACATGGTACTGTATAACCCACATGGTACTGTATATCCGACATGGTACTGTATATCCGGCATGGTACTGTGTAACCGACATGGTACTGTACTGTATATCTGACATGGTACTGTATAACCCACATGGTACTGTATATCCGACATGGTACTTTAAATCCGGCATGGTACTGTATATCCGACATGGTACTGTATATCCGACATGGTACTGTGTAACCTACATGGTACTGTATATCCGACATGGTACTGTATATCCGGCATGGTACTGTATATCCGACATGGTACTGTATATCCGGCATGGTACTGTGTAACCATGTGAAAACAACTAAAACTCAGACACAGAGGTACGTTATAATGTCTACCGTTCAGTTTGTTCAGTGTGTAGAGTGCAGGATGTTTAGACACTCCGTCATTAGTGATAACTTTATTTGTGATAGGTGTGTGTTAGTGAGCACTCTGACGGAGAAGATATCAGCGTTAGAGGAGCGCATCCAGACTTTAGAGAGGGTTAGACAGTGTGAGAGCAGCGTTATTCCTGTAGCGGACAGTCTGGGTGCCACAGGCGGAGATAATCAGCCCCCGACTCCGGCATTAGAGCCCTCACAGCGGGGCGAGTGGGTGACAACTCGGCGGCATACTCGTTCAGCCAAAGCTAACGCTAAGGCTAGCCCACCGGAGCACACCTCCTCTGCGCCTCACGTGTCCAACAGGTTTGCTCTCCTCAGTGATGCACCCGCTGAGAAACCTGAAAGAGCTCTGGTTATAGGAGACTCTATACTGAGACACGTGACATTAGCTAGACCTTTAGGGGCGCCAGCGGCAGTGGTTAGGTGTATCCCGGGAGCCAGAGCACCGGACATAGCAGGTAATCTTAGGGCTCTAGGACAGCACAGGTTCTCTAAGATAGTGGTACATGCTGGAGCTAACGATATACGCCTTCGTCAGTCAGAGGTTAGTAAGAGTAACTTTACAGAGGTGTTTAAATTAGCGAAGGCGATGTCCGATGAAGTAATATGCTCTGGTCCCATCCCAATGAGACGTGGTGACATAGCTTACAGCAGGTTATGGTCGCTGAACCGCTGGATGTCCAGGTGGTGCTCCAAAAATAATGTGGGCTACATAGATAATTGGAAGACCTTTGAGGGCAAAGCTGGCCTGTTAGGGCGGGACGGTGTCCATCCCACTCGGGAAGGTGCTGCTCTCATTTCCTGTAGTATAGCTCATAGTCTCAGTAGAGGTCTAGTTAATCGGTGACAATCCAGAGCCCAGGCCAGGGAGCAGACAGACAGGCTAAACCAACCGTCTGCTAGCTGCATAGAGTCGTCACTCAGGGTTCACCTTATTGAGACTGTGTCTGTTCCCCGATCTAAGCAAAAATGTAGAAAGACTCAGAAAGTCTGTTTCAATAATTTAATTAACATAAAGACCACAAACTCAGATCATACTGAATGCGCAGCCGGCACCTCTGATCTGAAGCTAGGACTGTTAAATATTAGATCTCTCGCATCAAAAGCAGTTATTGTTAATGAAATTATCACAGATCAGGCGTTTAATATACTCTGTTTAACTGAAACATGGGTTAAACAGGATGAGTTTGTAGCTCTAAATGAAGCTAGTCCTCCTGGATACAGCTACATACACCAGCCTCGGTTAACTGGTAGAGGAGGAGGCGTCGCAGTTATTCATAATGATAATCTGTCTATCGTACAAAAACACGGACACAAATTTAACTCATTTGAAATTCTCTATAGTAACATAAGTGTATTTAAGTATATTAAATCAGCTCAGTCGATTCCACTAATTATAATTTACAGACCTCCAGGGCCGTATTCTGAATTTCTTACTGAATTTGCGGATTTCATCTCAGACCTGGTCGTTTCTGTAGACAAAGTGTTAATTGCTGGAGATTTTAACATTCATTTTGAGAATCCAGAAGACCCTCTGAGAACAGCATTTATATCCATACTGGACTCCGTAGGTGTAAATCAGTGTGTAGTAGGACCCACTCATAAAGCAGGTCACACTTTAGATTTAGTAATATTCTTCGGATTAATTATAAGAAATGTATTCACAATTCCACTGTCTGAAATGATCTCAGATCACTATCTTGTCTCCATTCAAGTGTGTCACAGTGATAATGTACGCACAGCACCGCGCTACCGTATTAAATGTACTTTCACATCAACTACCACACAGAGTTTTATCAGTAATCTCCCAGAGTTACCAACTTCGATTAGGCCACCGTCTGACCCCACAGAACTTGATCAGGCGACTGAATATTTAGAGTCGACACTTCGCTGTACCTTAGATAATGTAGCTCCAGCTAAAAGAAAAATTATTAGAGATAAGAAACTCGCTCCCTGGTATAACGATCACACGCGCACTTTAAAACAGACTGCTCGGAAATTAGAGCGTAAATGGCGTCAAACTAAATTATTGGTATTTCAAATAGCATGGAAAGAGAGCATCCTGAACTATAGGAAAGCTCTTAGTGTAGCTAGATCAACGTATCTCTCCACTCTTATAGAAGAAAATAAAAATAATCCTAAATTTTTATTTAATACCGTAGCCAAATTAACCAGAAATAAGACCACTACAGAAATCTCCACAACAACATCATGCAATAGTGAGGACTTCATGAACTTTTTAAATAATAAAATTGTAAATATCAGGCATAAAATTGAGGCTTTGAAACCAAACAATGTAATTGATACAGATGTTAACCTAGCCATGTCAGATTCAAACCTAGAATACTTTACTCCTCTTGAAGAGAATGAACTAATTTCACTCATCTCTTCTGCAAATTCATCAACCTGTATATTAGATCCTATACCGACACATTTTCTTAAACAGATAGTACCAGTAATAACAGAACCGCTGTTGAGAATAATTAATTCCTCACTCAGCATTGGTTATGTTCCAAAATCTTTTAAAGTAGCAGTTATTAAACCAATAATTAAGAAACCTGACCTCGACCCCTGTCAGCTGTCCAATTACAGGCCAATATCAAACCTCCCCTTTATCTCTAAGAGTCTGGAAAAGATAGTAGCGGAGCAGCTATGCTCATATCTACATAGAAATGGCATACATGAACTGTATCAGTCAGGATTTAGGCCTCATCACAGCACAGAAACAGCACTCGTTAAAGTAGTAAATGACCTCCTATTGGCCTCTGATCAGGGTTGTGTAACTATGCTTGTATTACTCGACCTCAGTGCAGCTTTTGACACTATTGATCATGCTATTCTTCTTCACAGATTAGAAAATGTAGTAGGAATTAAGGGTACAGCCCTCTCCTGGCTCAGATCCTATTTGA